>JALAZF010000473.1:620000-1820000 GCA_022829125.1 Lathyrus tuberosus | reverse complement strand
TCTTCATGGTAATTGCTCCATGACTCATTGATGTAATTTCTTCGACCAGATTCACCATCCATGTTGCTTGACATGCACAAAGAGAAGCAGCAATGTATTCTGCTTCGCATGATGACAATGCCACTACTGGCTCCTTTCTCGAACTCCAAGCAACTGGTGCACCACCTAACATAAACACATATCCAGCTGTGGATTTTCTATCCTTTGCATCACTACACCAGCTAGAGTCTGTGTATCCCACTAACTTGCATTCTTTCCCTTCATCAGCTGCTGGAAACAAAATGCCATAGTCGAGAGTTCCTTTCAGATACCTTAGTATCCTCTTCACCGCTGCTAGGTGTGATACCTTTGGCTTCTGCATAAATCTACTTACCATACCAACACTGTATGCTAAGTCAGGCCTTGTGTGACAAAGGTATCGAAGTGACCCAATAAGTCTTCTGTATTGGGTTGGGTCGACATCATCTTCATCTGAATTTTTCGACAGTTGCTGTCTGGGCTCAGCTGGAGTCGAAGTTGGGTTGCAATCTTGCATCTCAAATCTCTTCAATATTTCGCCTGCATATCTTCTTTGATGCATCATTAAACCTCTACTACTCTTGTAGAATTCGATGCCAAGGAAATATGAGAGATTTCCCAAGTCTGACATTTCAAACTCTTCACTCAGGTTACGTTTGAAATCTTCGATCTCCTTCTTGCAACTTCCTGTTATCAACAGATCATCGACATAGAGACATAATATAAGCAATTCGCCATTGCTTCTTCTTACATATACTCCATGCTCAGTTGTGCACTTCACAAATTCCTTCTCCCTTAAGAAGCTGTCGATTTTCTTATTCCAAGCTCTTGGAGCTTGCTTAAGTCCATACAGGGCTTTATGCAGCCTGTACACCTTTCTCTCTTTGCCTTGTTTCACAAACCCAACTGGTTGTGCAACATAAACTTCTTCGTCTAAGGGGCCATTCAGGAATGCACACTTCACGTCCATCTGACATGTGTGCCAATTATTCATATTTGCTAGACCAACAACCAACCTGATTGTTTCGATCCTAGCAACTGGTGCAAAGACTTCGTCATAATCAATTCCTTCCTTCTGAAGAAATCCTTTCGCTACGAGTCTTGCTTTGTGTCGAACTACTTCACCTTTTGGATTCAACTTTACTTTGTAAACCCACTTCACATCAATTGCCTTCTTGCCTTCAGGCAATTCGACAAGTGACCAGGTGTTGTTGACTTCGATGGATTTTATTTCTTCATTCATTGCTTTCACCCACTTCGAATCTTTCAATGCCTCAGCTGCATTGACAGGTTCGACATCTGCATAGAAAGCATAGTGTACCAGTTCACCTTCTTCATCGACAACATCATCTGATGTAATCACACATTCCTGCAATCTTGCTGGCATTTGTCTTGTTCGACGAGGTCTACTTGGTCCTGCTTGGTCTTCGACACTTTCTTGTCGAACTTCTCTCTCAGCTTCTCTAGCTGGTTCTTCACAACTGATTCTTACTGAATCTTTGTTGACATTTTCTGTCCAGTCCCACTCCTTAAGCTCATCAATGATCACGTCTCTGCTGATCACAATCTGCTTGTTCACTGGGTCGAACAGTTTGTATCCACCTGTCGAATGATATCCCACCAGGATCATTTGACTTGACTTGTCATCTAACTTTCGTCTCAACTGATCTGGCACATGCCTATGTGCAATCAATCCGAAGACCTTAAGATGACTTAAGCTTGGCTTCACACCAGACCAACATTCTTCTGGCGTAATCCCATTTAGCTTCTTCGTCGGACACCTGTTCAGAAGATATGTCGAAGTCGAAACAGCTTCTCCTCATAATTCTTTAGGAAGATGTTTGCCCTTCAACATACTTCGAACCATGTTCATGATGGTTCGATTCTTCCTTTCTGCAATTCCATTCTGCTGTGGAGTGTAGGGTGGCACCACCTCATGCACAATCCCTTCTTTCTCACATAGTCTGTCGAAATCTTTCGACACATATTCTCCACCACCATCAGTTCTCAAAACCTTGAGCTTACGACCACTTTGTCTTTCGACCATAGATTTGAACTTGGCAAATACCTCAATCACTTCACTTTTCTTCTTGATCAGGTAGGTCCACAGTTTTCGACTGAAATCATCTATGAATGTGACAAAGTATTTGTTACCTCCCATAGAATCGACCTGGATTGGACCACATACATCAGAGTACACAACATCAAGAATTCCCTTCGACCTGCTTCCTGCATCCTTACTGAAGCAATTCTTGTGTTGCTTTGCCTGCACACATTCCTCACAAACTTCATCTGGAATGTTAATTTCTGGCAAACCTGAAACCATGTTCTTTCTCTTCAGATCTCTGATGTCTTTGAAGTTGAGATGCCCAAGCCTATAATGCCATATCCACTCATCTCTGCTAGCTGCAGTTGCAAGACACTTGTGCTCCATCACATTTAGTTCAATCTTGAAGGTTCTATTCTGAGACATTGGAGCCTTCAAGATCAACCTACCACTTGCGTCGAGAACTCTCATCACCTTGTCTTCGACCAACACCTTGTAGTTCTTTTCGACCAACTGCCCTATGCTGAGCAAATTGCTCTTCATGCCTGGTATGTACAAAACATTGGAAATTACTGACCTCTTGCCATCCTTCCTCTTAATCAGAACATCACCAATACCTTCAGCTGCTAGAGTATTGTCATTTGCAAATTTCACTGTGTTCTTCATTGAGGGCTTCATGTTGACAAACCAATCTTTCCTTCCAGTCATGTGTGATGAGCATCCTGAGTCCAAGTACCACTGGTCCTTGAAACTTTCATTATCTCTAGTTGTAACCATCAGCATCATACCTTCTTCTTCTTCATGCTTCGCCAACTTTGCATCATCTTCTTGATTCTTTCTTTCAGGACATTTTGTCGAATAGTGACCATACTGGTGACAATTAAAACACTGAATGTGGCTTTTGTCAGGCTTTCGACCACCACCTCTTCCTCTACCTGCAGCACCACCTCTTTGGTTGCCTTGGTTCTGGGTCCTTCTATGGTTCGACCAATTCGCCTCTTGCTGATTTCCTCTGCCTGTCGAATTGTTATAGCTTCCTCTACCTTTGTCGACCATCTTTTCTTTACCCTTCTTATCTTTCACTGATTGAGCTTGCAAGGCCACATCATTCTTCGACTTGCTTGCAGCTCTTTCAGCCATTCTTTGTTCATGAGATTCAAGCGTCCCTTGAAGCTCTTCTTTCGTCACCTTCGACAAATCTTTTGATTCTTCTATGGCTACTACCACGTGATCAAATTTTGGAGCCAACGATCTCAAAATCTTTGAGACAACTGCTTTCGTCGTCAACACTTCTCCACACACTTTGATTTGATTCACAAGTTTCGTAACTCTTGTGAAGAAATCTGTTATGCTCTCATTGTCTTCCATCTGAAGCAATTCATACGCCCTTTTGTGAGTTTGTAACCTCACCTCTTTCACCTTCTCTGCGCCTCCAAACGATTTTTCCAGAATCTCCCATGCATCCTTCGCTGTTTCTGCATCACTAACTTTCTCAAAGTTATCTGCGTCAACACATTGATGGATTATAAAGAGAGCTTTATAATCTTTCTTCTTCAATTCTTTGAATGCAGCCTTTTCTTGATCCGTCGCACCTTCTTCAAGAGTTGTTATTCCTTCCTTCACAAGATCCCACAAATCTTGATAACAGAAAACAACCTTGATTTGCTTGCACCAATTCTCATAATTATCTTTCTTGAGAATTGGAAGGTTTGCTGGAAAATGGCCGTTTGGATGATTCGTAGCCATCGCATTCTTGTGATTTCTTGCCCTTGAATCTCTTAAACCGGAGCTCTAGATACCAGATGTTGGAATCAACCCAAAGACTATGGGAATTCCTACTATCACGCAGCAATTATACAGAAAGTAGAAAGAGAATAGGGAAGAAGAAGATGAATAGTGTTCTTGCTGCCCACAAACTGTGGGACTTTCTCTCTTCTTATTACTCACTCTGCAACTGCAGAATTCTGTGAGAAATTACAAAGTGTTGTAATTGATTGATACAAAATAATGGGGGAAACTCCCTATTTATAGAATTAGGTTTGCTTGCATCTCAAGACAAATCCCAAACTATAAAAGCCCAAAATATCAAATCTAATCTAAATCATATCAAATCAAATCTAATCTAATAAAAGCAAAATCTGAATCCCATCTAAATGAATCTGTCGAAACACTTTCGACAATTCGACACTAAGCAATTCGACTTCGACTTCGACACTAGACAACAACCTGTTGTCTTCGACTTCGACACTAGACTACAACCTGTTGTCTTCGACTTCGACTTCGACAACAATGGATTACATTCAACAAAAGAAAGAAGTAGACTCATCCTTGACAGAGCCCCTCCTAAAACTCACAAGCTTTTCTGATAGTTACTATTTGACAACTTCATTCCAAACCATATTGCCTTTTAAATAGGCTGCTTCATCTGAAAGAATGCTAATTGTATTAGGATAACAACTAGCATATCCTAAGGAATATAATCAATCCTCAAATGATAAGAATTCGAAATTTATAAATTCTTCTATCCTAATCCGATTAAGATAAGGAAACATGATAAAATAACTCTAAATTAAAATAGATAGCCTAATCCTATTCAGCAAATCCTAATTAACATAAATTTTAAAAGATAAAATAATCCTAATCAATAATTCAAGTTGTCTTCTTTCTCTAAGTACTATTTAAAGGGTTTAATATATTACCGCTTTATTTGTTTAGTTTATGAATATGAATACCAGATTGTATAGTATTTTGGCTAAAAGAAGTACTGTGTTTTCTGCAGTTACTGAGTTGGTCATTTGATCCAAATTACATGGTTAGAGGTTTGGTTCTTGACAAAAAGAGAGGCAACATCTTGAAGGTTAGGATCAAGCAAATGTTTATACCCATTCATTATTACAAGGGAAATAAATACATAATGAAATTGCATGGATTCTTCTCTAGTATCTTTTTGTATTGATTGTTTTATCACTTCGAATATTTAGATGGATTGCCACAAATATGTGAAAGTAGCTTATCATGGATTTAAAGAGTTATCAAAAGAAGATAAAGTGTGGACCTACGGAAATACTTTAGTATGTGATCCTTTTGATGGGCCAGATTATGCTCTAATTGATACACTCTTTTCTCTTGCGGAAGCCTACTTGTTTGCACAACTGGTTGATTTTAAGGACAGAAATCCTGGAAAGTTTCAAATGTCTGTTGAGTAAGTTCAACTATTGCTTGTATGGGTCTTCTATAAGCATGTTTATACACCTACGGTATTCAAGATCAATTGCATACCAGGACCAAAATATTTGTTAATTTTGTTCCTTTGAAACCTGGTCGGCTTCTCATAAATATTTTTTTTAGTTTTATCATTCATAATAATATATTACCTTCCAAGAAGAGTCGAGTGTCTTTATTTGTAAACATATTTGGATCACTGTTAGTATATCACGAGTATTCATATGTTGGGCGATCATAAACGATGTAAAACATAAATGAACTGCATTTTTTTTTTCTTCATGAGTTGCCCTTCCAGTTATGCTTGTCTCTACAAAGATGTTCGTAATGCAGTAGATTTGTGCCACCGAGATGGAACATTGAAGCAAAAGGTTGCAACAGATCCCGGAAGGTATTGGTTACATAATGTTTGGTTTTGGGGTTTGGGGTGGGGGAATTATTTTAAATATTTATTGTTTGGTTTATTTATTTAGAGAGGAGGGGAAGAGTGTAAAATCACCACTCTTCACTCAATTTTGGCTCCTTTCAGATGTTGGAGGGGAGGGAAGAATTGACTCGAAACATTTAAATACATACTTATACATCCTTATCTGAACCCCTATTAAAATTTGGTATATCTAGGGATTCATGATGGAATTATTTGACTTGGTTGTTTTTGCTTTTTAATTTGAAATATTAGGTATATCAATGAAGACTCTTCAATAGTTCCCATGCTTAAAATGCTTAGAGATTCTGGAAGAGCTACATTTTTAGTGACAAACAGGTACTGATGAATTCTCTAAATAAGAACAGGATGAAAAGTTGTTAGTTATGTAGTCCATCCTTTTTTTTTACCATATATTGGATAAAATCATTCATGTGCCTTTATTGACAAGTTCTTGGAACAGTTGATTCTTGACATTCTAAGCCTCTGTGCCTTCTAATTTTAAAATAAAATTGCAGCAATAAGCATTGCATGTTTTAAGTCTAAAAGTAGAAAGTAAAGTTACAAGTCATCCGTGTCTTCACCAAATAGTTTAAGCTTTTGTGGAAGTTAGTTCACGGTAAAAAAATATTACCATTGAGAAGTTTTTTTACCATTGAGTAAATATAAATACACTTGTACTATGGTTTCTGTCTCTACACAATTAATTATCACTCTAAAGATTCATCTCATTTTACAGTTTATGGGACTATACAAATGTTGTCATGAATTTCCTCTGTGGATCCAGTGTGGTAAATGGCAGTACGGGCTTAGACTGGCTTCAATACTTTGATGTTGTCATCACTGGCAGGTTATATCTTCTTCTCCGAGCATCTGCAGCTAGCTTATTTTTTGTTTTGGACACTCTGCTTAAAATAAATTTTCATTCAGCGTTACTAAATTAGGCTCCAAGGAATTATACTCAAATGCTACCACGACTACAAGTAACTTTGTAATCATTCAGTTGCACCCTTGTGTTGTTCATCAGAAAATATGTTTATATTGTATTTTTATTATGTTGCATATAATTTATGTATGTGCTAATTCATTAGAAACATCGAAACAAATTTTTGTTACAATTTTACTGTGCTCTTGTGTTCAAAAGCTAATTCATTGGGACCTTATGGATTGCAGTAAATTTAGTTAAGGGTTTCTTTGCTAACCTGATGAAGTCAACCATTCATGCAGTGCAAAACCGAGCTTTTTTCTTGAGGGAAATGATGCTATCCTGTTTGAGGTTGAGCCTGAGAGTGGAAAGTTACTTAATACAGATAATGGTTCTCCTATGCCTCAGGTCAGTCCAATAGCTTACAAAATCATTGTATTTATTTCTTTGGTGATCTTGTTTTGAAATATGTCTTCTATTTTGTCTTGGTAAAGGTGGGTAACATCTCAGCAGGGCTGTTGACAAAAGTTAAGGACCGTGCTCGTAAGGTTTTCCAGGTATATTAATCACTTTTTTTTTTTTTTTTTATGTAAGTTGAAATCCATTTTATAGCTTTATGTAACTCAAAAACGTGAGGTAAACATTATATGTAATACTCAAGCCGATAAAGTTGATACTTCATATGGTTATTTCATTTTAGGGAGGCAGCGTCAATCATTTACATAATCTACTTTCAATAGAATCAAGCTCACAGGTATCACTTTCTTTCATGAAGATATTTTGATACGAACCAAAAACAGAATATTTGAATATAACAGTGCAAACAAGCAAACAGAGGATAAGAGAGCTTTATTATAGTGAATAAAAAAGGAAACAGATACAGAAAAGGGAATGAAACCCTGGATCTGACAAGAGCTAGGCTCCTAATAGGAAGCTAGAGCTCCCTATACATACTAGTAAATCACTATAATCTCAGATAAGATCTACACCCTCTCTCTGATTCCTTATATTGTGGAAACGGGATGCAAGGTGCTCTCTCTCCACTCAAGCCACGTCATAATTCTTGTAACTAACTAGCCACCAATTCCCTTCTTACCCTTCCTTCTAGAATATACTTTCCAAGTCTGGGGTCCACCCGATTCTTTGTAAATCAGCTGCTCACGTGGCACTTCTTTCTCAACTAGCTGGTTCCTATCAATACCCTCTCCTTCCGCAATGGCCTTGTCCTCAAGGCCAAACTTTGGGAACTGGCTTCTGATCATTATCTCATCCTCCCAAGTTGCCTCTTCTGCTGTCTTGCCCTTCCAGTGTACCAGGATTTGTCTGACTTCTTCATTTTGTTGTTTCACCTTCCTAGTAGCTAGTACCGCTTCTGGTTCATACACTTCAGTCTGTTCCTCCAATAATTCTGGTAATTCATCCTCTTCATGATAGTTTCCCACAGCTTTCTTCAATAATGATACGTGGAAAACAGGGTGCACTCTGGACCCCTCAGGTAACTTCAGTTTGTATGCCACTGCTCCAATCTTCTCAATAATGGGATAAGGACCGTAGTATCTTGATGCTAATTTAGCACTAATCCTTGTCACTACCGACTGCTGCCTATGAGCTCTAAGCTTGACAAACACCCACTCCCCACAAACAAAACTCCTGTCAGTGCGTTTCTTATCAGCTTGACTCTTCATTTTCTCTTGTGCTCTCAACAATTGATTCCTCAATTGTCGCAAAGCCTCGTCTCTGTCCAACAATTCTCTCTGCACAGCTTCTACTCTAGTCTCTCCTTGAGTCCATTGAATTAGTTTTGGAGGAGGTCTCCCATAAACTACTTCAAATGGTGTCCTCTCGGTAGCCGCATGAAAAGTTGTATTGAACCAATACTCGGCCCAGTGTACCCAAGATACCCATGTCCTAGGTTGATCCGCAATGAAGCATCTCAAATAGGTCTCTAAGCACCTATTAACCACTTCTGTCTGACCATCCGATTCGGGGTGATATGCGGTACTCATTTTAAGCTTAGTCCCCTGCAATTTGAACAGCTCCCTCCAAAAACTGCTCATAAAAATGGGATCCCTGTCACTCACTATGGAAAAAGGTATGCCACGGAGTTTGACTATCTCCTTGCAAAATACCTCAGCAATACTCCTGGCAGTATACGGATGTCGCAGAGGAATAAAGTGAGAGTACTTGGACAACCTGTCCACCACCACCAAAATAGCTTCGAACCCTTTAGATTTTGGCAACCCGGTGATGAAGTCAATCGATATATCTTCCCAAATTCGATGAGGAACGGGCAGAGGTTGTAACAAACCTCCGGGAGATGCAGCTATGTACTTCTGTCTTTGGCAAATGTCGCACCTTCTCACAAAATCTTGTACGGTTCCTTTCATGCCTATCCAATACACATTGCTAGCGAGTCTTCTATAAGTCTTGTAGAACCCCGAATGTCCTCCCTGGGGTGTTGAGTGGAATTCCTCTAACAGTGTAGGAATTAACAAGGACTTATTGGAAATCACCAACCTACCTTCATACATCAAAACACCTTGCTTGTACTCATAACCAGGCCATGCTTCTGCATCCTGCTGAACCCCTGCTATTATCCTCTGCAACCTCTCATCCTGTTGATTTTCTATTTTAATTTGTTCCTCTTGAGGCCATCTCCGTTGGTAGTTCATGATAGCTAACTCCTCTCCTTCATGAATTCTGGATAAGGCATCTGCTCCCTTGTTCAATTTACCTTGCTTGTACACAATTTCAAAATCATAACCCAACAATTTAGCAGTCCAGTTCTGCTGTTCTGCAGTTACAATTCTTTGCTGCAGTAACTGTTTGAGGCTTTTTTGATCAGTTGATACTACAAATTTTCTTCCCAATAAGTATGGTCTCCAGTGCTGGATTGCTAAAACTACTGCCATCAATTCTTTTTCATATGCCGATTTAGCTAAATTTTTCACACCAAGGGCCTTGCTGTAATAAGCTATTGGATTCTTATCTTGCATTAAGATCGCCCCTATTCCTCCTCCTGAAGCATCACACTCAATCAGAAAACTCTTGGAAAAATCCGGTAAAGCTAACACCGGTGCCGACGTAAGCCTCCCCTTCAACTCTTCAAAGGCTTGTTGAGCTTCCACTCCCCATTTGAAACTATCCTTCTTGGTAAGCTCAGTTAAAGGTCTAGCAATTTTTCCATAGTCCTTTATGAATTTCCTGTAATATCCAGTGAGTCCTAAGAACCCTCTCACCCCTTTGACATTCTTGGGTTGTGGCCATTGAATCACACTGGCCACCTTTCCAGGATCTACAGCTACACCGTACTCTGTGATCAAGTGTCCCAAAATACTCCACACTCTGCTGGGCAAAAAAACACTTCTTCTTGTTAGCTACGAGACTGTGATGAGCTAGCAAACTCAACACTTCCTCTAAATGCTTCACATGAGTTTCCCAGCTCTTGCTATAGATGAGGATGTCATCAAAGAAGACCAGCACATGTTTCCTCAACAGAGAACGAAAAACATCATTCATTAGGCTTTGGAACGTTGACGGAGCATTCATGAGTCCGAACGGCATCACAAGGAACTCATAATGCCCTTCATGTGTCCTGAAAGCCGTTTTGCACACATCGGATTCCTTCACCCTCACTTGGTGGTATCCCGATTTCAAATCCAATTTTGAAAAGAACTTTGCTCCATGCAACTCGTCCAACAACTCTTCGATCACCGGTATAGGGAATTTGTCCGGTACAGTGATCTTATTTAAAGCACGATAATCAATGCACATTCGCCATGTGCAGTCCTTCTTCTTCACTAAAATCACCGGGCTTGAGAAAGAACTCGTGCTGTGGCGAATGATTCCCGTGGCCAACATCTCCTTTACCTGCTTCTCTATTTCGTTCTTGTGATGGTGGGGATAACGGTACGGCCTCACGTTTACTGCTCCTTGCCCTTCCACAAGGTTGATTGTATGCTCTTTGTTTCTTTTTGGAGGAAGACCTAACACTGTTTGGAACACTTGATCGTATTTGTGCAATACGTTCTCCAACTCCAATTGTTGCTGGCCAGATAAAGTGTTTTTCTCAGTCTCTTTGGGTTTCGTTTTCTCTATGGTCCACAACAAATCCAGCGTATTGGGCCTGGACTTACTCAATATATTTTGTAAAGCCACTGTTGACTTTGTGTACCCCTCCTGCCCCTTAAGAGTCACCCATTTTTTCTCACTCCAGAAACTCATTGTTTGTTGTTTCCAATTAGTAATAGTATCCCCCAATGTTTTAAGCCACTCAATGCCTAAAACCACATCAATTCCTCCTAGTTCAAATAAATGCATTTCTGGGTCTAATTTAAATTCCCCAATACACAACTCCATTCCTCTACACACCCCCTGTGTTGCTATTTGGAGCCCATTTCCCAATTTAACCGTCATTTGAGGCGTAGTATCAACTGGCCAGTCCATTTGATGCACTAATTTCTGAGAAATGAAATTATGTGTTGCCCCACTATCCACCAAAATCAATACCTCTACTCCTTGTATTGTTCCTTGGAATTTCATGGTATGATGAGTCTTGTGTGCAATGTGATGCAAATTAAGTACACTCATCTCTACCTTCTCCTCTTCATCACTTTCATCCACCTCTATAGCCAAGAATTTGTTCTCATCCTCTTCATCTCCGCCCTCCTCCACCACTAAAATTCTAAGTTGTTTTTCCGGGCATTGATGCATAGGGTGGAATGGACCTCCACACTTAAAGCATAACCCCTTTTGCTTCCTTTCCATCAACTCATTGTAAGACAAATGTTTGAAACCCCTATCACGAGGTCCAGTATGTTTTTTTTCGTTTTGGGCCTGTTTGTCTCCTTTGAGCCCACTTACTCCACTCTTAACACCCCCATGCGACCCACCGTCTCTTCCTCTTATCATGACCCAATCAGATCCAGCTTTCCTTCCTGTTGACCCATTCTGAGCTGGGTTATACCCAGATCTAGGCCCACGATTAAAGGCTGAACCACTTCCACCCTTCACCTCCCTCTCAACAGCTCTAGTGACTTGGAGCAATTTGGTCCTGTTCATCTCTCCCATTGCCACCAAGCTACGCACTTTCCCTCTAATCTCTGTCTTCAACCCATGTAAGAAATATCCTCGAAATTGTTTCTCCGGAAGTTTCGGAATCTGAGCCGTTAGGTATTCAAACTCCGTGATGTATTCCTCAACCGTTCCCTCTTGCTTCAATTCCGTCAACTGTTCATAAACATCACCCTCACCGTGTCCTCCATACCTCTCCAACAATGCCTCCTTCAACGCTTCCCATGTCAACCCTTCTTCTTCTCCGATCAAGGAATTGAAAAAATGAATCGTTGTTCCCTCCATACATAATTGAGCCAAACTCACTTTCATCTCTGGTATCGTGTCCTGGACGCGGAAATAAACTTCAGCACGTGAGATCCATCCCGCCGGATCCTCACCGTCAAACGCCGGCAGTTCCACCTTCTTAACAGATTGACGATACTCTGTCAAAGGGTCTCCATGGCGGTTGTTGACAACAGTACTCTTAGGAATACCTTGACTGGAAGTGCTCTCGTTCACTTCGTCCACAGTCAACGACTTACCCAGGCATTTCTCCAGCATTGCTATCAAATTAGTATGGTTTGTCGTCACCGAGTTCTGCACCTCGGCGAGAGTTGATCGCACCTCTGTAATCTCACTCTCTAAAGCTTCGACCCTAGCTTCCATCTTCGTGAACGCTGGTAACGTTACCTTCTTAGGTGGCATCCACTGGCTCCGTCATCGGAATCCGGTAGGTCGGACCACTTGATACGAACCAAAAACAGAATATTTGAATATAACAGTGCAAACAAGCAAACAGAGGATAAGAGAGCTTTATTATAGTGAATAAAAAAGGAAACAGATACAGAAAAGGGAATGAAACCCTGGATCTGACAAGAGCTAGGCTCCTAATAGGAAGCTAGAGCTCCCTATACATACTAGTAAATCACTATAATCTCAGATAAGATCTACACCCTCTCTCTGATTCCTTATATTGTGGAAACGGGATGCAAGGTGCTCTCTCTCCACTCAAGCCACGTCATAATTCTTGTAACTAACTAGCCACCAATTCCCTTCTTACCCTTCCTTCTAGAATATACTTTCCAAGTCTGGGGTCCACCCGATTCTTTGTAAATCAGCTGCTCACGTGGCACTTCTTTCTCAACTAGCTGGTTCCTATCATATTTACTTGTAGCATAAACAAAAAGGCATAATTTTGTATTTGTTGTGAAATGTGAATTATGTTTTGTGGTTTGAAGAGTTATAACCTATGTAGCAAACATGGCTTGTCATTCTAGAATTCTAACATAATAACATTAATTGAAGTGCTCTGTAAAACTCCTAACACTTGTAGGTTCTGTATGTCGGGGATCATATTTATGGAGATATACTACACAGCAAAAAGGTTCTTGGTATATTATATGAATCCTTATCACTTTTCTATTTGATAGATAGGCTTTTTCATCATTGGTAAACTAGGACTTTACATGTAGTTCCTATCTTAGGAGGAGGGGAAAATATATAATCGGAAAAGTAATTCAGAAGTAAGGTATCAATGGAAGTTCCAAAAATTGAGTCTAAGTTATGTTTATTTATGTGTGGAATGGAAACCCAATTATCTATTCAGTTAAAATCATGCTATTTGTTGATTACTCTTTATGTGATCTGAATTTGATTATGGTTCAATGTGCTCATGAGCAGGTTGGAGAACAATGTTAGTAATTCCAGAGCTCGAGAGGGAGGTTCAACTCCTTTGGGAATTAAGGGATTATCGCAAGGTGCTAAATTGTTTCTATCATCTCTGATTTTTTGTGGATAAAATTAAGCTTGGAATATGAGATGATAGAAAGTACAAGTTTAATTCATGCAGAAATTTTTTGCCTCATTTTTAATGAACTGTGCTTTTTGCATTCTTATTTCCATTCTCAATGGACACCATCTATCATGCTAACACACATTTGTGATTGTGGCATGAGATTTTTACGTGATCAGCCTTGTGTGCAGGATCTTCGATTATTGAGGAGTAAAGATGATTCCATTGCGGATAAAATGCATGATTTGAATCGGTCTCTCAAGTTAGTCTAACTTAGAATGTTCTTAGTCATGTCTTATTTTCTGATTGCAGTTTTAGTCAGTAGTCTATCCTTTTTCAGATTGGAGAATTCAGATGACCATACCAAGGATAAGTTGAATTCAAAACTAGACAAATTGAAGGTTAGTTCTTTCGGTTTCATTCTCGTTTCTCATATCATACATAGAAGTTTGAGTATGGGCATTGTGTTTAAGGAACTTTTCTTTTATCAGCTTGAAAGAGAGATGGTGCGATTAAGTAATCAAGAAATGCTAAGAAAATTACACCTAAAGGTAGAAACCAGTAGTCTTTTACAATAATCTTTTGTTTTAGTTCTACGTGTCTAGTACACTTAGATTATATTCAATTTATTTTGTACATAAGATTACAATTGTTTAAAAGATAATCCATTGCAGTTTCATGAGCCATGGGGCCAGCTTATGAAGACTGGTTATCAGAACTCTCGCTTTGCTCATCAGGTAAAGTTAAATGCCCTCTTCTGATGTTGTACAACATTAATATTGGTGCACGTATAACATTTCTATGCAACAAGAAACCGGGCTTTTTAATTATGCTTTTAAAATCGGAATGGCTATTAGGGTGTGGTACTAATGTTGTCAAATAACATACCAACTGTTGCTAAGTCATGCCTTAATTTACAAACATGCAGGTAGTTAGTTATGCAGGTTAAGTACAACATTTTTTTCTTTTATTTTAAAATGTGTGAAAACGAATGGACATATTTTCCTCTGTCATCCAAATTTTACACTGTCATCCAATAGAAATATATCATTCTGCCATGTCATACAATTAACTTAAAATTTTCAGTATGACTTGACGGAATGCATGATGTCATTGGTTGACAGTGTAAAAAAATGTTACACTGTCTGTGTATACCAATTAAATTCTTATTATAAATTATAAAATTGATCTCACCAAAGGTAGTTTGGTTAATGCACTTGTTTAATGTTCATGATACAGGTTGAGAGATTTGCCTGCCTTTATACAAGCCGGGTATCTAACTCGGGCTTGTTATCTTCGGACAAGTACTTTACACCCAGTGAAGATTTTATGCAACATGAATTTGGCATTTCGGAAAGCTGAGATATTGCTAATGTATGCTTCGTACCTCCTCCCATGGATTTTTTTTTAGAAACATAGCAATTACTTTGGTTTTATCATTGCTGCTGTTCAGACAGTGTATTAATTGAGTAAAAAAAAGTTGTATATTAATTTTAACATAGGATTGTATTTTTCTTCTTCCCTTTGTTTGATAATAATAGGGAAGCAATGGAGAAAGAATGCACGGGCAATAACTCTGCTACTTTACCAAAAAATTAACCCTATTTTCATTGATATCTATCTCGTATCGGCATGAATATAATATCTATTGATAACATATTTAAAAGTGAAAGGAGAAAAAATAAGGGGGTTTGATGAATATCCACATATATCCATTTGATATGAAAAATATAAAAAGAAATTGTTAAATATATTTAGGTCCTGTATTATACTACATTTTATTTTTGTCTTTCTTAATATTTTCTTTTAAAAAAACTCATCTCCACATGTGTTCTGTCACAACTTGTTGGTCCATGCTGTTAAAGTCTAAAGTCCAGTACATGTGTCAAACGAAAATCCATGTGATACTAGGGGTGTTCAAAACCGAACCAACCCGATAGAAAACCGCAAACTAAACTAAACCAAATCGAAACCGCAAAAAATTGCATTTGGTTTGGATTTGTTCGGGCTATTTTTTAACAAAACCGCATGGTTCGGTTTGGTTTGCGGTTTGTATTTTGCAAACCGAACTAAACCAAATCAAACTGTATTATGTTACAACCTAAACTTCACTTATCTCACATCTAACCCAAAACTCAAACCCACTATGCCTTAACCTTACAATTACGAAATATTTTCTCTTATTCACACTTAACTTTTCAGTTTTAATCTTCTCAAACCTCTTCTAATAGTATTGCGCATTCTTCTCATCTTCTTTGCCATGTACGTCTCACATCTTCTACACTAATCTATCATCTCACTTGTTCTTTATTTTTTATTCATTTTTATGTTACTATTTTCTCTTTTAATTATGTTTTTATTGCACCTTTCTTCTCTAATCTCACATCTCTTATGTTCTTTCTTTTTCATCTTTTCTAATCTCCATTCTCCTCTATTTTTTCTGTTTTATTATAATATTTTTGATATTGTTTTATACTACTATTTTTTTTCACTTTTGTTTAAAATGATTTTTGTATATTGAATGAGAAGTTTTTATCTAAATATGATGAATTTTGTTGTTATTTGGTAATGTATGTGATCCGGAGTATTCGAACAGGTCCACGTAAGCTGGTCGTCAGATGGCAAGGTGCTCGGACGGATGATGGTCGTCAGGCGTGCAAGGTGTTCGGCTTGTGAATGAGGAGAGAAGGGGGTGTACCTGCAAGGCACTCCGATGCTCAAGTAAGAAAAGGTCAGAGAAAAGGGGCAAGTACAAAGTGTATTCTTAGGGTGAAAATGTGATACCTGACCCTCTCAAGCGAGAGGGTTTATATGGAGCCCCCAGCGCGTGGTCAACGGTCCTATTTTCGGGGCGAAATAACCGTTTTTCCCAAAGAATAGGTAACTGCCCCAACTAGCCGTTATGTCGGGCAGGGTGCCAGAAACTAGCCGTTGTGCCGGGCATAAACGCAGTTCCGGGCACCTGTCCCTTGCTGCTCGGGCAGCGAGGAAGCCGTGCGTAACGAGCATAAAAGCCGGGGAGGACGTTGCGTTCCTTGCCCGGTTGGAGGGGCAAAAATGTCGTTATTGTCCCTCTGTGGATTGGGCTTAGGCAATTTGGGCCGCTCTGGAGCAGAGGCGGATTGGGCGAATTCTAGTCATTGGTCTAGTCCAGAACAGGAGCCCCCCAAGTCGTTACTCCCGAGCATGGGAGTGATGACTTAAGGACTGCTCGTCGCTTAAGGGAGCTAGCGCGGAGACGAGGATGATTGTCTCGAGGTGCTCGTGGCCCTCTGTGTCCGTGATGTTCGTGGTCGTGACCCTATTGCTCGGTATTCGGGGAGATAAAGTGTCAGACAGAATGGGAAACGTTGGGTTGCCACGTGTGCATCGAGCCCTGTGTAGCAGTTAATAGGTAATTATGGCTAGTGGGCAGTCATTATTGCCTATGGGCGCGTGTGTGCACGTGCCCCTCAGTATAAAAGGGAGAAGGTTGTCCCATTTTGCACTTTTTCCCTTCTGATTTCTCTTCGTCGTCATCAGCGTTCTTGCCCGTCGCCGTCTTCAGAGCAACCGATCACCGTGCCAAGTTTCGAGCAGACTCCCTCTTCTACTCAAATCAAGTAAGTTTTCTGATTTCCAGCTTGTTTTACTTTCTCTTGTTGTTAGTGGTAGATTGCATGTGGCTAGGGTTAGTTTTAGGTGACAAATAGGTAGATTTTCGGCGAGTGTTGGTGGTGGGCGGTGGTTCTGCCCTTCTGCTGCTTCAAGCATCTCGCCGGAGTAGGTAGTTCGGTGAGCGTGGTGGTCCACGTCGTGGTTGCGAGTCGTGACCATCGCGTCTTATTATCTTCTGATGGAATGGCGAATTTTCCGGTAGAACGTTTCCAGATTCCGGTGGAGCCTTGCAGTTTCTGGTGGAGCTTCAAACGGAATCTGGGCACGAGCGCGAGGAGGTTCTTCGCAGGAAGATGGCATATCTCGGGCATCTCCTCGCGGGGAGGTTTTTCGTTTAATGTTAGGGCTTAGGCCGGGGACGTTGTCCTTAGCCTTTTGCGCACCCTTTCACTTGACTTGGCAGTGGAAGGGTGGATTTGATTTTCTGTCGAATTCACTGTCTTTCTCTGCTTTTTCAGGTGATCGTAATGGCGATGGAGCCAGAGAGAGAAGTTATCCCAGTCACATCCGAGGAGGAAACTGTCTCCGAGGAGAATAGCAGCGCAACGACTTCGAGTTCTGCGTCTTCGAGCTCGGCGGAATCGAGCTCCTCGAGCGAAGTTGAAGAGGAAGAGGATTTGGATGTCATGGAGGAAGATGTTGAAGGGTTTTGTCCGGAGGAGTGGGAGGTGGCCGAGCCTTCCGAACATATTTCCACGTTCGCCAGATCTGTGGCGGACGCCTTTACAGAGGTGGGCCCACCGGGGGATTGGAAAGTGCATTTTCCCACCGTGGACGAGCGGGTCTGCTCGGAGTTCGGGGACCGCTTCACGATGTACGAGTACGCTTTCAAGGAGTTGGGGCTGAGGTTGCCCTTCACTGACTTCCAGTGGTCGGTATACGGGCATTTGAGTTAGTGTGCGAGCATCTCACACTGGGAACCACTCTCCCTCTGTTTTTTGCTGTTTTCCATCTTCAACGGCAGCTGGCGGGGAGGAAGTACGGATGGGTTTCCTTGAAGCAGCCCAAGAAGTTGTTTAAGCTATTTTCGGAGTCAATCCGAACGTTCAAGGGACGGTACTTCATCGTTGAGCCAGTGTCTGAAGCTGCCCAGGACAGCACGTATGTCTGGGAGATAGAGGTCGATGAGAACGGAGAGGAGCTACTCAACGAGGAGGGGAAGTATATCGGGGAGAGGTTGTATAAGTTCCTGATCCGCTGGACACCTGACCATTTCTCCAAGAAGCCCAGCGCTTACGTCTTCGAGCCGAGCGCGCTACGCGGGCAGGATGCCGTGTCTTATGAGACGCTGGTGAAGTGGGTCAACTCCTTCAGTCTTGCGAGCTACTGGACGAGCAAGGGCAACCCTATCTTCGAGGAGGATGGGAGCCAGAGGGTTGAGCGCAGGTTCATCAACGTTAAGGCACTGCTGGAGTGCAAGACTCCCGCGGATGCCGAGAAACTGCTCGGTAGTCTTAGTTGTTTAGACTTTGTTTGTGTTATTTCCTTTCCCCGTAACTAACATGCTTATTTTCATTTATGCAGGTGAGATGCCTCAAGCTCGTGATCGTGTGGTGAGGAACGCCATGGCGAGGGGTAAGGCTGGAGCGGCTCCCCCTAAGACCTGGACTGCTGCTGGTACTCGTGCTCCTTCCCTTGTTCAAACTGCTCTGGGGACCTCTTCTACGCCCTCTCATGGTCCACGGGATTCTCCACTGCCTTTGACCGGGCGGGCGAAGCGGCCATGGACGTTAGATGCTGTGGACCTGACTCGGGCGCCTGAGAAGGGGAAATTTGAGCTCCCCCCGTGCATCCTTGACAGGAGATTTTTTGAGGGCAACACCCTGGTCGTTCCTCGGGCAGAGTCTCTTAGCTTGGAGAGCATGGACCGGCCGAGCAAGAGGGTGCTGGTAGCCCAGGATGCTTCTGCCCTTGTGAGGATGCTGGAGATGGCGGCCGTTTATGCGGAAGGGGACACTGCGCTTGAGGCTGAACTTACTGCTGCCCGGGCTTCTGAGACGGCCTTGAAGGAGGAGGTCAAGGGTGCTCGTGAGGCTAGGAAGAAGGCCGAAGAGGAGACGACCAAGCTGAAAGAGGAGGTCACCAAGCTGAAGGCAGACAAAAAGGCTACCGAGGAGTTGAACAAAGAGCTGATGGCGGCCAGTGCCCCGGGTGCTGATGAACCGGATGAGATAAAAGTGTTGAAAACTAGGGCTGAGCTGGTCGTCAGCATTCTGCAGGCCGAGGATGACGGTATCGCCGTGGCAGTGGAGTCCTTCAAGAGTGCCGTGGCCCAGTTGCGGGTGGTGAACCCTGGGCTTGAGATTTCGACCGAGGGTATCCACTATCTTGCGCGAGTGGAGGATGGTCGCATCGTCTTGCCCACAGGCCTTGTTCTTGATACCCCCGAAGTTCAGACCGAGGACCAGCCCGTGGAGGAGCAGGGACCTGAGCCCGCGTCGACCGAGCATACGGAAGAATGAAGAGTTTTGTTATTCTGATGTTGTTGTATTTTGTCCGGCCTGCGCGCCGTTGAGTTGTCTGTAATCTTATTTGATTTGGGGGGGGGGGGCGTGGCCCCCCTTTTTTATGTAATACGCACACTCTTTGGCCCTTGTGGCCTTTTTTTATTTAATGCCCGGTTTATGTTATTTATACGATTTTTGTTCATATTGCTGTACTTTACATTAGTTGTGCATGTATGACTGCCCGTCGGAGGGTGTGTCTGTTAACGGAGTTTTCTTTTTGAAAGATAGCTCGTTGTGTGTTGATTCGTTAGTGCGGAGAACTGGTCGAATAGCCGGGGAAGGTCCCGACGAGGTTGCGGATCTCAGGTCGCGGCGTGAACGTCCCATCGCGAGCTGGGGTTCTGCCAATCATGGTACTTGGGCGAAGGCGATGCTCGGTTGAGGATCGCCGACGAGCAGAGCTCCGGCTCATTCACTTGAGCGGGATTCTACTTTGTGCGTATGCGTCGTTTGTACCTGGACGAGCATGATGGCCGTTAGGTGGTCCTTTGATGCGAGGAAGCCTATAGTTACTTTAGCTGTAGTATTGCTTAAGTTTTTCAGCGTTCCACGGTCGAGGGATTGCGTCCCCGTTGAGGTTTTCGAGGAAGTATGCACCATTCCCCGTTTTGGCACGGACTCTGTATGGCCCTTCCCAGTTGGATGCTAGTTTGCCTTCGCGAGAGTCCTTGTGGTTTCTTCGCAGGACAAGGCTGCCCACATCGAACTCTCGTCGTAAGACTTTGGCGTTGTGCCTGATTGCTATTTTTTGCTTAAAAGATGCTTCGCGGAGGGCTGCTCCTGTTCGGATTTCCTCGACAAGGTCGAGCTCCTCTCTTATCGCTTCGTCATTCATTTCCTCGTCTAGAGGTGATTCGGTCATCCTGGACGGTACGTGGATTTCGATGGGTAAAACAGCCTCCGTGCCATATGCTAAGCGGAAAGGTGTTTCCCCGGTGGTGGACTGGGGAGTAGTGCGGTATGCCCATAAGACGCTGTGGAGCTCCTCGACCCAGGCTTTCTTTGTTTCATCCAGTCTTCGCTTGAGGCCACGCAAAATGACACGATTGGCCGCTTCTGCCTGCCCGTTGGTCTGGGGATGTTCTACCGAAGCGAAATGTTGCTTTGTTCCGAGATGGGCGACAAAGTCTTGGAACTTCTTGTCCGTGAATTGCGTTCTATTGTCCGTGATAATTTCTTGGGGAATCCCAAAACGGGCAAGGATATTCCGCTTGTAAAAGCGCAGAATGTTAAGTGTTGTTATCTTTGCTAAGGCTTCTGCTTCTATCCATTCTGTGAAATAATCTACGCCCATTATTAGGTATTTGTTTTGGCTGGACCCCGTCACGAAGGGTCCTAGGATGTCTAGGCCCCACCAGGCGAATGGCCACGGGGAGGTCATGCTCTTCAGTTCGTTAGGTGGAGCTAGGTGCATATCCCGGTGCCGTTGGCATTTTTCGCATTTCTTCACATGCTCCTTGGCGTCTTGCTGCATGGTTGGCCAATAATACCCTGCCCGGAAGGCCTTGCGGGCAAGGGACCTTCCTCCCAGGTGCTGGGCGTTAATGCCTTCATGGATTTCTCGTAATACGTCGGGGACAACCTCCTCCTCTATGCACTTGAGTAGTGGGATGGAGAAGCCCCGTCGGTAGAGTTTGTTTTCGAGGATGACGTACGAGCAAGCTCTTCGTCTGATGGTGCTGGTTTCCTTGGGGTCATCCGGAAGTTCGTCCCTGGTGAGGTAGTTGTACACGGGCGTCATCCAACAATCGCTGTCCCCGATCGCGTGCACGTGTAGGGTCGAGGATCCCTTATCGATGCTGGACCGGGGAAGTATCTCTTGGATGACTGACTTGTTTTCGCCTTTCCTCTTAGTGCTTGCTAGTTTGGACAAGACGTCTGCTCGCACATTGTGTTCGCGTGGAACATGTCTTACTTCTACCGTTCTGAACTTCGACATTTTTTCCTTGACTAGGGTGAGGTATTCAGAGAGACTGTCGTTTTTGGCCAGATACTCCCCGGATATCTGGTGGGCTACGAGCTGAGAGTCCGTGCAGATGACGATTTCTTCAGCCCCTAGGTCTTCGGCTAGGCGCAACCCGACGAGGAAGGCTTCATACTCGACCTGGTTGTTCGACGTGGGAAAGGACAATGTGAGAGAAGCCTCGACTATGGTCCCTTCGTCGTTCTCCAGAATTACTTCTGCCCCGCTGCCGCTCGAGCTGGATGCTCCGTCCACATAGATGGTCCATCTGTTTGCTATGTGGGACGAGGAGTCTGAGAAGGTTACTTCCGCTACGAAATCGGCCAGGGCCTGAGCTTTAAGAGCTTTTCTGCTTTCATACTGGACGTCGAATTCGGACAGCTCCAGTGACCATTTGAGCATTCACCCCGCCATGTCTGGTCGTCCCAGTAATTACTTGATGGGCTGATCCGTCCTTACCACGATCGTGTGGGCCAAGAAATAGTGTCTCAGTCGTCTGGCAGCGTTGACGAGGGCCAATGCTACCTTCTCTATCTGCTGATATCGCAACTCCGCGTCCTGCAACGCTTTGCTCCTGAAGTATACTGGCTTTTGCCCGCCAGGATTCTCGCGAATGAGAACGGCGCTAACGGCCTCGGTAGTGACGGCGAGGTATAGGAACAAGACTTCCCCGGTATCTGGCCGTGATAATACAGGCGGTTTCAACAGAGCTTGCTTCAAGTGAAGGAGGGATGCTTCGCATTCTTTGGTCCATTCAAACGCTGCTTCTTTTCGCAAGAGCTTGAAGAAAGGAAGGGCGTGTTGGGCGGACTTTGCGACGAAGCGGGACAACGAGGTAAGTACCCCGTTGAGGGACTGGATGTTCTTCTTAGACGTGGGCGTTGGGAACTCAGAGAATGCCCGACATTTGTCGGGGTTAGCTTCTATTCCTCGTTCCGTTAGGTAGAAGCCAAGGAATTTACCTGCCCGTACACCGAACGTGCACTTCTCTGGGTTAAAACGCATTTGATACTTTCTTGCTTGCTCGAAAATTTTGCGAAGATGGGCGACATGATCTAGTTCCTCGTGGGACTTGACGATCATGTCGTCCATGTATACCTCGAGCATGTCGCCTATTTGTCCTTGGAAGACTTTGTTCATCATTCGTTGGTATGTGGCGCCGGCGTTCTTCAGCCCGAAGGGCATTACGTTGTAGTAATAGTTGCCCGATTCGGTCATGAAGGCCGTGTAAGTTTTATCGCTCGCGGCCATTGGTATTTGGTTGTAGCCCGAGTAGGCGTCGAGGAACGATAAGAGTTTAAAACCTGCTGAGTTATCTACGAGCTTATCTATATTGGGGAGGGGGTAGGCGTCCTTCGGACAGGCCTTATTAACATCGGTATAATCAACACACATCCTCCATTTGCCATTATTTTTTCTTACAAGTACAACATTTGAGAGCCATGTAGTGTATTTGGCCTCAGAAATAAACCTAGCTTTTAGGAGGTCTTTGACAGCTTTCTCCGCGGCTTCCATCTTCTCCGGGGACTGTTTCCTTCTGTGCTGGGTAACGGCTTTGACGGCCGAATCAATTGTAAGCTGGTGGCAAGCGACGGAGGGGTCCAATCCTGGCATTTCAGCAGCGCTCCATGCGAACAAGTCTGTGTTCTCCCGGAGGCACGCTTTTAGTTGTCTCTTGGCCAGGTCAGGGAGGTCTGCTCCGATCTTCACTCCCCGTTGGGGGTCTTCTCCGAACGGAACGATCTTGAAGTTGCCATCTGGGACAGGGCGTAGGAGATGGCCACTGTTGTTGGACTGGCTGCCCGAAGTCGTTGGGTCTTTGGCGTGATCTTCCTCGCTGAACGGCTGTCCAAGTCGATAGATTCGACCTGGGGGAGCAGTTTTGGTTGCTCGGAGCTACTGGGCAGATGGGGACGACCAGAAGTCCTCGGTCTTGCTGAGATGGAGCTTAGTCCTTTTGATGCTGCTTCAAAGCATCGACGGGCAGCTTCGATATTGCCGTGGAGGGTGGCGACCATCCCTTCAGAAGTGTAGTACTTCATCTTGAGATGTACGGGGAAAGGCACTGCAATCAATTCTGCCAGGGTTGGCCTCCCAAAAATGCACTGGTATAGTGACGTGCATTCGATTACCAGAAACTGTGCTTTGATTGCTCGAGTTGTCTTTCCTGATCCGAAGGTTACGATGAGCTCTACGTAACCCCGGGGCTTTGTCACTGCTCAGTTGAATCCCTGCAAGTCGGATCCAACGTATGGAGTAAGGTGAGAGTCATCCAGCTGCAGTGTTTCGAACAAGTGGTTGTACATTATATCAACCGAACTGCCCTGGTCCACGAGTATTCTGCGAATGTCGAAGTTCGCCATCTTTGCCCAGATAAGCAGTGGAATGCTCGAGTTCGGCGCTCCGCCGAGGAGCTCCTCCTTGTAGAAGGAAATAGAAGTGGATCCTTTGTGAGTGGCGTCCAGCGTGGTGACTTCGTTGGAGCTTTTGCTGATCAGTTGATCGAATCTCCTCTTGACTGAGCCGACCGTGATTTTGTTGAATCCACCACCGGAAATGACCATGGCTGACGGGAAGGCCTTCCACGGGCTGTGAGGAGCGAGGAACGTGGAGACGGGCAGACCATCAGGGATGTGGAAGTCCTCTGGCCGAGTTATGGACATAGCGACCTGTACGTTGGTGTCATCGAAGGGCGGAGTCTCTTCTGCAACCTTTTTGCTCTCCTGGGTTTCTTGCCGGGGAGCATCTTTCTTTTTCGCAAACTGCTTCAGGTGGCCGTCGCGAATAAGGATCTCTATGGCATCTCTGAGGTGGATGCATTCTTCCGTCGTGTGACCGTGACTCTTGTGGAAGCGACAATACTTAGATTTATCCACACCCGGTCTGGCCGGCAGCTGTTTGGGGAAACGGACTCCCACCTGCTTGAATTCTGAGTTGGCACATTCAGACAAGATTTTCTCCCTCGAGGTAGTGAGGGGGGGTATAATCATGGAACCGCCCAGAAGGTCCATTCTGTTCGCGTGCATCGCGAGGCCGATCGTCGCGTCTTTTATCTCCTCGACGGGATGCCGAGGGTTATTCAGCTCTGGATGACCGGGCACCTTCTTGGTTTCGAGAGGCTCGGACAGAGTGGGTAGCAACCTTTTCCTCGTATTGTATATGTGACTGGGCTTGGAGGAGAAGGGCGTTAAGGTTTCTCGGTGGATCGAGGCCGATGGCTTTCGCGAAGTCTGAGCCAGGACGTAACCCCTGCTCGAGCAGGAATTTCTTCATCTCGTCGGTCGTTGGCACTTGGACGGTCTCCTTGTTGAACCGCTCAATGTAGGCCCGAAGGGGCTCATCTCTTCCCTGTACGACAGCTCCGAGGGATGCCTCGGTCTTCGGATGGCGTCGCGATGCAGTAAAGTGACGGGAGAAAATCCTTCCCAGCTGCCTCCAGGATGTAATAGATTCTTCTGGAAGCTTCTTGTACCATGTCATTGCTCCCTTCCGGAGCGTGGTCGGGAACAGGCGACATTTGATGGCTCCTCGTACCCCTCTGTAGTCCAGAAGAGTGTCTATGTTTTCTATGTGTTCGTCTGGGTCAGTGGTTCCATCGTAAGTCCCTAGAGACGGAGGCTTCTCCAGTCCTCTAGGGAGACGGGTGGCCAGGATCCTGCGGGACAACGGGCCGCGAGGCTCGTCGTCGCTGTCCGAACTTGGAGTTGATGGTGACCGTTGTCTGCGCTCGCGGCGGCGGTCTCTGCGAGGTGAGGGTGAACGTGGCCGGTCGCGAGGTCTGACCGGTGGAGAATGCCTATCCTGCCTCGTTCTCTTGTGTCTTGGTGACGATCGATCTCGCGGGGAGATCTGGTCGCGCTTGTGAATGCATTGAGATTCAGGCTCACGCCTCGTCTTACGGTCTTCCCCGCGCCTAGGTGGCGGGCTTCTTAATTTTCGGTGTTTACTCTTCGGAGGAGAGGATCTTGGAAGAGATGCTTCCTCGAGAGCTCATATTCTCTCTCCTTGCTGTAAGATAAGGAGGTTTGTGCGGTTGACAGCTTCCAGAAGAGCTGCAACGGCCAGGTCGGCGCTGGGAGGGCCAGGAATTGGTCGTTCACCCGACGTTAGATGTTTGCCTCCTTGCTCGGTGGGAGGAGGAGTTGGAGACGCAGTGGCCCCGTCTCGAAGGAAACGGGGATTAGAAAGTAACAAAGAACTGCCGTCAACGTCCATCTTGTTGACGGGAATGAGAACTGTAGCGTCAGCACCTTTTGTGGAGTTCTGAGCGGCCATATATGGGCAGATCAAAGAAAGTATGTTTTGATCTTTTAGTTTCCGAGGAGGAAAGAAAGAAGGGGAGAACAAGGAGTTCCCACAGACGGCGCCACTGATCCGGAGTATTCGAACAGGTCCACGTAAGCCGGTCGTCAGATGGCAAGGTGCTCGGACGGATGATGGTCGTCAGGCGTGCAAGGTGTTCGGCTTGTGAATGAGGAGAGGAGGGGGTGTACCTGCAAGGCACTCCGACGCTCAAGTAAGAAAAGGTCAGAGAAAAGGGGCAAGTACAAAGTGTATTCTTAGGGTGAAAATGTGATACCTGACCCTCTCAAGCGAGAGGGTTTATATAGAGCCCCCAGCGCGTGGCCAACGATCCTATTTTCGGGGCGAAATAACCGTTTTCTCCAAAGAATAGGTAACTGCCCCAACTAGCCGTTATGTCGGGCAGGGTGCCAGAAACTAGCCGTTGTGTCGGGCATAAACGCAGTTTCGGGCACCTGTCCCTTGCTGCTCGGGCAGCGAGGAAGCCGTGCGTAACGGGCATAAAAGCCGGGGAGGACGTTGCGTTCCTTGCGCGGTTGGAGGGGTAAAAATGTCGTTATTGCCCCTCTGTGGATTTGGCTTAGGCAATTTGGGCCGCTCTGGAGCAGAGGCGGATTGGGTCAATTCTAGCCATTGGTCCAGTCCAGAACAATATGAATGACTAAACACAAAGTTATGTTGTTCTCTATATATGTATATATGACTCAATAAAAATATTGTAAAAAATCGAACCAACCGAACCAACCAAAACCGCATTGGTTTGGTTTGGTTTGGTTCTGATTTTTTTTAAAAGCCGATTGAACCAAATCGAACCGCAAGCTCTTTTCTCTTGCGGTTCGGATGATTTTTAGTGTCAAAATCGCCCAAACCGCACCGCGAACACCCCTATGTGGGACACGCCACATGACTTTTTAAAATGGCATGGCCTTGTATGGAATAAATAAATATATTATCACCGAGTCAAGCCTTTCAACTGTTATCAAATCAAGCGGGCACTCCCGTGTTCGTTTGTCTGTTTCGTTTGTCAGTTTTTTTTACTATGCAAACGTGTCAAAATATAAACGGATATTTTTATTTAATTTTGAGTTTAATTTAAATTATTTATGCAATAAAGTTTGTGATATGCATCCTTATGTCTGTATGTCTGTTTTCTTTAATTTACACATGCAAAAAATTATAAAATATTATTTATTTTTAATTTTAATTTATCTGCTTAGTTAAATAAGTATATAGTATGATATATTTATTTTTTATTTTTTATTTTTTATTTTATTTATTTTAATTGGAGACAGGTAACTCGAGGCATAGGTTGAACAATTATTTAAGATTGGTGAAAAATTGAGAATGGAGAGAGAGATTGGTGAAAAATTGAGAATGGAGAGAGAGAACGAGGGAGAGTGATAATTAAGAGTGAAAATGATCATTTATTCATTAATGATGTACTTAAAGGGTATATATACAATTACATGAGATGAGGTGCAATTATCAAACACAAAATTGAAAAACTAACAAATGTAACCCGTTGAAATAATACTGCAATCAGTTACAATTAGCTGTTGTCCCAGACTTTAGAGGAAATATTACAAATGTAACACGTTGAAATAATATGTCAATCGGTTATATTATGGTTCTGTTTGACAAATCAACTCTGTATATGTTGCCTATTTTCTATAACATGTTGCACTGATTTGAATTATATTAATTTCTTAGCACACCACCTTAATTCAAGTCCTATGTGTCTTCCATACCCATTAGCTTCTTCAATCTCTTGAACACTTAAATCGAGACTCATTTGATAAACAAATCAACCACTTGGTCTTCATTTTTATAGTGCACAATCTCAATTTTCCTTCACTAACAAGCTCTCTCAAGTAGCGAAACCTCATATCAATATGCTTGTTTCTCCCATGTGCAATGAGATTCTTAGCAAGATTTATAGCTGAAACGTTATCATGAGTGTTACAATGTTACCCTCTTCGTTGTTCAACTCCTTCAACAGATTCTTTGACCACACGACTTGATATACACACAACCAAGCTGCAATGTACCCGACCTCACAAGAATAGAATGCCACTACCGGTTCCTTCTTCGAACACCAAGAGATTGGTGTTTCTCCAAACATAAAGATGTATCCAGTTATAGATTTTCTATCATCTTTATCTCCACACTAGTTGGAATCAGTATATCGAGTAAATTGCACTTTTTTTTGTCATTTTTCATTGCGGGATATAGAATTCCGCAGCCAATAAATCTTTTGACGTATCTTAAAATCCCATTGCTTCCAAGTGAGACACCTCTGGTCCCTCCATAAATCTGCTTAAAATACTGATACTAAACGTCAAATCTGGCCGTGTATTGTACAATACACATAAGGATCCAACCAACCTCAGATACTGAGTTGGATTAACATCATGCTCATGCTCACCCTTCGACAACTGTAACCTTGGTTCAACTAGAGTAATGACAACATTACAATGCTCAATTTTAAATTTCTTCAAAATCACAAGTGCATACCTTTTTTGGTGCATGAACAGTCTCTTCTTGGACTTGTAAAACTCAATACCAAGGAAGTATATCATGAGGTCTAGCTCGGTCATCTCAAACTCCTTCATAAAACCACTCATGAACTTAGTAATGCAACCTTCATTGATGTCCGTAAACAAATCGTCTACGTAGAGACAAAAGATTATCACCCTTCATTTGTAACCTTCTTCACATACACACCATGTTCGGATACACAACCTTGAAGCATATTTATCTCTTTTAAGAAACCATCTATCCTCTTGATCCAAGCTCTTGGAGCTTGCTTCAAGCCGTACAACACCTTATTCAATCTATAGAACTTCAAGTACCTCATAGGCATAAAAAAGAAGAGGTTTATGTAGAACAACCCCTTGATTTTGCTGTGAAAATTCAAGTTCATAGGTATCATGAAGAAGAGGTTTATGTATAACATCCCCTGATTTTGTTGTGAAAAACCAAAAGACGCAGTTCTATAGATTGAAAAAGGCGTTGTACGCCTTGAAATAAGCTCTAAGAGCTTGGAACAAGAGGATATATGGTTTTTTTAAGGTATATATGCTTCAAGAAGTGTGTATTCAAACATGGTGTGTATGTGAAGAAGGATACAAATGAAGGGTTGATAATCCTTTGTCTCTATGTAGATGATTTGTTGATTACGGGCAGCGATGAAGGTTGCATTACTAAATTCAAGGGTGAGCTTATGAAGGAGTTTGAGATAACCGACCTAGACCCGCTCTTGAGATTTTAAAGAAATTTGAAATGAAGCATTGTAATCCTGTCATTGCTCCTACTAAACCAATGATGCAGTTGTCGAAACATGAGCATGATGTTAATCCAACTCAGTATCAGAGGCTGATTGGATCCTTACATTACTTGTGCAATACTTGATCGGATTTGGCGTTTAGTGTCGGTATTGCGAGTAGATTTATGGAGAGACCGAAGGTGTCTCACTTGACAGCAGTCAAGAGAGTTGTAAGACATGTCAAAAGATCTCTTGGCTGCGGAATTCTATTTCCCGCAATGGAAAATGGCAAAAAGTGAAATTTAATCGGATATACCGATTATAACTGGTGCGGAGAAAAAAATGATAGAAAATCTACAGCTGGATACATCTTTATGTTCGAAGAAACACCAATTTTTTGGTGTTCGAAGAAGGAACCGGTAGTGGCGCTATCTTCTTGTGAGGCCGAGTACATTGCCGCTTCGTTGTGTGCGTGTCAAGCTGTGTGATTGAAGAATCTGTTGAAGGAGCTGGACAATGAAGAGGGGGTGACAATGTAACGCTCATGGTTGATAACGTTTCCGCTGTAAACCTTGCTGAGAATCCCAATGCACATGGGAGAAGCAAGCATATTGGCATGAGGTTTCACTACTTGAGAGAGCTTGTTAGTGAAGGAAGATTGAGATTGGCGTATTGTAGAAGTCAATACCAAGTGGCCGATTTGTTGACAAAAAAAGTCTCGATTGAAGTGTTCAAGAGATTGAAGAAGCTAATGGGTATGGAAGACTTTAAGGACTTGAATTAAAGTGGTGTGTTAAAAAAATAATATAATTCAAGTCAATGCAACAGGTTGCAGAAAATAGACAAAAAATTACATCCTGTTATACAGTGCTGATTTATCAAACAGAACAATAATGTAACCGGTTGACATATTATGCCAACATGTTACATTTCGTCTAAAGTCCTGGACAATAGATAAATGTAATCAGTCGCTGTGTTTTGTCTACGAGTTATCTCTGATAGTTTTTCTATTTGATGATTGTATCTCATCTCATATAGTTGTATTTGTACTCTTTGGATGTCTCATTAAAGAATAAATAATCATTATCACTCTCTTTCATTCTCTCTCTCCAAACTCAATTTTTCATCAATCTTATAGTTGCTTGTTCCAACTAATATCCAAGATTTTTAAGGGATACCGGAAGTCCTCGCTATAAATAAAAATTTAACCTAAGGAAGGAAATTGTCCACAACACCTTCATCCTCCGTTTAAACTTTGTCAAGTTCTATCACTCGGCAATACTGACAGATTCGATTAAAGTTCTGAAACATTGATTATATTTAATTAATGTACTTTTTAAAAATTATTTTTGGTGTCAACAAATCAAAACTATGTTTCGTGTCTGCTTCTATGTCAATGTTTCATAGTCGTCATCTCAATCCAACTTAATGCCTTTGAAGCACACCACCAGAGATTTGCAAAGCAGGTGGCTTAATAATAGGATATAATTCGTATGTTGTGGTTTTAAAAAATGTTGAATGAGTTTGGATTTTATTTATTCGTTTTAAAATGACTGTCGTTTAAGATTTTTTCACACAGATTAAAGAATGTAATTATATTATTATAAGATATTGGACTTTTACTAAATTAGTTTTATTAATCTGTTGGAAATGGTGTAGAGAGTAATAATTATATGACACAATTGAAAAAATAACAATTATTACTACATTGAAAAGTGAGAATGACATTTCTTTTGAAACAATTTTTTTTCCTAAAACGACAGTCATTTTAAAACGGAGGGAGTATATCGGAGGAGGCTCAAGAATCTGAAATTGATTGAATTGTAAATACCTTGTTTGCACAAACAGATCATGGCCTTAGATAGAGAAGCTGCAGTGATACGTTTCTAACCAACCAATACTACAGTACAAGAAAATGATCCACCAAAACAAACTTAACTAATGTTTCTGTGAAAACAAGTAATCATTTTTGTGTTTTCACTTCAATCACTTACCACACTAACTCTAAATAAAACTCTATTTGAAACACAGTTCTCACCACTTCCTGATTCCTCACAAAATGATGACTACTCACTCACTAGCATCACAAAATGAAAACTCTCCTATTATTTTTTACAATCTGTCACACATTTGTTGACATGCAAGAAGAGGTGAGTAAAAATATTCAATTTTACCGACGCACTTTAGGTACCAGAATCTCAATGTGTACAGCTTAATCAGCTTTATAAAGCAAAAGCAATCATTAACTGTAACAGTCTGGTTTTTAACTGCTTCAACATGGTGGTGATGAACCATAACAAGCACTTGCTATTGCTATGGCGCGAGTTATTACCCAAAAAAGAGGTAGAACTTCACCAATAAAAGAATAACCAAGTCCATTTCCTAACTCTTTCATCTTAACTCTCCATTCTCCAAGTCTTGCATTCCCAACGGTTCTGGGAATATTTCATTCGATGACCTTTTATTCGAAGATGAGTGATCGTGGCCACCACTACCATGAGAACTTACTTTTCCTGTTTGTTTAATGCCACTAGAACCCTCCCTATTGGTAGCCGTAGCACCACTGTCTGATGAGCTGTGTCTCCAGCTACCAAAGAACGCAGTGCTCCACGATCTATTCGATGAAGTTGTTCTCAACTTTGCTGAACTAAAACTTTCTTCTCTCACAATCTTCAATGGATTTTCAAGTGCTTTGAGGACATGTTTCATTGGAGGTCGTTTGCAAGACTTAGGATTAAGGCAGGACTTGGCCACAATTGCCATAGCCCATACCTCTTCCAGTAAGTCCTCATCCACTATCAAAGACGGGTCAACGATCTTAGCCAACCGTTCTTTATCGAATATGGTGATGTAATTCAAGGTTTGCTCTATCCAATCCTTTGTGGTTGCATCATCTGATTCGCTGATGTCGATATTACCGGTAACAAGCTCGAGTAAAATCTTCCCAAAACAGTAGACATCATAAGAACATGTCACAGATGATTTACCTGTTCATTACCATAAAATATAAAATCAAACACTGATAAGTGTCTCTGTTCTGTCTCAGTGCTATCACATGTAGCAAACGTTTGGTGTACTATTGCATCTTGAATTTCACACGTAAAACGAAAGAATGCATGAATCAACAATAGGATATAACAAGAAATTGATAAAACATTTTACTTACCATAATTGCCTTGATTCAAAGATCTGCAAAATCACAAGGGAAAAGAAAAGGTTACAACCTTCTATTGAATACATGTTATAAAACAGTTGCATTTTATTACATTGGTATTGTAAATTAATTCAAAACTTACAGTGGTTTGCTGAAAACTCTTGACACTACATTCTGATGAAAATCTTCTTGGGCAGTAACCTCGCTTAAACTTCCAAGCCGCACTTCAAATTTATCATCGAGAAGTATACTACTCGCTCGGATATCTCTGCAAAAATAAAAAATATGTAAAATATCATTAATTTTCTTATTTTTCATATCTTAAAATGAAATAGACTTTTAAATAAACTACTAAACCAACCCGACTTTCTAAAAGACCAGACTCTCAGACCTAAATATAAGCCTATGACAAATCACAGATCAGGCTTAGGCGCCTAACTCGGCCCAGCCTATTTTCCCCCCTATTTGTGATCATGATGAGATTACCTGTGAACGAGAGGAGGGCTGCAATCATGTAGGTAAGCCAGGCCTTCAGCAGCTCCGGTTGCAATTTTCAATCTTGTGATCCAATCCAGGGACTGCAACTTCCCATCCGGACCAACGACTCTATGTAAGGAAGTAGCCAAATCTCCATTTATCATATACTTGTAAACTATACATTTATCCTTCTCATTATCCATGCTTTGTCCCAAAATTGGAACCAATCTTGCATGTGAAACCTTGCTTAATAATCCCAGCTCTGCAATGTAAGATTCTCTTTTAAACAAACTTAAATCTATCCTTTTGACAACCACAGTTACTCCACTGTCCAAAACTCCGAAGAAAAAAACTCCAGAATGACCATGTTTTATTACGTTTGCTTCATCAAAATTTCCCGTAAAATGCAGTACTTGTTCGAAAGTAAACGATTCTCCGACAGCTGTTACAAAACCAGGATCCTTAGGTGTAGGACTTTCCCCTTCTGTAACAGGTCCCCCAGTTGTGGTCCCTCTTTCAATTTCCATATCTTTACTTTTAAGACATTGTTTTAGAACCAACATCAGGACCAATACCAGTGCCACAATAAATCCAAATCCACCAAATACACCTGCCAGTATGAATATTACTCGTTTCTTCTGTTCCGTCTCACGGTAATCCTCGTGATCAAAGGATACATTTCTCTGGACATAAAACATTCTACACTCTTTCAAATCCCTCTGGTTTGGAATCTTCTGTAGGCAATTTCTAGCTAGAGTAACATCACTAAGACCATTTTGCACATCACCTTCCAAATAATTACCAGACAAATCAATCATTTTAGGCTTGTTTGTCAAACCATTCACAGGTCCGTAGAACAAATTGTTTGATAAATTGAATACGCCACCGTTTGAGCTAACATTTGAACCAGACAGTTTTGGCAGTGGACCAGTGAGACTGTTACCTGATACATCAAATAAGTGCAATCTAGGCATTGACCACAGAGCATCAGGAAGATCACCATCAATTGAATTTGAACTTAAAATCATAACTTGAATGGCGAAAAATCTAGAAGAAAACAAACTACCCGGCAATGACCCCGAAAGAGAATTCATGCTAAGGTCAAGCTCCACCAACTTTGAAAGATTACCTAGCTGAGAAGGAACAGAAGCGGTGAAGGTGTTATCAGAAAGGTTCAAACTTTGAAGATTTGAAAGGACACCGAGTTCAGGTGGAATAGACCCAGATAAGTAATTATTAGAAAGATCAAGCTTTGTAAGGTTACCAAGGTTAGAGAAAGATTCAGGTATTGATCCTGAAAACAAATTCCCAGAGAGATCAAGAATAGAAAGACTAGATAAGTGCCCCAAACTTAAAGGGACTCTACTAGTAAGATTATTCCCTGAAAGTAACAAAAACTTCAAACTACTCAAACTACCAAGTGAATCAGGAATCACACCAGATATTGAACAAGACCGTAAATCAAGCTTTTTGAGTGCACCAAGTGTCTCACCAAACCAAACTGGTATAGACCCATTAAGCATGAAACCAGAAGCATTGAAAGACTCCAATAGTGTGAAATTTGCAAGAGAATCCACTTCGAAATTCGGCATAAGACGACCCTTGTGAGTCCTCTTCAACCCGGACACGTTGATACCAACAACTCGACTGTTCTTGCATTCAACACCGGTCCAGTTCCGACACGGTTCAGTTTTGATAGGCCAATTTTTCCCCCTTATACCCAACGATGATCGAAGCTCCAATAACGCTAACCGTTCAGGTCTTGAAATCAAACTCATTGTTAACTCCACCAACAAAAACATCACCATAACAACACTCACTGTTATTCCACTCTTCATTTTCATTTTCATTTCCAACTCACACAAACTTTACTTCACCTTTCTCTTCTCAATCTCAGTTTCATCTGCATGTAACAACAGTATAACAAATTTAACACATAACCCAGAAAAAAAAATTGATTCTTTTTTGTTGTTGATGAAAAAACAGTACCTTAAGGTTTCTCTGTCTGTCTCTTGTGAACTCTTCTTGACTCAGTCTATAAGAAGGAACCGTTAACGTTGTAAAGTAAAGGAATGTCTTATGTTTCTATTGTTTTTGTTTTGTTGTTTTGTAGAAGTCTTGATGAAACACAACCATTAAGGTTTAAGGATGAAATGTGGTTGTGTTGTTGTTTGTAACGAGAAAAAAAGTGTTATTTTGGAATTGAAGATAAAAATTTGTGACAAAACATTAAATGGGTATGAAGAGAATTGGTGGAATAGAGGTAGCACATTTAATGAGGGGCAGAGTGTGGAAGTGTTATGCCCCCAACTGCCACAACCTCCACTTTCAAAACTCACCGGAGAAGCTATTAATGCAGAGTTTAGAATTGGGAGGTGGTAGTGATGATGATGATTCAAGACTCAAGATTAAGATTGTTTGGTCTTGTTTTTGAGTTTATGTTTATGCAGCAACAAATGAAATAATTGATTTGTAGTACTAGAAGAAGTTTCGTGGAATTAGAGTGGCTTTTCAAATTTGATTTTTCTTAGCAGATAGATATATGATTGAGGTGTGATGCATAATGAATAATGAATTGATGATTGATGATTGATGAATCAATCACCATCCAATTGTGTCCTTACACGTAGAGTTTTCAATAGTTTGGTCCAAAATGCTATTTACTACCTCCGTCCCTAAATATAAAACTCCGTTGAGAAAATTACGGGAATTAAGAAAGTTGGTTAGAGTATTAAATTTATTGACTATTTTGTATAATTTTACAAGTTTATCCTTAGGAGAGAGAAATAGTTAATGTGTATGTAACTGTATTTATTACATAGTGTAAAAAAAGATGTAATATAATTAGGGGTATGTGTGGAAAAAAAGTAATTAATACACTTTAAAAATTGAAGAGGATCTTATAAAAAGGACAAGAAAAAAACTCAACAGAGTCTTATAATTAGGGACGGAGGTAGTAGTTTTTTGCGTATGTTGGAAAATAGTTGTGAGAATTTGACTATAAAATATTTCGTCTATTGAGTTGATTAATGTTGGTATAAACCGTGTATATAATATACACAATATTCTACAAAAAATTTATAATACTAGTCTTGTGACGGTTCCTAATAATGTTATAAAACTACTAGAATGTGACATGGAGGTTCCAAACTTTTATTGCGTACGTATTTTCCTTGCTCCTACCTCTCTCTTTCTCTACTTATATAGTTGTGTATCTTAATGCATACACATTCAAAAGGATAACAAAATTAATGTTACTATTTAGGTTAGATATTTTTGCTCCTCATTCAATTGGAACTTTAAAATTCTCATAAAAGAGTGTAGAAAGAAGCTATAGTCTATTTTAATAGCGTGTTATGCAATACAAAACATTGAATGCTATAGTCTTACTTATAATTTGTTAGGTTAATAGGGTTCTTAATTTTTATATTTTTATTGAAAATGAAAATACAATAAAATACTTAAGTGTGAATATAGGAGAATATGATAACACAAAGCTTTAGTATATATATGTCGTTAATTTAAATAATCTAACTTGAGAGGTAAATAAAAGATGAAATTTCGTTCTTGTTAAAGAGATGATGAAAATGAAAAATAAAAGTAAAGTGATTCTAATCACAATATCTGTTTCGTTTGAAATAAAAAATGGTGTGAGAATCAAGAATAATGATATATTTGAGTTTTAAGTATGACGGAGAGAGAGTTGATCTGCAAGATTAACATTTCAACGCTCAAGTCAGTAAGTGAGGAAGAAGAGTAAATTGAAATTGAATTTAAAACTGAGTATCCGAATTGGCACGCTCGATATATAGTGGAGAGGAAATAACAGAGTGTGATTTGTTAGACGTAAATTGTGGGAAACCGTTGGATGTACATGGAGTTTGGATCCTTAGTACTTATATACATAGTAATTCTCGTGTATTGAGAAGATTTTAGAAGGATTGTAGCTTCTTTCAAGTGATCGGCCAGGGACTCCTTTGGTCGACACAAAACAATTGCCCTCAAACTCTTATTTCTACGTAGCAAGGCAAGGGTTTGTTGTACAGGTCGTGACTACCAACCACTCTTTCATTTATCCTGGACGAGTAAAAGTGAACATTTGAGTTTCTTGGGGATTCACGCCTTTAATGCCCCATACTTCAAACATCTTTTTGGAAGTATCCTCGTTATGACCATTGAGAACCGGAACACTTGAGTGTTGCATGTGAGTGATTTGAAGTGTTGATGTAGTCTATTTTTCTTTGCATGTTAGCCTACGATTCTTGAAGAGTCAGTTTCACATTTCTTTGACTTATCTTTTCTAGTTTGTTGTTATCTTCTTTTCTTTTGATATTTTGTTTTCTTGTGTCTAGAAAAATAGTATATCATGGGTAAAAAATCAAAGAAGAATGCTCAATCTTTGTGGGTGAACTTTGCTTATTCGTCCAATATTTCTGTCTTTTCCAGAGAGGGTAATCTTAATGGAGTCTTTCTTGAGGTTGGTCCATCTTCGGATTGAGGTGTCTTGGCCCCTAACGAAAATGATAGGATATGCAATGAATATGGTGATTGTGATATTCTTTTTTATGAATGTACATTCTCGATCCTGGGTCTTCGACTGCCTTTTAATGCTTTTGAGATGGAAGTTCTTAAGCATTTGGTAATGCCTCTACCACAACTTCATCCTACGAGCTAGGCGTATGTGAAAGTCTTCCAGTATTGATGTGAATATTTGAAGGGGAAACCTTTTCTGACCCTTTTCTTTCATCTCTTCAAAGCTCATTATGGCCTTACGACTCGCACGGGGGGTAGAGGCATAGTTTCGCTGGTGCCGACCGTCAGGGGTAGAGGCATTTTTTTGTTTTTTTTTTTTGTTTTAATTGGATGATATATGGGCTAAGCCAAATTAGGGTAGGAATGGTAAATTGTGACCAAGCTGTAAAACTGGTTGTGTTTTTGGACAATTTTATTGGAAATGTGTGCTTAAAAATTATGCTTGTAGGTTCAAATTATTAGGTGGAGGCGTAATTTTTGCTATTTAAATTAATTTTTGTGGTTTCTAAAAATTTGATTTTTCTTTAATTCTTAGATGTCTTAATTCTCTACGTCCAATTAAATTTTGTGAGCCTCTATTGATCCTACAAAATTAAAAAAACAAAAGAAATACCAGAAAATAAAATTTTGTGGATTGTCTCCCACATAACGCTTCATTAGGTCATTTGCTTGACCATTCCATCTTTTTTTAAGGAGGTGCTTTCAAAATGAAGTAAGCTCCTTGATCAACTACATTCCCCTGTCATGTAATGATTCAACCTTTAGCCATTTATTGTAAATGCAATAGTAGATTCACTAAAACCTAGACTGCACAAAAATGTGTTACCTTATTTACTCTAAATGATCCATACCATCGAGAGTGGAGTTTTCTTGAAAAGAGTTTCAGCCTAGAGTTTAACAACAGTACAAGGTCTCCCTCTTTGAAATGTCTTCTCAGAATATGCTTATCATGTCATCTTTTCGTTCTTTCTTTATAAAGCATTGCATTTTCATAAGCTTTCAGTCTAAACTCTTCCAATTCATTTATTTGCAATTCCCTTTTTCTCCTATAGTTTTGGCATCAAGGTTCGGGGCTTTTATTGACCGGTAAGCTTTGTGTTCAATATCGGCTGTGAGATGACACAATTTTCCATAAATCAATTTAAAAAGGAGTCATCCCAATTGATGTCTTATAAGTTGTCGGGTAAGTCCATAATGCATCATTTAACTTTAAGGCATAATCCTTTCTTGAAAAAGACAATGTCTTTTTCAGGATGTTTTTTATTTCTCTGTTTGAGACTTCTACTTGACCACTAATTTGAGGGTGATACGACATTTCAGCTCTTTGCTTAACTTCAAAAAATTTCAGCAAGCTCTCAAATTGTTTAACGATGAAGTGAGAACCTCCATCACTAACTACCGGTCTAGATACACTAAATCGCAGAAAAGTAATTTTCTTTAAGAGTTTGATCACAACCTTAACATCATTTGTAGAAGTCATCACTTCAATCCATGTAAACAAATAATCAGTTGCTACGAGTATATATTGATTTCCCAACGAAGAGAGAATGGCCTCGTGACGTCAATATTCTAAACGTTTAAAATTTTCACTTCGAAGATACTATTCAGTGACATCTCGTTCCATTTTGAAATATTGTCAACACGTTATCATTGATCACATTTTATAGACACACACCCTTAAATAGTGTGGGACAGTAGAATCTAACTAGGAGTATTTTTGTTGTGCTTTTCAAAAAGCTTATGTGATCATCATAGATGAAAGAATGACAGTGAAACAGTATACTTTCAATTTTTTTTCTTAAAAATGCATCTTCGAAAAATTCTATCCACCCCTCTCTTGAAAAGAAGATGTTCTCCAATATTAATGTTCCATATTTGAAAACAGGTTTTCTTTGATAATATAAATTAAATTTGGAAAAGTTAATAGCATTTTAAAAACATTTAATAATTTCAATAACATATTTAAAATCTTCTTACAAAGTCAATAACGAATTCAATAGTTTTGTCATTTTATTAGGGGATCGTAAGGAAAATCAATTCATATACCTCATTGTTCTTATCCCTATGCATGAGTGTCCAATATAAGTATGTTACTCACCTCAAATACAAATTTGTTGACTATAAATAAAATTTTTAACTTTTTAAAATAATAATACATGACACCTTTTTAAGTAGTGTCCACGACGAAGGTTATCATGGGAATAGCCATCTTGCCACTTGCCACTTGCCACTTGCCAACATGAGGAAAAGTTGAATTTAAAAAATTGAAAGATGGTGGATAATATGGCAACATCTAGCAATCAAACATGTCCGGATATTTAGAGTGTTTACTATAAATAAAATATTAAGTAAATTTATAAATTATCTTCTTTTTTCAATTGAGTTTTAAACTTTATAAACATAAGTCGTCAATTTAATTTCTACTATCAAAATGTTAAAAACTAAATTGAAGTATAAGATCATCAAGGAAAATCGGCTAGACTTTTAAATATATATAATTTTTACTCAATAAAAAGATTTCGTATATTTTCAAAATTAACATTTATAAATTTTCTTAAAATAAATGTTATTTTAATAAAGATTTAATTGATTGACTTTATTATATATTTAAAAGAATATTAAAAAATTGATTATATTAATTTAATAAATAATTTTATTTTTAAAAAGAAAAAAAATAAACAAAAAATATTTGTACTAGATAATTTCATTAGGCCCGAGAAAAGATAATCCATCAGTAAGTAGTGAAGGCCCAACCCCCTAATAGTGGGCGGGCACCCAGAAGTGGTGAGATGGGTCACCTGGAAGCAACGAGACAGATCGTTAAGAAACAGTGACACAGGTTGTTCCATTGGGCCACCTGAATTAACTCCATCACTCACTTATTAAATACGTGGAAGGAGATGTTCTAAACAATAACGATCTTTGGAGAGAGTCAAGGAGGAAGAAACTGTTGAGAAACAAGTGTGAGTTATGTAATTCCCACATGCTTGAAAAAGTGAAAGTTTAGCACTTTATAAGTTAGATGACTCATATATCCAATGCCTAAAGATTTTGAGAGAATATGTGGTGTTTCTCACTTGTTTAGGTGAGTCTTTGACTCAATATGGATGCCTACCCTCATGATGATCCCTTCATTGATATCATAGCTAAAATTTTGATTAATGGTGGTGTAGTACCTTAAATTTTGACCAGTGGTTTGTTAATATTTTTTGGATTTTTGTGCTACTAGAGGGTGTCATTTAGGTGCCATTGGGCTTTTGAGATTGATAGCACTCTTAGGCCCATTTTGGGATTGGTTTTATATAAGGGGTCTTTATCTTTAGTTAGAGATTAAAAGTTTTAGTTTAGTTTTATTAATTAGATAATAAGGAGGGTTGTTGTTTCATAGGTAATTATTTTTTTTAAAAAAATGTTTTGTAATTGGTTCTGAAAGATTTTTTTTTTGTGCTAAGGGTCATTGGAACTATATTATAAGTTTAAGTTCTTAGTTTGGCCATTGAAAATTATTTTATAATTAGGGTTTTTATTATTGGCAATTAAGGTTTTAGTGATAATTAGGGTCATGGATTAACATAGGGACTAGTTGTGGTTATTTTATTATTATTGGTTACTATTTTTTCTCTATCTTTATTTATTTATTGACTAGGTTGTTTTTATATTAATGATAATATCTATGTTTATTATTTTTATTCTTTTTATAGGGTTTATTGTGGTATTAATAATAGTATTTAGGATTGTTATTTTTATTATTACTTATTAATTAGGATTAATTTTATTTTATTAATTTAAGTGTAGTGCTATTAAGGAGAGGCCGGTGGTAGTTTTTTATTATTGTTTTGTTTTATTCATTATTTATTTTATTATTTATTTTATTCTACGGTCAAATGGGTTGACCCAAATGGGCCTTCTCCTTCCCCAAGTTCTAACCCTAACAGTGCGCGCAGAGATTGGAAAATCAAATCGAAAAAAACCTAAAATTACAAAGCAGAATTTTCAATCTAAATTATTACAATCAAAACAAAATCGGATCAAATCAAATTACACAACCAAATCTCAATCAGATCCAAAAGTCACATTTGGTACAAATCAAACCCTAATTGGTACAAAACGAATCTAATCAGATCAAAACATAAGAATTACATCTAAACATTCCTAAAACAAATCAATCTAATTTAACCATAAATCTAAACCCTAACCCTATATAAGCTAAAGAGGATTCAAAATAAAGGGGTGGGATCAGGGACGAACAGAACAGCTGCACAACTCTTTGATCATTCACCTGTAAAAAAAAAAGGGAAAGGGTATTAGAAGTACAAACAGAGATCATAGGATATAGTACGACCAGAATCACGGAAGTAAAGGTAAACACAATTATTTGGCTTTGATCATTGGGTTGTTGTTGTTGCACGTTTAAGGGTTTTCTGGATTTCTGGAAATTTATAGGGTTGAGGTTCTTAAATAGGGTTAGGGTTTGTGTTTAGGTTTAGGGTTCATAGCTAAGAACCCTAGGGTTCAAGTGTTTAGGGTTAGGGTTCATGTAACCCAGTTAGGGTTCGTAGGGGGATTAGGGTTTATTCGTGTAGGGTTCTTACGAACCCTGAAGAACATGGGGATTTCTGGGTTAGTTTAGGTTTAGGGTTCTTAAGGGATGAAGTTTCCGGTTGAATATCAACCGGAATTCTGGAAATTAGAGTGGTTTGGGGTTGTGCGCGGTGGCCTGAGGGCTCACTGGCGGTGGATTCTTTAGAGAGAGGGGAGAGTGCCGAAGAGTAGAGAGAGTGAGAATTAGAGAGAGAAAGAAAATTGAGAAATGAGGAAATCTGAGAGAGAGTGGGATTAAATACTCCCTCTGTGTGACGCTGGATGAATGACAAGTGGCTCACTCATCAGCGTTTGGATCGTTTAACTTCTCAGTCAACAGGTGATCCTAGGAATCTTGAGTCCACTGTGTTCCCTGTGTTGATTTTGCATCACAGTCGTCCGTGTGAGTTACTTTGATGGGGTATATTCATCTGACGATCCTAATGAGATATGGGTGGATCTCGTTAGATCAATCCAACAACCAGGGAGAGTCAACGGGCGGATTCTCTCCACCGTGGGTTCTTTTTTGTTTTTTCTTTCTCTGAACTGGGTTCTGGTTGTTGGGCCTAGCGCCCATTGCTACTTACACCCCTGTTTCAAATGCCCCATTGCTAATTCAAAGGAAAATACACACCCCAGATTTTATTTTTACATAATTAAGTTAATCACTTAATTTAATTATGTAATTAGGTTTTAAATTTTAATCAGGGTTTAGGAATGGGGGTTTTAGGTTTTTAAATAATTAAATCAATTACTTAATTTAATTATTTAATTAGGAAAATTGATTTAGGGTTTATAAGTAGGGTTTTAGGGTTTTTATTTATTTAAATTAACCACTTAATTAGGATTTTTTATTAGGGTTTAGGAAATAGGATTTTGGTATGGGGGTAAATAATTATTTTTTCTATTTTTTCTATTTTTGTTTTATTTGTCATTTTGATTTTTTTAAAATAATTTATGGATTCAAATTGAATGGTTGTTAAATAAAAGCTTCTCTTATAATTTGAATTTTGTTTCTAATTTTTCTTGGGGATGAGGTCTTTTAATTTTTTTATAAAATTTAGGCTTAGGAGTTGTTTTAAAGAGATTAGCTTTTTTTTATGGGATAAATATTGGGTTTGGGGATAAAAATAGGTTAAATTAGATTTAATTCAAATTTTGGGAGTATTTTAAATTTTAAATTCATTTTACTTTAAATCATTTGGGGATAAATTTTGCTATTGTTAGCATGAGGACATTTGGGATTTTATTGTTTCTTTTCTTTTGGAAATTTAGAAATTCACTTTAAGGGTATAAAGGGATTTTCTAGGGATTTAAGTTTGGGGATAAAGCTCTTGGTCCGAGAGCCTAAATAAGGGATGGGATAAGGGATAAAACTCTTAGGTTCCAAGAGTATAAACAAAGGCCAAGGGATGAGGGATTAAGGGATAAAACTCTCCATCCGAGAGTATAAACAATGAACAAGGGATAAAACTCTCCATCCGAGAGTATAAACAATGGATAAGGGACAGAACTCTCCATCCGAGAGTATAAATAATGGACAAGGATAGAACTCTCAGTCCGAGAGTATAAATAATGGATAAGGGATAGAACTCCTTATCTAGGAGTATAAATATAGATAAAGGAATATAACTCCTTATCTAGGAGTATAAATATAAATAAAGGGATATAACTCCTTATCTAGGAGTATAAATAATATATTAAGGGATAGAACTCCTTATCTAGGAGTATAAATAATAGATATGGGGATAGAACTCTTTATTCGAGAGTATAAATAAGGGATTAAGTTTGGGGTTAGGGTTAGGAATAGGATTAGGGGGTAGGAATAGGGGAGATGAACTACGGTTACTCTGATCCTTCAAAATTGAAGGTACGTAGGTATAAGGTTGTAAACCATAACGAGTACAATAATAAAAAATTTAGGATTCTTTTTGTAAAATAAATAGAAAATTAGACAAACAAACAAACAAACCCTAGAACTTAAGGAGGCTCCCATTGAGTACAATGGAGGTGAGGGGTGCCTAACACCTTCCCCTCACTTAACCGACTCCCGAACCTTAGGAATCTCTACCCTTAGGATTAGGATTTCAGGTTTATCATTATTTTCCTTAAAAAATATGATGGCGACTCGAATAACAGGTGGAAGAAACAAAAGCAAAGATTTCGATCAAGGGAGGAAGAAAGAGTATTAAACATTGTGATCAAGAAAGGAATAAGAGATGACAAAAAGATTGAAGAGTAATGATTTTACAGACGTGGTTAATCATCAAAATGATCTTAAATTCTTTAAAGATGAAGTTGATGACAAAGTGAAGAATGTGAGACTTTGAATGAATAAAGGATATATTAGTCAAAGATTGTATTCATCCAAGTCCCACATCGGATAATGGGAAGAAAACAATAATTTGAGTATTAATATAAATAGAAAGAGTTAGTTTGAATTTTCTTCACCACAACAAAATGTAGCATTATGAATGCGATGAAGTTTTGGTAGTTGTGTGCCATGTAAGGACTTAGAGAGGATTTGTAATTTTTCTGTCCAAAAATATTAGTTGAGAGAAATTTCATATTTTCTGTTCAAAATTTATAGTTGAAAGAGGGCTTGCAATTTTTTGGTTCAAAAATTACAGTTTGGAGGATTTGCAAATTTGTTTTGTAAACGTTAGAAGTTGAATAATGAATTTGTGAATTTTGTTTTTGAATTTTTTCTTTTTTTTCTTCTTCTTTTATGGATGTGTTTCCGCGTGCACAAATATTTGTTTATTTAATACTTTTCCAACAGAAACAGGCTCTTTAATGATCCAAGGGAGAACGAGTCTTTTCTTCCCACGTTTCTAATTATAGAGTTAGTAAATTCTCTCTTGCCCAAGCCCATGGAACTTCTATAAATACCTCAATCCCATAATTGAGAACAAATATCCAATATTTCTCCCAAAAATCCATACATATGGTTTTTTACCACTCTTCGTGAGTTTTCCCTAAACACTGGCAAATACCTAAAACATTTATACAACCCTACAAACACAAAGTTGTCATTATTGTAATTTTTTAGCAAGTACAATTGGCATCTGCCGTGGGGTTCGATAAAACTAACATGACCTCCAATTCAATCCTTGTGACGCCATCGTCAGGGGCGACAACAACAACGATGATGAAGACGCCAACAACGACTAAGTTGACACTCTTGCTGGCGGCGACATGAACTAAAAACCAAATGAATACAACTATTCTCGCGTTAAAAAAAAGCTTGTCGAATTCCACAAATACAATGCAGGATTGAGAATTTAGTTGCTCGTTTGAAAAAACAGAGGTGCCTTTTCATTAAACTTATTTGAAATGGAAAGTGGACTTATTCTCATCTTCTTCTAAAGTGCACTTTTCCTTTTGTATTTTGAAATTGTAAATAAGCTAACACAAATCTTTCTCATTCTTATTTATTTCAAATTTCTCAATTACTAATTCTGTAAAGTTTAGGTATATTAAAAATTACAAGTGATAAATTAATTATCAGTTACTGGTCATATATTAATTAAAAACAATAAAATAAGTGATGTGTGTGTAGAAAATGGAGCCTTAAACTGGTTTTCCTTGGCAGATAAAAGAACAACCTATATTTCCCAAAACGTGTGTTTAATAATTCCATGCATAAGAGTGGGCATTTGTCATATAGCCTCCGTAATTACAATTGTCATAATAGTAGGCACAATAACCAAATTATTGGAAATTAATGTGATATACTATAATTGCTACACACATACGCCAATTATATGTTGGACTTTCACTGAAGGATCCTTACTGCCCTACAAGGAAATTATATGTTAAACCTTTAGTGCAAGATCCTTGCTGCCCTACGAGGCGATTATACGTCGGACTTTCACTAAAGGATCCTTGTCTCCCTACGAAACGATGATATGAGGGACCTTCATTGAAGGATCTTTACCACCTTACGAGGCGATTATTCGTTGGACCTTCACTAAAGGATCCTTTCTGCCATATAAGAACATTATATGTTGGACATTCAGTAAAGGATCCTTGTCGCACTATGAGGTGATTCTATGTTGGATCTTCACTGAAGAATTCTTATTGCCCTATGAGACTATTATACACTAGACCTTTACTAAAGGATCCTTATTGCCCTACGAGACAATTATATGTTGGACCTTCACTTAAGGATCCTTGTCGCCATACAGGGCGATTACACATTAGAACTTCACTGAAGGATCTTTTTCACCCTATGAGGATATTAAATGTTAAACCTCATCGAAGAATCATTGTTGTCCTACTAGACAATTATATGCTAGAACTTCACTTAAGGATCATCACTAAGAGAAAATCAAGCAACACTTAAAGGACTCGCTTCAAGCAACGTTTGAAGGACTCACACTAACAAGAAATTTATTCAGTCAAGGTGACATGAAAGGAAAACACCACAAAAGTAATTACAAGAAAATATTAATAACATGATAAGAATAACCACAACATGTGAACCTTTCATTAATAAACCCCAAAGGACGTGGTTGCAAAAAAACCTTCAAATGGTGAAATGATAAATAGTGAATAAAAGGACACATACCTAAAGCATCAAATGATATGAAACTTAAGGAACTCACCCTCTAAACCTAAACTTGAAGGACTTTCCCTCTAATGCTAGGCTTGAGAAGCTCGCCCCTAGTCTCAAGGATGCACTTATCTAGAAAGAAATCAATGTTTCGTGGATTTAAAGTCACCTTGTCTTTCATGAGTCTCGTTTTTTGATGAGAGGTCAACAACTCTCTAAGGGTCCATCTCGTTTGAGAAAAAGCCTAAGAGTTGGACATAGTCGCCTTTATAAAGTCTTGTTTGAGGGACTCGAATATCTAAGTCTCACCTGAGAGACTCAAATATCTAAGTCTCGCTTGAGGGATTCAACTATCTAAATCTCGTATGAGGGACTCGACTATCTAAATCTCGCATAGGGGACTCAACTATCTAAGTCTCGCCCACATGTAAATTATATCCTACCTAGGATTAAATCACTTCGCCCTTTCTAAGGCATCGTACTCAAGGAATTGATTACTAGGATAATTTCATTAGGCCCAATAAAGAATAGTCCACCAGTAAGTAGTGAAAGGCCTAACACTCTAATAGAGGGCGGGCGTCAGAAGTGGCAAGATAGGTCTCCCGGAAGAGGTGAGACAAGTCTCCCATAAACTGCGCCACGGGTTGCCCCATTGGGCCACCCGAATTATCCTCACTACCCAATTATTAAATAAATGTGGGAGAAGACATGTACAAACGATAACAATTTTAGGAGAGAGTTAAGGAGGGAGAAACTACCTCCTTCATGATTCAAGGGAGAACTAACATTTCCTTCCTGTGTTTATGATGAGGGAGTTATTAACTACTTTCTAACCCAAACCCAAGAAACTTCTATAAATACCTCAATCTCATAATTGAGAATATATTTCCAATTTTTCTCCCTGAAATTCATACACAGGGTTTCTCACCATTCTGCATGAGCTAGTCAACCATAAACACTTTCAAATACCCCAAAATACTTAGACAACTCTACACACACATGATTATCCTTATTGTACTTTTTAAACAAGTACGCTATTATTATTATAGTTTATAAAAATATCTCATCTTAAAATCCACATTATGTCTTAATATATCTTAGAATTAAGAATTGGTCCTCATTCTAATAGATAATAGTTTTCAGTTATTTTTTGAATTAAAAAAAAAACAGTAGATAATATGAATTTTAATTCAAAGATAAGTAATATCTAATTAATAATTATTATACTCACATATAAACTAACTTTACATATATTTAATCAATAACAATATTTAATAGTTTAATATAACTACATATCCAAATGATGAGATCTATATTAAATATATAAAAATATTTTTATAGTATTTTATAGATAAAGCCTCTAAATATTTTTATATTCAATGTTGTCATATCTAAATAGAGTGTGAATATGTGAGTTTAAACCCATGACACTATATTTCTCCATATTTATTTGTAGATTTGTTGGCCACTATATTAAACTGAGGCCTTGAGATTGGTTAAGGGTAATCTATGTGTTGTAAAAATTTTCACATAGTATTATTCTATGATTGTCATTTGACAATGGACGTGGTTTTTTCTACAATTTTAGAGTTTACACGTTAATCTATTGTGTTATTATTGTATTCCTCTTTTTTCTCTATGCTTTATTTTTTCTAACAAGTGGTATCAATGGCCTTGGTTTGGTGGAGTATAAATTTTTTTAGTATGCTCTGTGGTTGCAGTTTTGCCAGATCTTCCACATCAGAAAATAAATTTTATAATTTGTGTTGGTTGGAAAATTTTTGCTTTCCTGCAGAAAAGGTTTTGGTTTCAATGTTAAGTTTTTCAAGTGCGGTGAAGATTGACTTAGAAAAAATTGATGGAAGAATTAATTTTGGCTTGTGGAAAGTTCAAGTCAAAGATGTTTTGATACAATTAAGATTACACAAGGCGTTGAAAAGAAACATTTCCAACATGGACAACAAGAAGTGGGAGGAACTAGATTTGAGAGCTTCGCGTATAATTTGCATGTATTTAGCTAAGAATATTCTTGCGAATGTTCTTGGTACATCGTCAGCCAAAGAACTCTGGGAGAAACTTGAAGGGGTATATCAAGGAAAGGGTATACCAAATCCTTTATTGTTGAATGAGCAATTTCATAGCTTGCGTATGAATGAACATACGAAAGTATCTGATCATCTAAGTGTTCTAAACGATATTGTTTCTGAATTAGAAACTATTAGAATCGAGATTGATGATAAAGATAAAGCTTTAAGACTCATATGGTCTCTTCCATATTCCTATGAGCATATTACACCTATTTTAATATGTGGGAAGGGCTTTGAGTCAAATGCAAGCAATGTCTCTCTCGCTGTAAGAGAGGATGATCTTCTCTGAAAATTGAGAAGTGTGTCCTCATGACATTTCCGTTGTAATGAAAAAGGATGAGTTATTGCTAGCGGATTAACATACGGGCATTGATGCAAAGTGTGTTGTGAATTTATGTCGGTGGTTTAAGAACTTCATGCCAACATGGAAGTTGCACCATAAGGTTTCAACCTAGTTTTTGACAAGTGAAAATTCTTGAAGTGGTTTACCTTTAAGTGAAGTATACTCTTCTTTAGGTGGAGTATGATAGTTTTTAAAACTATGATTGTTGGTGAAGACAATGTGAAAATTCTTAGAGTGGTATAGCTTCAAGTGACTATACTCATTGTGGTGGAGTATGATTGTCGGTGAAGACAATGAAAGTTAATGTGTTATTTTCAACCAAGGTGAATATTGTTGGGGTTGGTTGAAAATATACATGTTAAAGAAGTCCCACATCGCTTAGTTTTGTGAATAAAGAGAGAGTCTAAGGCTATTTATAGGATACAAGTTATTTGAAGTCCCACACCGCTTAGTTCTATGAAGGAAGAGGGAGTCCAAGGCTATATATAGGATTCAAGTTCTTCATTCTAAGATGCACCAGTCAAAAGCACTTTAAGCTTGTATTTGACTTTTGGGTTAATACCCATTTTGCCCCCTGCCATATAGGCACTTTTCGAAAAACCCCCCTGTAAAAAAAAAACTTGCAAAAAAAAACCCTAACATTTGAAGATTCTCTCAGTTTTGACCTTCATCACATCCAGTCACTAAAAATGCCAAAATGGCAGGGGTCAAAATAAAAACACTGCCAAAATGGCAGGGGTCAAAATGAAAACGCTGTCAAAATGGCAGGGGTCAAAATAAAAATGCTGCCAAAATGGCAGGGGTCAAAATGGCAGGTTTTTGGTGACTGAATGTGATGAAGGTCAAAATTGAGAGAATCTTCAAATGTTAGGGTTTTTTTTGCAAGTTTTTTTTTACAGGGGGTTTTTTCAAAAAGTGCCTATATGGCAGGGGGCAAAATGGGTATTAACCCTTGACTTTTTATGTCTTCTCTTATACTCTTGATTTAGAGTGTTGTAAGAGGTAGTTAAATATTTTCTTTGGAAAGTGTGGGTGTATTAGGGCCTTGAGATTTGTTGAGGGTAGTCTATGGGTTGTAACAATTTTCACATAATGTTATTCTCTGAGACAACGGTCGTGATTTTTTCTCCGATTTTAGAGTTTCCACGTTAATCTCTTATGTTGTTATTGTGTTCCTCGTTTTTCTCCATGCTTTGTTTTTCCTAACAAATAGGGGCGTTCAAAATTGAACCGACCCAATAGAAAACCGCAAACCAAACCAAATCAAACCGAAACTGCAAAAAATCGCATTTGGTTCGGATGTGTTTGGGTCATTTTTTAACAAAATCGTACGGTTTGGTTTGGTTTGTGGTTTGTATTTTGCAAACCAAAACAAACTAAACCGCATTACATTATAACTCAAACTTTACTTATCCGAATCCAACCCAAAACCCAAACCTATTATGCCTTAACTTTACGATTACTGACGATTTTCTTTTACTCACACTTAGTGTTTTAATTTCAGCCTTCTCTAATCTCTCCTAGTTGTATCACAACTTCTTCTCGTCTTCTTTTCCATGTACATCTCACATCTTCTATTCTAACATCTCCTCTATTATGTTCTTTTTTTTCATCTTCCCGTTTTTATGCTAATGTTCTTTCTTACAATTACTTTTTTATCACACATTTCTTCTCTAACCTCGTATCTCTTATGTTCTTTATTTTTTATCTTCTTTAATCTCTCATCTCCTATATATATTTTTTATTTTATCATAATGTTTTCGATATTGTTTTATACTACTATTTTATGATTTTTATTCCACTTTTGTCTAATTTGATTTTTGTATATTGAATGGGAAATTGTTGTCAAAATATGATGAGTTTTGTTGTTATTTCATAATGTATGATTAATTAAACACAAAGTTATGTTGTTATCTATATGTGTATGTATAAATCAATAAAATATTCTAAAAAACTGAACCAACCCAAATCGCATTGGTTATGTTTGGTTTGATTCTATTTTATTTTTAAACGCCAACCAAACCAAAGTGAACTGCACACTTTTTTCTCTTGTGGTTCGGATGATTTTTAGCATTAAAACCGCCCAAAACGCAACCGCGAACACCCCGACTAACAAATATGCTGGTTTAAACCCGCGACACTATCTTTCTCCATACTTATTTATAGATTTGTTGGCCACTATATTAAACTCTAAAAAAATATGACATCTCTTGTTTTTCTATCTTGGAGTATTATTGGTTTCTCTCTCCTTTCTTAAATTCACAAATAAATGGTGCATGCAAAATCTTCTATTAATCGTCATCTTTGTCATACCTAAACATGAGAGCGAATATTTGAGTTAATCTCTGATACCTCAACTGCCTCCTAATTATTTGTGTTGATCATTATGTTAATATCAAAGTTAAACACTAAATTAGTAATGTGTGATCAATAATCTCCTCAACTACCTCAATCTCTTATCTCTTACTACAAAAATATTAGTATAAATTCACAAAATTAGAATTGGAATTTTTCTCACGATAAATTTACAAAACAGAAAAAACACAGGGCCATAAATAGTCTTAGGTGAGAGATATAGGCAAATAAATAACTATTAAAGAGTGGGTGTAAGTTAATATCGGTCTAATAATAATGAATAACAGGTTCAAAACCTTGCTATTTAAATTTTTTATTACACTTTGTGTTGCTTTTACTAAGGTTAAGTTTAAATCGAAAAATACTTAACTATATTAGTATTTTGTGTTTCCTTTAAAGGAAATGGTATTGTTATTATTAAAACAAGTGGGAGATTGTTGTAATTAATAATCATTAATAACTATGTTTTAAAATGACAAAAAAATTGCAAGTGAGTAGATGAACATTCAATGCATGAGAAATAGTCTCACATATAAAATTTAACTCACTTTAATGTTTCTTGTTTAGAGTTGCATTTGTTACCTCAACAAAAGAGATAAAAGGGATAAAGTGTCATGTGAACAAATGTGGTGGTCGTAAGTCTTATTCCACTTGACACCTTTACATCCCCTCGTTGGTGGCTTTTGGGACGTAGAGACGCTAGTGACGACTTGTAGACGACACTTAAGCACTTAGGCACGACACACCGGCTACTCGTGGTGTTATACGACAGCGCTCCGATGACCGGACTACAGCCGGTTCAGTTTGTTATTTTTGAATTTGAAAATGACAACACTTTGTGAAGTGTTGTAATAGTTGATAAATGGTAAAAACGCTGAAAGGATGTGTTTCACCAAAGATCACAACTCTGTGTAATACCACTACTTAAGCCTACATTTCAAATCAAGAAAATTAGATAACAATAATCTATCCTCTTTAGTGTAAAATTTTAGATTTACCTTTTTTATACATTCAAGTTTTCATGTCTCTTACAGAGACTTAAATATAAATTGAATTATTTATGATATTGATAAGCATTAATTTTAAAACATTTTAAGAGTGTTTAAAACAATATTTAAAAAATGATTACATACTCAATTTAAATTTGAATGCATTTAACTTACAAAATTTATCTAACACCCTCTTCATCTTCTCTCGACCCTCATCGTTGCCATACCAGAGTGAATGTGTCAGATCAAATCGAGAACACCTCATCTCCCCATTTATTTGTACATTTGTTGATTATTACATTAATATCAAAATTAAACTATGAATTAATAATATGTGATCAATAAGCTCCTCAAACACCTCAATCTCTTATCTCTAATATAACTAGCATAAAAAGTGAAGCAGAGACAAGACTCCCTAAACGATGTGCTGTGTTTGTGTTTGTCGTGTGTACGAATTGTTTCCTGTATTGTTTTGTAGTTGATATTAAATTCTACTATTTTAAGCATTAACTTACGATTACATACGAGTTTCTTTTACTCACACTTAGTGTTTTGATTTCAGCCTTCTCTAATCTCTCCTAGTTGTATCTCAGCTTCTTCTCGTCTTCTTTTCCATGTACATCTCACATCTTCTATTCTAACTGTTGTGAAAAACGATATCTTTAAGCAAAGTATAAAACGGTTTCTTGATAATCAAGAACCAAAACAAGGGTTAGGGTTTAACGAAAAAGGAAAAACAAGAAGGAGAAGAAGAAGGAAGAACAACAAGGATTGGGCAAATATAAATCCTGTTTACTATTTACTTTCTCATTAAAGTCACAAATGATTACAAGTGAATATCACAATTTGCCACACTCAATAAACTGAGTGTACTAGCCTGTTTATAGACTAACTAGGTAACTTGCAGCCCAAGAAACCTAAACAATTGGATCCTTAATACAAGGCCCAATTCGACAGAATAACATTTCGACAATACATATATACTATAACAGACTTCGACTACAGTATGTAATAATAAGGCATCAGCATGTGAACAAGCTTCGACTGCATGCTTGCCTCCTATCGAAATACATGAAAGCTTCTCCTTCGACACAGCATGAGTTCGACCCAAATCTCACAAATCTCCACCTTGGATCTAACTCAGCAACAAGAGAGTTAACTAGCTTTCATCATGCAGCTTTGTCAACTGCATACAGTGGAAGAACTTACAACTTGGCAACGTCTTGGTGATCATATCAACAACATTATCTTCAGTCGAAACCTTCAGCACCTGGACTTCACCACGCCCGATTATCTCTCTTACGAAGTGCAGCCTCACATCGATGTGCTTAGTTCACTCATGATAGGTTGAATTCTTCGACATGTGTATTGCACTTTGACTATCACATTTAACAGTGATACTTCGACCTTGAAGTTTCAGCTCCTTTGCAAAACCTTCAAGCCACAATGCTTCCTTCACAGCTTCAGTGAGGGCAATATATTCAGCTTCAGTGGTTTATAAGGCAATAACCTTCTGAAGCGTCGCTTTCCAACTGATTGTTGTGCCAAACATTGTGAAAACATATCCAAAAATAGACTTTCTAGAATCAATACAACCTGCATAATCAGAGTCGACAAATCCTTTGATTTCGACTATGCTATCACCACCACAGGCTCCACCATAAATCAAGACTCTTTTCAGAGACCTATTTATGTACATGAGAATCCACTTTACGGCTTGCCAGTGCGCCTTTCCAGGATTTGCCATATACCTGCTCACAAGGCTCACTCCATATGCTATGTCTGACCTCGTACAAACCATAACATACATCAAAGAACCCACTACACTAGCATATGGAATGCTATTCATATATATTCTTTCAGCTTCAGTACTCGGACTTTGAGTAGTACTAAGCTTAAACTGAGGATTTGTAGGTGTCACAACAGGCTTCGTATTCGATATACCAAACTTGTCGAGAAGCTTCTGTAGGTATGTCTCTTGAGATAAGCACAACTTTGAATGCTTTCTATCTCTCTGGATGTCAATCCCAAGAATCCTGGCTGCAGCTCCCAGATTCTTCATTTCAAACTCCTTACTGAGTTCAACCTTCACCTTTGTTACATCATCAACATTGTTTCTAGCTATGAGGATATCGCCCACATACAACAACAACATAACAAGTGAGTTTACAGGTCGAAATCTGAAGTAAACACAGTGATCAAACTGACTTCTAGTGAAACCAATGTGTGCCATGAACTTGTTGAATCTCTTATTCCACTGTCGAGGAGATTGTTTCAGGCCATACAAAGACCTATTCAGCTTCCATACATAATCTTCTTTACCCTTTTCTATATACCCTTCAGGTTGACGCATCAGGATTGTTTCATCTAGATCACCATACAGAAATGATGTCTTCACATCCATTTGCTCAAGTTCCAAATCGAACTTTGCCACCATGGCCAACAGCATTCGAATGGATCTATGCTTTATAACAGGTGAGAACACATCATTGAAGTCGACTTATTCTTTCTGAGTGAACCCCCTGGCAACCAGCTTCACCTTAAAGCGCTTCGACATCACTCCTTCGATTCCTTCCTTGACCTTGAAAATCCACTTACAACTGACTAACCTTGCTCCTGCAGGTTTCTCAATCAACTCCCAAGTGTTATTATCATGAAGAAATTTCATCTCGTCATCCATGGCTTTTTGCCATTCAGTCTTGTCTCGACTCCTTATAGCTTTCTTGTAATCTCTATGTTCTTCGTCAAGTACTTCACTTGCAGAGATTAAGGCAAAAGCTATAAGATCTGCATAACCAAGTCTCTGAGGTGGCTTGATGACTCTTCTTGACCTATCTCTTGCCAGTAGGTAGTCATCGACAGTTTCCTCTGCCTCTTCAGCATCTTGCTCTTCGACTTCATCAGGGCTATGCACTTCAGCATCACTATGCTCCACCTCAATAGGCATCTCTACCTGTTCCAGCTCCTCTTCAGAGATTTCTGCACTTCGACCAACATCACCAGTTTTCTTGAAAGCCATTTCAACCTCATTGAAAACTACATCACGACTTGTGATACATCTTCCGTAACCTGGTTCTAGGCACCACATCCTATAACCCTTGACTCCCTCAGTATATCCAAGGAACATGCATCTCAGAGCTCTAGGTTCGACCTTGTCTTGCATAATGTGAGCATAGGCTAAACAGTCAAATACTCCCAGTTTGTCGAGATTTGGTGGATGACCCGACCAAACTTCTTCAGGTGTCTTCATTCCCAGCGCAGTCGAGGGACATCTATTTATCAGATAAGCTGTTGTCGAAATAGCCTCCGCCCAAAACACCTTCTTCAATCCAGCACTAACCAACATGCATCTAACCCTTTCAAGGATTGTTCGATTGAATCTCTGAGCTAAGCCATTTTGTTGAGAAGTACCTGCTACAGTCTTATGCCTTGCAATCCCAGACTCAACATAATAACTGTCGAACGCTTCGTTGCAGAATTCAAGGCCATTGTCGGTTATCAACCTCTTAACCTTTCTGCCAGTTTGAGTTTCGACCAGAACCATCCAACTTTTGAAATTCTCAAAAGTTTCATCCTTCGTCTTCTGAATGAATACCCATAGCTTTCTGGAATAGTCATCAACGATGGATAGAAAATACCTTGCACCTGAGTGTGAAGGATTCCTTGCAGACCCCCAAAGACCAGCATGAGTGTAATCAAGGGATCCATGTGTTCTTTGCTTGCCTTTGTTAAACTTCGCCCTACAGGATTTACCAAATACACAAGATTTACAAAGCTCCAGCTTTTCGACTTTGTCACCTCCTAGCAGGTTCTGTAACACCCCAATTCCCATCGCGAAATAAATAACACATAATAAATATCAGAGTAACTAAAATTTTATTTTTCCGACAGAAACAGGGATGCCACATTTAAAGAAATAAAATACAATCCCTGTTCAACATCTTTGATACATAACACAAAGGGAAACTTTTCCTTACAAAAGGATGGTCAATTATGGAATAAAGCGGAAAGATCCATAACTGACTTGTTTTACAAATAAATGGTTTTAGAACATCAAAATATAAATACAAAATATATTCAACAATTATATACATATAACAAAACGTTCCCCGACTCCCGTGCTACGTATCAGAGCAGACACCACGAACGACAATGGAACGGAGGACTAATCTCCACAAAAGCCTCCAAGCCTCTAAAGCTGACAATCTGCACTATGCCATAAAAAGCATATTCCAGCAGAAGGGTGAGAAATAACAACTATAACAAGTTTGCATAATAATATGCCACAACACAGATAATTCACATATGTAATATTTCTCACCGCATACATCACATACTAACACATATAGCATGGCACCAATACATAATATATCACACATAATAAATCGAATCATGATTTTCCACACATAACACATCCCTTCACAATTCACACCACCATTCATCACAACTCACTCATATACATCACAATGTATATATCTATACGAAACCAAGCATATAATCATGCATATTCCATTAATTCCATACTTCCACAAAGCATACTTTTCCATATTCATTCATCAATGCAAATATACAAAAGATGATCAATGCATACCATAGAGATCGACCAACGACTCTATATAGATGCAAATGCGGTACCGACTCAATTGGTGATACATTAGTCCCCCAGGAACTCTTGGAATCATCGCTCGTTACATAGAGTAACTCCCCGTCGGGCCTACGATGTTCCCCGTCGCTTCCTCTTATAAATAAGCACACGACGTTTATGGATTGCTTCCACCTATATGGATCAGGCACACAATCCGATCGCTTCCACTTATCATCAAGCACACGATCAGTTGTAACGTCGCTATCGTCCCATAGTGTGTAAGGCACACGAACGTACAACGGATTCATATAGAATCCAAATAGCAAGAGCGCATGGTATTATGCTTGACACATGCACGACTCATGCTAAATAAATGTTCATGCATATATAATAATCATGCATATCAATCACAACCAAAGTGATATATAACAATGCCCAACGGCCACAAACCATCAACAAAGTATTCCACAACAACCAATTATCATCAAAGAATCATCACACAAGTCATACACATCCATCATGTATATTCACATCATATAAACCACATAAAAGCTCCACGTTACATAACAAAAGCACAACACACGGTAAAACCTCAACCGTGCGCATTTAACGCGATGAAAACCCGACAACTCGACTATTTTTCCAAAAACACGAATTAATTAAATCATCCACTGACCTCCAACCTAATTTTAAAAGAAAGAACATTTCGTTAGCTTTCCAACGGTATAAAGAACGTCCCAATCCGAGTTACGGATCAAAAGATATGAATTTCCGAAGTTTCCCCGAAAAACAGAATTTTCTGTTTCAGCACAGTAGGTATCGATCCCTAACTCGCATGTATCGATCCCTGCTGTAGTAAAAATTCCATTTTTCCCAATTTTCACAGTAGGGATCGATCCCTGGGATTATGTATCGATCCCTAACCCTGTTTTTCACAAAAAACCAGATTTTCTCAATTACACCTATGCTGTCCTTTTCCGAAACACCCAAAAACTCGACTAAATCGAACATTTTCACCGAAACAAACATATACTCATAAACACCAAATACATAAGAACAATTTAGAACACTTAAACGAAATTTCTACGACGTTCGATTTTTCGATTAAATTTCTATCGTTCAAAAACCAGAATTTTTAAACTTCACTAAATCGAATAAAAAGCACGACATACGACGACCTAACCTTCCTCGATACAACTACGTAATTTATTTCGAAATTCATCCGTGAAAACATCGATTTCTATCGATTCGACCTAAACGGAAAAATACACGGAACCATACCGAAAACTAACCGAAACATAACCAAACTTCGTGAAACTTTAAACAGCAGCTCACATACATATAATTAACCAACACATGTATTTACACGACTTTCCGACCGTAGAAACATCGGTTTCTATCGATTTCGTCCAATACGGCATAAACGGAAACATATGGAAACCAACCAAAACATCCACACAAAACATACACATATACATACACAAGCGAGATATAATTGAAACTTCTCACCCTTACCCGATTATTCGCGCTTTAGACGGAGTTTTCTCGACTTTCCTCTCTTTTCCTCTTCTCCCTTCTTTCCTTCTCTTTTCTCTTCTCTTCTCTTTCTATTTTTCTGTTTTCTTTTCTTTTTCTCCCTTTCTTTCTATCTTTCTATTCTATTTAAATGAAAAACATAATATCTACCCAAGCAAAAGACCAAAATACCCCTACGCTCAAATATCTCGCAAACGCTCTCAAAACGCGACAAAATATCACAACATTGAAAAATAACATTTTTCTAAATAAAAGTCAAAAATAAAATAATATAATAATAAAATAATCAACTAAACTCGATTAAATAAAACTGACTAAAACTGGGGCGTTACAATTCTCCCCCACTTAGACATTTTCGTCCTCGAAAATATAACCGAGACGAACAACTCCGGACACGACTCTCGCATCCGACGAACGAACCAACATGCCAACAAAAGGCACACCACGAATAACACAACAGACAAACACCTTGCTAACCGTAATTACAACAACACGATACGACGACAACTACAACGACAAGATGCAAAGCCCATACAATGCACTTGACGACCAACTCACAACTCAAGGAAAACCGCGATACCAACACACAGGTTCACTCTAGAACCGAAACACAACAAGATTGTTACCATAACCGTAGGTAACACTCCCCTAATCCCCCACACAGGAATTAGCTACCCGTACTCGAACCAACACAATGGAAACGAGGCAACAACACAAACAAGAACATAAAGTTCCACGACACAGCAAGATCTCAACAACATCAACAAAACCAGAATACCAACATCCTTGTCACACACCCATGCTACCACAATGCTACGATTCACCAATCGAACATATAACCGAAACATCCATCTACATAGTAGCCCATGGATAACATTTAAACCTTTCACCTAACACTTCCATTCTGAAACGTCCAATAGTCTCACCATTCCTACATGTTCCCAATGTTCAACCTATGAACTCTTACCAGTCACACACACGCAAATACAAATTGTGCAACACCACGCATCCGCTGCGCACTCTGATTACTCGCAACCATCAAAACTACCAATTTCACGTCCAAGGTCTAACTCTTTCTCAATTCACCAAAATCATTGTTCACTTTTAATATATCCAACTTCACACTCTACTGTGTTATCTCACACACCAGACACCAGTCTCGGAACTGCTCCAATTATTCTAATTCCCTGACCATCAAAACAGACATACCCTGAAACTTTCGACTTAACTTTTCAAGCAAGACCTTACCTTTACCAACAGGATAATTCCAACTAAAGTCATAACTCATCAAAATTCCAACCATCCTCATTGTCTCATACTCTATTCCTTCAAACCAACCAAGTACTCTAAACTCTTGCGATTACCAAACACTTCGAGCCGAGAACCATAAAAATAATACCTCCAAATTTTCCAACACAATACAACCGCGACTAATCCCAAATCCAGAATAGTATAGATCCTTTTATGAATCCTCAATTGTCGTAAAGCATAAGCCACGACTTTACTCCCTTGCATTAACACACTGACTAACTCATCAAAGACATCTCACAAATGGTTGAACCGGATCACGCAGACTCAAAACTGCAGCCGTAGACAAATTCTACTTCGGCTCACCCAAAACTTACTCACAACGAACATCCAAAACAAATGACTCATTCTTTGCAAGCCAACTGAAATAACAGAAGTACGAACTTAGCAAAGTCTCCCATAGCCTGCAATAACAACCAACTGAACCCAAAAGTTTCTAATCTCCTTAACCAACTTCGGAACCTCTCATTGCAAAACCAGATCCACTTCCGATGGATCCATAACAATACCATTACCTGAAATAACATATCCAAGAAGACTAACCTTTTTCCAACCCAAATTCTCACTTGAATAACTTAGCATAAAACTTCGTCTCTTTCCAACACTTGTGATTCAAATCTCAAACACTCTACCTGTTCTTCTTCCGAGTTTATAACAGATTCGAATATCCTCAATTAAAACCACTACAACTTATCCAATTAAATATGGAAGATACGATTCATATACTTCACAAACATTACGGACACATTACTAACACCAAGCAACATCACCGTACTTTGTAATGTCCAACCAAATTCCAAAAGATATAAATTCTTAAAGCTTTTGCAAAACCTTGCACTGGGTAACTGGCTATTCACACACAAGCTTAACCGAGTAATTACCAGTCTATTCCGATGATAACAACATAACCAGTCACATCAAATCGATCAAAGTCTTAACTCGCACAATTCACCACTCTTATCAAATATTCCAAACAATCGCAAGTTCACTCAAACTCAGCCAAACCATTACAGTCATCTATTCCTGAAAGCGGACACTTATTCTCCACCATTACCTTATTCAACTGTCAGTAATCCATACACAATTTCTTCTCGTAACCGTCCAAATTCCATAAATCCCAACATGTAGCAACAACCAATCCAAAAGAACTCTCAAATAGTACATCCACACTTAAGGTTTTCTCAAAATTTCCATTAATGCTCTAAAATTCCAAAAACTCCAAACCTCTTCGGAACTCTAAGTTTGGCTTTCCATAGTCTCAATACCATTATTCACATCATGCTTGTTATTTCGGTCAATCATCCTTCCTTTTTGTTACTAACAACACTGAAGCTCTCCAAGACGACACACTTGGCCTCACAATTCTCCTTTCCAGTAAATCTTCCAACTGCTCTATCAGTCCGGGTACCTCTAACGCTAACATCCAATATTCCATCCGGGAATACATCTTAAAATCACGCACAACCGGTAACTCATCACTGTGTCCTTCCTGCCAATCTCTAGAAAACTATCGCCACAAACATAAGAACATCTTAGTTTCACATCCTAACAGTTCTTCTACTTACTTAGCAGATCCAAACCTGAAATCCTTACCTTCGTCCAATTTGAGTTCACACTTTTCTCTCTGAGAACCACCATTAACGATGCCCAATCATTCTCTCCCAATGACTTCCCAACTGGACCAACATACCAAAACCTCTAATCCATTTCATCTTCCGATATTAGCATCTTCATCGACTCATCAAAACAATCCGTAATCATTTTCTCAATTCCAAACAATTCATGGCGCACACTATCAAAGCCGGAAAGACACATTTATTCCATCCAACATAATTCCCGTCTGCTATCAACAAGAGATTAAGGGTGATCAGTTCCTCAATTTGTCAATAGACAGCCGACAATCATGATGTGGCATAAACCGTCTTTACCAAACTATAATAGTATTTCTTGCATCTTGTGCCCAAAACTACCTAAGGCATAAACCTTACCTCCGCATTCCCTCCGGAACCGGGAACCACACTGTCCAAAGAGCACTTACAATCTTGCAACCAACGGTACACTGAGCCAACGCTCCACACCTGAAACAACATGGAGAAGTACCAGCTTCTCCCCCACTTATCTCAATCTCACACCTGAAGACAAAGGATTAGAAAACCAGAAAGCACTGACAGTGTTCCGCACACCTATCACGTACTAAGGGACAAACAACAACGACAGTATTCAACTGTCACACCAACTAACTCAACAACTTGGCCGGACGGACCGACCTGCTCTGATACCACTAATGTAACACCCCAATTCCCATCGCGAAATAAATAACACATAATAAATATCAGAGTAACTAAAATTTTATTTTTCCGACAGAAACAGGGATGCCACATTTAAAGAAATAAAATACAATCCCTGTTCAACATCTTTGATACATAACACAAAGGGAAACTTTTCCTTACAAAAGGATGGTCAATTATGGAATAAAGCGGAAAGATCCATAACTGACTTGTTTTACAAATAAATGGTTTTAAAACATCAAAATATAAATACAAAATATATTCAACAATTATATACATATAACAAAACGTTCCCCGACTCCCGTGCTACGTATCAGAGCAGACACCACGAACGACAATGGAACGGAGGACTAATCTCCACAAAAGCCTCCAAGCCTCTAAAGCTGACAATCTGCACTATGCCATAAAAAGCATATTCCAGCAGAAGGGTGAGAAATAACAACTATAACAAGTTTGCATAATAATATGCCACAACACAGATAATTCACATATGTAATATTTCTCACCGCATACATCACATACTAACACATATAGCATGGCACCAATACATAATATATCACACATAATAAATCGAATCATGATTTTCCACACATAACACATCCCTTCACAATTCACACCACCATTCATCACAACTCACTCATATACATCACAATGTATATATCTATACGAAACCAAGCATATAATCATGCATATTCCATTAATTCCATACTTCCACAAAGCATACTTTTCCATATTCATTCATCAATGCAAATATACAAAAGATGATCAATGCATACCATAGAGATCGACCAACGACTCTATATAGATGCAAATGCGGTACCGACTCAATTGGTGATACATTAGTCCCCCAGGAACTCTTGGAATCATCGCTCGTTACATAGAGTAACTCCCCGTCGGGCCTACGATGTTCCCCGTCGCTTCCTCTTATAAATAAGCACACGACGTTTATGGATTGCTTCCACCTATATGGATCAGGCACACAATCCGATCGCTTCCACTTATCATCAAGCACACGATCAGTTGTAACGTCGCTATCGTCCCATAGTGTGTAAGGCACACGAACGTACAACGGATTCATATAGAATCCAAATAGCAAGAGCGCATGGTATTATGCTTGACACATGCACGACTCATGCTAAATAAATGTTCATGCATATATAATAATCATGCATATCAATCACAACCAAAGTGATATATAACAATGCCCAACGGCCACAAACCATCAACAAAGTATTCCACAACAACCAATTATCATCAAAGAATCATCACACAAGTCATACACATCCATCATGTATATTCACATCATATAAACCACATAAAAGCTCCACGTTACATAACAAAAGCACAACACACGGTAAAACCTCAACCGTGCGCATTTAACGCGATGAAAACCCGACAACTCGACTATTTTTCCAAAAACACGAATTAATTAAATCATCCACTGACCTCCAACCTAATTTTAAAAGAAAGAACATTTCGTTAGCTTTCCAACGGTATAAAGAACGTCCCAATCCGAGTTACGGATCAAAAGATATGAATTTCCGAAGTTTCCCCGAAAAACAGAATTTTCTGTTTCAGCACAGTAGGTATCGATCCCTAACTCGCATGTATCGATCCCTGCTGTAGTAAAAATTCCATTTTTCCCAATTTTCACAGTAGGGATCGATCCCTGGGATTATGTATCGATCCCTAACCCTGTTTTTCACAAAAAACCAGATTTTCTCAATTACACCTATGCTGTCCTTTTCCGAAACACCCAAAAACTCGACTAAATCGAACATTTTCACCGAAACAAACATATACTCATAAACACCAAATACATAAGAACAATTTAGAACACTTAAACGAAATTTCTACGACGTTCGATTTTTCGATTAAATTTCTATCGTTCAAAAACCAGAATTTTTAAACTTCACTAAATCGAATAAAAAGCACGACATACGACGACCTAACCTTCCTCGATACAACTACGTAATTTATTTCGAAATTCATCCGTGAAAACATCGATTTCTATCGATTCGACCTAAACGGAAAAATACACGGAACCATACCGAAAACTAACCGAAACATAACCAAACTTCGTGAAACTTTAAACAGCAGCTCACATACATATAATTAACCAACACATGTATTTACACGACTTTCCGACCGTAGAAACATCGGTTTCTATCGATTTCGTCCAATACGGCATAAACGGAAACATATGGAAACCAACCAAAACATCCACACAAAACATACACATATACATACACAAGCGAGATATAATTGAAACTTCTCACCCTTACCCGATTATTCGCGCTTTAGACGGAGTTTTCTCGACTTTCCTCTCTTTTCCTCTTCTCCCTTCTTTCCTTCTCTTTTCTCTTCTCTTCTCTTTCTATTTTTCTGTTTTCTTTTCTTTTTCTCCCTTTCTTTCTATCTTTCTATTCTATTTAAATGAAAAACATAATATCTACCCAAGCAAAAGACCAAAATACCCCTACGCTCAAATATCTCGCAAACGCTCTCAAAACGCGACAAAATATCACAACATTGAAAAATAACATTTTTCTAAATAAAAGTCAAAAATAAAATAATATAATAATAAAATAATCAACTAAACTCGATTAAATAAAACTGACTAAAACTGGGGCGTTACAGGTTCTGCTTCCCCAATTCGACCAGGCCTCTTTCGATGACATGGCCCAATCTCATGTGCCATAATTCTGTCTTCGACACAGGTTTCGTGGATACAACATTTGTCGAACCACTTACAACCTCAGCCTCAAGGGTATACAAGCCTTGGTTTTTCACGCCTCTCAAGACTTCCTTCGACCCTTTCATGACTTTTAGGATACCTTGCTCTCCTTTGAAAACATATCCCTTTCTGTCAAATTCACCAAGAGAAATTAAATTCCTCTTAAGATCAGGTACATACCTAACCCCAGTCAATAGCTTTATTGACTCATCATGGAGCTTGAATCTAACAGATTCAATACCTGCAATCTTGCAAGCTTTATTGTTCCCCAGCAGCACTGATCCACCATCTTGATCACACAATTCTTCAAACATATTCTTGTTTGGAGTCATATGCCAAGTACATCCAGAATCCATAATCCACTCTTCGCAAGAGTTGCTGCTCGACACCACAAGGACATCAGATGATTCATAACCATCTTGCACTATAGCTGCATTCCCATTGTCCTTACCTCTATGATTATTCAGGAGCTCAGGGCACACCTTTCTTGTGTGACCCTCCTTCTTACAATGATAACATTTGATATTAGACATATCACCACCATAAGACTTCTGTTGAGCCTTTCCTTTCTTCTTGTCAAACCTACCATCTTTCTTTGACGATCTTCCTTTCACGGACAACCCTTCGCCAACTGATGAAGGTTTCTTCTCCTTTCTTTCGTTCAAATCCTTCGAATACAAGGTTGCTTGAACTTCTTCAAAGGTCAGGGACTCTCTTCCATACAAGAGTGTTTCTTTGAAGTGAGCTGCGATCTGGGTAAAGCACACAACAACAACAGTGCTTGATCTTCATCATCGACCTTCACATCAATGTTTTCAAGATCAAGAATCAGCTTGTTGAACGAATCCAAATGCTCAGTCAAAGCTTTGTCTTCACTCATCTTGAATTAATACAAGGCTTGCTTCAGGTAGAGACGATTCACCAGAGATTTGGCCATATACAAACTTTCAAGTTTAACCCATAATCCTGATGCTGTAGTCTCCTTTGATACCTGTCGGAGAACCTTATCACCAAGGCTCAACAAAATCGCGTTGTGGGCTTTCTCGATCATTACTGTCTTTTCTCTTTCCGTCAACGCACCATCCATGGCTGTCATTCCCTTCAACGCTTCCAAACAACCCTACTGAACCAGTAGGGCTTTCATCTTCAAGTGCCACAGACCGAAGTCGTTCACTCCGGTGAACTTCTCGATCTTATACTTTGTTGAAGACATCTTCTCCACGCTCACCGCACCAATTTGTTGTGAAAAACGATATCTTTAAGTAAAGTATAAAATGGTTTCTTGATAATCAAGAACCAAAACAAGGGTTAGGGTTTAACGAAAAAGGAAAAACAAGAAGAAGAAGAAGGAATAACAACAAGGATTAGGCAAATATAAATTCTGTTTACTATTCACTTTCTCATTAAAGTCACAAATGATTACAAGTGAATATCACAATTTGCCACACTCAATAAACTGAGTGTACTAGCCTATTTATAGACTAACTAGGTAACTTGCAGCCCAAGAAACCTAAACAATTAGATCCTTAATACAAGGCCTAATTCGACAGAATAACATTTCGACAATACATACTTACTAGAACAGACTTCGACTACAGTATGTAACAATAAGGCATCAACATGTGAACAAGCTTCGACTGCATGCTTGCCTCCTATCGAAATACATGAAAGCTTCTCCTTCGACACAGCATGAGTTCGACCCAAATCTCACACTAACATCTCCTCTATTATGTTCTTTCTTTTTCATCTTCCCGTTTTTATGCTAGTGTTCTCTCTTACAATTACTTTTTTATCACACATTCCTTATCTCACCTCGTATCTCTTCTGTTATTTCTTTTTTATCTTCTCTAATCTCTCATCTCCTCTATCTTTTTCTATTTCATTATAATGTTTTCGATATTGTTTTATGCTACTATTTTATGATTTTTATTTCACTTTTGTCTAATTTGATATTTGTATATTGAATGGGAAGTTGTCGTCCAAATATGATGAGTTTTGTTGTTATTTGATAATGTATGATTAATTAAACACAAAGTTATGCAGCTCTCTATATATGTATGTATAAATCAATAAAAATATTCTAAAAAATCGAACCAATTGAACGAACCCAAACCGCATTGGTTTGGTTTGGTTTGATTTGGTTTGATTCGATTTTATTTTTAAAAGCCAACCGAACCAAAGCAGACCGCACGCTTTTTTCTCTTGTGGTTCGGATGACTTCTAGGTTAAAACCGCCCGAACCGCGACCACGAACATCCCGGCTAACAAATATGTGGGTTTAAACCCACGACGCTATCTTTCTGCATACTTATTTGTAGATTTGTTGGCCACTATATTAAACTCTAAGAAAAATTTGACATCTCTCGTTTTTCTATCGTGGAGTATTATTGATTTCTCTCTCCTTTCTTATTTTAACCCTCGTCTTTGCCATACCTAAATATGAGAGCGAATATTTGAGTTAATCTTTGATACCTCAACTCCCTCCTAAATATTTGTGTTGATCATTATATTAACATCAAAGTTAAACACTAAATTAGTAATGTGTGATCAATAATCTCCTCAACTACCTCAATCTCTTATCTCTTATTACAAAAAGATTAATATAAATTCACAAAGTTAGAATTGGAAATTTTTCCACGATAAATTCACAAAACAGGAAAAACATGGGGCCATAAATAGTCTTAGGCGAGAGATGTATGCAAATAATTATTAAAGAGTGAGTGTAAGTTAATATCGGTCAAATAATAAGGAATAACAAGTTCAAAGCCTTGTTACTTAAAATTTTTATTAGACTTTGTGTTGTCTTTACTAAGGTTAAGTTGAAATTGAAAAATACTTAACTATATTAGCATTTTGTGTTTCCTTTAAAGAAATTGGTATTTTTCTTATTAAAACAAGTGGGAGATTGTTGTAATTAATAATCATTAATAACTGTGTTCCAAAATGACAAAAAAAAATTGCAAGTGAGTAGATGAACATTCAATGCATGAGAAATAGTCCCACATAGAAAATTTAACTCACTTTAATGTTTCTTATCTAGAGTTGCATTTGTTAACTCAACAAAGAGTTAAAAAGGATAATCACATGAACAAGTATGGTGGTTCTAAGTCTTATGCCACTCGACACATTTACACCCCTTCATCGGTGGCTTCGAGGACGTAGAGGCACTAGTGCCAGTTTGTAGACGACACTTAAGCACTTAGGCACGACACACCGGCAACTCGTGGTGTTATACAATAGCGCTCCGATGACCGTACTGCGGTCAATTCAATTTGTTATTTTTAAATTCGAAAATAATAACGTTTTGTGAAGTATTGTAATTGTAATAGTTGATAAATGGTAAAAATGCTGAAATAGAGTGTTTCACTAAAAATCGCAATCCTGTGTAATACCACTAAATTGCCTATAAATAGGCCATTTCGAATTAAGAAAATTAGATAACAATAACATATCCTCTTTAGTGTAAAATTTTAAATTTACATTTTTTATACATTCAAGTTTTCATCTCTCTTATATAGACTTAAATATAAATTGAATCTATTACTAATATAAGAAAGTAAAGCACTACCAAAAGTACTTTATTAACCTAATTAAATCAAATTAAGGACTTAATTTCATGCCCCTAAACGTCATTTCGTAACCCTAATTATTATAGACCTAAATAAACCAATTCATACACAATACATTCAATACTAGCAGTTTCCACCAGTTTCCAATGTTTAACATTTTATCTCTTCAAAAAATTTACATGAACAATCTTTTCCACTTCCATCATTCAAAATTCCTTCTTCATATTCTCTTATTAAAAACCCTCATGATTAAATATGAGAAATCCTTTACCATTCATCAACACTCTCTTTTGGGAACCCTAAAGGTTTCATTTTCCTCTCCCCCTCAAAAATACTGAGTCGCCGAGCCAAGAACGCCCAAGACCGCCGCACCACAACTCAAAATTTCAAATTGTGCCTCCATCATCATCCAACGTCGCGTTGTCCTTCACCGTACTTCGCCGCCGCTGCAACATTTTTCGTCGATTTATTTTCTTTTGTTTGGTTTGATTTGATTTCCTATTGTATCATTTGCTATTTAATAGATGATATTGGCTTCTATTGTGAAGAAAATGCTTGACAAATAGTTATTTTGATAGTCTGCCCACAAAATGTCTGTTGAATTGTATGAACCAAAGCTTATTGTGTTTTTCTGCATCTTTGAAGTTGAATATTATTAACTACTTTGTTACAAGGAGGCTGACTTAGTATTTCTACGCTACTACAATGATTATTTTGCTTATTATTTGTATGGTCTTAGATTTTTGCATGCTGATGTGTAATTTTGGACACATGATGTGTCTAAATATTCCTCATGTACTTAAACTATTTCAAATCTTTTATAATGGATGCCCTAAGGAATGCAGGGAAGCTATAACATCTCTGATTGTTGCTGCTGCAATATTTTCTGATCTAGAAGAGTTACGCGGTAAATATTTCAAGAGTGATACAGAAACTCTCTAGAGTGTTATGTTCATTAAGAGGGGCCACTCTTTGTTTTTTAATATCATTATATATATTTATGAATTATTCTTGAACTAACTTATTAAATTATTAATGGTCAGTTTTCTGCAAATTTTAATCCAAAGTCTATTACCTTGGAGAAGAAGGATCGCTTGATGCAAATGTTTTTTATAGAGTTTTCAATAAAGTGACAAATAACTTGGTTAGATAATTTTTCAATAAATTTTATATTGCATTGGATAATAACTTGGTTTTTGAAATGGTTATACTTTCTCTTGAGATTCTAATGTTTTCTACCTTAAGATGAATGGAGATTACCACAGTTACCTTGCTGAGTTTAAGACGAGAGTCAGGCATAATGTAACGCCCCGATCTTGAATATTCCTATTTGAGTTGAGTCTTTTATTTAAATTGAGTAATAATGATTTCATTTGTGAAATGATGTGTTAATATGTTATGTTTGCATATTATGTGATTTTACCGTTTTGAGAGTTTGCGGGGAAAATTAGAATAGAGGGTATTATGAGATATTTATGTTAAGTAGATAGTTTGTGTTTGTGAGGAAAGAAATAGAGAGGATAGAAACATAATGGAAAGAAAAGAGAGAAAAAGTATAAATAGAGAGAGATAGTAAGAGAATGGGGAAGAAAGAGAAGAGAAAGAAAGGGGAAGAGAAGAACAAGGAGAAAAGTGTGGAAAATCACCAAGATCAATCTTTCGGAGTCGATTTAATCGGGTAAGGGTGTGAAATCTTATTATCTCATCAATGCGTATGATTATGTATGTGTTTGCTTGGATGTTTCTTGCCTTTCCATGGTTTTTGAGTTTTAGGTCGAAAACGATAAAATGATTAGGAATCGATGTTTTTACGGTCGGAAATCGATATAATTTGCGTTATATGATTACCATGTGTTTATGAATCATTGCTGGTAATTGTTTTGATGTTGGAATTGATTTGGAATGAAAAATGAGGTTTTTGGGGGTTTTGGAATAGTGTAACCCGTAACAGCATTTTTTTGGTCCTGGTGCGATTCGCCAGGCGAATTGGGAATTCGCCAGGCGGATTAGGACTCGCCACTCGTTCGCCAGGCGAAGTGCTGGCGAAGGGTGATTCGCCAGGCGAAATTGTAAGTCGCCAGGCGAATTTGGAATGACAAAAATGGGGTAGCTTCTGTAACTCTTGGGGTTTTTCTAATTTGGTGACTCGCCACTAGCTCGCCAGGCGAACTGCTGGCAAATAGTGATTCGCCCGACGAAGTGCTGGCGGAGTGCTGGCGAATGGTGATTGGCCAGGCGAAGTGCTGGCGAAAGAGGTTTGGCCAGGCGAATTCTGAAGTGGCCAGGCGAATCTGGCTGTTTCTCACTAAATTCTTTTCTTTAAAAATGCATAACTTTTGATCCGTAACTCGGATCGGGACGTTCTTTATATCGTTGGAAAGCTTATGAAATGTACTTTCTTATGATGATAATTTTGAAATTGTTAGCCGATTAAATAAAGTCGAGAATTTGGGAATAGTGTCATTTACCGACTGTTGTCGCTTTAAATGTGTATATTGGTTGTGTAACATACAATGTGGCATTGATATTAATGTGTATGCCTTGTATGATGTGTTGTGGGTAGCTTTTGTGGCGTGAATCCCTTGTGGAAGTAATTGTGATGATGAAATGTTGTGACGATGGTTTGTGGCCTTATGGCAAGTATGTGCATTGTTTGATTGAGTATCAATGTATGTGGTTTCGAGTGTATGTTTAATGTATGATATGGCTGCCTCTGTGGCGTAAATCCACAGCAAGATGAATGGTAAGGTATTGATTATCATGGGATTGCTATAATAGTAATATTTGGTGTGTGGAATGGATTCCAATTGTGTTAGAATACTCATTGGGGTAGAATGACTTATATGTCATTCCTAGTGAGGTATTAATGTTTTGGTCGAACACATTAGGGTAGAATGATTGTATGTTGTTCCTAGTGCTGTTGTTGTACTCATTAGGGTAGAATGACTTTATGTCATTCCTAGTGAAGTGCGAGTATGTTGTCGTTCCTAGTGGGATACCCATTGGGGTAGAATGACTATGTTGTCATTCCTAATGAGGTGTGCACTGGGGTAGAATGACGTTGATGTCATTCCTGGTGTGGTACACACTAGGGTAGAATGACTATGTTGTCGTTCCTAGTGATGTACAATTGAGTTGTCGTGTCCACTGGGGTAGAATGACTATGTTGTCGTTCCTACTGGGATACTCATTGGGGTAGAATGACTATGTTGTCATTCCTAATGAGGTATGCACTGGGGTAGAATGACGTTGATGTCGTTCCTGGTGTGGTACACACTAGGGTAGAATGACTATGTTGTCGTTCCTAGTGATGTACAATTAAGTTGTCGTGTCCACTGGGGTAGAATGACTATGTTGTCGTTCCTAGTGGGATACCCATTGGGGTAGAATGACTATGTTGTCATTCCTAATGAGGTGTGCACTGGGGTAGAATGACGTTGATGTCGTTCCTGGTGTGGTACACACTAGGGTAGAATGACTATGTTGTCGTTCCTAGTGATGTACAATTGAGTTGTCGTGTCCACTGGGGTAGAATGACTATGTTGTCGTTCCTAGTGGGATGCTCATTGGGGTAGAATGACTATGTTGTCATTCCTAATGAGGTATGCACTGGGGTAGAATGACGTTGATGTCGTTCCTGGTGTGGTACACACTAGGGTAGAATGACTATGTTGTCGTTCCTAGTGATGTACAATTGAGTTGTCGTGTCCACTGGGGTAGAATGACTATGTTGTCGTTCCTAGTGGGATACTCATTGGGGTAGAATGACTATGTTGTCATTCCTAATGAGGTGTGCACTGGGGTAGAATGACGTTGATGTCGTTCCTGGTGTGGTACACACTAGGGTAGAATGACTATGTTGTCGTTCCTAGTGATGTACAATTGAGTTGTCGTGTCCACTGGGGTAGAATGACTATGTTGTCGTTCCTAGTGGGATGCTCATTGGGGTAGAATGACTATGTTGTCATTCCTAATGAGAGGTGCACTAGGGTAGAATAACTATGTTGTCGTTCCTAGTGAGGTATGTCTTGGGGTAGAATGACTATGCTGTCATTCCCAGTTATGTGATGTGTGGTATTGTCGGGTCTCGATTGGATTGGTGAATTATGCATGATGTATATGTTGATGTGGAATGAGTAGAATTGTGCAGGTGTGCATGGATGGATAAACATGAATATGTGTGTTTATGTTGAATGATAAGCATTATGAGGAATATGCTTGGTTATATATATATATATATGCCTTGCGATGTATATTGAGTGAGATGTGATGATTGTGACATAGTAAACATAATATGTATGTTTATGTGGTATGATGGAATGGTGAGAATATGTGGTATATGTGTATTTTTATGTTGAGATATATAATTATATGCATTGTTGTTATGATAATATTTCTCACCCTTCTGCTGTTTTATAATGCTCTATGAGGCATTGCAGATTAGTGCTGGAGGTCTTTTTGTGAAGCTTAGGACTTCATTCTTTTGGTCGGTCGGCTCTGATATGTAGCACCGGGTAGCTAGGATGTATATGATTCTTTTGGGATACATTGTACATGTATCTATGGATGAATGTTTATGTAAACATGAATTATGTTGGTGGATAATACTTGATGATATATATGTATATATATTTGAAGTTATTCAATGTCTAGATTTTTCCGCTTTTATTCTAGATATTGAGATGTGGGTGTAAGGACGAAGTTTCTCTGTGCAAGTTACCCCACTGTTGCATATCTCTGTTGAGCAGGTGTTGATTGTTTTAATTTCAAGTATAATGTGACATGCTTCTTTTATGCCATGCTTTGTAATTACACTCTGATGAAATTTTTAATATATGGCTAAATGATTAATATGTGTTTATTTGGGGGTATAGAAGGGGGTGTTACACATAAGGAGGCAGTTACCTTGCTGAGTTTAAGACTAGAGTCAGGCGTAAGGAGGCTGCAGGAGTTTCTTCCAATTTCGTGCAATTTCAGTGTCATCAAAATTTGTTCTTTTGATTTTTGAATTTCACTGTTTATGTGTTTCATTTTTATTTCCAAATAGACATGATTCCTGTTTTAATTAATTTTTGGCTTCAATTAATCCTTGAAAATAGTTAGTAAAATAGGAAATTTTATGATTTTGTTAGCAACATATCAACAAATGATACTGCTTACCTATATGATTTGGTCTGTTTTTTTATACTATTTATCTTTCTTATTATTCATTTTTGTTCAATGCAGGTGATAGGAGTATTTCTTCACCACACATTAAGATAAACTTTCATGGTTCTTACTCTGTTTTGGAGATTTATGCAACATTGCTTGCATTTTAACTTCTCTTTCAAATACATTCTTTCTACATCACACTAATTTTATATTTTGTTATTTGTTATTAGTTTGAAAGTTTGAATGCTTAAATTATATAATTTTGTATTTTCTATTAGTTTGAAAGTTTGAATGATTAAATTATATAATTTATATAGTCTACTTACTGAATTACATTAGTCAAATTATCCAAAATGTACTGTGTTATGAATAGTTATTCTCCTTGATTTTTTTTTATAAATGTGTTTGAGTGTGATTAATGTGTATTAATAATAATTATTATTGTGAAGAAGTTGAAAATAATGCGTTGGGTTTATAAAGGAAATGAAATTAAACATTTAAAAACAATTATATTCCAATAGAAACAAGATTTTTGTTTTTAAAGAGTAATTTTTCCTTTTTTAGTGATAATTAATTAATGAAATTCTATAACAACTGTCATTTAAATGCTTAAAATTTTAGTTTTTTCAATAAACTTTTTATCAAACAATTTCTTATTTATTTACTTTAAACCCTAAAATTATAAGGATTCATTATTGATATTAGAATCATTAGAAATAATTATTTATGATTCAAAAATCATAAAAAATCATAATACTACATGCGAACTTAGGCTCTATTGTTTATTAAAAAAAAAGCAGCGTAATAATAATATCTAATTACTATGTTAGATATATATTCCAAAACATAGTCGATCCAAAATAAATGTGTTATAATAACACTTAAATGTATATTCCAAGTCACATTTTCCTATATATATGCTAAAAATATTTGCATTTATATATTTGTAAAAATATCTTCCATATTACTATAACTAAATTAAATGTAGAGTTAATTAATTATCTAATTCAATTTTATAATTAATAATTTTAAAATTATAATTTATTATTTAGAATATAATTAAAAATTTATGACAAGATTGTATTCCTTGCCTTTAAAATATATAATTATTAATTTTAAAATTATAGTTTATGACAAGATTGTATATATCGAACATATTTACGTTTTTGTTTTAAAATTATAATTTATTATTTGAACACTTATAAATTGATGCAAATATCAAACATACACGGGAGAAAATAAGACACGATTACAAATCCATAAAAATATATTCAAATTTAAATTTATGAAAATATATTCATTATTAATAAACATGAGACAATAACGAAAAAATACATGAGATAATCATGAAAAAAATGCATAAGACATGAGACGATCAGGAAAAAATACATGCGACAATCACAAAAAAAATACTAAAAATATCTATGTTTATAAATAAAAAAACATGAGATAATGATGATTGATAAATATATAAACTTCTTATGAAAAATAAAAGTTAACGTTTTTTTGAAACTACTAACATGTCAAAATTTTCAAATTAACGGGAAAACTACTAATTATGAAGTTAACATTTTTTTGAAGTTAACATTTTTTGAAACTACTAATTATAATTTATAAATGGGAAAAAATTTATTATTGATACATATATAAACGGGAAAAAGTCTATTATTGGTACAAATATTTTTATTAATGAAAAAAAAGATTACGATTGATACAAAGAATTTTATAAACGGGAAAAAGTCTATTGTTGGTACAAATATTTTTATTAATGAAAAAAAGTTTACGTTTGATACAAAGAATTTTATAAACGAAAAAAAATATATTGATGATCCAAATATTTTATAAACATGAAAAGTATATTGTTGATACAAATATTTTTATAAACGGAAAAAAAATATATTATTGATACATATAATATCAAATGTACAAACGTACGGGTAGATTAAATTAATATTTATATAATAATTATAATATCAATTTTATTTATTTATGTATCTTTTATATATATTTATTAACAATTATTATATAATTTATAACTACATTTGCACAACCCGTGCGAACGCACGGGTCTCTTACTAGTTATTTATAATATTGATAAGCATTAATTCTAAAACATTTTTAAGAATGTTTAAAATAATATTTAAAAAATGATTACAGACTCAATTTAAATTTAAATGTATTTAACTTACAAAATTTATCTAACACCCTCTTCTTCTCTCGACCCTCATCATTGCCATATTGTTGATTATTATTTTAATATCCAAATTAAACTCTGAATTAAAAATGTGATCAATAAGCTCCTCAAACACCTCAATCTCTTATCCCTAATATTACTAGCATAAAAAGTGAAGCAGAGACAAATACTCCCTAAATGATGTGTTGTCTTTGTGTTTGTCGTGTGTACGAATTGTTTCATGTATTGTTTGGTAGTTGATATTAAATTCTACTATTTTAAGGTCTTCTGTTTGGAAAAAAAGAGAGAGATGACATGATGGGAGTGTAGAATGTGGATTTTTTTGCTTGTCGGCTATACAACATGTGATTTCCTTGAAAATGAAAGTGACTTTGAAAAGAAATAAAAAAGATCAAGTCATTGACTCGGTCCAATTGCAATGCCATGACTCAGTCACATGGGCCATATTCTGTTACAATCGTTCATATTTAATCAACAAAAAATAATCATTACTTTCATAGCCACCACTACCTAGAAAAAGTGATAATTGTGTTAAATAAATTTTATTTTTATTTTTATTTGAAATCCACTTTATTCAATTATTTTAGTCATGAAAGGCACATTGTTGTATGCATTGTTGCCTGTGGTATGCAAAAATCCATATGGTGGACGCCACCTTTACTTTGGCTTTACATGCTTCACTGTCAGAAATATATTAAAGTTGTGTACAATTTATTTTCTTTCCAAATATCTCCATGGAAACAATGATGCAACTTTTAGGTTATCATTATTCATACTTAAGGTATGTATATAAAATGATGTTTAGCATTTGGATACATCAAGCGTACAAAACTCACAATATGTGTCATGCTTACGAGAAACAGGGCCGGCCCAACACATATGGAGATTTTAGGCGAGTTTTAAAATAAATTTTTTATTTAATAATTAAAAGTTTAATTAAATATTTGTTTTAAAAATTTGTCTAGATGACAAATATTTATTAAATTATTCTAATTAATTTTGTTTATTATATTTTTCATTCACTAATAAAATTAATTAATTTGATTTTTGTTTTGATATTTTTGCTATTAAAATATAATTTTGTTAAGTTCAAATTAAAAAAAAAAACTTTTTCCAGCATACACAATAGTTATAAAATTTATTAACATTATTATATTAATAATATAGATTAAAAGAACAAATTTATATATATATTAAATATATCAATTAATTTACTATTTTTTATAAAACTAATAATAGTATATAGTCTTAAAAATAAATAAATAATATTAATAAAATAAAATAGGAACAAATGTTTTGTGTTTATTAAATGGATCAAGTTTTTACTTTTCTGTATGTCGTTAGAAACTTTAAGTTACATGATAATAAATAGGCATATTTAGTACAATTATTACTACTTTATAGTTTTAAAAAAGAAGCATAAACATACTGTCAAAAAGATTTAAGGCCCTAGGCAATTGCCTAGCTTGCCTCCCCCTCAGGCCGGGGCTGACGAGAAAGAGTATTAATATTGAACTGAGAGCAATGCACAATTGAAAGAAATATTATAGATTTATCCAAAATTTTAAGGTGATAGGTATATGGTCTCTTTCATTTATAAATATTTAAGTCTCCATATTTATAACCAATGCGACACTTCAACTCACACTTGACTTATTATTCTTAACACTTCCTCTCAAGGGCGAGTCCACAATGCTTCCCCTCAAATGAAAACTCTTTTTGTCCATATACATTTGCACCACAGTTAACACCTCTTTCCTGGGTGTTTCGATACATTTCTTCCTGTGCATTTCGATTTCAACGGGACGCCTTTTTCTCAGCATTTCAATACAAGTAAATTCAGTCATTTTACTCAAACCAAAGACTCATGATACCATTTCTTTAGGTCATGAGAAGGAGTATCAATATTGGAGCAAGAGCAACACACAAGTGAGAGGGACATCATATATTCACTCAAAACCGTAAGGTTATAGGTGTGTGGGTTCTCCCACTTATAAATGCTCACAAGTCTCCACATTTATAATCAATGTGGGACTCCAACTCACACTTGACTTCGGTATTTATATATATATATATATATATATATATATATATATATATATATATATATATTGTAGGTATCACTTAACAAATAAAAAAGAATGTGAAAAGTCAGGTCCAACCCGATGTAGGGACGAAACAGATAAAGGTCGAAGATGGAAAAATGGTGAAGGCGGGTGTGTTAATGGAAAAAATAATGGATGCATGGAATGTTATAATAATTTCTTCTACTAAATAGTTATATGTTGATTTCGTTATACATTTCAGGAAGGTGTGCGAGAAATATCCAAATTTGTTGAAATATGTTGAAAGCATAATTCTGGATCAGGTGAAGGAGAAACTTGTTCGTGCATGAATCAGTTAGGTCAGACACCTTAGGAATACAACAACAAACCGAATTGAGTCTTCCAATACTGTATTGAAGAATTAGTCAGGAAATAGTATAGGTGATCCGTGTAGAGATTGAGACCCTGTGAACCAAATGATTATGAACCAGCATAATGAGATACAAATATCACTTGGTCGGAGCATCATACTTTTGGAACACAGATTTATAGACAACACTCTTTATTCTCAATTGGTCGGCAACATATCTCAATCAGGTTTGAATTATATTTTTCACGAAGTTAAACAAGCTGATAATGTAAACTCCCATAGCGTTAACTGTGGTTGCAAAATTGTGAAAAACTATGGTCTCCCATGTGCTTGTCTTATAGCAAAGAAGGTTAAACTTGATAGTCCGTTAAAAATGGATGAAGTTTGCAGTCACTGTAAAAGGCTTAGGTTTGATGATAATGGTGTCATGAAAGACGGTAAATCAAATATCTCTATCTTGACCGAATGGGAAGTGATACAAGAGAAATTTTTGAAAATCGGTGGCAATATGAAACTCCACATCAAAGAAGAATTGAGGAAGATTGTTTATCTGAAAACTACTGACTTGAAACCACCCTCTCAACCGGTAAAAATAAGGTGCTCCGAAGAAGGTAAGGCCTACATCGAGTGACAATTCAACGATGCAGTCTCCTTCATATTTTGAACATGTTGACAAATTTTTTCTGGACTCACCAACTCCAAAATTTCAAAAAAGTGTTTTAAAGGAGCTCGCATTAACAAATCACCCCCTTCACCGCCTTCACAAAAAATTCCATTCATTGATGAGATGTCGGTTTTTCTGCATAAATACATCGAACGAATTGTCAATGTTAAAAGTGACAGTAATTGCGATTTTTGAACTGTTTCAGTTTTACTCAGTAAAGGAGAAGATAATCACACACTTTTCTTCCATCAACTTATCCATGAGTTGAAGACCCATAAAGAATCATACACACGACTTTACAGAAAGAAATAAAATTTTGATATAATTTATGAGTCTCTTGTTCCTTGCATTGAACCGACAATGGAGGAAAAATGGATGTGCTTCCCTGAAATGGGTTATCTCATAACAAATGTGTATGATAGAGTGTGTATTGATCTTACGAAAACTTCAAATGAAAATTTTGTTTGAATAGTTATTATTAAAATGTTATTTTAGATATTTCATCATTTTATTAAAAAAAAATAGATATCAAAATTTTAAAAAATCACTTAATTTTGAAGATATTTCAAATAGTTTTTCATAAAAATCATTTTTAAAATATAACTTTTTAAAAAATATTACGAAAAAAAATGAATATAAAAACTTGTAATATTTAAAAAATTAATTTTTCATAAAACTAATTTTTTTAAATACAAAGAAAAAATTCATTTTTGTAAAGTCAAAACAAATACACCCTAAACTTGTTCGAGTTCATCTTAGCCAAACTGATTTTTACCCAATCAATTAATTTTGAATTCATCTTTTTTAGTTGTTGTAGTTTTGAGTCTCCTACTAACAAACTCGGTTGTTTAATGTTTTAATGACATTTTTTAATATGTCCACAATTATTTGGTTAGCTTCTTACTTTTTTTTAATAATTATTTTATGTTTTCGTCTTGATTGTACAAAAAGAAAAAAAAATAGTGAAATGAATAGGATAATACTACTTCTAATATTGGTGGTGCCTCCCACACCCTTGAAAATTTTGAAATTGCCCTTAAGGCATCACACCCAAATCATAACCAAAATGCGCTATTGTGAAATCCACCACATTTTGACCAAATCGTGGTCCGGAGATGCATCTCCGTATGGGTATTTGGTGTATTTGGAGATGCGTCTCCGAAATGTCCCCTGAAAGTTTTTGAAAATGTGCTAAATACAAAGGGGGTTTTATTTCGGAGATACATATCCGGAATCCTCCCCGAATCATATCAGAACAACACCATTGTCCAAAAATTAAATTTTTGTGATGTCAACTTATATTAACGTAAAATCAAAGTAAAATCCAGTTATATTAAAGTTAAAGAAGGGTGAAAATTCATAAATATATAAAAAAAAGTCAAGATAATACATACATAACATTTGTTCGAAAATTCCCCAAAAAAATAATACATCCCGATATAAATTACTGGGTATGTCTAACCGTCTACCTCCTCGCCGTTGTACCGCATGACATTCTGTAACTCAGAAACCATGTGCTCTACTAGGGACAACAAGGGAATGCCATCTCAAAGAGTCCTGACTCTATCGTTGCTTTACCCATCTCTGCAACACTCCGACTTATTGTCGTCACGTTCTCTACTTACTCAACTTGAACCTTAAGTGCCTCTTGGTTAGCTGACCTAGGTGGTTCTCGAAGAGTGTTTGGTGTCATGATAGGGTGTGATACCCCATATAACTATGTTATGTAGCCCTCAGAAAAATCTTAGTGTGCATGGGTTGGCTCCCAACGATACTCCTCTGGTACCAGAAGACTCTTAAAATCATCCAGTACCCCCTGTAGATCTCTACGGCACACGCCGATAGGATAAAAGTCACGGGGAGGTCTTGGAATAATATGCAAGTAGTCAAACAGGCGCATCACTCGCTCGGGCACATAAGGATACATAAGAGATGCCCCAGATCCGAGCCAACTAGAGTATAAGGAAATGACATCAAACTGACGTGTCTAAAAGTGACCCTCGTATGGGCAGAAGCAAATGTCATATGGTACCATGCGATCAAGAGAGACTTTGAATGAGTCGACCGCACCATTCATCCTATACAGAACAAAAGCAACTGCACGAGGACAATCCTCAGTTTAATTAGGAGCAACTTCCCACCAAGTGATGCGAGGGAAGTGGGAGATGATTCATCCTGGAAAATGTTGCAGATACAATATTAATAACAAGTGTAACAAATAAATTATGAAAATATTAGTATTAATAAATTACTGTAAGTAGCGTACAACACCCCGTCAACTACTTTGTCTTCCAAAGATAACTCTTGCCCAGCTTCAAGTAGAGATAAACTAGACAAGTGGCCCACCAGTTGTACCCGTGAATTACATTCAGGTCTGTGAAGTACTTGAGGTATACCAAATCCACATATGTTGCACTTTTGTCCACAAACATGGACGTGTTAACCAAGAGCAAGAGGTAACACCTCAATGCGCAATGTCGGTGGTACTCAACCTACACATCATCGCCTACGACATGCATAACTCCCTTCACATGATCATTATAAAGGGTTTCCAAAAAGATAAACTATGCATAAACACCTTTAGTGCGAGTTGCCTCCTCTGACGCTCTACCAGGGTCAACCTCCACCAGGGTGACCATCACATCGATCCCTTCCTCCCGCTCGATCCTCCCATAGTCTAGTAATTTCCCCCTGATGGGAAGATGCAGAAAAAATGAGACATCATCCAAAGTGATGGTCATCTCACTTATAGGTAGGTGGAAATATGACGCCTATGAGTTCCACCTCTCTGCAAAATTCGCTTGCATGCTATGGTTTATGGTCACATATATAGATGAACATAAACTGACAAAATCAGAATAACAAATAACATCACCAGACCAATGATCAATGGGTTGTGACAACCCCAGTATCTTGCTGCCATGGTTAATCATTTTCAAACAATCACGTTCTTGAAAAAAAAACATAATCAATATGTATTTAATTTGTTGACAACATATGTATTGCAAAAGAAAATAAATATACCTCTTCATTCAAACATGCCTAGCAACATGCTCTACATAATTATAAAGTAAGGAGGTGTCCATGGGCGGTTTTAAGGTCCGGCCAGCCTGGGCATGTGCCCAGGCTCTGGCCAAAAAAATTTCGTTCTTTACACCACAATTTTGAAAATTACGACGGTTAAAAAGTGCTACTACGGCGGTCAAAACTGCCACAATTAACGAAAATGCAGAAAAATATAAATTTCAAGCAAAAATTAAATTATGAAAGTGATATTACGGCGGTTTAAACCGCCACAATTAATGAAAATGCCGAAAAATACAAATATAAACCAAAAATTAAATTATAAAAGTGTTATTACAGCTGTTTAAATAGCCACAACTAATGAAAATACAGAAATATCCAAATTTAAACCAAAAATTAAATTATAAAAGTGATATTATGGCGGTTTAAACCGCTACAATTAATGAAAATGCAGAAAAATACAAATTTAAACCAAAAATTAAATTATAAATTGTAAATTGTGAAAAAAATACATTATAATGTTGTAAATTATGGTTTAAACTAAAAAATTTATATTTTTGTGCATAAAAATACAGTTTTAAACCAAAAAATTATAAATTATGCAAAAAATTATATTTTTTTGCAATTAAGTATACATTACATCAACTTTTTTGATTTTATAATATTTAGATTCAATTACATTACAAAAATTGCAAGAATTGAAATAAAGATTAAAGTTGCAATTTATGACCAAATTAACCAAAAATTAAAAATGAATACTTAGAAGAAATAAAAATTAACATAAAAGTAGCAATTACTAAAATTAAAAAAAAACATGTACAGTGTTGTAAAAAAGAAGTAGAAAAGAATAAATTTCATCCTCAAATATATAAAAAATATATTAGGGCTCTATATAATTTTATAGATCGAGTTTTATAATTATACAAGAAAATATTCGATTTAAAAAAACAATAAAAACAAAATTCACTGTAAAGGAACTGACGTGTCAAAATAAAGGCGGTCAAAACTGTCATTTTTCTATTAACACACGTCAGTTTATAAAACTGTCATATTTTAATGTAAATAGTGGCGGTTTTATTAAACGCAATTTTAAAACCGTCATATTTCATACAAATTTTTGCGGTCTTTAAATTTTTGCCCAGACTTTAAAAAATTTCTAGCTCCGCCACTGGAGGTGTCGTATGACCCTCATGGATAACTCTCTATTGGGGCATCCTAATCGGCTTCCTCTTGGGCTTCAAGGGCTTCGGAGTCAATATGGGCCTCAGGATCCTTAAGTTTTGCTTCATCATATGCATGAGATGCATGAGAGAGTCAACTACGAGAACCAAACAGTCGGGTTTGCAGAGTAGATGCACTATCAAATGAGTTATCAGTAACTCGTGGCCTCGTGGTCCTCGCTGCGACCCTCTCACATCGTACCGACGTGGTGTAGGAAAACACCTGAGCCTAATCCGACCAATGTTGTATTCATCAATTGCACCTACATTATAAAACAAAGAAAAATATCAACAATATGCCCAGAGAAACTTATAAAATGTCCCAATTTTATTACTGAGTCCAATTCGAGGATGCATTTCCGAAAAATAATGCATAGCAAATACGAAGATGCATCTTCGGACAAAGCTATGATTTTGCTCCCATAGCAGCAACCCATTTTCTGCCCTGACAGTTCCAAAAAACCCATTTCATGTTGTTCTAACCTACCAAATTCGTTTACATTACTACCTAAAGTGTCTAAAACAGCAATGTATCCTAAAAAACTAATTACAAGTCAAAACACAAAAAAAAAAATTGAAAAACCTACCAAAACGGAATTGATTGATGAGAAGGGGATGTTTCGATGTTATGAGATGATGGAAAGGAAGAGAAAGAGCTCCACTGATGCTTCAATGGTTGGGAGAGGGATATGTGAAATGTTCTTTTTTTAGAAAATGAAGAAGAAGGAAGAGAGAAACGTTTTTGCGCAGGTTTTGAAAGAAAAGCGTTCGGAGATGCAACATGTTTTTGAATAAATTGTGTTTACAGAGATGCATCTTCGAACACATTTTTAATACATACGGAGATGCATCTCTGAACTAAATTTTTAACGTAAAAAGGATGTCTCTTCAATTTTGTCTGATAAATGGTAAAAATATGTGCATCCAGATATGCATCTCTGAACATTATGAACATTAAGAACTTTTCATAATACTATTAGAGCACCCCATAAGAATGGAAATAGCACTCCCAATAAATAATGGGGATTGGGGACCTTCCTTTCATCATTTTAGTCATGAAAGACACTTCTTTAGTTTGTTGTGTATAGTGTGCAAAAATTCATACATTCTTCTCTATCAATAAATATAATAAACTTAGTTTAATTTATTTCCTTTTCAAATATCTCCACTCTATTCAATCACGACTCCAAGAAAAAAGGATGCAAATTTTTAGGGTATATTTCAATGATTGGAATTGCATTTTTCAGGAATTTTACATTGAAAAAACAATAATTTTTTTGGTTGTTTCAAATTTTTAAAAATTATTTGGGGTACTCTTTATTTCAGGAAATATTTTTATACATAATTTTTATCATAATTATTTCCATGTTTAAAGGGTGAGAATTCAACATTTTCATTTTTATGAGAATAAAATCTAAATAATTATAATTTCTCACTACTATTTATATTTATTTTTACTTTTATTTATTTATAATTTTTAAATTAAATAAATATTATTAATATTTTTTAGAATTTTAATTTTAAAACAAACAGTTACGTAAAAATATTATTTCTAAAAATAGTAATTCTAGAAATAAAATTCTAAAAAAAATAAAAAATAGATCTTGAAACAAACGCATCCTTAGGTTATCACTTTACCACCTAATTAGTATAGAATAATAATGTGTGATGTTTAATATATTAAAAATCTATCTTAAAAATGCATTTCCTTAGTCTATAACATCTAAATAGTATAGTCTATAATATATATATATATATATATATATATATATATATATATATATATATATATATATATATATATATATATATATAATGGAAGTATTATAGAAAGATGAGTTTATATCTTTTTTTCTACTGCAAGAATTTTAAATAGCAAAGTAAGTTGCATAGAATTTTTAAAGTATTTATTTAAAATACGGAAGCATAAAAATAAAAAAATTAATGAGTTGAATTAGCCAACATTGCAACCATGATCAAATGCTCTTTCATTGCTTTCTATAAAGTGTTTGTTAAAAAATTTCAACAAGAATTATTTTGCATTGAGTAAGGAAGAAACACAATTTTGCACTATCCTTTGGTATTTACTCAGATAAGAGGTTTGTATCGTCTATTATGGGAGTTCCATTGTTTTCCTGATGGTAAGGATCGGTGCAAGGGTATTTATTGTATGGTGTCTCATTTTAAGACGATGCACTTATGCAGTGACAAACGCAACAACACAATTTTGGAAGCTATTGAGAGTGATCCAGATTTGTTTATGGCATTCGAGGAGACTTTAAGGGGAGTTGGGAATGGATATGTGGAAGGCGTGTGAGCGTTTATTCCATGAGACGAACATGTCATTATCTTGATGGTGTGGTTCAGGTTACTCTTGAGACATGGGAGGTTGTAAGAGCGGGTCTTCACAACACATATCTTCGTTGTAAATAGTACACATCTTAAGTGTCGTATTGCTTTCTCTCATACATTGAAGATGCGCTCCTCAAGGTGGTTGTTGAGCCAGGATCTGTAGGTGCTTGGGTTTGATTGTTACTTCTTCCTCGTTGTACTTTACAGGTGGTCAAGCCTTAGAATAGGCAGGATTGCAGGTTTGAGAATCGAAAAACCTTGCAACAATATCACATTTTGGAGCGCTTGTCTACTTGGAGGGATGTAAATGATCTTGCCAAGTTAGTTGATAGTGTGTGTTAGGAAACTTTGAGCAAGATAAGTTGGGCCATGAGGGAATTCATATTGAGGAGAAACATGCAAATGTGAGCTCTAACGTCAAACAATGCCTTGGTAAGGTTGAAGATGGTCAATTCACAATGAATTTGAAAGTGTTAGGGTCATCTGGTGTAGCCCCTTATAATTCACATACTATGAAGACTTTGGAGGCTAAACACTCGTACAAACCACCTTCATCCATGTCGACTACTTTGTTCTCTAAAGCTCCTATAGTGGTTGAAGTTGATATTTTCTTCAGGTGTATTAAGTCATTCCCCAAAGGGTTTTCATGAGCTATAGATGGTTTAGGAGCTCAACATTTATTGGGCGCAATGTGTGGAGAAGGTTTTGTTGTGTATAGAGATATCTTATGTGCAATCACACTAGTTATTAACCTATGGTTAGGAGGGAGATGCCCGATGAGTTTGGCGGAGTTTGTTGCTTCAGTACCTTTAACATCATTATTGAAGCCTAATGGTGGGATACGACTAATTGTTGTGAGTTCTATTTGGAGACAACTGGTATCCAAGGTTGTAATGAAAGGGGTCGATAAGGATGCAACACTATATTTCATTGACTTCAAGTTTGGGGTTGGGGTACGGGTTATGCTGAGCACGCGACATGGAGATGGCTATTTGACTATGCTCATGGTAGATTTCATGAACGCTTTTAACCTGGTAGATCGATCAACCATTCTGTGAGAGGTGAGGGTGATATTCCCATCCATTTCCTTGTGGGTTGAGTTTCTCTATGGTCAGGCATCAAGGTTATACCTTGAGGATGAGCATATCATGTCAGCCACTAGAGTGCAACAAGGTGACCCATTAAGGCCGCTCATTTTTGCCTTAGTGTTACACCCACCTATTCACCAGATCTGTGACAACTGTAAGCTTCTTTTTCATGTCTGGTACCTTGATGATGGGACCATCATAGGGGAATCAGAGAAGGTGGCTAAAGCCTTCGACATCATTCGGGAGACCGGTCAAGGATTAGTTATTGAATTGAATATTCATAAAACTGATATTTTTTTGGCTTTCATGTGATGATAGTAAACTTCATGGGGAGTTGTTTCCTCCAGACATTGAAAGGATGATGTTGGTGATGAAGTTGCTTGGAGGGGTTGTTAGTCGAGATGAAGGCTTTATCAAGGGATTCTCCATGAAGACAACAATCAGGGTTGTTAAGCTCATGCATCTTCTACTACAACAAATGGATCCTTAGAGCGAGCTTCTTTTACTTCGTTCTTACATGGGTATCACCAAACTCTTTTTAGGCCTTAGAACGTGTCAAGGTAATCATATGGAGAAACCAACTATTTGGTTTGATAAAGAGTTATGAAGGGCGATTGAAGACATTGTGGTTGATGGAGGTCCTTTCTTCAGGGACCTTCAATGTGGGTGGCTTATTTACCTATTAGAGTTGGAGATTTGGGTTTGTACTCGTCAGTAGAGGTTGTCTCATACGTGTTTGTGTTTGTGGCTTCGAGGTCCCAATCTTGGGAGTTACAGGATCGTATATTAAGAGGCAGTGAGATATATGGTATGTACCTTGACTTCAACAATGCTTTGGATGATTTTAGTGTTGTGATTTCAAATTTTGACTTTAGAGATTTTACTAGAAAGGACACATTCTCTCTTAAAGCACAACATGTTTTGGCGAATGCCTTTTTTAGTAAAAGTGTTTAGGATATGGATGTAAATTTTGATATGACCAAATGACAGAAAACAATTTTTGGTTGTTTACAAGCAGCACATGCTCAAGATTTTATTTTTGTTATCCCTATTGACGATCTAGACCGAAACATGTCCTCAGTAGAGTATCGTATCATCCTTAAATATCGGCTTATGATTCCCTTATTTCCCACATGACTTTGTCAGGTATGTCCTATTTGATATTTTTAGGCGTGCAGGGGTATTTGTGAAGAAAAAGGCGTCTGAAAATTTCTTGGATGGCCTACAGAATGGGAGATAGACTCGTAGGTCAGCAAATGTTCTAGTGTATGGGTGGGTAGGAGAGAAACATGTATGTGTACACTTCACTAGGGGTTCCCCATTGGTGGGACTGAGGACTGGATGTTTCACTGTGGGATAGACCGCTCTCAAAGCCGTTTCATGTAAAGTGGTCAAGTATGAGAAAGCGCATTCTGACAATCAACTACTACATAGGACAATAAATGCAATTTTTAAGAGGATTAATTTGCTATCCAAAAAGAAGTAGCGATGCAGCTTCTTACCTGTTTGTCTGCTATTTATGAATAATCTTGATTATATATATATATATATATATATATATATATATATATATATATATATATATATATATATATATATATATATATATATATATATATATATATATATATATATATATATATATATATATACGTGTGTGTGTGTGTTTTTGTGTATATAGGCCACAAGTTAAGAATTAAATATAAAAATAATATCTTAGAAATTATATATTACTTTTAATAAAAATAAAATTTTTAATTTTTTGTTTATGTTTCAAAAACAAACTTTCTATAAATGTGTTTCTTAACTTGTCCTCTTGGGACACAAGTTAGCATTACCCTTATATATATATATATATATATATATATATATATATATATATATATATATATAATGAAACACTATTGTATATTGATTCCTTTTCATCCAAATTTCAACTTTTCTCCCCAAAATAAAAGAGAAAATAGCTATCTAGCATGCATCTTCTTTTCATTTTATCGTTAAAGTCACCAATATATTACAATCTAGTGTTTCATATATTTTCCAAATCCCATCGTTTTCAAAACTCCCAATCATGCCTTTTCCTCAACTGACAACCAATGAATATATGTGTTGTCTATACTATAGAACTCCAATAATTGTACTGCCTATATATTCTTTTCAAAAAATTATACTACAAATTATTCTAAACTTTTAGATATTGAAATCAACTTTATATTAAAATTTCATTTTAAAGTCATTATAAAAAAATATGGCTAGCATTTTTTCCTTCTATTTTGAAAAAGTATATTACCCAAATCAAGTATTAAATCCCTTTGTTAAAGAATTTTAAATAATATTTAGACACAAAAATATGAATCAAAATGCAAGTAATTAGATAACTAAGAGAAGAGGAATGAGGGATACCAATAAATTGTATATTGAATAGTGTTTCTTTTAGTAATTTATGTTTTTGGGAGCAGATTCAATTTGGGGAGGTAGAAGTCTAATTTTTCTACGTGCAGAGTAAAGATGAGAAAGAGCCCAAGCCCAATTTAAAGCTGACAAGATACTGAAAAAAAATATTTTTTATTGCATGCTAGATGGTTCTCATGCACCATGTGAATTTTTATATATGTTCATTGATTTCGGAGATATATTTTCGGACGTACATTTATTTAAATAAACGTTGACACATTTTAGAGATACATCTCCGAAATCATTTTAAACATTTAAAACATGTTTTCCAGACACCATTTACATATAATTGTTCAGGAGATGCATATTCAATAATGTTCCGGAGATACATTTTCGAAATGTATCAAAACAGGTATTTTTGACTATCAATTGTATGTTTGTTTTCAGATGAAGTATAACACACGATCCAAAATATAAAAAAAAAATAGACGTACAAAATAATATATAAGAGACTAATATTGGATCAAGTATAACAATATATGTAGAAAATGTCGTACAATATAGATTCAAAATGTGATAAAGTCGTAAAAATAAAGTAGAGAGTATAGTAATACAATAAAATAATAGCATATTACTATTGGGTACGTGTGCCTGACAACATCTCCTCTGTCTCCTCTGCCTGCTCAGCCATCAATCCTTCCGTCCTCCGGCGATATCTCCGGTACAACAGTGCCCCATGTGCCTCCGCCACCATGGCATCCAGGACTCGCCTGCCAGCAGACCCCTCGGGGAAGATACCCTCGTCAATGCCTGGCCGCACAATCTCCACTATGAGACGACGTCGAGGCAATACATCATCAGTATGATTTAGCTGAACATGCTCCTCCTCTAGTATCTTCTGATGAGCTGGTCTCGACGGATCTCCTGGAGAAGTCTGCACCATGTACGGATGTGACACCGTGAAGAACCACCTGATGTATCTGTCGACGTAGCTCCAGTCGTTCGACGTTATGGTAGCTCATGCCTCCTCTAAAACCAGATGACTCTCATAATCGACAAACATTTTCTCATCTATCTACGAGTCAAGGTATGAGGAATAAAGACAATAGGGTGTCTGGGGATGGTCTGGGTGTACTCGAACTTCCGCATGACACACTCGGGCAAGTGAGGAGCAGTGATATGTGGTCTGCATGCCAATTATTTGGAGTATATCAATATCTCATTAAATGGTCGCATCTGATGGTGATCCACATAGCTGTTGAAGTGCATGTCCTCAGCAACCAAATGGTCAAGGTAGACTCTGAAAGGCTCACCAGTCTGGTTCCCTCTAAATGAGATAGAAGCACAGGCACAAGGCATGACCTCGGTGTACTCATCCACACTCGCCCAGCCAGAGATGCGCGGGAAGTGCTGGAGGATCCAAGTCTGAAATGAAAATAAAAAGAACGTTCAAGGATCAAGAATTATCGGCAATGGTTTTGCAAATATGAAATCAACAAAAAACATTCAAGGATCAAGAATTATTACCACAAGTAGTGTCACACTGCCTATGACCTGCTTCGTCTTCCACCGACATCCATCTATTAATTTCAAATAAAGATAGCATATGCAAGCTACCCCCTAGTTGTACTCATGGATCTGAGTGAGATCCAAGAAGTACCAGAGGTATGCAACGTCAATATAAGTGGCACTTGTGTCCATAAAAATGCAAGTTTCGACCAAAAAAATAAAATATGCCCTCAAAGCACGAGTCATGTGTACCACCACCTGCTCAGTATCACGATGAGCCTCCTGTGAAGCAAGAATCTCACCATCATATCTCTCCTTCAGGAACTTAAACCTAGCATGAGCATCCTTGATCATATCCACCTTCTCAATTGCCTTCCATGGATAAGCCCCCAGATGCTCTCCCATCATCTCGACTACCTCGTCTTTGGTCATCCTACTAGGATCGAGAAATCTCCCACTGATTTGGAGATGTAACAAACATGAGACATCGTCCAGTGTGACAGACATCTCACCATGAAGGAGATGAAAAGAAGAGGTCTCAAAATGTCATCTCTCTAGGAATGCATTAAGCATCTTGTGGTTGACCAGCGTGTAATCGGTCATTCATAGATCCTTCAAACTAGATAAGGTTAGAACCGACTGAAACCAATCCTCATTCGGGTGAGCTAAGTCATCAATCTTCATCCCATGGTTCAAGAACTTCTGGGGATCACGCACCTGAAATTTTCTAAAAATAAACAATGTAAAAAATAATCAATGTCAGCAATTAAAATTAACGTAAAAAAATAAATAAAAAATCCAACTAATGCTACCTCTCAGTCCCAGATATGTCTGACGGTGTGGTTTAGATACAGAGGAAGTAAGGACAAATCAAATGGGCCTCCTCCAAAACCCCATGGCTCGGCATCCACAGCAACCTCACCCTCTAGAGGTGGAACTGGATCAGCAGGATTTTCAGAGGAGGTGGCACTGGATCAGCATGAGGTGGCACTGGTGAATCCTGACGCCTGCGGGAGGATGGGAGAAGTGACGCGTCAGCTTGTGAATCCTATCTCCTATTAGAAGAAGAAGGTGGAGTGGCATGAGGTGAAACATTATCCCCATAAGTAGATTGTGCCCTAGAAGTCGACGCCTCTGCCTGACCAGATGTACCTGTTGGCTCCGCTTCCGCCGGACATATGCATGTTGGGCTACTCTGCCATGTCTCAGTCTGTCGACTCTATCAACCATTATGCATGTAAGATAAAGTAAGGCATATCATTAGTGTACGCAAACAAAACAAACAAACAAGAAAATAAAATAAAAAAACAAACTGCAGAAAATTCTGGAGATACATCTCCGGAAACACCATAAAACAATAATGTTGAACAATTCCGGAAATGCATCTCCGAAAACACCTCAAAACAATTAACTTTGAAGAGTTCCGGATATGCATCTCCGAAAATTCCCAAAGTATATGAAACGCTGAACTATTTTGAAAATGTATCTCCGGAAAGTTCTGCAACTCAGAGGTCGCGACAATGGCGTAATGTGGCTCATGCAAGTTGAAAAAACATGATCTGATTGCCATTTTGAGCCAACAAACAAGTCATATACTAATTCTAAACTATGTTACATGCGATTCCTAGACATTTCTAACCCTAATCATTGATTTCTACACATTTACACTAAAACTCAAAATTTATCCGAAAACTAAAAAATTTACCTGAAAAGTATGGTTTTGATAATGTTGAATGATGTTATTGATGATGTTTGATGTTCCTTTGAGTCTTGTTTGATGAAATTTGATGTTTTTAAGAAGTTGAAATTTTATGTTGAGAAGAGTTTGAGAAGTGTATGTTGAGAAGTGTGAGGGAGGAGGAGAGTTTGACGCGACTTATATCCCAAATTGTTCCGGAGATATATCACCAGAATATTTGAACGTTCACTGAAGTTTGGGTGTGTCAGAAGATATATCTCCGAAATCAGGAAGCATTATTTCACATGATACGTAGAAATCATAGGGTGCTAAATGAAATTCTAAAAAAAAAATTAAATTCTTTTACCCGTAACCTTGCAATTGTCTCCTGACCTTTCAAAAAATGTCAAATTTATCCTTTTAAATTTAGAGTTTTTTTTTTAAATTTTTATGCAAGATTTGCAAATTACTTTAAAAAAAAAAATTGGATTAATTATAGTTTTAATCCCTCTATTTCCATATTTTTAACATTTTAATTTTTCTTTGAAAAAAATCTTGATCACTTTATTAGACTTTTCTTGAATTTTTTTCTAGTTCCCTCGTGTTTTACGTAGGTGGCAATGAAAACAGTGACATAACCGATACTATGTGGCACCACATTATTAAGTGTGTTGACCAGAATATTTTTTAAAGTTAAAAAATTTATTTTAAATTTTAATTTATTTATTATTTAAAAATAAACTTAATTGTAACTTGGTTATTTTTTTTAGTTTTAATCTCTCAATTTTAAAATTTAGATTTAAGGTGCCTGAATTTTTTTTTAGAGATTTTAGGTCCCTGAATTTTGTTGAAATTGAATTTTGTCAAATTAAAAAATAAAAATTCAAAGACCTAAAATATGAATTTTAAAATAGATGGATAAAAACTAAAAAAAATAAGGAGACAAAAGTTACAATTATTAATATTTTTAAATAATAAATAAATTTAATATTTAATAATGTGGCACCACATAATATGGGCCATGTCACTACTTCCAGTGCCACCTACACACAATAAGAGGTGGAATAAAACCCCCAAGAAAAATTTAATAGAAGCATAAAAAATTTGAATTTTTTTAAGGGTTAAATATATTTTTGGTTCTTTTAAATATTGTAAATTTTATTTTTAGTCCTTTAAAATATTTCTTTTAAGTTATGGTCCCTCCAAAATGTTTCATCCATACAATTGGTCGATAAAGTTAAATTCCACTAACAGATGCTGACGTGGCTTGTCACGTGAAATTTTTTTATGACAGACCATACATGTGGCAATGTCAATGTAGCAAAAATGATGACGTGGGTGCCACGTGGCAATTTCTTCCATTTTTATTTTTTTATTCATTAAAATTATAGCGACCGAAAAATCGTCCGTCGCTATATCGGTCACTAATATGAACATCAAGCATAAACTCAGAATTTGTATCTAATTCGTAGCTAATTCACAGCTAATTTAAACACATCATTCTTATGACCTAAAATTCATTTTTTTTCATGATTTTTGCATGAAATTTTATAACCTTATAAGGATCTCTCACACAAAAAATGAGTTTTTTTTACTTGAGATGAATTAAATATGAATTATTTTAACTCCGATTTTTCATGAAATGAAAACAACACAAACATTGACATATGATTGAATTTTGAGATAATAATTTTTAGAGACATATTTAATAATACATAAAATTGATATGAAAAGTTTCATTGCATTCTGAATAAGTATCGATTTATTTTTATTTTTTGATCGAAACACAAATATATGTGTTTCGATCGAAAAATCAAAATAAATTGTGACTTATTTGGAATGCCAAGAAACTTTTAATATCCTTTTAATGTGTTATTATATAGGTATAAAAAAATATTAGCTTAAAATTCAATCATATGCCAATATTTGCGTTGTTTCCGTTTCATAGAAAATCGGCGCTTAAAAAAATCGTATTTAATTTATATCATGTTAACAAAAAATTAATTTTATGGGAGAGATCCTTATAATGTTATGAACATTCATGCCAAAAATCATGAAAAAAAAATGAATTCTAGGTCATAATAATGGTTTTCGCCTCTAGAAAAAGATACATTTATATGTGTTTCAATAAAAAAAATCAAAAAAAATCAAGACTTATTCGGAATTCCATGAAACATTAGATCCATTTCATTTATTATGAGATAGGTCTTTTAAAAGTATTAGATCTAAATTCAATCGTATGGCAACGTTTGCGCTGTGTCAGTTTCATAGAAAATCGGGGCTTAAAAAATTCATATTTAATTTATCTCATGTAAAAAATTTCAATTTTTGTGGGAGAGATCCTTATAATGTGACAAACATTCATGAAAAAAATATTAAAAAAAAAACAAATTTTATGTCATAATAATGTTGTGTTTAAATTAGTTAGGAATTAGTTATGGATTAACTAGGAATGAGCTATAGATTAGTTGCAAATTCTGAGTTTATGCATGGTGTTCATATTAGCGACGGTCTCTTCGTCGCTATAATTTTAATGAATAAAAAAAGAAAAACTGGAATAAATTACCATGTGACACCCACGTCATTTTTTGCCACATTGACATTGCCACGTGTATGTGTAGTCATCAAAAAGTTCCACGTGGCATGCCACATCGGCATCCATTAGTGGAATTTAACGTCATGGACAAATTGTATGAATAGAAAATTTTGGAGGGACCATTTCTTGAAGACATTTTTTTGATGGATTAAAAATGAAATTCGCAATATTTAGAAGGACCAAAAACTTATTTAACCCTTTCTTTAAAAGGAGATTAAAACGTTAAAAATATAAATAGGATGATTAAATCTGCAATTATGCCAAACAAGTTTTTCAGAAATTTATCTACAACTTATTCTTGGGTAAATCTAAGTTTTAATTGGTAAAATTATTTATCGAATAACTAAGTTTTCCGAGATGTAAGATATAGTACAGTTGATGTGGATTTTTAGACATAAAGAAAAATCTGATGGCTCTTTTGAAAGGCATAATGTCCGACTTGCAGGTGATGGTGCAGGCCAATAGATTGACAATGATTGTTGAGAAACTTTTAGTTCAGTTGTTAAGTCAACTATTATTCAGACTGTCCTTAGTATCACTATTTCTAAATTATGGCAAATTCTCAGATGGATGTCAAGAACGCTTTTCTACATGGTGAACTAAAAGAAACGATATACATGAATCAAGCGTTAGGATTTAAGGACCCAACGAATCTTCATCGTGTGTGTCTTCTACGCAAATCTTTATATGGGCTCAAACAAGCTCCTCAAGCTTGGTATAAGCGCTTTGCTGATTATATTTCCTCCGTTGATTTTTTTCAAAGAAACTATGATCACTCTCTTTTCATCTACAAGAAAGACACTCATATGACATACATTTTATTATATGTTGATGCTATTATTATTACTACTTCTTCACCTACACAGAGGCAACGTATCATATATCTACTTAGCTCAGAATTTGACATGAAAGATCTGGGACCACCAAACTTTTTGGGAATTGCGGTCACACGCCACCAAAAAGGTCTATTTCTCTCACAAAAGAAATATGTTGAAGAAATCCTTGTACGTGCACGAATGTCATCTGAGAAACCATGTCTCACACCAGTTAATATAAAACCGAAGTTAAGTGCCACCAATATCACTTCTTATGAGGATCCATCTCTATATAATAGTCTTGCAGGTGCTCTTCATTATCTCATTTTCACTCGACTAGACATCTCATATGCATTACAACAAATATGTCTCTTCACGCACATCCCCATGGAAGCCCACACACATGCTCTCAGAGGCATTTTGCGATATATTAAGGATACACAACATTATGGTTTACATCTTTATCCTTTATAAGCTACCTCCTTAATATCTTATATAGATATTGATTGGGGAGGGTGACCTGACACCAAATGCTCTACCTCTGGTTATTGTGTGTTTCTTGGTGATAACCTACTATCTTGGTCGTCCAAAAGGCAACTCACATTATATCATTTTAGTGTTGAAGCTGAGTACCATGGCGTCGCCAACGTGGTTTCTAAATCATGTTGGTTACACAATCTTCTTCTTGAATTACACTATCGAATTCCTGATGCCACTTTGGTTTACTGTGACGTCGTTAGTGCGATCTATCTCTTTGAAAACATTTGGTGAAATATAAGACACAAAATTAGACAGGGTACTCTCATTCATGTAAAATTACACTCATAAGTACATAAAAATGACACTCCCGTTTTAACATATATATTAACACCCTTATACCAATGAATGTTTTTATTTATAAAAAAAAATGTAGGTAAATGTTATTTATAATTATAATTTCTACTGTCACTAAAAGTTAAAGAAATGTCAATATCATTTTCATATATCTCAAGTAAGGTTAGTGCATATTATAATGGCAAAATTACACCATGGTTTTTTTTTTAAACAGATTGGTCATTTAAGTTTTTTTGTAACAACTTAATCCTTTAGGATGATTTCTACATATTTTTTTCTCACATTTTGAACATTTAAAAATGTGTGACTATTATATTTCTGGTTGCACTTCATACCAATAAAAATAATTGCATCCACAATTAGCACATTCACTATGTTAAAAAAGGAGTAATGATTCACACGTTTGATAATTTAAAGGACCAAATTGTTTAAAAAAAATTAAAAGACCAATCTATAACAAAAAAATAAATTAAAGGACCGCTGATATAATTTTATCGATTTTAAAATTAAAATAAAATGTCATTTCTATTTCAATAGAACTAAGGTGAGTATAATTTCTCCTAATTTCTTAACTTCAAAGTTAATATTAATCTATCAGTATGCAGAAAAAAAAATTGAACATAATCCTAGAATTTAAACTTTTAAATAGTATAAGTTACAATACAAGCTATTTAATAATTATAATAATAAACAAAACAAAAATTTAAAATTATAAAATATTGTAAATTTATATACATGATATTGAAAATAATTTTGTATTTAAAAATAATTTAAAATATATTATATAAAAAATAAAATTTAAAGTAGAAATAGAAACAAAAAGCTAGCATATTTTTCCTTCTATTTTGATAAATTATATTTCTATGAATAAAGTTTTATATCTCTTTTTTGAATGACTATAACCACACAAAAATATGAATAGAGAATCGGGGGTAGATATGAGTTAAATTGCATTAAAAGGGTGTTCAATAATCATCTATTATTGTACCCTCTTGCATAATTGAGCTGAGAAAACATACAGAGCAGGGCTAAATAAGAAAAAGGCCAATATAATAACTTTATGTTATTAGCCCAACTACCAAGTTCCTCTCTTAGCATGGCAATTGAAAACTGACAACATAGAGAGAAATTTATCATACACCTCATAAATAAGACTTGAGAAATTATATTTTTATATCAAAATTTTGATTTTTATGTATTTTTTAAAAGAAATTATATTTTTATATCGTGTAAAAAGATTTTACACCGTGAGTTAATCATAGCTATTAGATGTTAGGAAGAATTTGACTTTTATTTTAACTACTTATAAAATAATGCAAATGAATAATAGTAATGAATTGACGGTGTAAAACTTTTATATTAATAGTATATAGTAATTAATCTATGATTTAAAAAAAGTATGATATTTGAAATTATATTTCTCAAAGTATGTGATTGTTTTAGAAATTTGTGATAGAGAAATTTCGTGAAAAAAAAAACGTCTAAGTTAATAAAAAATGTGTGGCCAAGCCGAATGAAAAAAGAAAGCTTACATTTGAAATTATCAACATAAATGGATGGGTATGAGGGGCATCTACATTGGTGATATTATTAGTCATATAAGATATTGGATAGAAGGTTGCATGATAGGAAGTTTTTCCTATCAAAGCTTTAAAACTAGGGTTTCTACAATAAAAGGAGAAGAACACTAAAATGACTAAATAAAATAAAAGGAATAAAAGACATTTTTCATTTGATTGATAATCTCCAAAGTGTCATAGACACTACATATATAATGATACTAATGGGCCAATGACTAAAATACCCAAATACTAGTGGAAGCCCAACTCAATAACAATTAAACTAAAATACCAACTAATATAAAACCTTAAATTAATAAACTAAAATATAACTTGATACTCTCTATCATTGTCGCGGGGTTCACTTGAACCTTGTCCTCAAGGTTCTAAACCTACTCCCGGATCCCATTGCTTAAACTGAACAATCAAATACCCACCTTCGGGCCAGTCGATAAGCTTAATGTATGAGCAACTAAGAGGTGGTCCAACACGGCCAACTAAGAACACTGCATCACGAACACAGTAAAAAATTACAGGTACATCAACCATTAAAGTTGGCTGAAGCTGAGGGTAAGCACCCAACAACACATCAAGAGTTTGCAAGTGATATTCATCAGGGAAGACTTGAATTATGCAATCCATCAAGTAGAATTGGGTTATCTCATCTTTGCAATTCACAACCTGTTATAGTACCCTAGGCAGTACAACACTTTGTACATATCAAGGGCAACACCCTCTATCTGCCTGAGAACGTGGAGAGTCTTTCCAACAAGATCTCGTAGCTCACTCCTTTCCTTTTCTCGCTTCTCCTTCTCCCGGGAAGGCCCCTGATGTTGCATCCGCACCCAAAGTTTGTTCATTTCTGTGAAATTTTGGAGTATAAACTCCACAGCATCTGATACAGTATCTGCATCCCCTTCATACTCAGAACCAATATCCGACAATTTATCCTTACTAACTTGAGAAAGATAACTTCTGAGAAAGAGTCCACGAACAGGGTTTTGAATGCCACGACACATCTCCACAAGATCCTTAAGAACATCCTTAGCAAGAGTTTCCTTTGACTTGATGTATACAGATCCTACTGTACAGAGGAGATACAGGCGAGGCAAAATGTTGCCTGCATGTTGGACAAGCTCATAAAGATCAATAATGGAGCAACCGCGACGAGTCTCTTCCTCAAAAAACATCTTCAGCTTCCTTAATTGATCAAAAACGCGCATGTAGAGTTCATAGTATTTGTGAGGAGAAAGCTTGGAAGTCATAAGCTCAGAAAGCATCTGAGCTGAATATTTCAAAGCATCTCTGAGATTGTTCGAGTCTAATGCACAGTGCATGTTGAATGAATTCTGCTGAAGGCCGGCAATTCCGGCGGCGAGAAACTTCTCTTCGTCTTCGGTTCCACTTCTAAAACATTCGAATCGTTCAATATTCTCAAAGGAAAGTTTGCTACTTTGAGGAAGTGATTCCTTGTTGGTCAGTCTGACATCTCGCAAACTTTTTGTGTCGTCAAGTTTTTCCCTTCTACCAGCACTGAGGGACGATATAGTGACTATTCTTGATGATGATTCACCTCTGTTGACTGATGTGAAATGATTAGTTAGTTCTTCTAGTATATGCTTGTGCTTCCATTTCTCGAGTCGAGACCAATCTAGAACACCGACAATGAATGCTTTCTCTTGAACATTTTCCAATCTATCATTATGCAGGAGATAACCTGGCATATTAGATATGTGTTTTACAAGCTCATCACGTTCATTTACACTTCGTATTGCCAAGGAAGCTATCTGTACCAGTGCATCGGGGCGAGACTCAAAAACAATTATAAGAACTCCCAAAGGAGATGATGTTTTCTCCAAAATTGGCCCCTCTGTAAGCTCAGTTTGTTTAAAAACTCTACCAATTGGATCTTCCATGTTTGCAGTAATCCGTAAGTTGTTGGCAAGGCCTGTAATCTTCTCGTTCTTTAAAACCAACCTAGAAACTAAAGATTTTTCATATCCAGCTGTCATACCCCAAATTTTGACCACTAAGATTTCCCATCATTGTGAAAATCATCATCACAATATGGGGGAACCATCTTGCCTCATTAGTCTCCCCAAAGATGAGTGAGCATCCACTGTAATCAAATTTAGGGTTTCAAGCCCTCTTAGAGCTTTTGACAAAGGATCAATCAAGGAATGACATGATCTTCAACTTGTCTAACCTCTCAAACATACACAAAGGATCAAAAAGGACTCCCACTTTAAGGATTAAGCATAAGACTGCTCCCTTCTAGGTGGATCAAGCCTCAAGATCGCCAGTGTCACCAAATTAGGGTTTTGGTCGATCAGGGTCTCCAAAGGGAAATTTTCCTCTGGGCATAAGCCAAGGATCCAAAACACAACCTAATATACTCCATGGAACCTCATGGACCCAATCATCAAGTCAATTTTGCCTCAGGGGATGCATACATCAAAAATCAGGAATTAGGGTTTCTTGACCTAATTCACCCCTAAGTTAACTTTTAGGGCAAATCATGAGCCAAGACCTCAAGAGAGGATTTGAGGGTCTCTAATTAACTATATGGATCCATTTGGAACAATGGATTAATCCAATAAGTTTGAGCAACAAGTCTCAATTTCATCTGCACCACAGTTAGGGTTTTAAGGGAAAAGTCAACTGTAACTTTGACTTTTGACCAGGACATGCTCCCAAGCCCTAGGACATGAATCAATATACCCTATGACACCCATGGAACATGTGCATCAAGTTTGATTTAGGTCAAAGACATGATTTCCTGAAGAATTGCACAGTTTGGAATTCATCTGATAAAAAGTCAACTGTGCACAAAAGTCAACTTTGACTTTTTGAGATTTTTCACCAAAATGGATTTTTAACCCTAAAATGATATTAATGTATGATTTGAATCATCATTCATCAAGAAAAATCAAGAAAAGTTGGATAACTTGTAAAAGGGGTAACCATAAAAACTTAGAAAATTTTCTAAGTTAAAAATAAAGTGACACTAATGTGCCAACTTTGGAGGACCATAACTCCTAAACCACAATGCCATTGTTCCCCATTCAAATCTTGATTTGTAGATCACATTGCCCTCTACAAAAGCTTCATACTGACCTATGTCCAAATTCCTCATGGATTTTGAGTTATGGAGTGATCAAAATCAAGAAAAGTCACTTTGTTCCAACACTTAGTGAAAATTTCACTAAGTCAGATTTTACCCTACTTTTTGCCAAATGTAGGGGGATTTTTCACTTGGATTCAAAAGAGATCAAAACCAAACATGTTCAAACAGTTGTTGTATCATGTAAGGGCTTTCCAAAATGGCCAAGAACATTACCAAATTCAATTTGAGTCATGAGATATGACATTGGCAAGTTGCCTTGTTGAAATCTGTCAAGGCAAGGCAGATTTTGCATTTTTGCTCGAATTGCCAAAATCAGCCAAATCCAAATGCTCCTATCCACTTGGATACCTCAGAGGATTGAATCTAAAGGGGACAATCACTGAGTCAAGCCTCCAAAGTCCATGGAACAAGAAATAGCATGTTGAACCTAGAATGGGCAAAATAGGGACAAGACTTCAATTTTGGATTGGAGCATTCAATGGAAGCATCAAGGTGGCATGAACTGAGTCATTCTCAACTGAATTCAGTCAAGGCTTATCCAAGACCAAGGGAACCAAAGCTCTGTGCCCTAACCTCTAGTCAATGGCTAGAGGAGACTTGGATTTTCATTGGCCAACATTGAACAAACACCTGCTGCAGTTGCCATTCACTGTGGATCCCAAAACAAACTTGCTCTACTATAAATAGAGCTCAATTGTGATCAGTTTGAGTACACCAAAGTCATCAAACAGATGCTTTCCTCAAAATCTCTTCTTTCACTCCAATTTTGCCTTCTAAGGCAAGTCACTATCGGGTTTTGAGTTTGAGAGCTTTTCCAATCAAACCAATCACTCACACACCTCACATACATCATATAGAAGTGATCCAAACACTCACATAACATCTGGAACACTGATTTCACAAAATCACCAGCCAATTGCTCAAGTTCTTGACAGTTTTGCAGTTGAGGTACCATCTTTAACTCCAAACCATTTCAATCCATTCCAAGCATCCATACACACTCCATGGCACCTAGGGAAGCTATCCAGATCATTGGAACCTAGCTGTAACACCTCCAACACAAAACACGATCACCAGCTGCAAGTGGTCAATACTTAATTTTTGAAGCATTAATCCAAGATCACAATTTGTTTTTCATATGTTAAACAATTTTGATCATTTTAATTGAATTTTTATTCAATTAAATACATTTTTGGAAAACAAATTAGGGTTTTTGGATTAATTCAACCCTCATAAATCATTTTCAAACACTTTTTGGGCCTCTAATAGAGTGTAAGACCCAATCCTTTTTTACCAAATCACTTTTTGGGCCTCAGTGCATTGTATAAGTCCCGATACCGTCAAAAACAAACGGCACGATTGTCGCCTTTTGAAAAATAACCTTGGGCCTCTCTTTGAGCTATAAGACCCATTCAAAATAACCTTGGGCCTCTATTAGAGTGTAAGACCCAATCCCCTTTTAACCAAAACAAATTTTGGGCCTCACTTATTGTATAAGTCCCTCTGCGTTAAAAGAAAATCTCGGTGCGATCGCCATTTTCAAACTGAAAACCAACTGGGCCTACCCTCGAGTAGTAAGACCCATTTCACTCTTTAAACCTTTTGGGCCTCTATTAGAGTGTAAGACCCAACCCCTTTGCACAGAAAACTTTTTGGGCCTCAGTCACTTGTATAAGTCCCTCTGTACAAATTCAAACAGTGCGCTCACTGATAAAACCCTGGGCCTCTCCTTGAACTGTAAGCCCCAAATCTTTCTTTTTCAAAGAACTTTCTCCTTTGATTTTGAATATACTGTTGTTTTCAATCTTTCTTTGTTGAACAACTAACCAAACAGCATGCAACTCTACAACCGAGTAAGTGGTTATTGCTTTCATTTACCGCTTTCATATACATATAACTGTATTGTGGGGTTGTTTCGCTGTAAGTCTTCTTTCATAAACTCATATCAACTGTGTAATAATAGTATAGATATTTAGAGTTTCCCCGGCAACTACGTCTAGCATTAAGCCCGTTGATCACTCTTAGAAATAGTCTAAACTAGATCCCCATATGATTACCAGACACAGTCTTCCCTCCTCTTGGGGTTAAACAATATGGAGACATGAAAGGCAACATTCTATGTGAACCCTTTCATAGACTGTCACTCGTAGAAGTTGTCAAAGAAACTTTATTCCCCAGAGATGATCTTTTCTCCATGAATGGCATCTCTTGAGTTTCTTCCAAATTCTCGGACTTTCCTGGCTTAATCTATTCTCGGTGAATGGCATGTCTTGAACTTCTCGGGGTTTGGGGACCCACAAGCTTCTTAAAAGCACTTGTCAAGAAACTCTACTCCCCAGAGATGATCTTTTCTCCGTGAATGGCATCTCTTGAGTTTCTTCCAAATTCTCGAACTTTCCTGACTTGATCTATTCCTTGTGAATAGCTTGCCTTGAATTTCTCTGGGTTTGGGGACCCATCGGCTTCTTAAAAGCATTGGCCTCCTCTTGGGCATCGTACAAGGACCCACAGGCTTCCTAAAAGCAACCCCGCCTCCTCTTGGGCTTAGTACAAGGACCCGTCGGCTTCTTAGAAGTATTCACAGCCTCCTCTTAGGCTTCGTATAATGATCTCTTCCTCCGGGAATGATAGCCTTCTCTTGGGCTTCGTACAAGGACCGATCGGCTTCTTAAAAGTTTCCAGCCTCCTCTTAGGCTTCGTACAAATTGTCCCGACGACCTCCTAGAGGTATAGGAACAGAACTTAATCATCTGCATAGAACAATCCTTTCAAAGAGTCCACTACTGTTTCTCAAAACATAGTACAAAAGATGAAACTCTAGACTTGGACAGTCTAATTTCCTTGAGTCTCAAAGACATTCTCAAGCACCCTTGAAGAATAGGAAGAAAACCCGTAGACTCAGACAGTCTTAATACCCTTCAGATTTCCCACTTCCTTAAAGAACAGGAATAACCCAGATCCTTGAATCAAATCCTTGAGTACAGTGTTGCTCATATAAGAACTGATTTTCTCTTTCAAAATCAGTATACTGGACCTGTCACTTAACTGAAACAGTCACCATAGCCTCTCTCTTGGGCTTTGTACAATGATTCTCCCCAGGGAAGTCAACCAATGTTTAGCCTCTCTCTCGGGCTTTGTACGAGACACATAAGAGACTCCCTCGTTGAGTCAATAACCCCTTTTGCCTCCATCTCGGGCTTTATACGAGATACAAAAAGGTTCTTATTAAGCCAAACAAGCAATAGCCTCCATCTCGGGCTTCGTACGAGATACAAAAAACTCTCTTGTTGAGTCAAACAGCCTTCATCTCGGGCCTTATACGAGATACCAAAGGACTCCATCACCCAGTCAAAACCTTTTAGCCTCTCTCTCGGGCTTTGTACGAGACACATATTAGCCTCCTCTTAGGCTTTATATAAGAAAACCACTGGTTGATCCAATCAACCTTTTAGCATCAAAGTTGTGCCTCGTTCATAATACACAAACATCAACAACTCTTTCCCCTTCATCTAATCGCTGTAAGCGGCAAGCCTCTGGATCATCTACATCCATGCCAATGTCCCTCTTTTAGCATGAGAAATTCCTAAGGAAAGATGGCATTGCTCTACACTGAGTTAAAGTCTTCTCCTTCAGGTTAAAACCCCCTATAAAGGAAATTATGGCATTGCTAGGATCCGCGTATCCCGGTTAAAGTAATCCTCCTTTACAGTCAGTCACCCAACAGTTATGACAAACAGACCCCTTTAGAGATGACAAATTCTCTCTAAAGTCAGACCCTTCAGCTTCACATCTTGAGCTTTGAACAAGATACAAATCACCTTTCGCTTCACGTCTTGGGCTTTGAACAAGACACAAAAACACCCATTTCCTCCCATAGACTAGGAGGAACCACGAACGCTCTGATTTCCCTGTTTCGGTAAATGGGAATACGTAGGCATAAGATTGAAAGAAAAATCTTAGCGAGCACACTAAACAAAAACCCAAAATCCCATCCATCTATCAAAAAGCAGTATCCTAATAAAATCTCAGAGAGAAAGAAAGCAGTATTGGCGAAAATACAAATAACCAGTACAAGGCCCCCCCTCCCCACATTGATAGCATTCGTAACTTAACAGACCGCTGTTTAAACTCAGTATGCAAAGCAGGGTTAATTGGAGACATCTATTTCCCTTCCTTCATCAGCTTTAATAGGATAAAAAATGAATCGACCTGTAGTTAAAACTCAACCACAGAGAGCGACCGCGCTTAAGAACCGCGTCCAAAATCGTTCGCTACAGAAAAATGGCGCCGACCGTGGGGCCGGATCATTACCTTTGTGAATACCACAGATTGGGGCTTCCGCCGGGGAACCCATTTTCTGTCAGGAACTAAGGATTCATAGCTTTAAAGGTCTAGGATGTTTAGGACAAATATATATACTGTTTTTCCTAATTGCTATACGTGTTTATTTTTCTGCTAATGGGAATGCGTGTGATGCCGCATGTGGAAAGATTGAGTATACACTTAAGATAAGTGATGGCGACGAGGTCGACCATCAACCTCAGTGGAGGCTGACCAATGCAACCCATTCTCTCACCTAGACAATGGGCCGATTATGATGTCTGAGAAGCTGAGGAGCCAAACCCTTTTGTAGTGCGGAAACTATCGGGAATAGTTGTTACGCAATACTACCCTCATTTGAGGCTGGTGATCTATTCTCGGTGAATGGCACTTACTCTAAGATTGCTCTATAACTCGCTGGCGATCCGCTTGTTGTTTTGCTTTCCTGGGAGGAGCTGATGATAATGAGTACAGGTACAAAAATCACCTTAGTATAAACCTTTGGGATGGGTAGAGCCTTGACTTCATGACAACGACCCTTTGACCCCATGTTTTTCTATGTTTTTGTGTGCTGCATTCATGCATTCATTTAAAAAACATTAAAACATTCAAAAAATTTCTCTTCTAGTCTCTCTGTTTTTCAAAATAAACTAAGACTGTGATTGCAAATATCAGATAAAAGGATTGCACTAATGGATTTCGGTAGAAGGAGAACCCATAGGTATACCTTCAAGGTTCCAAAACTGGAGGATTTAAGAAGGTTAGCGAGGATGATCACAAACCAGGAGGCTTTCAGAGCCAAACACGGAGGTTTGCTACCACTGTTAAGAATCCATGTGATTGAGGGAATCATGGATGCGCTCATTCAGTTTTACGATCCGGTTTATCACTGTTTCACATTCCCGGATTACCAGCTCACACCAACGCTGGAGGAGTATTCTCATCTGATTGATCTACACATTACAGATCGAGCTCCATTTTCTGGACTGGAAGAAATTCCAAAGAATCAGACCATTGCAAGAGCAATTCATTTGGACGAGTCTGAGGTCAAGACTCACTTGACCACTAAGGGTGGCATACAAGGTTTGCCAGCCCAGTTCTTGACAAAGAAAGCCCTGTATTTTGCCAGTATAGGAAACGTAACTGCTTTTGAAAGCGTCTTTGTCTTTCTCACCTACGGGTTATTTTTGTTTCCCAACATCAATAACTTCGTCGATATCAACGCCATTAAGGTTTTTCTCATTGGAAATCATGTGCCAACTTTGCTCGCAGATGCGTATCATTCTGTACACTTGGGAAATTTGTACAGCGGAGGGGAGATCACATGTTGTGTACCTTTGCTTTATAAATGGTTTATCTCCCACTTGCCTAAGTCTGCTGCTTTTTGGGACTGCAAGAGTGCCTTACGTTGGTCGCAGAAGATCATGTCTCTTACCAACTCTGATATAGATTGGTGTAATAGGATCTATGACGGAATCAGAATCATTGATCGTTGTGGAAACTTCCCCAACGTACCCCTCATAGGAACTAAAGGAGGAATCAACTACCATCCGGTATTGGTTCGTCGTCAATTTGGATACCCGATGAGGCATATTCTGCTGAATGCTCATCTGGAAGGTCTTTTCTTCAAAGAAGGAGAAAATGACAGAGCACTAAAGATGGAAATAGTGCAGGCTTGGAAACATGTTCTTAAGAAAGGACGAGAGTCTCTAGGAAAACCGGACTGTGTCTCGGTGGAGCCTTATCTTCATTGGGTACAAACTAGAGCTCTCAAGCTAAAAATGCCTTATCGCGTCACGGAATTCTTCCGCCAAAGGAATATGTCATGTATTTCATGACAGAAACGGAAAAGCTTCAGGTTACTCTCAACAAAGTTCAAAAGGAGAGAAGGTCTTGGAAGAACAAGTACCGCACCCTCGACGTAGAGTGCATCAAAATACAGCAATTACTGAAAGAAAAAGATGCTCTGATTGAAATTTTGGAGCAACATGCTGTAGAGAATCAAGATGACCAAAGGAATTTGCTCGCTTCTTTCACCTGGCAAAGGAATGACAACCCGACAATGGCCTAAGCGCCCCGGTCAAAGAAAAGGAAGATACCAGAATCAGCACCCGATTTCTCTTTAGAGAGGACTCGGGACCCATTAGCTTAGGTTTCTGTTTCTGCACCTTGTAATCTACTGTATTCCATTTCTATAATCCTTTGAATTCAATAAAAAGGGGTTTCCCCACTGTTTGATATTTGCAATCTAATTGTCGAAGTTTATTTTGATTAAACCAAAAAATAATTAATATAATCATTGCATTCATCATTCTCACATCGCGTATTCTTCTTACCTACGAATCTCATGTTTGTGTCTCGATTCTAGAGTCAAACTGTCTCATTCGTATAATACTCGGGCCAATCTTCAGAAAAAGATGGATGATCTTGAGGAAGAAAACAGAGAGTTGAGGGAAGAGATCGACGCTCTAAGAGAGGATATGAGAAAGCTTCGTAACGACCTGCAAACCATGGCAGAAGCTCAGCTACAAAGAACTGTGATCTCAGAGATCACCTCAACGCTCATCATGGAGAAGTATGATCCTAGGTATCAAATGCCGAAAGATCGTCCTTGCGGCATGCCTGTTAACTATATCCCGGAAGGATATGTTCCGCCGATTGCTGAAGATCAGGGAATCACAACAGAAGCCGCTGGGCCTGAAGGTTACAAACTTCAGGAAAGCGAAGATGCCAGGGGCATACTGAAGACTCCTGAAGGTTACAAACTTCAGGAAACGCCAAGATTCGCTGCCGTAGTCACGGTACCACCCCCTGTGGTGCACACTGTCCCGGAAGGACAGGTTCCACCGATACCTGCTGGTAAAAAGGAAACTTTATTTGACAGAATAGATGAATTCCAGGAGCAGTTTCTGGAAATGCAGAGAGAACTGCAAGCCATTCATGGTCAGGATTTATTTGGAAAGGACACCGCATATCTCTGCTTGGTGCCCAATGTGAAAGTTCCGCACAAGTTCCAAGTGCCCGTCTTTGAAAAATACAAGGGTAACTCTTGCCCTCAAAGCCATCTGGTGATGTACGCTCGGCGAATGTCAGCTCAGATGGAGAATCAGGACCTACTGATTCACTACTTTCAGGATAGTTTAACCGGTGTCGCACTCAAATGGTACATGGTTTTAAACCGTGCCACGATCATCACTTTCAGAGATCTTGGCACTGCCTTCGTCCAACAATACAAATACAATTTGGACATGGCACCCGACAGAGATCAACTCAGATCGATGTCGCAAAAGGACAAGGAAACCTTCAAGGAGTATGCTCAAAGGTGGCGTGAAATTGCCGCTCAAATTTGTCCGCCTCTTGAGGAAAAAGAGATGACAAAGATCTTCTTAAAAACCTTAAGCTCATTTTACTATGACCGAATGGTTGCCAGTGCACCCAGTGATTTCACCGAGATGGTGGGCAAGGGCGTACGTCTTGAGGAAGCCGTCCGAGAAGGACGTTTGGTAAAAGACACTGGATCGACGAGCGGTACTAAAAAATACGGTAGTACTCTCCCTAAGAAAAAAGAGCAAGATATTGGGAATATCTCTCTCGGAAAGCAAAGGCGACGATATTAACCAGTAGCAGCTGTGACTCCTGCTATCAGCCCTGCACCTATTCCTACGTATCAACCTCAGGTTGCGCAGAGCCAACCTGATCAGCAAAGGACACAACAGCCTCTTCAGCAGGCTCGTCCACCATATAGCAACAACCGTACAACACGACCATCAGGGTTTGATCCTATACCCATGTTGTACGCAGAACTATTTCCATTACTGCTAGCCAAGGGGCACATTCAGACTAAGTCCCCTCTTACAGTACCGGAAAATCCGCCTTTCTGGTTTAAGGTGGATCAGACTTATCCTTACCACCAAGGAGGTCCCGGGCATAACATTGAGAATTGTCTCAATTTCAAATCCGACGTGCAAAGGCTTGTTAGGAGCGGGGTCTTATCCTTCAAGGATACAAATCCTAATGTTCTTACGAACCCGCTGCCTTAACACGAGAAGGCTGCAGTCAATTTGATAGAAGGAGAGACTAACAATGTCTATCAAATTCATGATGTACTCTTGTTAAGGACCAATCTGGTCAAGATGCATTGTAGACAGAGTGGATATGGCCATGTGCCACCTCATAACTATCATCAGTGTGATATCTGCTCTAAAGACAACCAGGTTTGTTCTGTGGTGCAATCAGCTCTACAGGAACAAATGGATCTCGGACGGATCCAAGAGCACCGAGTTCGTGGAGTTAACATGGTCTACACGAATTCTAACGTCATTCAAAACCACGACATCCGTGCGATGAATGCCAACTTAGTGGCAATGCACTCAAGGCAAAGCCAGTATCATAATCTGCCACGACACGATTACAGTTCTTGTCTGACTTACTCGGTAAATAAACAGGGATGCTCTTTCATACAAGAGGGCCTCCAACGTCAGATGGATCTTGGATGGATCCAAGACTACCATGATAGGAATTCCTATCAGATCAACATGGTTCAAATCTTCGATATTCGCGTGATGAATACCAACTTGGTAGAGTTACATGCTGAGCAGGTCCGACTCGGATTCTTAATATCACATGACTATCAAAGCTGTGAGGCGGGTTGCAAAAACGATCAAGGTTGTACCCTTGTCCAGGAGGCACTTCAGCACTTGTTAAATCACTGGTGGATGCCAATTTATATGGATGAAGATACTCAGCAAATTAGTGTCAGTAACAGGAATCCTACTCGGCGTCAGAGTCAGGATGTCTGATCAATGGAAGCTAACCTAGTGAGGTTACATTGTATTCAAAGTGGGTGTGGCCAGGTGCCACCACACAATTAAGAACGTTGTGGAGTCTGTTCGGAAAGTAACCAAGGGTGCTACCTTGTGCGAGCAGCTTTCCAGGGTCAGGTGGATCGTGGAGAGATTCGTCCATATCCGGGTTCTGGACCCATCAACTGGACGTCGAACTACCTTGCCGATCAAATTGAGGATGTTGTCACAATCTCTGGTCATCATAGGACTAGGGATGTTTTTGCCATTATCCCTCTACTTGACGAATCTAAAGTTCCCAACCGGGAACGGATCGAGATTACTTATGATGGTCAGAAAAACCAGAAGGTTCCCATATTCATCTATCTGCCGGGACCACTACCGTATGAATCAACTAAGGCTATCCCTTATAAGTATGGTGCAACAATCATTGAAAATGGAAAGGAAATCCCATTACCCTCCATCGTGAACATTGCAGACATCAGTCAAGTAACACGGAGTGGTAGAATCTTCAATCGAGGGGTTGGGGAATCCAACAAAGAAAAGGAACTTCAGACGGAAGCTCCTGGTCTATCAGTCGGTCAATCCAGTAATCCCGACCTTTTGAAAAACGATGAGATGCTGAAGCTCATCCAAAGGAGTGAATATAACATTGTTGATCAGCTGTTACAAACTCCTTCAAAGATCTCGGTATTATCACTGTTACTCAGTTCAGAAGCCCACAGGGAAGCTCTACAGAAAGTCTTGGAGCAAGCCTTTGTGGAACAAGATGTAACAATCAGACAGTTCGATAGTATTGTCTCTAACATCACTTCCTGCAATAATTTGGGATTTAGTGATGAAGAATTACCCGAAGAGGGTCGTCTTCATAACATGGCACTCAATATCACAGTTAACTGCCAGGACGATGCTTTAGCCAGCGTACTGGTAGACACAGGGTCAGCCCTGAATGTTATGCCGAAGTCTACTTTGATGCAATTATCATTCAAAGGCCCTCCGATGAGAACCAGCGAGGTCGTCGTCAAAGCATTCGACGGATCCAGAAAAATGGTTATCGGCGAAGTTGATCTTCCCATAACTATCGGTCCTCATACTTTCCAAGTCACTTTCCAGGTCATGGACATCCGGGCAACGTACAGTTGTTTATTAGGAAGACCTTGGATACACCAGGCTGGAGCGGTTACATCAACCCTCCACCAAAAGCTAAAGTTCGTCAAGAACGATCAACTTGTCACGGTTTGTGGGGAACAAGCCTTGCTTGTGAGTAACTTATCATCATCTACTGGTATAGAACCTGAGGAGGTTATTGGAACTCAATTCCAAGCAATGTCGGTGAGCAAGAACAGTCAGTTCAAAGAAGGAACTTCCATTTCTTCATACAACGATGCTATCAAAGTGGTCAAGAGTGCCGATACAATAGGATGAGGACAGCTTGTCATTCCTACTAGCAATACAACAAAAAAGGGTCTTAGTTTTTCTACAACCTGTACCCAGACAGCTGCCGACGATGAAAGTCTTCATCCCCTTCAAAACTTCTTCCACAGTGGAGGTTTCCTCCACCCAGTGTCTCAAGCAGTACATGCTATTAATGAGGAAGATCCCTCTGACACAGATGAAGATTAGAAGTCCTACCTTAACGAGGACGGTTATATGTCTCAGGAAGAGGTGCCTATACCATTTTGCTATCCCGCACAGAGTCCGAGATTTATACCAAGGTCAGACGTCGAAATGATATATAGAGATTGTGATCCGGAAGGATGTCGTGCTCCTCCAAATTCATTAGAGGAGGACACTCTGATGAAAGACAACTTTGACCACAACTACTATGGTCCAATGGATGGTTTGCCAATGTGGCAACCTTACCCAGGAGACTTGGGGCAAGAGAGTCAGCCGAATAATGAAAATCAGCTGACCGTCATTAAACAGAATACCTGTGTCCCCACCATGTCATGGGATCAACACTCGGGTCATTTAGAAACTACTCAACATGAAGATGAATTCGCAACGTTTGCAGGACTCGAGTTCATCAACTATGCTTTTCCCGAGGTCAACGTCATCAAGAGGGATGACTCATCCATTTCCAAAGAAGTGTGGGACACCTTGGGACAACCGAGTGGAAAATACGACTATATGGTCAAGTACACCGCTCCCGAAAGCTCTCGTATCAGGCTCGAAGATATCCAGCCAACTGGATGGGGAGATACAGCTGAGAGCACAACTGCTATGCAAAATGTAACTGAGGAATTCTCCTACGACAATTCTGCCTGGGAGACAGATTCCAATGATTCTGCTCCACCGGAAATCAGCGTTATTTCTGAAGACAAATCAAGGAAGGTGCCAGACTTTGTGTGTCACCGAGGAGTTCGCCGCCAATGGGTTGCTGTCGATGTTCCGAAGGTCGTTCACCAGTCAAAGTAATTGCCATCTTTTAACCTTTCACCCTGCCCAGGTGAAACGGATGTTTTGATAGGGCTCACTTTCTGTAAATTTCCCTCTTCGTTTTGCCCAAAGCGACATAGTTTTGTTTTATAGGGCTGTAGTTTCAAGATTCGACTTGTTCATTAATAAAATAACGTCGTTCTGTAATTTCCGCATTAATTGTTGTTTTCTCTTTTCGTTTTTCAGAAAATGGTAATCCTAAAAAACAATTAAAAATAAAAACAAGTAGTAATCAAAATAAAACAGTGCACACACTTGCATTTTCTCTATCTCTTCTAAACATGAATCATCACGTTATGCAGATTGCTTGTTTTACACCCCGTTGAAACATACGATCCGATGCCTTCTCCCAACTTTGAGTTCCCGGTATTCGAGGCTGAAGAAGAAAATGACAACAAAATTCCATAAGAGATCTCCCGATTACTCAGACAAGAGGAAAGGTCCATTGAACCTCACAAAGAACCGTTAGAAACGGTAAACTTGGGTTCAGAAAAAGAGAGAAAAGAGATCAGGATTGGGGCACTGCTCAGTCCAGCTACCAAAGAGAGTTTGATAAAGCTTCTCAAAGAATTTCCTGATGTATTCGCTTGGTCCTATCAGGATATGCCAGGGTTGGATACCAGCATCGTGGAACATCATTTACCGTTAAGATCCGAATGTCCGCCAGTAAAGCAACGGTTGAGACGGACTCACCCGGACATGGCCATCAAAATCAAAGAGGAGGTACAGAAATATATTTACGCAGGTTTCCTCGCCACATCTGAATATCCTCAATGGTTAGTCAACATCGTACTCGTTCCGAAGAAGGACGGAAAAGTCAGAATGTGTGTCGACTACAGGAATCTGAACAAGGCTAGTCCAAAGGACGGCTTTCCTTTACCACACATTGACATGTTGGTAGATAGTACAACAAAGTTCAAAGTCTTCTCCTTCATGGATGGATTCTCGGGCTATAACCAGATCAAAATGGCGCCGAAAGACATGGAGAAAACTTCGTTCATCACCCCATGGGGCACCTTTTGTTACAAGGTAATGTCGTTCGGTTTAAAGAACGTCGGGACAACCTATCAAAGGGCCATGACTACTCTGTTTCATGACATGATACATAAAGAAATCGAGGTATATGTCGATGACATGATTGCTAAATCTAAGACAGAGAGTGAGCACGTTGAACATCTGTCAAAATTGTTCAAACGTTTAAGAAAATTCAAGCTCCTCTTGAATCCCAACAAGTGCACCTTCGATGTCCGTTCAGGGAAACTACTAGGGTTCATCGTCAGCCAGAAAGGAATTGAGGTTGATCCTGACAAGGTCAAGGCCATTCAAGAAATGCCTTCTCCGAAAACTGAAAAACAAGTCAGAGGATTCCTGGGACGTTTGAACTACATCCCCAGATTCACATTCCTCATGACCGCGACCTGCTCGCCAATCTTCAAACTGCTCAAGAAGATACAATTTTTCTCACTGATTCTCGGGGCAAGTGGACTCCGAATTATGACGGCCCCTATGTGGTCACGAAAGCTTTCTCAGGCGGCGCCTTGAGACTTGCAACCATGGACGGAGAGGAATTTGCCTACCCCACGAATGTTGATGTAGTCAAGAAATACTTCGCCTAAAAAAAAAGAGAAAAAAAGTCTCGGTGGATTGAAAACCCGAAAGGGCGGTCCAGGCAAAAATTAGAGACATGAAAAAAAATCATCCCGTTGGATTAGAAACATCAAAGTACAATCCAGGCAAAAATTAGGGATAATGGCAAGTAACTATGTTCAACAGAGGCAAGTCCCTCAGCAGCAGCAGTTACATCATCCGTCTATCGGAGGAAAACTCCAGTCAAGGTCATCTTCGACAGAAGCTTAGGATGCCCAGAATTCAAAGTTGGTAGAAGGATAGTGGTCGTTATGTTTCAACGTAGCCCTTTTCCCTGTAAATTACCATTTTCTAACTTTGTAAATACTCTTTAGAATCATGCGTTTGGCTGATCTCCGTCTTATCAATAAAATTTGAGCCTTTGTGCTTTTGTTTGTAATTCTTATTTGTTTTAGCTTTACAGAACGACGTTGTTGACATGATTAACGATTCTCGAAATAAAACAAAAATGAATTTATTTGTTAAAACTTTTTCTGTTTTTTAATAAAGTCGGCAATTTCTTTTGACTGTTGAACATCAAAGGAACATCAACCGCTTCTCCAGAAGTAAGCGAACTTCAAAGTGCAGAACCAAAGTACTCCTTCTAGGACAGTACGCCTGAACGAAGGATCAACTGTATGAGATGCGGCTTTCCCATCTGATACCCTCGGTCGAGTTCTTATCTCCTAAGCCCGACCAACATAGTTCCCCGCGAGGACTACTTCTCCTAAGCAAGGTAGAATTGCTACTTTTGGACCAACGGTACTTTTTCGCCCCGCGATGGCCGAGTATCTAGTCATGTTCATCTTTTAGTTTGTGTGTCGCGTCAGTTTTGTCAGCATATACATGCATACATCATGCATTATTGATTTGCATTCACATTTCATATTGCATCACTATCACTCTAGTCGGTCTTGTCCCCTAGTGATAGAAGTTCTCTCAATCGAGTTGTCAGTTCTTGCCTCGTCAGGAAACGCTGCGTTTGAACAACCTCACCTCCGGTTTATTTCTGGAAGGAAGTTGGCCCTTGACCACTTTGATAACTTGAACCTCTGAAAAGCCAGAGAAGCTTTCTACAAATGTCACTCTTCGCCATTGAAGATGATATCCTTGCTTTCCCGGATTAAGGAAAATCCACAGAGAAAGCCTCGTAATCAGAGATTCGGCGACATGTCAATTTCGCTCTGAAAATACCACTGATGAAAAGGTCATCGGCACCTCAAAATTGGACCCCATCATATGGAATTCCTCCGGGAAGATCCCGAGAAAAGTATGATGTAAGATCCAAAGCGACAGCAGTCTCCCAAGAGACCTGCTTTCCCCCAGTAGAAACAAATGGCGTCTCCAACAGAGAAGTTTGTGCAACTCTACAACTCAGACGACTGGGTTCCCCAGCAAATCTGACATCAAATTGTTTCCGTCAAATGGCATCTCCCCAGGAAAATTCGGCGAGAAGTTTGAAGGAAAACCGCTACAAATAGCGTCCCTTGTCAATAAAGTTTATTGACAAAAGAAACTAAGACCAGTTCCTCGGTAGGAAACCAGGATCAAGGGGAAGTTTACAAAAGAAACTGAGACCAGTTCCTTGGTAGGAAACCAGGATCGAGGGGAAGTTTACATAAGAAACTAAGACCAGTTCCTCGGTAGGAAACCAGGATCGGGGGGAAGTTTATTTCCGCAACTTAGACCAGTTCCTTGGTAGGAAACCAGGATCGAGGGGAAGTTTACCTTTTTTTAAGCATCACTGCTTAGCAAAAGAAGATGAATGTGTAAACTACCATTCATGACCACCATCAAAATTTTGGGTATTCCGATATTTAATCCTCTTGCACCCCGAATGCCCGAATACCTTCGTCATTCACACCTTCGGGTTCAAGAAGATTAAATAGGGGCATCTGTCATACCCCAAATTTTGACCACTAAGATTTCCCATCATTTTGAAAATCATCATCACAATATGGGGGAACCATCTTGCCTCATTAGTCTCCCCAAAGATGGGTGAGCATCCACTGCAATCAAATTTAGGGTTTCAAGTCCTCTTAGAGCTTTTGACAAAGGATCAATCAAGGAATGACATGATCTTCAACTTGTCTAACCTCTCAAACATACACAAAGGATCAAAAAGGACTCCCACTTCAAGGATTAAGCATAAGACTGCTCCCTTCAAGGTGGATCAAGCCTCAAGATCGCCAGTGTCACCAAATTAGGGTTTTGGTCGATCAGGGCCTCCAAAGGGAAATTTTCCTCTGGGCATGAGCCAAGGATCCAAAACACAACCTAATATACTCCATGGAACCTCATGGACCCAATCATCAAGTCAATTTTGCCTCAGGGGATGCATACATCAAAAATCAGGAATTAGGGTTTCTTGACCTAATTCACCCCTAAGTTGACTTTTAGGGAAAATCATGAGCCAAGACCTCAAGAGAGGATTTGAGGGTCTCTAATTAACTATATGGATCCATTTGGAACAATGGATTAATCCAATAAGTTTGAGCAACAAGTCTCAATTTCATCTGCACCACAGTTAGGGTTTTAAGGGAAAAGTCAACTGTAACTTTGACTTTTGACCAGGACATGCTCCCAAGCCCTAGGACATGAATCAATATACCCTATGACACCCATGGAACATGTCCATCAAGTTTGATTTAGATCAAGGACATGATTTCCTGAAGAATTGCACAGTTTGGAATTCATCTGATAAAAAGTCAACTGTGCACAAAAGTCAACTTTGACTTTTTGAGATTTTTCACCAAAATGGATTTTTAACCCTAAAATGATGTTAATGTATGATTTGAATCATCATTCATCAAGAAAAATCAAGAAAAGATGGATAACTTGTAAAAGGGGTAACCATAAAAACTTAGAAAATTTTCTAAGTTAAGAATAAAGTGACACTAATGTGCCAAATTTGGAGGACCATAACTCCTAAACCACAAGGCCATTGTTCCCCATTCAAAGCTTGATTTGTAGATCTCATTGCCCTCTACAAAAGCTTCATACTGACCTATGTCCAAATTCCTCATGGATTTTGAGTTATGGAGTGATCAAAATCAAGAAAAGTCACTTTGTTCCAACACTTGGTGAAAATTTCACTAAGTAAGATTTTACCCTACTTTTTGCCAAATGTAGGGGGATTTTTCACTTGGATTCAAAAGAGATCAAAACCAAACATGTTCAAACAGTTGTTGTAACATGTAAAGGCTTTCCAAAATGGCCAAGAACATTACCAAATTCAATTTGAGTCATGAGATATGACATTGGCAAGTTGCCTTGTTGAAATCTGTCAAGGCAAGGCAGATTTTGCATTTTTGCTCGAATTGCCAAAATCAGCCAAATCCAAATGCTCCTATCCACTTGGACACCTCAGAGGATTGAATCTAAAGGGGACAATCACTAAGCCAAGCCTCCAAAGTCCATGGAACAAGAAATAACATGTTGAACCTAGAATGGGCAAAATAGGGACAAGACTTCAATTTTGGATTGTAGCATTCAATGGAAGCATCAAGGTGGCATGGACTGAGCTATTCTCAACTGAATTCAGTCAAGACTTATCCAAGACCAAGGGAACCAAAGCTCTGTGCCCTAACCTCTAGTCAATGGCTAGAGGAGACTTGGATTTTCATTGGCCAACATTGAACAAACACCTGCTGCAGTTGCCATTCACTGTGGATCCCAAAACAAACTTGCTCTACTATAAATAGAGCTCAATTGTGATCAGTTTGAGTACACCAAAGCCATCAAACAGATGCTTTCCTCAAAATCTCTTCTTTCACTCCAATTTTGCCTTCTAAGGCAAGTCACTATCGGGTTTTGAGTTTGAGAGCTTTTCCAATCAAACCAATCACTCACACACCTCACATACATCATATAGAAGTGATCCAAACACTCACATAACATCTGGAACACTGATTTCACAAAATCACCAGCCAATTGCTCAAGTTCTTGACAGTTTTGCAGTTGAGGTACCATCTTCAACTCCAAACCATTTCAATCCATTCCAAGCATCCATACACACTCCATGGCACCTAGGGAAGCTATCCAGATCATTGGAACCTAGCTATAACACCTCCAACACAAAACACGATCACCAGCTGCAAGTGGTCAATACTTAATTTTTGAAGCATTAATCCAAGATCACAATTTGTTTTTCATATGTTAAACAATTTTGATCATTTTAATTGAATTTTTATTCAATTAAATACATTTTTGGAAAACAAATTAGGATTTTTGGATTAATTCAACCCTCATAAATCATTTTCAAACACTTTTTGGGCCTCTAATAGAGTGTAAGACCCAATCCTTTTTTACCAAATCACTTTTTGGGCCTCAGTGCATTGTATAAGTCCCGATACCGTCAAAAACAAACGGCGCGATCGTCGCCTTTTGAAAAATAACCTTGGGCCTCTCTTTGAGCTATAAGACACATTCAAAATAACCTTGGGCCTCTATTAGAGTGTAAGACCCAATCCCCTTTTAACTAAAACAAATTTTGGGCCTCACTTATTGTATAAGTCCCTATGCGTTAAAAGAAAATCTCGGCCCGATCGCCATTTTCAAACTGAAAACCAACTGGGCCTACCCTCGAGTAGTAAAACCCATTTCACTCTTTAAACCTTTTGGGCCTCTATTAGAGTGTAAGACCCAACCCCTTTGTACAGAAAACTTTTTGGGCCTCAGTCACTTGTATAAGTCCCTCTGTACAAATTCAAACAGTGCGCTCACTGATAAAACCCTGGGCCTCTCCTTGAGCTGTAAGCCCCAAATCTTTCTTTTTCAAAGCACTTTCTCCTTTGATTTTGAATATACTGTTGTTTTCAATCTTTCTTTGTTGAACAACTAACCAAACAGCATGGAAGCTCTACAACCGAGTAAGTGGTTATTGCTTTCATTTACCGCTTTCATATACATATAACTGTATTGTGGGGCTGTTTCGCTGTAAGTCTTCTTTCATAAACTCATATCAACTGTGAAATAATAGTATAGATATTTAGAGTTTCCCCGGCAACTACGTCTAGCATTAAGCCCGTTGATCACTCTTAGAAATAGTCTAAACTAGATCCCCATAGGATTACCAGACACAGTCTTCCCTCCTCTTGGGGTTAAACAATATGGAGACATGAAAGGCATCATTCTCTGTGAACCCTTTCATAGACTGTCACTCGTAGAAGTTGTCAAAGAAACTCTATTCCCCAGAGATGATCTTTTCTCCGTGAATGGCATCTCTTGAGTTTCTTCCAAATTCTCAAACTTTCTTGGCTTGATCTATTCTCGGTGAATGACATGTCTTGAACTTCTCGAGGTTTGGGGACCCACAGGCTTCTTAAAAGCACTTGTCAAGAAACTCTACTCCCCAGAGATGATCTTTTCTCCGTGAATGGCATCTCTTGAGTTTCTTCCAAATTCTCGAACTTTCCTGACTTGATCTATTCCTTGTGAATAGCTTGCCTTGAATTTCTCGGGGTTTGGGGACCCATCAGCTTCTTAAAAGCATTGGCCTCCTCTTGGGCATCGTACAAGGACCTACAGGCTTCCTAAAAGCAACCCTGCCTCCTCTTGGGCTTAGTACAAGGACCCGTCGGCTTCTTAGAAGTATTCACAACCTCCTCTTAGGCTTCGTATAATGATCTCTTCCTCCGGGAATGATAGCCTTCTCCTGGGTTCGTACAAGGACCGATCGGTTTCTTAAAAGTTTTCAGCCTCCTCTTGGGCTTCGTACAAATTGTCCCGACGACCTCCTAGAGGTATAGGAACAGAACTTAATCATCTGCATAGAACAGTCCTTTCAAAGAGTCTACTACTGTTTCTCAAAACATAGTACAAAAGATGAAACTCTAGACTTGGACAGTCTAATTTCCTTGAGTCTCAAAGACATTCTCAAGCACCCTTGAAGAATAGGAAGAAAACCCGTAGACTCGGACAGTCTCAATACCCTTCAGATTTTCCACTTCCTTAAAGAACAGGAATAACCCGGATCCTTGAATCAAATCCTTGAGTACAATGTTGCGCATATAAGAACTAATTTTCTCTTTCAAAATCAGTAAACTGAACCTGTCACTTAACTGAAACAGTCACCATAGCCTCTCTCTTGGGCTTTGTACAATGATTCTCCCCAGCGGAGTCAACCAACGTTTAGCCTCTCTCTCAGGCTTTGTACGAGACACATAAGAGACTCCCTCGTTGAGTCAATAACCCCTTTCGCCTCCATCTCGGGCTTTATACGAGATACAAAAAGGTTCTTATTAAGCCAAACAAGCAATAGCCTCCATCTCGGGCTTCGTACGAGATACAAAAAACTCTCTTGTTGAGTCAAACAGCCTTCATCTCGGGCCTTATACGAGATACCAAAGGACTCCATCGCCGAGTCAAAACCTTTTAGCCTCTCTCTCGGGCTTTGTACGAGACACATATTAGCCTCCTCTTAGGCTTTATATAAGAAAACCACTGGTTGATCCAATCAACCTTTTAGCATCAAAGTTGTGCCTCGTTCACAGTACACAAACATCAACAACTCTTTCCCCTTCATCTAATCACTGTAAGCGGCAAGCCTCTGGATCATTTACATTCATGCCACTGTCCCTCTTTTAGCATGAGAAATTCCTATGGAAAGATGGCATTGCTCTACACTGAGTTAAAGTCTTCTCCTTCAGGTTAAAACCCCCTATAAAGGAAATTATGGCATTGCTAGGATCCGCGTATCCCGGTTAAACTAATCCTCCTTTACAGCCAGTCACCCAACAGTTGTGACAAACAGACCACTTTAGAGATGACAAATTCTCTCTAATGTCAGACCCTTCAACTTCACATCTTGGGCTTTGAACAAGATACAAATCACCTTTCGCTTCACGTCTTGGGCTTTGAACAAGACACAAAAACACTCATTTCCTCCCATAGACTAGGAGGAACTACGAACGCTCTGATTTCCCTGTTTCGGTAAACGGGAATACGTAGGCATAAGATTGAAAGAAAAATCTTAGCGAGCACACTAAACAAAAACCCAAAATCCCATCCATCTATCAAAAAGCAGTATCCTAACAAAATCTCAGAGAGAAAGAAAGCAGTATTGGCGAAAATACAAATAACCAGTACAAGGGCCCCCCCCCCCCCACATTGATAGTATTCGTAACTTAACAGACCGCTGTTTAAACTCAGTATGCAAAGCAGGGTTAATTGGAGACATCTATTTCCCTTCCTTCATCAGCTTTAATAAGATAAAAAATGAATCGACCTGTAGTTAAAACTCAATCGCAGAGAGCGACCGCGCTTAAGAACCGCGTCCAAAATTGTTCGCTACACCAGCTTCTTGACAGCAACCAGCAAACTGGAGAGTTTCCCTCACGGTTATCTCTGCTACATGCCAATCTTGTTGGCTGACATAAGCTGATGTTCTCTTAGACAGAAGTGGTGGAGGCATGATGAAATTATTCAGAACAAAAACATGATCTTCCATAACAACATCTGCATCAGTCAAACGGCCTTCATTCTGCTGATGAACTTGTTTGTCTTCAGAGGTTGGCTGGATTTCACTTCCAGCTGCAACATCTTTAGCAGCCGGTTTGGGCTCGGAGTTAGACACAGAAGGTGACTTCGATACTGACTTAGCATCTGTAAACACCCTTGGAGAGGAAAAAGATCTCTTCTTCGATTGTTCACTCTCTAAATCCTTCGGCCAACTAGGGGATTTCACTTCCGTCGAAAAACCCCCCTCGGGCGAACACACTACCCTCTCTTCAGCATTTTCACAAACACGTTCAGTGCAATCATGTTTCTCCTTAAAACCAACTTTTGTGTCACGAATTTCAAATGGGAACTGAAACCCGGATGGAGAATGGTCTGAGAACACAGTATCAGACCCTAAAATTTCAGTAATTTCGTTGAAAAGTGAACGCGAGGCGTCAATGTTTGAGTTGGACAGTTGTTGTGTTATTTTATCAGAGTGTGAAAATATCCGGGAGGTGGATAGAGTGTTTATGGATCTACTGGTTTTTTTAGAGGTTGTTTTGGATCTTTTCTTAAATAAGAGGTGAGACACTTGCAAATGCTTCTCAAAATCCCTTCTAATTATGTCGGAGGTTTTTGTTGGTTGTAGTTGTTGATGATAATTATTATAGTAGTATGAATAATGAGATGATGAATAAGATGAATATGGGTGAGATGGGGGTGGTGTATACCCATGATTAAAATACAAGTATGGGGTTGTAACATGTGGATTTGTAGAATAAGGTGAGAAAATTTCCCATGGAAAAGATGGAAATGAAGGTGTGGTAGGAGTTGGAAAAAAGTGGTGTGTAGGATAGGTAGGAGAAATGCTCCATGGTTGATATGAAGGTGTATGATAATGATAATCCATAGGAGGATTTGAGTACATGGATGAAAGCACCAATTGATAGGAAGTTTTTCCTATCAAAGCTTTAAAACTAGGGTTTCTACAATAAAAGGAGAAGAACACTAAAATGACTAAATAAAATAAAAGGAATAAAATACATTTTTCATTTGATTGATAATCTCCAAAGTGTCATAGACACTACATATATAATGATACTAATGGGCCAATGACTAAAATACCCAAATACTAGTGGAAGCCCAATTCAATAACAATTAAACTAAAATACCAACTAATATAAAACCTTAAAATAATAAACTAAAATATAACTTGATACTCTCTATCATTGCATCTTAAAAAATATTTTGGTCAATAATGCGATGGGAATATGGTTGGTGGTTTGTTGGGTTCCGTGGTTGTCAAGAAACAATATTATGTTCAAGGAGGAATTTTGGGACATCGATACGATAACTCATAGAATTATTCTTTTCTCTTGGTGGTGGTTGGATAAGAAACATAAAAATGCAAATACTTGTAACTATTATGATTGGGTTAATGTTCCTTGCAATTTTTTGTAAGCCTATTTTTTGAGTAAGGACTTTTTTTGTAATTGGGTTAGGATACCCCTTTGTATCCTTGGAATATATTTTGCTTATTAAAAAAAACATACTTGCACAATTTTAAAATATAAAATAATAATAATAATAATAATAATAATAATTATTATTATTATTATTATTATTATTATTATTATTATTATTATTATTATTATTATTATCATAATATCAACTTTGTAAAACTTTAGTTAAAATAGAGTTGTGGTATCTTAACTTGATTTTTTTGTTTTTCCTTAACTTCTTATTTAATAGACCAGAGGTTCTTCAAATACACGTGTATCAGTCAATCACCGTTAAAAAAAAACTTTTTATTTTGGTTGGGGTGCCAAAGTAACATAAGGTTTGATAGAAATTTTTCATTTTTATTCTTGTGCCATTTTTCTCTTCTGTTTGGAAGTTAATCGAGGGAAAATCCCGCACATTTCACATTGGTTGAGATTATTAACTGAAGCGAAATCCTTCATTTTTCTTTGGTTGAAACTGACATCAAACATAAGAAAAGAAAAATGAGAGAAATCTTGACATATTTTATATATAAAGGTCGTGGTGTTAATTTTATAGTCAATACGAGGACTTCATACATCAGAAAAACTTCATAGTTCATCGATTCCTTTGAATTGAAATACACCTAAGGAGTCCCTAAGTAAATGTTATTTACCCAAGGGTAGGAGTTGTGTTTGCTCACATAAATAATGGGTTCTATTGAAATATAATTTATTGTGTCGAAGCAGGTGTGGCTCGACAAAAATAATAATGTGTCGAAATTAGTCTAGTGTAGTGTGTGTCGAGTTGTGTTAAATACCGAAGTGTCAAAGCATGTTGCTTGACACAAAATTTCGACTTAGACCAAAATAGAAATTTTGCGCTTTTGTGTTTTTTCTTTTGCTTTACCTTAGGGAGCAAACTAGCTCAATTATAAATAGAGGGAGTAACCCCTATTTTGAATAAGAAGAATAGAGAATAATATTGTAACACACAACAGAAAGTGCAGTTGCACAGTTGAATAATATTTTCTTAGTTTGAGAGCAGATAGTTACTCTGCAGAAATCATCTCATTTTCCCCTATTTTGTCAAACCCTAATCTTCTTCCTTATTTAATTTTCCCTACTACGAAAAACCCATTTAACAACGGTTGGGAATGACATATAATGACGCGGGCGAAGGCGTTGTTATGTAGATTGTCGTCGTAAGTTCGCGATTTCTACAAAGGTCTAGAAACCGTTGTTGTATTATGGAAAGTGTGTGTTATATTACAATGGTTAGGTATTTCAACCGTTGTAATATATATTAACTATCACAACGGTTATGAGTCTCAACCATTGTGGAATGTACCCTTAGTTTATTAAATAAAAATGTATATTGCTTGTTTTACCATACACCAATTAAAGAAATACAACCATTAAAATTGGTAAAGAACTATATAATCTGAAAATTAAACTGTTCTTAAAAACCAACTTAAACACACCACTGTTTTCCGAATTGCATCCATTTCATTCCGCACATTTTATGTTCCTTAACATAAAATTTATGGTTCAATGGTCGGTTTCCTTCAATCCATCGATATCTTTTATTATAGTTTACCTCATCATCGCCACAAATCATCGCGGTTTTATCATCATAACAATCATGATCTTAACAACCACGATGATTAGTGACGACTATGGGGTAAAGTAGAATTGTAGATATCGATGAATTGAAGCAAACGGACCATTGTACCATAAATTTTATGTTAAGGAACATACAATGTGCTGAATGAAATGGATGCAATTCGGAAAACATTGACATGATAAAGGTTGGTTTTCAAATACATCTAATTTTCAGATTATAAGTTTCTATATCAATTTAACTGATTGCATTTTCAATAAAAGGATAGTGAAACAAACAATATACAGAGTATATAATAAACATAATTTCATATACAATATCAGAATAAATTCATATATATGTACCTTATCAAAATGAATTCATATATATGTACCACCATCATCATCACCGTGTGAAACAAACCCTATGAAGTGGGAAGCAATGAAGAAAATTAGTTAGTATTCAATTTAACTATATACAATATACATAGTATATAATAAACTAATGTTCTATATCAATTTAACTGATTGCATTTTCAATAAAAGGATAGTGAAACAAACAATATACATAGTATATAATAAACTAAATTTCATATACAATATCAGAATGGATTCATATATATGTACCATATTAGAATGAATTCATATTTATATATCATCACCATGTGAAACAAACCCTAAGAAATGGGAAGCAATGAAGAAAATTAGTTAGTATTCAAAACAAAACAACCAAAAGTTGAAACAAAACCCTAAGAAGTGGGAATGTACCATTACAATGAAGTTCAATGAGTTCTACAAATGAGAATGCTAGAAACATCACCAATGAGGGCACAAATGAACAACGTCGGCCGCCAAATGAGGAGGTCCAACCAGCGACCAACGTCAGGGATGCGTTAAGGGTAAGGAAGGAGAAGAAGAAGAAGAAGATCAAGAAGCTGGAGAAGAAGAAGAAAAAGATGAAAAGAAGGACTGTTTATTATGATTCCGATGAGGGAAGTGAGGAGAGAGTCATGGATTATGAAGATGCATTTGCAGCTATGGGCTCTGACATTGATAAATATATGTAATATATGATTATCAATGTACTCTATGGAATCTTAATAAAATTTTATTTTATATATACTCATCTCTTTCAATTTTATTTTTAAAGAAGTTTTCTTTTATTTTTAAAGATGAATTTTGAGTTTTGAGGTTAAATCCCTGTAACACTAACAAAATAAATAAAATATATGTTTAAAATCTAAAAATATGGAAAAAAACGCAGTTGCTAGGAATCGAAGCTTGTTACACACCATGTATTACAACGTTTTTTAATACGACCATCGTTAAATATGGCGTTATAAATCAGCTGCAAAATTTTTAACCTATTACAACGGTGGGATACGAATCCGTTGTAAACCTGGCGTTGTTGTTTTATTGTTTTGTAGTAGTGAAGATCTCCTTTCATTAATAATTGTTGCGCAAAATCATTCTTGCAATCAAAGTGTGATTGATTTACTCAAGTGAAGAGTGAAGAACAAGGGATTTCGATCGGTTGATTGAATCGTGTTCATCAAGATTGGTTCAGAATTACTTAAAGTTTTGGGTTAATTCCAACATCTGGTTTCTAGAGCACTGGCTGAGCGATTCGTGAGAAGAAAATCACGATGGCAATGAATCATTTAATTTTCTTCCCCTATTTTGTCAAACCCTAATCTTCTTCCTTATTTAATTTTCTTTCTTCTTTCATTAACAATTGCTGCGCAGAATCATTCATGCAATCAAAGTGTGATTTATTCACTCAAGTGAATAGTGGAGAACAAGGGATTTCGATTGGTTGATTGAATCTTGTTCATCAAGATTGGTTCAGAATTACTTAAAGTTTTTGGTTAATTCCAACATCTGGTTTCTAGAGCATTGGCTAAGCGATTCGTGAGAAGAAAATCACGATGGCAATGAATCATCCAAACGGGCATTTTCTGGCGAGTCTTCCGATTCTCAAGAACAATAATTATGAGAATTGGTGCAAGTAGATGTATCAAGATCTTTGGGGTCTTGTGAAGGAAGGAGTAACATCGCTTGCAGAAAACGTGACGGATCATGAAAAGACTGCATACAAAGAATTGAAGAAGAAAGATTATAAAGCTCTCTTTATAATTCATCAATGCATTGATCTAGGTAATTTTGAAAATGTTAGTGATGTAGAATTAGCAAAAGAAGCATGGGAAATCGTTTGGAGGCGCATAGAAGGTGAAAGAGGTGAGGTTACAAACTCACAAAAGGACGTATGAATTGCTTTAGATGGAAGAAAGTGAAAGCATAACTGATTTCTTCGCTAGGGTTACTAAATTGGTGAATCAAATCAAAGTATGTGGATAAGTGTTGACATCAATATTAGTTGTTGCAAAAATCTTAAGGTCACTAGCTCTAAAATTCGACCACGTGGTAGTAGTCATAAAAGAGTCAAAAGATTTGTCAACCTTGACAAAGGAAGAGCTTCAAGAGACTCTTGAATCTCATGAACAAATGATGGTTAAAAAAGCTGTAGGAAAGTCAAAGAGTGTGTAGCGAGCGATTTTTGTCGGTGACGCGACCACCTTATCGCTGGGCTTTCCTCTCTGCAATGGTAGGAGGGGGTGCTACTTTTTTATTTCTTATTTATCCCATGAAGCTGGAAGGGAAAGGGAAGCTATCTAAAACTAACCTTGCACGCGGATATTTAACTGAACAAACGCTTAAAGAGATTGGGGGGTCCGGGGTCAGGTTATACAATGGGGAGTTGTCAATTACCCATCCTATATGTGGTTATCCACAAGATATTAGCTTTAGGTTTCACTTTATACTTGATGGTGTTTATCCGTCAATGGGTTGGGAAAGTTTCTTGGGAAGTATGAGTGAGTGAGTTTTTTGTTGGAGTTCGGGTTTTCCCGATGTTTTTGGTGAGGTACTGGACCTGGGTTTTGATTGTTGTATGAAGGTACAAGACCTAGAGTTTTTTATTAGTATTAAGGTATTGGACCTAGAGTTTTTTATTAGTATGCTCGCTAAGATTTTGCAATCTTATGCCTACGTATTCCCGTTTAAACGAAACAGGGAAATCAGAGCAATCGTAGTTCCTCCTATTCTAAGGGAGGAAAAAGATATTTGGTGTCTTGTTCAAAGCCCAAGATTGAAGCTAAAAGGTTTAACTGAGAGAGAACTTGTTATCTCTAAAGAGGTATTATTGATTTTTGTGTGCCTTGATCAAAGCCCAAGGTTGAAGCTAAGAGGTTGATGGACTCCACTGGGGAAATCCTTACCCAAAGCCTAAGAGGAGGCTGGGTAAGACCAACTCAATAAGAGAGTGTATATCTTAGTGTCTTGTACAAGGCCCAAGATTAAGGGAAAAAATAGACTGACTCTTTTGGGGATATCGTTATACAAAGCCTAAGAGGAGGCTGAAAGTTTGACTTTTCCGGAGAAAATATTATGTCTGTCTTGTACAAAGCCCAAGATTGAGGCTAAAAAGGGAAATTTAACTGACTCGGGTGAGGATATTTTTTATGTGTCTTGTACAAAGCCCAAGATTGAGGCTGAAATGAGTTTGACTATGCTTGGGAAATCATTCCTCAAAGCATAAAAGAAGGCTGGGAGGAAGTGACCTCGCTGGGGAAGATAGTTGTCCCAAGCTTAAGAGATGAAGATTTATGTCTTGTACAAAGCCCAAGATTGAGGCTAAAAGGGTTTGACTCAACAAGAGAATGCTTTTATCTGTCCTGTACAAAGCCCAGAATTGTGGCTGAACAAGCTGGATAAATCATTCTTCCTAAGAGTAGGATGACTTCTGCTAGGGGAAATCTTTATGCCCAGCCTAGGAGGAGGCTGGAAAAGATTGACTCAACAAGAGAGTATTTTTATATGTGTCGTACAAAGCCCGAGATTGAGGCTAAAAAAGGTTGACTCAACAAGAGAGTGCTGAAAGGTGATTGACTTAACAAGAGAGTGCTGAAAAGGTGATTGACTCAACAAGATAGTCTAAAAAGGTAATTGACTCAACAAGAGAGTCTGAAAAGGTGATTGACTCAACAAGAGAGTCTAAAAAGGGTTAGCTCCACTGGGGAGAATCATTGTATAAAGCCCAAGAGGAGGCGGACTTTGCTGAGGAAATATCATTATACAAAGCCTAAGAGGAGGCTATCTTCTGCTAGGAATTATTGAGATCCCGAGGCAGGTCCGAATGGGGAATCAACTCTTGCTGAGGGTTCTAGAAGAATAGAGATATCAGATGCCTTGAGGTTCTGATTTGGGATAGTGTTATGCTGATGATAAACTGACCCTGGTTTGGGGTTTTTTAGGAGAGAGACTGGATTTTAGACTTTACTGGAGATTGATCCAGAAAAAACGGGCTTTCTCCTATGTTTTGTAGGGAACTTGAGAATGTCTTTGAGACTCAAGGGGATTAAACTGTCCAAGTCTACCGGTGTGGAAGAGTTTTATCTTTTGTATGATGCCCAAGAGGAGACGGGTATATTAAGGGATGAGAATCAATCCTAAATTGGTCAGAGGTTTGACATTGGAAAGACTGATCTAGCAAAGGATGACTAAGTTTTGTCTTATACCTTTAAGAGGTCTTTAGGGTCCTTGTATTAAGCCTAAGAGAAGACATGAGAACTTCTAAGAAGCCGGAGGGTCCTTGTACAAAGCCCAAGAGAAGGCGAGGATGCTTTTAGGAAACCTGTGGGTCCCAAACCAAGAAAAGCTCAAGAAATGCTATTCACCGAGAATAGATCATTTAGTGAAAATTCTGAGGTTTGAAGAAATTCAAGAGATGCTATTCACCGAGAATAGATCAACTCTGGGAAGTAGAGTTTCTTTGATAATTTCTAGGGGTGACAGCCTGAGAAAAGGTTCACGAAGAATACTGCCTTTCTCTTTGTTTCGTATTGTTTAAGCCCAAGAGAAGGCAAGACTGTATCTGGAAATCCTATGGGGATCTAGTTTTGACTGTATTTAAGAATGACCAACATGGCTTTACCTAGTTCTAGACCTAGTTGTTGGGGAAAACTCTAAATAACTATACTAGTATATATACAGTTGATATATGACAAGTATTTAAAAGGATAATGAAAGAAGACTTACAGTGCGCAGCTTCCCACAATACAGTTATATATATATATGAAAGCGAGTAAATGAAAGGTGTTTAAAACTTACAGGCGAGCAAGCTTCCATGTTGTATTGTTAATTGTTTAAAGAAATTAAAGAAAGTTTTGATAACAACATATATATTTGAACCTAAATCAAAAGGGAAGTTTTTTTGAAAAGATTGATGGGGGCTTATACTCAAGGAGAGGCCCACGATTTAACAGTGATCGCACCGTTGTTTTGAAAATCGTCGAGGGACTTATACAATGACTGAGGCCCACAGAGGTTTATTTACAAATGGGTTGGGTCTTACAACTCAAGGAGAAGCCCAAGGATGTTTTGAAAAATAAGGATGGGACTTACAACACGAGGGGAGGCCCAGATGATTTGTTTTGAAATGGCGATCGTGCCAAGATTCTTTTAACGCAAAGGGACTTATACAATACCTGAGGCCCAAAAATGGTTTTGGCTAAAAGGGGATTGGGTCTTACACTCTATTAGAGGTCCAGAGTTTTAAAAAGAAAAGAGAATGGGGCTTACAACTCAGGGAGAGACCCATGTGAAGGACAGCGATCGCACCGTCGTTTTGAGAATCGTATCGGGACTTATACAAATGACTGACGCCCAAATTGTTTGTATATGATAAGGGATGGGTCTTACACTCTATTAGAGGCCCAAAAGTGTTTTAAAATTTAAAATCAAGAGGAAACCCTAATTTTAAATAAAAATGTTGTTTTTCAAAGGAAATTAAATGAAAAAAAATGATATAAAATACCAAATATATTCAAAATTAAGTTGTACACCTTGAAAAATATTTTGAAAAGTCATGTTTAATCACATGGGAGTTTGAAATTCAATTGGTTTTGAAAGATCAAAGTGGAAATTCCATTTTAAAATGTTTAAAAACAATTAAAATGAAATTAATTACAAAAATTCTAACTATATTAAATAAATAATATAAATTTGATTTTTTTGTAAAATAAAATAATTTAACATTTTTCTGAATTTTGAGAAAAAAAATCAATTCAAAAACATAAATATTCAGAGAGAAATTAATTTTTTAATCAATTAACAAAAATAACAAAATATTCAAATATTCAAAAATTTGAAAAAGGGCGCCAAGAACACCAAGTTCTTGCCGCGCGCCCTCTGTTTTTCCAGATTTGTATTTTCTCACTTTTCTCCATGATTCTCAATGGTTTTGCACGATTCAAGTACCAATCTTGCTCGTTTTTGAACAAGGATCACAACCATATAGATTAAATGCATTTATTTTGAGTATTGAGTGAGAAATCAGAAGAAACTCTCAAGAACCCTAATTTCAGCATGAACATCATGAAATTCCATACACGATTGATTCATGGCAATTGATTGAGGGTTATCACTCCATACATGATTAGGAATATATGGCAAAATTATTGTGCAGTAAAATATGCATGCATCATGGAGTTTGAAGAGTTCATGCTTACCTCTTGTAGCTGGTGATCGATTTTGGTGATGGAGGTGTTACAACTAGGTTCCAATGATCTGGATAGCTTCCCTAGGTGCCAAGGATTGTGTTTGAATGCTTGGAATGAATGGAAATGATCTGGAACTTGAGATGGTACCCCAACTGCAAATATGTCAAGAACTTGAGCAATTGGTTGGTGATTTTGAGAATCTGATGTTCCATATGTGATTTTGTGTTATGGATCACTCACATATGATGTTTATGAGGTATGTGGGTGATTGGTTTGGTTGGAATTGCTCTCAAACTCAAAACCTAATAGTGACTTGAGTTAGAAGGCAAAATTAGAGTGAAATGGAGATTTTGAGGAAAGCATCAGTTTGGGTGCTTTAGTGTACTCAAACTGATCACAAATGAGGCCTATTTATTGTGGAGCAAGTTTATTTTGGCATCAATAGTGAATGGCAACTGGTACAGGCCTGTGGCCAATTGTGATCAAATGGAATCTCAAGTCTCCTCTAGACATTGACTTGAGATTAGAGCACAGGCTTTGTAGCTTTGGTTCAGAGATAAGTTTGGACTGAATTCATTTGGAATAGGCTCAGTTCATACCACCTTGATGCATTCATTGAAGGCTTGGAAACAAAATTGGAGTCTTGACACTTTTTAGCTCTTTTAGGTTTGGCATGGCTACTTGTAGATTCTTGGACTTTGGAGGCTTGGAGATCAGATCATCCCCCTTGGATTTGATCCTCAGATGTGTCCAAATTAATGACAAGGCTTGGATTTATCAGATTTGGACAAATCGAACAAAATGCACAAATTCTGCCTTGTAAAACCAGTTCATGATACCATGTTCCAAGGGTTGTATCTCCTTGCTCAAATGGAATTTGGAGATGATCTGGTACTTGTTGGAAAGCCCTCATGGCATACTTTAACTTTGATGTCCACCCCTAGACCTGGTTTGACATAGATCAAGGTGAAAAATGTCCCTACATTTTGGAAAAAGTAAGTCAGATTTTGACTTAGTGAAAATTTCACTAAGTGTTGGAAAAGTACCAATTTCATGTTTTCAGCCATTTTGATCACTCCATAACTAAAAATCCATGAGGAATTGGAATGAGATGTAGTTGACACTTTTGAAGTGTGAAATGAGAGCTACAAATCCAGCTTTGGACCATCCAAAATGGTTGCTTGGATCTCAAGTTATGGTCCTTGGAAGTTGGTACCCTAGCCACTTTGTTCCATAACTTAGAAAAATTCTAAGTTTTTTATGGTTACTCCTTTTACAAGTTAACTCACTTTCTTTGGTTTTTCTTGATGAATGATGATTCAAATCACATATTAACATTGTTTTAGGGTTAAAGAACCTTGGTTGACCAAAAATTCAAAAAGTAAAACTTTGGATTTTTGTACAGTTGATTTTTTATCGGATGAAATCCAAACTATGCGATCCTTTGTGAAATCAAGTCCTTGACCTAAATCAAACCTAATGGATGGATTCCATAGGTGTTATAGGGTGTATTGAATCATGTCCTAAGGTTTGGGAGCATGTCCTGGTCAAAATTCAAAGGCACAGTTGACTTTTTCCTCGAAACCCTAACTGTGGTCCTGATGAAATTGAAACTTGTGAATCAAGCTTCCTGGGTCAATCCATTGTTGCAAATGGGTCAATGTATTATATTGGAGGCCCTCATATCATGTCTGGAGGTATTGGCTCATGCTTTGTCCCAAAAGTCAACTTAGGGGTGAATTAGGTCAAGGAACCCAAATTCCTGATTTTTGGTAAATGCATCCCCTGGGGTTAAATTGACTTGATGATTAGGTCCATGAGGTCCCTTAGAGTATCTTGGATTGTGCTTTGAAGCATTGGCTCATGCCCAGAGGAAAATTTCCATCTGGAGGCCTCAGTCGATCAAAACCCTAATTTGGTGACACTGACGATCTTGAGGCTTGGTCCACGTGGATGTTGCACCCTTGTGCTTGATTCTTGATGTGGGAGTCCTCTTGATCCTTTATGGGTGTTTGAGAGGTTAGACAAGTTGAAGATCATATCATTTCTTGATTGATCCTTTGTCTAAGTGTCCTGAGAGGGCTCAAAACCCTGATTCTTGTTTGTGGTGGATGCTCAAACATCTCTGAGGATATTGATGGGGCATGATGGTTCATCCATATTGTGGTAATGATTTACACAATGATGGGAAATCATGGTGGTCAAAATTTGGGGTATGACAGAGCGATGTGGCTTTGCAGGCGTAATCAACAAAAGAAAAGAAAGGCAAAGGAAGGTGGAATGGCAACAAAAGCAGAGGAGGCTACAATAATTTGACTGGTCGAAATCAGCAAGAAAGAAACTGGTCGAATCAGAGAAAACCCTGGAATCAAGGCAACCAAAGAGGCGATGCTACAGGTAGAGGAAGAGATGGTGGTCGAAAACCTGACAAAAGTCACATTTAGTGTTACAATTGTCAGAAGTATGGTCATTATTTTATTGATTGTCCAGAAAAGAAGAAGAATCAAGAAAATGATGCAAAGCTGGCGAAATATGAAGAATAAGAGATGTTGCTGATGGTCACAACAAGAGATGACGAAAGATACCAACGGTACTTGGACTCAGGATGCTCATCATACATGACTGGTAGGAAATATTTGTTTATTAACATAAAGCCCTCAATGAAGAACATAATGAAATTTATAAATGATAATACTCTAGCAGCTGAAGGTATTAGTGATGTTCTAATTATGAGGAAAGATGGCAAGAGGTCATTAATTTCTAATGTATTGTACATATCAGGCATGAAGAGTAATTTGCTCAGCATAGGGCAGCTGGTCGAAAAGAACTAAAAGGTTTTGATCGAAGACAAGATGATGAGTCGACTCGGGTGGTAGGTTAATCTTGAAGGTGCCAATGTCTCATAATAGAACCTTCAAGATTAAACTTAATGTGATGGAGCATAAGTGCCTTGCAACTGCAGCCAGCAGAGATGAATGGATATGACATTATAGACTTGGCCATCTCAATTTCAAAGACGTCAGAGATTTAAAGAGAAGAAATATGGTTTCAAGATTACCATAAATCAACATTCCAAGTGAAGTGTCTGAAGAATGTGTTTAGGTGAAGCAGCACAAGAACAATTTCAGCAAGGATGTAGAAAGCAAGTCGAAGGAAATCCTTGAAGTCATATACTCTGATGTATGTGGTCCTATCCAGGTGAATTTGATTGGAGGTAGCAGATACTTTTTCACTTTCATAGATGATTTTAGTCCAAAACTGTGGACTTACCTGATCAAGAAGAAAAATGAAGTGATCGAGATATTTGTCAAATTTAAATCTATGGTCGAAAGACAAAGTGGTCGAAAGCTAAAGATTCTGAGAACTGATGGTGGTGGAGAGTATGTGTCAAAATATTTCGATGCATTATGTGAGAAATAAGGGATTGTGCATGAGGTGGTGTCACCCTACACTCCACAACAGAATGAAACTGCATAAAGGAAGAATAGAATCATCATGAACATGGTGAAAAGTATGTTGAAAGGCAAACATCTACCCAAATAATTATGAGGAGAAGTTGTGTCAACTGCAACATACATCTTGAATAGATGTCCGACGAAGAAGCTAGAAGGAATCACGCCAGAAGAATATTGGTCTAGTGTCAAGCCTAGCCTAATTCATTTGAAGGTGTTTGGATCTGTATCACATAGACATGTGCCAGATCAATTGAGAAGAAAGCTTGATGACAAGTCGAGTCAAATGATCTTGATAGGATATCATTTGACTAGAGGATACAAGTTGTTCAACCCAGTGAACAAACAAGTTATGATTAGTAGGGACGTGATCATAGATGAGCTAAAGGAATGGGATTGGACTGAGAATGTTAAAAAGTATTCAGTGAGAATCTTATTTGAAGAACCAGCTAGTGAAGTCGAAAGAGAAGTTCGACAAGAAGAAGTCAGAGGTGAAGCAGGACCAAGCAGACCTAAACGAACAAGACACATGCCTCCAAGGTTGCAAGAATGTGTTATTACATCAGATGCTGTGGTCAATGAAGAAAGTGAGCTTGTACATTATGCTTTCTATGTAGATGTCAAACTAGTCAATGCAGCTGAGGCATTGAAAGATTCGAAGTGGGTGTAAGTAATGAATGAGGAACTATAGTCCATCGAAGTCAACAACACTTGGTCACTTGTCGAATTGTCTCAAGGTAAGAAGGCATTTGATGTGAAGTGGGTATACAAGGTGAAGCTGAATCCCAAAGGAGAAGTAACTCGACACAAGGCAAGATTTATGGCGAAAGGATTTCTTCAGAAAGAAGGAATCGACTTCGACCAAGTTTTTGCACCTGTTGCTATGATCGAAACAATAAGATTGGTTGTTGGTCTAGCAAACATGAACAATTGGCAGGTGTGTCAAATGGATGTGAAATGTGCATTTCTGAATGGCCCATTAGATGAAGAAGTTTATGTTGCAGAACCACCTGGATTTGTGAAACAAGGCAAAGAAAGAAAAGTGTACATGCTGCATAAAGCCCTATATGGACTTAAGCAAGCTCCAAGAGCTTGGAATAATAAGATAGATATCTTTCTAACGGAGACGAAATTTGTGAAGTGCACAACTGAGCATAAAGTATATGTAAGGAGAAGAAATAATGAATTGTTTATACCATGTCTCTATGTGGATGACCTGTTTATAACAGGAAGTTTCAAGAAGGAGATCGAAGACTTCAAACATGACCTAAGTGAGGAGTTTGAAATGTCAGACTTGGGAAAACTCTCATACTTCCTTGGTATCGAATTCTACAAGAGCAGTAGAGGTTTGATGATGCATCAAAGAAGATATGCAGGCGAAAAATACTTAAGAGATTTGAGGTGCAAGATTGCAACCCAACTTCGACTCCATCTGAGCAAATACTGCAACTATCTAAAGATTCAGATGAAGATGATGTCGACCCAACCCAATATAGAAGACTTATTGGGTCACTAAGATACCTTTGTCACATAAGGTTTGACATAACATATACTGTAGGTATGGTAAGTAGATTCATGCAGAAGCCAAAGGTATCAACCTAGCAGCGATGAAGAGGATACTAAGGTATTTGAAAGGAACTCTCGACTACGGCATTTTATTTCCTGTAGCTGATGAAGGAAAATAATACAAGTTAGTGGGATACACCGACTCAAATTGGTGTAGTGATGATGAGGATAGAAAATCCACAGCTGGCTATGTGTTTATGCTAGGTGGTGCACTAGTTGCTTGGAGTTCGAAAAAGGAGCCAGTAGTGGCATTGTCACCGTGCGAAGCAGAATACATAGATGAATCTCTTTGTGCATATCAAGAAAAGTGGATGGTGAACCCGGTCGAAGAGATTACAACGAAGAGTCATGGAGCAATTACCATGAAGATCGACAGCATGTCAGCTATCAACCTGGCGAAGAATCCGATAGCACATGGAGGAAGCAAACACGTCAAAATGAGGTTCCATTATCTTCGAGAGTAGGTAGCAGAAGGGAAGATGAACTTGGAACACTGCATAACTGAGAATCAGATTGTCGATATCATGATGAAAGGAGTGCAAGTCGAAGTGTTTAAAAAGCTAAGGTCTATGATGAATATAGATAGCTTAGACACAATGAATTAGGTCGCGTGTTGAAATGTAATTTGTTGTGTCGAAGTAGGTGTAGCTCGACAAAAACAAGGATGTGTCGAAATTAGCCTAGTGTAGTGTGTGCTAAATGTCGAAGTGTCGTAGCAGGCTGTTTGACACAAAATTTTGACTTAAACCAAAATAGAAATTTTGGGCTTTTGTGTTTTTTTTTGCTTTGCCTTAGGGAGCAAGCTATCTCAATTATAAATAGAGGGAGTAACCCCTATTTTGAGTAAGAAGAATAGAGAATAATATTGTAACACACAACAAAAAGTGCAGATTTATAGCTGAATAATACTTTCTCAGTTTGAGAGCAGAGAGTTACTCTTCAGATATCATCTCCTCTTCCCCAATTTTTTCAAACCCTAATCTTCTTCCTTATTCAATTTTATTTCTTTTATCATTAACAATTGTTGCGCATAATCATTCTTGTAATCAAGGTGTGATTGATTCACTCAAGTGAAGAGTGAAGAATAAGGGATTTAGATCGGTTGATCGAATCTTGTTCATCAAGATTGGTTCAGAATTACTTAAAGTTTTGGGTTAATTCCAACAGGTTCAAAGGAGTATTTGATGGCAAGAGCCATTGTACCTAGGAACATATAAAGAAGAATGAGATGAAAAGAAATTAACCTTGCATGCTCACTACTTCCTCGGAGAGATAGAAAATAGTTGAATTAAAACTATTTTTTTTCCAAACCCAATACACATGAAAAACAAAGAGAAAGAAAGACTTACCAGAATAAAACGATGAAGCAGATGGAGAAGAAGAAGGAATATCACTTTTGGAAAAAACAATAACACTTATAGCAAAAGCAAAAAATAACAAATAAGAAAAATAAGAAGTGCAACGTCTTGAAGTATTTATACACACACACACACGAGAAGGAAGACAAGAAGGCAACTCCTAATGATCTAGAAATGTAATCAATAAAGGTTCAAACATCAATAAATAAATAAATAAATAAAGAACATGTCACACAAGACATCGTGAGAGTAATAATGATGAAAGGATTTTCTGGGAAATACATCATAATGGGACAAGGTCAAATTTCGAGGAGTCACGTCATTTCTTGACAGAAAGACATGGGAATATCAAAATATCATAGGACAAAACATGTTCAAGATGAATGAATATCCACTAAAACCATCACCCACTTGGTAAATACTATATATAAGAGTATTACAAGTCATAACCCGATTTTACTAATTCAAGCTTAAGTGGGCAATTGTTCCCACCTAGGCCGAGGTTAAAAGAATATTGTTCCATTAGGATATTAGGTTGTGGAAAGAACAACTTAATACAAATAAATGATCATGATTGTCCATATCCGGCCTTAGCCTTGAATCTTGGCCCAAAATGTGAAGTATAATAAGCAATGATATTTATGACGGTGTTCCCTAAATGACGTCAGATGACAAAATATCAACAATATGTCAAATACCCAAAAGAATGTTCTAGACCCAAAGGAGTAACGCATGATCAAGGAAGATAATTGAAGAAGAATCGTCAAATAATATAGCAATATATATTATGACTTGCTTGGACAATAATGATTGAAAAAAGGTCGTTAGTCACCAACAAATCTAATAAAACCCAAATATAAGAGACCACATACATCGAATCAAGGTACACATTATCAAAAATATAAAAACTTAATTATTTGTCTAATTTATTTACTAACTTAGACGTCAGAATGTCTACAGATATCTCTTATCTTAATTTACTCACTCTTAAGGAAATTTTTCAAGAGAAAATGTTATTGGACGTTGTCTTCTTATCAAGTTAAAACTTTATATTTGAATACTTCGGTTCGGAAAAAGTCACTTATTTTTCTCAAATTGTTGATTCCAAACTTATTATCATTGTTAATAACTACCACAATATTAGAAACAATAAACACTATATTAAATGCTTTGAAAAAACAATAAACACCACAATATTAAAATATTTTAAAAGAACAGTTTTCATTTAGTTTTAGTTTTAGAATTGAAATTCTGGTATGCAGATATCAGATGTCCTAAGAGATGTCGAGACACTGATATCTGTTTAAAACACAAGGACAAAATAAAACACAGTCAATGGTACAGAAAATAACAGAACACAAAGATTTGTTAACCCAATTCGGTGTACAACAACTCCTACATCTGGGGGTTACCAAGCCAGGAAGAAAATCCACTAAATAGTATCAGTTTGTAGATCTTCAACAAACTATCTCCAGTCTACAATCTACTCACCAAATCACTACCCGTGTTTAACTTCTACCTAAGACTCACCTAGGTATGAGACCCCTCTCACTTCCCTTTCAATCACCACTGTGAAAAAATAATAATACTTTGAATGTTATTAAAAGATACACTTCAAAGACACACACTCACTCAATGCTTAAAAGCATAAGAGTGACTGACATAACTTACAACTTAATAGAGACAGTCCTACTCTTATACCAAGATGATATTAGAGAGGCTCACAATTAACATGAACACACAAACCCTAAAATATGACTTAACAACAATGTACGCTCCACACCAGAATTAAGGTTGTGTCATCCTATTTATAAACATTGTCTGGACTGGATTTGGGCTTAAAAAAAACACAGCAAGGCAGTTGCTAAAAGTCTGCAGATTATTCTCCATAAAAATCAGTCTTCAATCAAGGGTTTCCTAAAATGTCTCAAAATTTAGAAAAACAAAATATCTTTAAATTCAGCAAGAATCTCTGATTCCTTAATCGTGAATGCCACATGGGATTACTTAATATTCACAGAATATTCAGTAATCTGTAATTAAACCAGTTGTATCCAAACTGTAAAACTGTAACAGACAAGATGTCGAATCTTTGTGTTAGGACATCTTGTTCAACATATTGTTGCCAAGTTAGTTTTACCGAAATTACTACCAATCACAAATAAAGAGACTTAATAATCTCCCCCTTTGCCAAATTTTGGCTAAAACAAACAAATTACCCTTGCACACTGAGCGAAAAAATAGCAACTGTACTATTTTTGCGATTGTAGTTTAATAGGGGTTTTATCCCCAGTATCGATCACAAGGACTGCGTGGTAAAATACAAGTTTTATCGTAACTCAATCGAACAAAAGTAATTAGGGGTGTGGTTTTTGTGTAATAGTGTGCAAGGGGAAATAAAATAAATTAATAAAATTGAGATTTGAGACAATTATGAGAAGTATGCTAGGGAAAGTGTATGAATTGCCATGTAACAGCCTTAATCCTAATTTCAGTGACACGACTTCTATACCTAGCTTTTTGAACATCGAGAGAGGCATGAACTTGTGCAACATTTTGAGTACCCACTTTCATAGCCTTTAACCTTCTTTCAACTTCCGCATCAATCTGATCTTCCACCTTCACAACCTGATTATTCAACTTCAAGTCAATCACACCCTCAGGTTTACTCACACTTCAATCATATAACTCCAAATGTTCATTGGCCGTAATAGCTTCAATAATCTTCTAGATACCATTTGCGGTGGTGAAGTTGGATGATCCACCAGCAGCTGTATCAATAAGTTGTTTAGTTTTCATTCGGAGGCCATTTACGAACATCTGCATCTGCTCAGTTTGATCCATGTTGTGAGTCGGGCAGGCTACCAAAATTTTCTTAAACCTCTTGTAGGCGTCGCCGAGTGATTCTCCGTCCTTATATTTAAAGTTCACAATATCATATCTTTTTCAGATATAAACAGAGGCCGAAAAATACTCATTCAGAAATGCCTTCTCCATCTCTTCCCAAGTGGTAATACTCCTAGCAGGTAACGAGTATCACCACTCTTCAGCATCTTCTAAAAGAGTGAAAGGAAACATTCTTAACTTTTTTTCTTCCTCGGTGTGCCCATCAATCTTGAGAGTTGTACTCATAGTCAGAAACCTTTGTAAATGTTTGTTGGTATCTTCATTTACCTTTCTGGTGAAAGGTCTCCTCTCAAGCTGAGTGATGGTGCTCAGATGCAGCTAAAATTTCGTCACATTCACCAGTTGGTTTACAATTGTCAACCAACCCACCGGTGTATTTGCTACACCGTAATGCTGGTGGATTTTTAGTCGTAATCACAGTGTCTTTGTCTAACTCTGAACCTGTTTTTGAACCTGAGTCTAAATGCTCCGAATGAACAGACACGTCTTCTGGTGCTGGAACTGAAGGTTCTGCTTCAGAAGCTGTAAGTCTTGCTTGTCTACGCCTTGTGTGAAGAGTTATTTTGATTTCTGCGTCAAAAGATAAAGAAGTTGAGGATTTTCCTCGCATAAAAATGTTAGACGCATATTAGTAGTAACAGAATGAAATAAAATAAGATAAAAAACTGAAAATAAAATTTTAGTCGACGAGCAACAAAATTTCAATTGAACTAAAATTAAACTTATACTTTTGGCAGTCCCCGGCAACGGCGCAAAAAAACTTGATTGGAAAAATAGCAAGTGTACTATTTTTGCCGATTGTAGTTTAATAGGGGTTTTATCCCTGATATCGATCACAAGGATTGCGTGGTAAAATACAAGTTTTATTATAACTCAATTGAACAAAAGTAATTAGGGGTGTGGTTTTTGTGTAATAGTATGCAAGGGGGAATACAATAAAGCAATAAAATTGAGATTTGAGACAATTATGAGGAGTATGCTAGGGAAAGTGTATGAATTGCCCTGTAACAACCTTAATCCTAATTTCAGTGACACGACTTATTTTAAGTAATTTCTTGACAACATGGTGTTTAATCCTAAGTCATTAGTGAAAAAGCCTTTGATTTCATAATCTGACCACTCTGTCCAGATGTAATCAGTTTTGAAATCAAGAATTATAATGTCAACAATTTTCCAAGTGCACGAGGGTATTCCTTGTCCTAGGTAATATCTACTCGTGCATTATCGTTCAAAAGCATTAACAACGGTTTTTCTGACCTAAGGTTAATCGTAAATTAAATCCTATTTGACCAATAGAAAAAGCATTAAGAACATTGAACGATAAAAATTGATTATAAAATAAGCACTTATGTCATAGAATTAAGAAAAGCAAAGTAATTACAGAAGCAATTCAGGGACACCCCCTAGCAATGGGGGGTTAAGCTACTCATAATATTCGAAAAAATTACAATATGAAAACTAAACATTACAAGAATTCTGGATTACGTTGATCTTCAATTGCTCCCGTGCATGAAACCCTTCCGTTTTCCGTTGGTTCTTGATTGCTTAATCTTTGATCGTAATTTTTCTTTTCTGTCTAAAAGTCCCTTTTTCTCTTGCCAAAACTCATCTAAATAGTAGAAAATCACTCAAATTGGTTGGAAATACCCAAAGCGCCCCCACAACTTAACATATGGAGAAAATATGAAAAAAATCAGGAAATCAGCGTCACCTGCTGACACGGGCTGTGTCAGCCAACACGGGCGGCTGTGTCAGCTCACGGGATTTTATAACCGGAATTGTTTTGATCATAACTTTTGATTCGTAAGTCCGTTTTGGTCCCGGTTCGAAGCGTCGGAAAGCTAATGAAGAGAACTATAACATAGTATAGATAAGAGAATTGGTTGCCCAATATATTTTATGTTTGTTGATTTTTTTGGTCCAGGCATCCTGACAAGGGCACCCGTGCCAGCCCACTGTCTCTTATCAACTTGACATCCTCTTGGCGTCTTCCTCACACGGCCCGTGTCAGGTGACACGGGTGGCCGTGTCAGGCCCTCTACTTCCTTCCAAAAACTCTTTTGAATTCCCGGAACTTCCATTTTCTTCGCACGAGTCCTTTGGGCTTTTCCACTCAGACCTGAAACCATCGAAAACTACCAAACCAAAGCATAAAACGCAACATAATTGAAATAAAACAACAAATCATAAAATGCGAGAATAAAATACGAAAAGAAAAAGTAACTCGAAAAAACAATGAAAAAACAAAACAAAGTGTTACCAATTTTATGGATTTATGTCGAATAAGTAACGTAAACATAGTAGAAATGGTGACCAATCACAACCCCCAAACTTAGTTCATTGCTTGTCCTCAAGTAATGCTCGAGACAGCAGATAGGTCACCCCCAAAGTATTCACAATCATCTTACCACAATACCGCTAAGATCTTTCGCAACTCTCTTTTCACTTTCCTTCCTCCCCGATTTGACGTTTCGCTACACTTCCACATCAAAGTACCTCTTTACCTGTCAGTTTTTTCACACTCTCACCAAAATCTCTTTGGGTTAAAGTGTTTACACTCAAATGTCAAAGTATGCAATATCGAATCATAAGCTTGAATACAATCTATTTTCATCTCTCACACACACCACACACACTTTTTGAGGTCTTTTCAGGTTGTAACGAGGCTTAGGGTCAAGGTGGGATAAACAAGAAAATGGGAAAACAAATGGTTTTGGGCTCAGAATCAGTGTTGTCATTCTTGTCACTGTGTTATTTTGTATTGTTCATGATCAGGGGTATCAGACATCTTTCCAGTTGGATTTTTAGTTCCTACTCAAGTATTTCTATTGAGCTTATCTTTTTAATTTTCAAACTAAATCTCCACTAGGTAAGTGCATTTTTCTCATATATATATTTTTTTTTATAATTCAATCGAAACTCCTTTTTTCTTTTTCAATCACAAACCTCTTTTTTTTTACTCTTTTGTTTCAATTGCACTTACCTAGTTATTATAGGCGTCACAATCCCAAACTTAAAACTTTTCACAGATCAAAAACTGACAACACTTATCTGAGCAGGGTAGGAAAGTGTTTAGGCTTATGGTTTAATAATGTGGTAATAAAACAAATAAAGGTTAAATGGCTCTAGTGGGGTTTACAAGGGATAACATAAACGGGATGGCTAGAAAGGCTCGAGGTTAAAAGAAAACAAGTGTCTTAGTGTGTATAAGTGTGTAGTGAAATTCTGACAGAAATACGCAAACTCAGAGTGATAGAGACATGCCTGAATAAACTCTCATGATGACTATGTGTTTGGCTTTTTGTATCTCACCATGTTTGGTATAGCTTAACAAGTTCCAAAGTACCTCTAGTGTGATGTAGCTTCATCTCCGTCTCGGGTGCACAGTACTCCAGTATCAATTTAGTGTCAGAAAGTCACGTTTGAACCTCTTCTTCAGCAGTATCAACTTTTGGGAGCTTCCAAGAGAGCAAGTAGGGGTTGCATCTTTTCATCCACTGGTACAAGTCTCATCACTCACCCGACAAATACACCACAATTCTATAATACAGAAAATAAACAAAACACAAACATCATAGCAAAATGGTAAAGAAAAGAAATAACCGAAATAAATACAGAAAGAAATAAATCAAAACAACAATGAAAAACTCCCTCACACTTGAACCAAACATTGACCTCAATGTTTACGGACAAGATAGAGAGAGGGATACTCATAAAGATCCGTACTGGGGAGGCGGAAGGTAATGTAACACCAATTGCTACATCATAGTTTGCACCTGTAAGGTCTCGTTTATTACCTACAAACTAAACAAAACAAACAACAAAAAGAAAATTCTCAATCATTAAAAGCGAGGGTTGCCTCCCACGTAGCGCTTCGTTTAACGTCGCATGGCTCGACGAATCACTCCCTAATGTTATGGGGGATACTTCAGCTTACAAGTTTTGTTGCTTGACCTTTCCGTAACAGAGGAACGGTCAGGCTCGGAGACAAGAGCTACATTGTGATTCAACTCCCATCCAACTTCCACGTCCTTTCTTAGATGTTTCTTCCTCTTCTTGACTTATAGGTTGGACTTTGGAGTCGTGTTGCGTGCAACAGATGACTCAGATGCTGCAACCTTATGGATTATTCCAGAGACTTTTCATGAAGTGGTTTTGAGCTTTTGCTCTTTTCGACTGTTCAGACCATTCTTACTGAAGGGTGGTGACTTTCCTCTTGACCTTGCTTCTCGAACTCCAACACTTTTAAGGTTATTTCCTCCTCAAAATATTTCAAAGTGAAAGTACCAACTTTAATATCCACACTGCACCGACTAGTCCTCAAGAATGGTCGACCCAATATGATAGTCGTCTCCTCGTCCTCAGGAAGATCAATGATCTCAAAGTCCACTAGATATGTGAAGTTATCAATAGTCACAAGCACATCTTCTGCTAAGCCGTATGACCGCTTGGTCGTGTGGTCGACAAACTTCAGATTTGTTCCCGTTTCACTTATTTTTCCTATACCTAGCTTTTTGAACATCGAGAGAGGCATGAGACTCATGCTAGCACCCGAATCAATCAGGATTCTAGCAAATCCCAGAATCATATACAAAACCAGAAAAACCCTATTTTGTCTCTCCCTTGCTTCAGCTCGCTTCTGCTCGCCTTGCGAAGTCACTCGTTGGGAAGCTCGCCGTGTGAGTCTGGGGCGAGTGTTCGCTTTGCAAAGAAGTTATTCGCTTTGCGAACTTGCGATTCCCTACAATCGCTGCTACACATCAGTAGCATATCAGGCCCAAAAACTCTTACAATTTCAGCCTTATTTACCCCAAAAACATCCCCAAAACATTCCTAAGGCATTACGGCAATCAAAGGCACAAAACCTACGACTATTAGGTCGATTCATTACACTATTCTAAACCTCAAAATTACCTAAACTTTCACAAGCTCTCAATATTTTCATAAACCCCATAAATCCCTTTCTCATACAAGATCCCACATATCATCAAAGAAGGTTTGCCCAAAAGGTCTACTTTTATCCGAATCAATTCCACCCTTCATATTCATCATCAATCCATAAAAATAACACCTAAATCACCAATTTACTCATAAACCTACAAACCCACGTAAACCCCCAGAAATCTGCTTTAAACACGTCAGTTCCTATATTGAAAACAATGAAAGGCAATACTTCCCATACCTTAGATTGTCGATTCTTAGCTTTCTCTATTGAGTCTTTGGAAACCTTCTCGAATCCTCGCATTTCCCTTTTTCCTCAGAGCTCTCGCCTTCTTTCCTTCTTTTCACGGTCTAACAAAATGAATCATATTCTCAAATTCTCCTTTTTGTTAAACTTAACTCTTGGGCTTCTAAAATGGGATTTCCCCATATTACCCTCACTAATCCTCCTCAAAAGTCCATCTTACCCTTAATTCCTTTAATATTATTTAAATTAATAATAATACTAATTTATTCATATTATATACTATTATTTAATTAAATAACCAAAACTCCACGAAAATGCCAACGTCAACACAAACCACTAAAATTCACCGAAAATTCATAAATATTATATTTTAAAAAATTAAATAAATATTCTAATAAATTTGGGGTGTTACAACTCTCCCCCGCTTAAAGAATTTTCGCCCTCGAAAATTACTTCAAAGAAATAGAGTCGGATACGACTCCCTCATCTGATCTTCATGTTCCCAAGTTCAACTTTTGCCAGCTGGTCCACCCCACAACACCTTCACCAAAGCTATGTCTTTACCATGTAGTTGCTTCATCTCTCGACCATTAATCCGCACTGGTAATGCTTCCACTGTCAGGTTATCCCTCACTTGTACATCATCCATTTGAATCACATGCGACGGATTCGGAATGTACTTCCTCAACTGAGACACATGGAACACATCATGCAAATTCGCAAGTGACGGCGGTAAAGCAATTCGATAGAATACCTCTCCTATACTCTGTAAGATTTGATATGGACCAACAAAACATGGAGTGAGCTTCCTAGACTTCAAAGCTCGACCCACACCAGTCACTGGCGTCACCCTCAAAAACACGTGATCTCCCTCTTGGAATTCAAGTGTCTTCCTTCTCTTATCATGGTAGCTTTTCTGGCGACTATGCGACGCTCTCATCCTTTCTTGGATCATATTAATCTTCTCGGTCTCTCTTGCACAATCTCAGATTTGAGTACAACACTCTCGCCCAATTTATACCAACACAATGGAGTCCTACACCTCCTTCCACACAAAGCTTCATAGCGTGCCATTCCAATACTAGCATGGAAACTATTATTGTACGTGAACTCAATCAACGGTAAATGGTTATCCCAAGATCCTCCGTGATCTAACACATAAGCGCTCAGTAAATCCTCTAAGGATTGGATAATCCTTTCTGTCTGACCGTGTGTCTGCGGATGATAGGCATAACTCATCCCCAACTTAGTACCCAAAACATCTTGCAAACTCTTCCAGAACCTAGATGTAAATCTCAGATCTCTATCTGACACAATACTCGAAGGTGTCCCATGTAACTTCACAATCTCCTCAACATACATCTTGGCTAACTTCTGCATAGAATGATTAATCTTCATCGGCAAGAAATGAGCCGATTTAGTTAATCTATTCACAATCACCCAAATAAAATCATTTCCCTTAGCAGTCCTCGGCAATACCGACACAAAATCCATGGAAATACTATCCCATTTCCATTCTGGAATGCTCAATGGCTGCATCATACCTAAAGGCTTCTGATGCTCAATCTTTGACTTCTGACAAGTCAAACACGCATAAACAAACTCCACAATATCCTTCTTTATACCTGGCCACCAAAATAACTTTTTCAAATCTTGGTACATCTTCGTAGCATCGGGATGAATACTCAATCTGCTTCGATGTCCTTCTTCTAGAATACTCTTCTTGATTTCTGGAACATCTGAAACACAAACCCTATCCCGAAACCTCATCACACCATTCTCATCAATCCAAAATTCTCCTCCGTTATCTTGGTTAATCAAAGTCAACCCATCAACCAACTTTAAATCAGATTGCTGTCCCACTCTAATTTCTTCCAGAATACCACTAGTCAACTTCAACATTCCCAACTTCACACTGTCAGAGGTCTCTTCCCATACCAAACTCAAATCTCAGAATTTCTCAATTAATTCCAATTCCTTCACCATAAACATCGACATATGCAGTGACTTCCTGCTCAATGCATCAGCCACTACATTTGCTTTGCCCGGATGATAACTCAAATCAAAATCGAAATCCTTCAACAACTCTAACCACTCTCTCTGCCTCATATTCAATTCTTTTTTATCAAATAAGTACTTCAAACTTTTATGATTAGTGAACACTTCAACTTAGAGCCAAACAGATAATGTCTCCAAATCTTCAGTACAAACACCACAACAGCCAATTCCAAGTCATGTGTAGGATAATTCCTCTCATGAACTCGTAACTGTCTCGAAGCATAGGCAACAAATTGTCCATTCTGCATCAATACTCCACCAAGACCTATCTTCGACGCATCACAATACACCATAAAAGATTCGCTCGGATTAGGCAAAATCAACACTGGAGCGGTCGTCAACCTCTTCTTTAATTCCACAAAACTCTCTTCGCAAGCTACATCCCAAACAAAAGCTTGGCCCTTTCAAGTCAACTGAGTCAAAGGTAATGCCAACTTAGAAAAGCCTTCGATAAACTTACGGTAATAACCCGCTAAGCCCAGAAAACTTCGTATCTCAGTAGCAAACTTCAAAGTCTCCCACTGTAACACAACATCAATTTTTGAGGTATCAATAACAATCCCGCCACTTGAAATCACATGGCCAAGAAAACTCACTTCCTTCAACCAAAACTCACACTTGGACAACTTTGCATACAATTTCTTCTCCTTCAGTACTTGCAACACAGTCCTCAAATGCTCAACATGCTCTTCTTCGGATTTAGAGTACATCAGAATATCGTCAATAAAACCCACCACAAACTTATCCAAATACTCATGAAAAATCTGATTCATATACTCCATGAACATCATACCTCGTCCTGAAAGCTGTTTTCGGAATATCATCAGGCTTAACACAAATCTGATGATAACCAGGCCTCAAATCAATCTTGCTAAAACACAAATGCCCACCAATTGATCCATCAAATTATCAATCCTCGGAAGTGGATACTTATCCTTGGTCGTCACTTTATTCAACCGTCTATAATCCACACACAATCTCATAGTACCATCTTTTTTCTTCACCGATAACACAGGAGCACCCCACAGAGAAACACTCAATCGAACAAACTTCATCCCAAGCAACTCTTCTAATTGTTTCTTCAATTCTCCCAACTCAGATGCAGGCATCCGGTAAGGAGCCATTCACACCGGACTCATACCTGGTATCAAATCCGCCGCAACCTCTACCTCACGTTCTGGAGGCAAGTCACTTACGTCGTTAGGAAACACTTCCGAAATTTCACAAAAGGTAAAACACCAACTTCTCCACCTTCACTAATACTCAAAGTTGCCTTCAACATAAACATCTCAGCACCATCCTGCATCGACTCATCAAAACAATCTGTAAGCACTTGGCTTAACTCCACACAATTCACTGTGTACACCACTTAAGCTCGCAAGACACGTCTATCCCATCCAACATGATCCTGTCTATTATCAACAAGAGATTAAGGGTGATCAGTTCCTTAATTTGTCAATAACAGCCGACTATCATGAGGCGGTACAAACCATCTTTACCAAACTATCGTAGCGTCCAACACCACATTTAGCCATCGTTCCACACTTGAAGCATTCTTGGAGAAGCACCATCTTCTCCCCCACTTGTTTCATTCCCAACTCGCAAATGGAAAACAAAACAAGCATCGACAGTGTTTTCACACACATGTCGCACACTAGGGAATAGACGACATTAGACAACCTGGCCGGACGGACCGACCTGCTCTGATACCACTAATGTAACACCCTTTTCTACCCCACGAATATACACGGCAAAATACATAAATGATCAGAGTAAAAATCACCTCTGAAGGGTGCACATTTCTCAATAAACTCAAAATATAACATTTGCTTCGTAAACAACAGGTTTTCCTCAAAATAATCAAAAAGCCATTAAATAGCACCGGAACCACCATAACCACAATAATCCAAAATCAAAAGGGTTTTCAATAAAAGCCATAGTAATCAAATAACAACAAAATTAACAACTCAACATGGTTCGACTCAACGACCCAACCCGATGTTACAATATCAGAGCAAGACCCTCTACATCGACCAAAAGCAAATAAACTCCAAAAGTCCTCGAAGGCATCCACAGCTAAGCCTGATCACCTGCATGTTACCCATGTGGAGGTAACATTCAAACAGGCTGGGTGAGTAATCACAAATCATTATAATCGATATAAAAACAAGATATGCATAAAATGGTGTCATCATCATAAACAACATCGTCAGAGTCTTCAAAAAGGATCAACAGTCACAACATCATAAAATCACATCAATAATGCCACCTAAATGCAATGCACAACAAGACTCATGCATGTGTACCAATCGTCATAGTCGATGGACACTTAGGCCATCACCCTCCAAAGATCCCCGTCATTAGGATCGATTCTACATAAGAACTATAGCACGTCAAAAACCATGTCACATCACACAATGGGATGGAAGCCTCAATAGACCGAAGTCTAACTCACTGAATTGCTATGAATGCATGATGCATAACGTCATAATCACCATCATCAATAAAATTCATTATGTGCATCATCATTCATCAAAATCTCATGTTAATCATGTCGTCATTTATTCATCAAAGCATCATGATTCGTCATCTCATAATCATCAATATAAATCATGGTAATTCACATCAAAATAGTCATGTATCATCATCTCTTAATCATTCATATAACTCATGGTCATTCACATAATCATTTAATCATCAACATACTCGTGGCAATTCATACCTTCAATTAATCATCAAACATCATGTATAAACAACTCATAATCATCAATATACATCATGGTAATTCATATCATCAATTAATCATCAAACATCAAATATACACAACTCATAATCGTCAATATACTCATGGTAATTCATATCATCAATTAATCATCAAACATCATATATACACAACTCATAATCATCAATATACATCATGGTAATTCATCAGAATAATCACAACTCAAAACACAAAGACATCACAAGAATCATAAAACAAATTTGCGAACAATAAGCGTTTGTTACAAAGTTCGCCGTGCGAACTCGTTCGCTGGGATGTTCGCTTTGCGAGCTTCCAGGGAATCCCAGAATCACATACAAAACCAGAAAAACCCCCATTATGTCTCTCCCTTGCTTCAGCCCGCTTCTGCTCGCCTTGCGAAGTTTCTCGCTGGGAAGCTCGCCGTGCGAGTCTGGGGCGAGTGTTCGCTTTGCGAAGAAATCATTCGCTTTGCGAACTTACGATTCCCTACAATCGTTGCTACGCATCAGTAGCATATCAGACTAAAAAACTCTTACGATTTCAGCCTTATTTACCCCAAAAACATCCCCAAAACATTCCTAAGGCATTACGGCAATCAAAGGCACAAAACCTACGACTATTAGGTCGATTCATTACACTATTCTAAACCTCAAAATTACCTAAACCTTCACAAACTCTCAAGATTCTCATAAACCCCATAAATCCCTTTCTCATACAAGATCCCACATATCATCAAAGAAGGTTTACCCCAGAGGTCTACTTTTATCTGAAGCAATTCCACCCTTCATATTCATCATCAATCCACAAAAACAACACCTAAATCACCAATTTACTCATAAACCCATAAACCCACGTAAACCCCTAGAAATCCACTTTAAACACATCAATTCCTATATTGAAAACAATGAAAGACAATACTCCTCATTCATTAGATTGTCGATTCATAGCTTTCTCTATTGAGTCTTTGGAAACCTTCTCGAATCCTCACCTTTCCCTGTTTCCTCAGAGCTCTCGCCTTCTTTCCTTCTTTTCACGGTCTAACAAAATGAATCCTATTCTCAAAGTCTCATTTATGTTAAACCTAACTCTTGGGCTTCTAAAATGGGCTTTCCCCATATTACCCTCACTAATCCTCCTCAAAAGTCCATCTTACCCTTAATTCCTCTAATATTATTTAAATTAATAATAATACTAATATATTCATATTATATACTATTATTTAATTAAATAACCAAAACTCCACGAAAATGCCAACGTCAACACAAACCACCAAAATTCACCGAAAATTCACAAATATTATATTTAAATAAATTAAATAAATATTCTAAAAAATTTGGGGTGTTACATTTGAAACCTCAGTGTTGCTACTCTCCGAGGAGCTCTCCTCGGACGAGTCTAGGAGAATCTCTTGTTCGGGCTCGTGCGCCATCTCGATCACCTGAAAAGCAGAGGACAAAAGTGAATTCGATTGCAAAATCAAATCCACCCTTCCACCGCTAGTAAAGTGAAAGGGCGCGCAAAGGGCCGAGGACGGTGTCCCTGACCTAAGCCCTAAATCAGATAACACAAGAGTCTCCCACGAGGAGATGCCCGGGGGCAACCCCTCATACGATACGAGGAACCTCCACGACCTACTACCCAGTTTCCGTTTAAAGCTCCACCAGAAAATTCATCAGAACATCAGAAAACTGGGTTGCTTCACCCGTTACATCTGTGCCATCGTCGCGATAGCATCGAAAATAGCCTAATTGTAGGGTCTCTAGGGACTTCCGGCGACTACATCAGCAGCAGAAGATGGCCAAGCCACCGTCTACCACCAACAGACGCCGAAAAAACGCAACAATCTCACCTAAGTCAACCTAACCGCATGCATTCTAACTAAACAAAGGTGAAAAAGATGGAAATTAAGAGGAAATCAGGTAACTTACATGGTCGGAGAGAGTGTGGGGTGTCGTACCTCGAAAAATACGATCCTCGCGATGGACGCGGAAAAAACTGTTTGAAACAGAGTCGCCACCGAACTTTATTTATCCCAAAGGAGGGAAAGGAAAATATCGATAAAACCTTTAAAGGATAAGAAAATGGTCATCGTAACCAAATTCGGGTTCGGGAGTCGATTACGCAAAGGGAAGGTATTAGCACCCTTTACGTCTGTTGTACTCAACGGGAACCTCTTGATTCGATTCGAGAGAAATGTTAGCTTGGTTTGTTTGTTTTCTTCTAAGGTAGATATTATTTTCTAAGGGAAAAATGGGTGGTTTTTTATTAGTGTGCTCGGCAAGGATTAGAACCCTTGTGCCTACGTATTCCCTCGTGCAATGGGAAAGTCAGAGCATTCGTAGTTCGTGGGACTACGGTTGGTTGGTGTTTTTTAAACGAACGAGTGTTTAATTCGCATTCTAACTGCTAAACGTTGGCTTGTCTGCTCGTCATGGGAGGCTGAATCACTAGTTCATATGCGCGGAAGAATGGACTAAACAATGTTCTTTTTGTGAAAGTTGTTTGAGTTGGATTAAGTATGTTAGAGATTTGATTGAGAAAAAAAAGGTTTGATTTGGACGTGTTTTAGGCGAACGAGAGTTTAGGTTGCATTCTAACTGCTAAACGTTGGCTTGTCGGCTCGTCATGGGAGGCTGAAGCACGAGTTCATATGCGCGAAAGAATGACTTTAAACAATGTTCTTTGGGAAAGGTGTTTTAGGGTTTCGGTCACACGGAGGCGAGGAAAGGATAATTTTGATCGTATTGGATGTTTTAGAGGGGACAATTGCTCACACACGAGTAAGAGAACTCGCACCCAAGAAATAGGTAACAATTACTCACACACGAGTAAGAGAACTCGCACACAAGCAATCGACGAATTAAGGTTTATGTCTTTTAGAAGTGTCAATTGTTCACACACGAGTAAGAGAACTCGCACCCAAATAATTGAGGAGAAAGGTCAAAGACTTGGCCCCCCTCACATCACCTTTTAGGAAGTTGTGTTTGAATAAATGATTAGGTGTTTTGATAATTTGATTTTGAAAAGATTTGAATGTTTGTCGAGTTCGTGTGTTTTAAAGGCGTCAATTGTCCACACACGAGTAAGAGAACTCGCACCCAAACAATTGAAGAGAAAGACCGAAGACTTGATCCCCCTCATTTTCACCTTTTAATAAATGATCTTTAAGTACGATTAAACATATTGATGGTTGATTAAGAGAAGGAGTTTGAGTGTTATCAAATTATATGTATTTTAAAGGCGTCAATTGCCCACACACGAGTAAGGAATCTCGCACCCAAGCAATTGAAGAGAAAGACCAAAGACTTAGTCCCCCTCTTTTTCACCTTTATGAAAATGTTTAAGTATTATTACGTATGTTGATTTGATTTGAGAAAAGCACTCGACGTTGGATCGAGGTTTTAATTTACGTATAAGGAGGTTAAGAAATGGAAGGAGAGGAAGTTATGGTGTGATGTGAAGGTTGGAAATACTTGATATATGGATCAAGTAAATGCTTAGGATTGAATTGATTGAATTTATTTGGAAAATACTTGACGTTGGATCAAGTTTGTTTTACTCTTATAAAAAGGGTTGATTTTAATCTTATGGAATTAATTAAACCATGATTAAACATAAACCAATCACATACATGCATACAAATCAAAACAAGATGGGTAATCGTTGCATAAGGCCCAAGAGGAGGCAAAGGGGAGGTCGGTTGCGATCGTGAAAACGATCGACTTATCAGGTATGAAAATGATTGACACGAAGTCCAAATATTAGTTGAAAAATATTTTGATTTGAATAAACACGCAATGACATAGCATAATATAATCAAGGCATAAAAAATCCACAAGGTAAATATCATGCACCACACATAAAGATCATAAATAAAATGGGGGAGAAAATAATCAAGCATGTTAGTTAGTTAGTATCCTAAATTCTAAGGTTAGACTAAGGAGGGAAATTCTAAATTAATTGTATTAGGAATTTTCAGAGAAAAGGGTAAAAATCAAATAATTAATCTAATTAAACTAAAATATTTAATAAAATTAACTAAAGTTAATTAGTATTAAATAAAGTGATCTAATAAAGTTAATCATCAATTTAATCTATTAGCAAGAGTTAAAAGTAATGAATTTTTAGGGTTAAAGAAATTGGACTAATAGAATTAATTAAGTTAAAATTAAATATTTAATAAAACTAATTATAAAAATAATTAGTTAGTATTAAATAAATAATTTTAATGAAATTAATTAATTAGCAAACAAATCTCTAGTCTTTTTCTAAAAGAAAAATTAGTATTCTGTTGTTTAAATAAGTTAATAAAAATGTTTTTGGATTTTAAATATGTTAAAAGGGATTAAAATAAATCTTAAAAAAAACAATAGAGTGGGCCAGGAACAGAAAGCAAAATGGGGGTGTGATTCTAAAATTCCTCAGGCCCAGTACGCTGAAGCCCATGCGGATGGAGGGGGTTCATGGTGTACTCTGGTCAACTGGGTTGACCACCAGAACGAATCTGGTGCGTTCATCAGTTAGTGAGTCAACCTAACTCTAGATCAAATGGTGTAAAACAAGTGCACACGGTGGGAGGTAAGTTAAGGATATGCATGGAATCGTGTGGGGGAAAGCAATGAACCGGTGACAAGTGTCCCAGAGGACACATGTGTCATCGTCCCGGTGGCACCACAACAACAACTTGACAATATCAGATTTAAAAAAAAATGGAGGTTTCCAAAGTCATTCTCAACAACTATTTCTCTCTCTCGTTACTTCCCTTTCTCTCAACTCTCTCTACAAATTCACGTCACCGAAAACCTAGATCGGCCGGAGAAGCGGCGGCCGCCACCGTCTTCTCCGGCGACACCACCACCAAACCACAGACGAACAACACAAACCCTACATTATTTTCCACCCTCTTTCCAAATCTGAGACCAATTTCTCACAAAACCTCCTCAAACTCTCAAATCGAAACCCCCTAAATAAAAACCCTAAATCACAAAACAAGGCAAAAACAAGCAGATTGAAGCAATGGAGAGCAAATACACTTCTCGGAAGTCCACAAACAACACACAAAACGGAAAATAGAGTTTAAGACGAAGAAGAACAATACCTAAGAAGATTACCGGTTAAATAACTCCCTTGGAGAGTCTCTGCACGCACCAAGGTATTCCTAGATCCACTTCTTTCTTTCTTCTTCGTCGTATCTCCTTCTTCTTCTTCCTTGTTTCACGGCCGTCTAGTGTCGTAGAGAAGTTAGGTTTTTTTCATATGTATTTTCTGATTTCGAATCCTCTCAAATTTTTCTCTGTTTTTTTTATTGAATTTTTCTCTCTCAGATTTTTCTGTTTTCGAGCGGCTCGTGCTTGTGATGGCATAGAAGTTTGTAGACGGAGGGAGTGGCGTTAATGGTGGTGGCCGGTTTGAGATGGTGGTTCGGATTCTGAAGTGAGGATGGCGATTATTTTGTTTTACGATGGCGAGATGGTTTATGATTGTTCATACCTGAAGGAGATATGGAAGGGTTGAGAGTTTGATTGGATTTATATGGTTTTATTGTGAAATTCGTTTTGAGTGATTTGTTCACTATTGATTTGTAGAAGAAAGGTTGTGGAGGATTCAATGAAGGCTCATGAGGTGTTGAGGGATATTTGGGAGGAGGTTCTGAGTGGTGTGAAGTGCGTCTGATTCTTGAGCAGTGAGTTGGTTGTGGTGAGATTGTTCAAGGTTATCGTATATCAGAGGTCTGAAGGTTTGGTTGCTCATTTTTATTTTCAACACAGGACCCCCCCTCTCATTTCCATCGTCTGTCCCTTTTAAAACAATTTCAAACTTGTTTTCTAATTTTTGGTACAATTCAATTGTCTTGTTTGGGTTGATAGGTCGCTTTCCATGATGCAGGCCTTGCTGCCAGCTTGTGTTGGTTGCAGCAGTGAAATGTTGCTTTCGTTTGTAGGTTGTTGTAGCAGAGCTTTGGAGCGTTGCGTATGGCTTTGTACAGGGCTGGTTTTGGTACAGAATTTTGTCTGGTTTTGTTTTGTTCACAGCAAGCTTTGACTTTGTGTGGAGGTACGAAGATGTGGTAGCAGTTTTGCGTGTGGCTATTGCTTTGCTGTGGGGTCTTTATTTTGGAGTGCTTATTGTATTTTTTTTTGTTTTTATTATAATGGGCCATGGTATTCCTTTTTTTTGTACAATTTATAAAGAGCTTGATGTAATATTATTTGTAGTAGACTTTCCATTTCTTATAAAGAACAAATGTTTATTAACATGAGTGATTCAAAATATGGAATTCATTTGAAAATGGATATAGGTTTGAAACAAAATGGATATGGACACAAATTTGGGCTTGAAATTGGATTATTTGGTTAATGAGAAAAAAAATGGTTTTTTTGGAATGATTAGATGATTGAAAAGTGAAATGGATAATAAAATGGAAATTGGAAAGAATTGAAAGAAGCGGATTCGGGAATGAATTAGGAAAATGGGTATGAAAATATGAATGGATGAATTGGATAAAATTGAAAATGGCATTTGGATATTAAATGATGAGTTTGCAAAGTGGATTAAAATGGTTAGAAGGAAGTGGATTTTTTATGGATATAGATATTGAATGGATAGTTGTGGAATTGATAACAAAAATAAGGGTAATTGAAAATGAAGATGGTTTAGAAATTGGAAAATAAAAATAATAATGCTTAAGAAAAAATGGATGATGATTAAGAATTGTCTCTAAGGAACCATGAATCAATCTCAACCTTTAAAACTATGAATCATACACCAACTGACCTGATCATGAAACACACTTTGCCTGACCAAACAAAGCAACATATTTTTTGGATTTTTTTTTTAATATGGTTAGTGGATGAAAGTATAAATGAAGATTATTCACATGTAGGACAAATTTGGGGTATGACAGATGCCCCTATCTAATTGGCTTAAACCGAGAGAGTGAACGGCTACGGCGTTCATTCTAAGGGTAGAAGTCAATTAGATATAAGAATGCCCCAAAGTTTGTCTCACAAAAGGTAGAGTGTTGTAGAGCAAGAGTTGATAGAATGAAGCAGTGAGGTTCAAACTGAACAACATAGCTTGAGGTTCTCTGGGTGATCGAAGCAGTCCCTTATTCATGAAGGATCTCCGATGATACCAAAGCAATATGTCTGCGGTAAATTTGCTGGGGAATAGTTGAGTAAGATTCCTATCGGAGGAAATGTGTTGGCTCTGCAGGGGAAAACTCACAAGAAACTTTCTAAGATATCTCTGCTTGGGGAGTACTGACAACATTTGTTGGGGATCGTCATTATTTATTGCGTGGTTGAAGAATGACTTGCTGGGGGATTCAATTCCTTGAGCACGTGCGGGGTACCAACTCTTCTTAGAAGAATACTGCTGACTTTGATGGAGGACTTACCAAGATGCTTGCGAACTGATCCTGGATCCTGCTATGTTATGCTGGGGATGGATATGCTATGCATACAGGAATGCAAATGAACTGTTTATATGAGATGCATATGGGAATGCAACTGGGCAAGGCTTCACTTTTGGTTTCCAAAGAAGGATTGATGGGGATTAGATGAAGTAAAGTGAAAGACTCACTGGGAATACTAGCATGTCAACTCGGGGGTTGAGAAAAGGAAATACTATATCGACTCGGGGGTCGAGAAACATTAAGATAAACTGTCGTCAACTCGGGGGTTGAAAGAAAGGTAAAGGTAATATCGACTCGGGGGTCGAGGAAATAAAGACAATATCGACTCGGGGGTCGAGGCAGATAAAGATAACAATGACTCGGGGGTCAGCATAAGCAATAAAATGTCAACTCGGGGGTTGAACATGTAATAATGATATCGACTCAGGGGTCGAGAAACTAAGGCAATGTCGACTCGGGGGTCGAGAAAATAAAGGCGAGGTATCATCAACTCGGGGGTTGAAAGAAAGGTAAATATCGACTCGGGGGCCGAAGAGAATAAATGACAACATTGACTCAGGGGTCAAGAGGAAAATAATATATATCAATGCGGGGGTTGAGGAAGGGGATAGGTTATTATGTATGCATATGATGCTTGTATGTTGTATATAATGCATATGTGGATGCAAACAGGTTATTGGTTTTATGAAGGTGCCAGCAGGGTGGACTTTTGGTGGTTGCCAAGCAAGGTTGGACTTTTAGAGGCGCCAAGCAGGGTTGGACTTTTGGAGGTGCCAAGCAGGGTTGGACTTTTGGAGGGTGCCAAGGAGGGTTGGACTTTTGGTAGCTGCCAATATGAATTGGACTTTTGGTAGTTGGAAGGATTTGATTTCCCGACACTTAGTAGCTGATAGTGCCATTATCAGAGGAAAGCTGTGGATGCTCTTGGTGCCCCAAGTTTGATCCTTTGCAGAAAGTTGGGTGCTTGTGCATGAGAGAACCTCACTTTTAGCTGATTTGCCATAAATGGTCGTATGAGTGCAACGACGTAACCAATGCATGTTGATTGTGTGAGCGTAGCGACTTATCCAATACATTCTGATTGTGCATTTGCTCTGCCCCAAGGCTTTTAATACTCGTTGAATTCAAGGGCTGCTTAGTGCATGACATGGCCAGCTTGACTAACTTGAATGTATGAAGGGAATCTGCCCCTGTCTGGAGGGTAACGAGATGATCTGCCCCAGTCTCTGGATTTTGCAGTGGTCTGCCCCAGTCTTGGCTTTTGAAAGACTTGCCTCAAATTCACGAGGTTATGAGATAGTCTCGATTCGAGTCAGTGCCAACGAATGCTCAAGTTTCTCTCTGATTGCACTTTATTGGAATTTTCAAACTGTCAAGTACTGATTTACAGTTAAAATTGATCATTTAAAAATGGTAATTTTAATGTGACGTTCATGCAAGCTTTGAAAAATCATTTATTGGGATGATGTGTTAGTGTGTGACGAGTGAACCATTAGTCCAAACACGGTGCTGATTTACTGGTGTGTGAAAGATACACCAAGAATATGACACCAATTCAAAAGACTAGCAAATTCGTAGGAGTTAGTTTACGCAACCTTGCTGTAATATGCTTTCAGAATAAACCCCGCCTCAATTAGGTCTTTTGAGGGTTGTAACGTGGCCTGGCTCACGGTTATAGAAACAAAGGATATAAGGCTCAAAGTTATATTTGTACCCACCCTTTCTTCGTGATGATCTCCAGTCCTACGTTCAGTTAAATCGGCACACGTACTTAGATTTTGACGGTGTAAGATGAAGGTTCAAGATTCGCTTGAGATGGCAGTCATCTTATTTTGTTTTTTACGGACGTCAGTGACCTTTTGATTTTGATATGGTAGTCACTGAATCTTATTTTGCTTCACTTGAGGATTTAAGGACCTTTTTTGTTTTTCTATTCTTGATCCCTAATTTTGCATGGACAGATTTTGTTCTACGAGTCCATCGGGGTTGCCCTAATTTTTGCCTAAGTCTCCTTTTTGAGGTGTTTGACTTAGCGGGCTCTCTCTTTTTTTTTTTTAGAGTAAGGCTTGTGACTGCCAAGTCAGTAGTCATTGGAGAACAACCATCATAACTTCTGGATTTTGCATGATTCCTTCGTCACGTCCAGATGTGTGCGAATGCAGAATCAGATTAACTGAACACTACCCTGCCCCAGGTTAAGCGTAAGGGTTTGAATATTCGAAGGAAACTTCTACTTCTAGGCTCGAAGTGGTTAACTAGGGATTAAATCCTTATCTCTCCAGTGTTTGGGGATTTGAAACAATGCATGTACATCCTTGGCAGGATTCTGTCCGAAAGCCTACCATTAGCAATTATGGGTATCTCGTTTTTGTCATCCTCTCTCCAATCTTTGCTAAACAACAATTTGGTAAAGAAAGTGAATGAGAGGTATATAGGTGAACATTTTTTGTGTTTTTTTTTTTGTCTTTTGATAAAAGTGAAGAAAATGTGAGCGAATGCGACGTGATTAGTTCAAAAAATGCATGATCACTTCATTAATATTACCATTAATAAACAACAATGTCTAAAAGCAAATAACACATAACATAAAGAAACTACAAATGCATAGAAATGACATGATCTAAAAACTTGCCAGCATTGGGGACTGGCTTTTCTTTCTTGAGAAAATGCCTCTTGGAATCTTCAAACTCATTTGGGCGAGATGCTGATACGCACAACCAAATTCCCATCTTGAAAGGATATGCACTTCCTGTCAATCAAGTGTTGCACCTTGGCTTGGAAAGCTTTGCAATCTTCAGTTGAATGCCCCATTGATCCAGCGTGATAGCCACAATGCGCATTGGGATCGTACCCAGGAGGGTATGGTTCTGGCGCCGGCTTGAGAGGCTTAGGCTCCACTAGTGAGTTTTAATCAGATGCGGAAAAAGTTGACTGTACGACATAGAAACTAGGTGAAGAGGAGCAGTTCTTCTTTCCAAGTTGTTGCGAGGCCTTATCTGATTCTAGCGTGGATTCTGACTTCCTCGGCCATGAGCTTGTTGATTTGCATTGGGAGCAGCCCAAGGTTTTTGGTATGATGCCCTAGGCACTGTTGGTTGCCTTTTTGGGATCCAAAGGTTGATATCATCATCATCATCAATATCAATGGGATGCTTTCCAAAGTCCTTTTTCGGAGCCTCCTCAAAAAATGCAGCCTTTTCGGACTTCTCTACCAGCTCTCCTCTTGTGGAGGTGTTATCCAAGGCCATGTTTTCAACGTGATTATCAGAGAATAAAGATGTTTCATCTTCCACAAACTCGACCTTTTCCTTGTGGTATAGGATTCTGAGTGGTCCACGAAACTCTTGTATTTTCTCTTTGCCAGATCTTTGGGTTAAACCATTCACGCTAGGGTCTTCCCTTCTGGTTAGTTTTTGCAATTTGTTTCGAAAGCTTTCACATTCTTTGACAGCATGCCCTATGGTTCCAGTGTGGTACTCACACTCTACCCCTGAGTTGTCTTCTTCAAAGACTAGACGTTTCTTGTTAATAAGTTCTTGAACCTTGTTCTTGAATGACTAACAGTCTTCGATAAAGTGCCCCATCGCCCCTTTATGGTATGCACAATGTGTATTATGATTATATCCAGGTGGAGGAGGGTTACGAGCCGGTCCAAGGGAGGTGAGTGCCACCATTGAACTCTGAATCAGGTATGATAGCAGTTGTCCACAGGGTATAGGAATAGGGTCAAGGATAGGGCGCAACTTAGACTTCTTATGGCCTCTCTGGTTTAGATTCTCATGCCTCTGGGACAGAATGGGTGCTGACCACTGATTCTGAGGTTGTGAAAGAATTGGTCGGGGACAAAACCCAGGAGGAACAACACACAATGGGTTATTCGCTGCAGCTTGTGGAGTAGAAGGAACTGTGGGAGTAACACTCCTAGATGTTGTGCCTTCTTGAAGCTTTTTCTTTCTTTTCCCCATAGTTGTTAAAGCTTCTGGAATCTGCTCCATCTTGCCTTTCATGCTGTTCATGCCTTTTCTCCACTCAACTTGATTGTGCCTCAAGTGTTCCATGGTTCTCCCAGAGCTACCTCAAGTCCAATACGTGTGTCGGGAAATCAACTGCAGGTTATGGACAAAGGATGGTTGAGCTTGTTGGAAAAATGATATGATAATGAGTATGCAATGCTGATGTCATGAGTATGCAATGCTTATGCACGGTTCCAGGATCAAAACAACATCTGATTTTGAGGAAGGAGTTAGACACGGGATATCTCTGATCACAAACCCCCATATGTAGGCTTTAATCGGGTAGGTGCCTAGAGTTATGGATATCTTTCAAAGACATTATAGCCATGACGAAGGAACATCAGACGATAATATCCTTGAAAGGATCTCGTCTAGGTGAGGTCTTCGTTTCTTCCCCACGAGAAAGACTCCTCGGAGGCGCCCACTACACAACCATCGACACACAGGTTCTAAGTAGGGTTCTCAGAATCCTAGATCGAGGTCAAAAATATTACTGTCAGGAAGTAATATGTTCGAGGGATCTCATCTGGTTGGGGCATTCGCATTAACTCACATAGAATTAACACTACTAACCACCATGGGTAATTAGGTTTTGGTCCTTGGGATCAACGATTCAGGCTCGAAAATATTACCGCCATGGCAAAGTTTTACCACAGCAATAATATATCCAAGGGAACCTACTCCAAGCGGGGTTTTCGCTTCAACTCACACGGAAGTGACCACGCAAGCCTACACTACACAACCACCATTCTAATCCTAGGGTTATACTCGGACTCAGGTACAGAGCCATCATATAGAGCACCAAAGATCAAAGAACCCCCACAATGTCACAAGAGATAATAATATATAATAAGGATAATCAAACAAATAGATAATAAACAAATAATCAAGCAAGCAAACAAACAAGAGCAGATAAACAAACAAACGGATCTAACTCTCATGAATCGAGTCAAATTTGGCTTGACTCTCTCTAGCATAGGGCAATGCATATCCCAGCAGAGTCGCCATCTGTCGTACCTCGAAAAATACGATCCTCGAGATGGACGCAGAAAAAACTGTTCGAAACAGAGTCGCCACCGAACTTTATTTATCCCAAAGGAGGGAAAGGAAAATATCGATAAAACCTTTAAAGGATAAGAAAATGGTCATCGTAACCAAATTCGGGTTTGGGAGTCGATTACGCAAAGGGAAGGTATTAGCACCCTCTACGTCTGTTGTACTCAACGAGAACCTCTTGATTTGATTCGAGAGAAACGTTAGCTTGGTTTGTTTGTTTTCTTCTAAGGTAGATATTATTTTCTAAGGGAAAAATGGGTGGTTTTTTATTAGTGTGCTCGACAAGGATTAGAACCCTTATGCCTACGTATTCCCTCGTGCAATGGGAAAGTCAAAGCATTCGTAGTTCGTGGGACTACGGTTGGTTGGTGTTTTTTAAACGAACGAGTGTTTAATTCGCATTCTAACTGCTAAACGTTGGCTTGTCTGCTCGTCATGGGAGGCTGAAGCACTAGTTCATATGCGCGAAAGAATGGACTAAATAATGTTCTTTTTGTGAAAGTTGTTTGAGTTGGATTAAGTATGTTAGAGATTTGATTGAGAAAAAAAAGGTTTGATTTGGACGTGTTTTAGGCGAACGAGAGTTTAGGTTGCATTCTAACTGCTAAACGTTGGCTTGTCGGCTCGTCATGGGAGGCTGAAGCACGAGTTCATATGCACGAAAGAATGACTTTAAACAATGTTCTTTGGGAAAGGTGTTTTAGGGTTTCGGTCGCACGGAGGTGAGGAAAGGATAATTTTGATCGTATTGGATGTTTTAGAGGGGACAATTGCTCACACAAGAGTAAGAGAACTCGCACCCAAGCAATAGGTAACAATTACTCACACACGAGTAAGAGAACTCGCACATAAGCAATCGACGAATTAAGGTTTATGTCTTTTAGAAGTGTCAATTATTCACACACGAGTAAAAGAACTCGCACCCAAACAATTGAGGAGAAAGGTCAAAGACTTGGCCCCCCACACGTCACCTTTTAGGAAGTTGTGTTTGAATAAATGATTAGGTGTTTTGATAATTTGATATTGAAAAGATTTGAATGTTTGTCGAGTTCGTGTGTTTTAAAGGCGTCAATTGTCCACACACGAGTAAGAGAACTCGCACCCAAACAATTGAAGAGAAAGACCAAAGACTTGATCCCCCTCCTTTTCACCTTTTAATAAATGATCTTTAAGTACGATTAAACGTATTGATGGTTGATTAAGAGAATGAGTTTGAGTGTTATCGAATTATATGTATTTTAAAGGCGTCAATTGCCCACACACGAGTAAGGAAACTCGCACCCAAGCAATTGAAGAGAAAGACCAAAGACTTAGTCCCCCTCTTTTTCACCTTTATGAAAATGTTTAAGTATTATTACGTATGTTGGTTTGATTTGAGAAAAGCACTCGACGTTGGATCGAGGTTTTAATTTACGTATGAGGAGGTTAAGAAATGGAAGGAGAGGAAGTTATGGTGTGAAGTGAAGGTTGGAAATACTTGATATATGGATCAAGTAAATGCTTAGGATTGAATTGATTGAATTTATTTGGAAAATACTTGACGTTGGATCAAGTTTGTTTTACTCTTATAAAAAGGGTTGATTTTAATCTTATGGAATTAATTAAACCATGATTAAACATAAACCAATCACATACATGCATACAAATCAAAACAAGATGGGTAATCGTTGCATAAGGCCCAAGAGGAGGCAAAGGGGAGGTCGATTGCGATCGTGAAAACGATCGACTTATCAGGTATGAAAATGATTGACACGAAGTCCAAATATTAGTTGAAAAATATTTTGATTTGAATAAACACGCAATGACATAGCATAATATAATTAAGGCATAAAAAATCCACAAGGTAAATATCATGCACCACACATAAAGATCATAAATAAAATGGGGGAGAAAATAATCAAGCATGTTAGTTAGTTAGTATCCTAAATTCTAAGGTTAGACTAAGGAGGGAAATTCTAAATTAATTGTATTAGGAATTTTCAGAGAAAAGGGTAAAAATCAAATAATTAATCTAATTAAACTAAAATATTTAATAAAATTAACTAAAGTTAATTAGTATTAAATAAAGTGATCTAATAAAGTTAATCATCAATTTAATATATTAGCAAGAGTTAAAAGTAATGAATTTTTAGGGTTAAAGAAATTGGACTAATAGAATTAATTAAGTTAAAATTAAATATTTAATAAAACTAATTATAAAAATAATTAGTTAGTATTAAATAAATAATTTTAATGAAATTAATTAATTAGCAAACAAATCTCTAGTCTTTTTCTAAAAGAAAAATTAGTATTCTGTTTTTTAAATAAGTTAATAAAAATGTTTTTGGATTTTAAATATGTTAAAAGGGATTAAAATAAATCTTAAAAAAATAATAGAGTGGGCCAGGAACAGAAAGCAAAATGGGGGTGTGATTCTAAAATTCCTCAGGCCCAGTACGCTAGAAGCCCATGCGGATGGAGGGGGTTCATGGTGTACTCTGGTCAACTGGGTTGACCACCAGAACGAATCTGGTGCGTTCATCAGTTAGTGAGTCAACCTAACTCTAGATCAAATGGTGTAAAACAAGTGCACACGGTGGGAGGTATGTTAAGGACATACATGGAATCGTGTGGGCAAAAGCAATGGACCGATGACAAGTGTTCCAGGGGACACATGTGTCATCGTCCCGATGGCACCACAACAACAACTTGACAATATCAGATTTAAAAAAAAAAAAGAAATGGAGGTTTCCAAAGTCATTCTCAACAACTATTTATCTCTCTCGTTACTTCCCTTTCTCTCAACTCTCTCTACAAATTCACGTCACCGGAAACCTAGATCGGCCGGAGAAGCGGCGGCGCGCGGCGGCCGCCACCGTCTTCACCGGCGACACCACCACCAAACCACAAATGAACAACACAAACCCTACATTATTTTCCACCCTCTTTCCAAATCTGAGACCAATTTCTCACAAAACCTCCTCAAACTCTCAAATCGAAACCCCCTAAATAAAAACCCTAAATCACAAAACAAGGCAAAAACAAGCAGATTGAAGCAATGGAGAGCAAATACACTTCTCGGAAGTCCACAAACAACACACAAAACGGAAAATGGAGTTTAAGGCGAAGAAGAACAATACCCAAGAAGATTACCGGTTAAATAACTCCCTTGGAGAGTCTCTGCATGCACCAAGGTATTCCTAGATCCACTTCTTTCTTTCTTCTTCGTCGTATCTCCTTCTTCTTCTTCCTTGTTTCACGGCCGTCTAGTGTCGTAGAGAAGTTAGGTTTTTTTTATATGTATTTTCTGATTTCGAATCCTCTTAAATTTTTCTCTGTTTTTTTAATTGAATTTTTCTCTCTCAGATTTTTCTGTTTTCGAGCGGCTCGTGCTTGTGATGGCATAGAAGTTTGTAGACGGAGGGAGTGGTGTAACGCCCCGATTTTGATTATTTCCATTTTGTCGAGTCTTTTATTTAAATTGAGTGGTAAATTATTTTATTTGTGAAATTGGTGTGTTAAATGTTATTTTACCATTTTTGAGAGTTTTCGGGGAAATTAGAATGGAGGGTATTTTAGACATTTCTCAATTAATATTAAGTTAGAAAATTTAGTAGAAATAGATTTGTGAGTGAAAATGAATTAATTTGGATTGGTGTAGAAAATGAGAGAAAAGAAATAGAAAAGAAAGAAAAAGAGATAAGAAGGGAAAATAGAAGGAAATAGAAAGAAAAGAGAAATAGAGAGAAAAAGGAGAGAAAGAAAGGGGAGGAAGAGAAAAGAAGGGGAAAAGAGGAAAACTTGGGAAATCATCAAGAACAATCATCTAGCAAGTTTGGAATCCGGGTAAGGGTGTGAAATATCATTATCTTATCAATGTGTATTATTATGTATGATTGTATTGTTGTTGTTGTGGATTTTTATGAATTTTGGAGTAAACCCATTTGTGTAGAAAATGGTAGAAATCGATTTAATCGTGTTGAAAATGATGTTTCCGTGTCCCTTGTTGTTATTACATAAATGATATATGTTGTTAGACATCAATTTGGCATTTTTTTGAGTTTAGATGATGAATTTGGGGGTGGTTTAGGTGGAAAACGCAGAACTTAATTCTGCAGGAAAATTCTGCATTCTGCCTGGCCATACGCGTAATGGGGAGGGCCATACGCGTATTGACTTGGGCAATACGTGTATGGATGGCGCATTTCAGGGCCAATACGCGTACGGAATGATATTTTTCTCGGCCATCAGGTGATTTGCGTAGTGTACGCGTAAGGGGATTTTGGCCATACGCGTATGACATAGGTCCATACGCGTATGAGCAGGAGAAGTGTTAAAATGAGATTTTTCAAAATGTCGTTTTCGTTTTCGTCCGTAACTTTTGATCCGTTCATCTGATTTTTATATTCTTGGTATCTTTATGAAGCTATTGAGCCGTACAATATGATTATGATATTTTGGAGATTGTTAGCCGATTAAATTATGTCAGGAATGTGAATAGTGTCATTTTGTCGACTTTTGCCATTTTAATGGTGTGTAAATGAGGTGTATTATGCTATGTGCTTTTGATATGGATATCGTATGACTTGTATGACGTTGTATGATGTGAATGCATGCGATGACATGTTGTGGTGATGAATCGTGGCCGAAAGGCAAATAAATGCAATATGTTGTATTTGATTATATATGCATGTTTATGGTTGCATATATGTGTGAAAATGCATGGTTGTCATGAGTTCTTGTGTGTCAAGCATCATGATGTGCATTGTTGTTGCGTCCTGTGTGACGGCGGTTTCGGTGGGGAATCAGCTATAACATTGTGTGCCTCGAAAATATGAGGTATGAATAGCCTGAGGACTGAAAGCGATGGTTATAGACGATCGTGAGCCTCTCTTGGTGGAGGTGTGAGCGATCGGGTCGTGAGCCTCTCTCGGTGGAGGTGTGAGCGATCCATAAACACCGTGAGCCTCTCTTGGTGGAGGTGTGAGCGGTGGGTGAACATCGTATACCCGACGGGGAGTTACATTGGTAACGAGCGATGGTTCCAGCAGAGTTCCTGAGTGAACTAGTGATGATTGAGTCGGTACCGCATTGCATTTGCATAGAGTCGTGAGTCGTTCTCTATGATTTGCATTTATCATCTTTATAATGATGCATTGGTGAATAAACATAAATGTGTACGTTTATGTGGAATGATTGTGAGTTGTGAAAACATGAATGATGAATATGCTTAGTTGTGTATATATATATATATATACAATGTGATGTATATGAATGAATTGTGGTGAGAATGTGGAATATGTGTATTTTTATACTAAGGTATATAATTATATGCATTATTATTATGATAATATTTCTCACCCTTCTGCTGTTTTATGATGCTCTATGAGGCATTGCAGAGTAGGTATGCTGGAGGTCTTTTTGTGAAGCGTGTCTTCATTCTTTTGGTCGGTTGGCTCTGATATGTAGCACCGGGTAGCTAGGATGTATATGATTCTTTTGTGATACATTTGTACATGTATCTTGTTGATGAATGTTTATGTAACCATGAATTACGTTGTTGGATTATACTCGATGATGTATATATATTTGATGTATTTCAATGTTTGGATTTTCCGCTTTCATTCTAAATATTGAGATGTGGGTGTAAGGACAAGTTCCTCTGTTGCAAAGTTACCCCACTATTGCATATCAATGTTTGAGCAGGTGTTGTATGTTTTAAAATCGTGTTTGATGTGACACGCCTCTTTTATACCATGTTTATAATTATACTCTGGTGAAATTTTAAATATGTGCCTAAATGATTATGTGATTATTTGGGGGTATAGAAAGGGGGTGTTACATTAAGTGGTATCAGAGCCAGTGTTGAGTCAGTTGTGTCTGTCTTGTTGTTGTTATGGTTGAACTGTTGTTTAACCTTGTTGTCATTTTTGGGAATGATCAGAATATGGCTGGTAGAAACGACAATGCGATGGCTGCTGATTTGGAAGCAATGGCTAGGGCGGTGCAAGGTGCGCCGAACGTCAATGCTAATGACGAGTTCAGGAAGAATCAACCACCGGTCTTCAAAGGAAGATTTGATCCCGATGGAGCTCAATTGTGGTTAAAAGAGATTGAGAGGATATTCAGAGTTATGGGCTGTGTGGAGGAGAATAAGGTGAGGCTTGGGTCTCACATGCTGAAGGAAGAAGCCGACGATTGGTGGGTCGGTATGCGTCAAGTTCTTGAGGTGGATGATGAAGAGATAACTTGGGATTTATTTCGTACCGAGTTCTTGAGGAAGTATTACCCTGAAAGTGTGAAGGGGAAGAAGGAGATGGAGTTTCTTGAACTAAAATAAGGTAGTATGTCGGTGGTGGACTATACTGCTAAGTTTGTGGAGTTGGTTCAATTCCATCCTCACTATGCTGCAATTACTGCTGAGTTCTCTAAGTGTATTAAGTATGAGAATGGTTTGCGTCCCGAGATTAAACAAGCTGTGGGATATCAAAGGATAAGAAGGTTTACAGATTTGACGGAATGTTGTAGAATCTTCGAGGAAGATAGTAAGGCTCGTTCTACACATTACAAAAGTTTGAATGAGAGGAAGGGAAAGCAACAAGCTAGAAGTGGACCTTATGTGACACCCGTTGATAAGGGCAAGCATAGGGGAAGCTTTGATAGGAGATCTGGAGGAGGAAGTTCCGGTTCCGTTAAGTGTTACAAGTGTGGTGGAATGGGTCATAAGTCATTTGAGTGTGGGAAGACTGTGGTGAAATGTTCTAACTGTGGAGGAGTAGGGCATGCTACTACTGATTGTAGAAGTAATGTAGTGAAGTGCTATAATTGTGGAGAAGTGGGTCACATTAGTACTAAGTGTACTAAGCCAAAACAAGCTCAAGCGGGCGGAAAAGTGTTTGCATTGGCGGGAACTCAGACCACTAGTGCAGACCGTTTGATTAAAGGTACATGCTTTATTAATAGTACACCTTTAGTTGCTGTTATTGATACGGGAGCGACTCATTCGTTTATTTCGTCTGAGTGCGCGAAGCATTTGAATCTTGCTTTGTCCTTGATGGGTATTGAGATGGTTATTGAGACTCCTGCTTCAGGGTCGGTAACTACGTCTTTGGTGTGTGTAAGTTGTCCTTTGACCATGTATGGTAAAGACTTCATTATGGATTTAGTATGTTTGCCGTTGGAGGGATTTGACGTAATCTTGGGTATGAACTGGTTGCAATTTAACCGAGTTCATATAGATTGCTATCACAAGTTAGTAAGGTTTCCTTCTTTGGAAGATGATGAAGATGAGAGTTTCCTATCCACTAAAGAGTTGAAGAAACTTTTAGCGGACGAAGCTCAATTGTTCGGTTTGTTTGCATCATTGTCGGCAGAGAGTAAAGTTGAGCTTGATGTGTTCCCAGTGGTGTGTGATTTTCCAGAAGTGTTTCTGGAGGATATTACGGATGTACCGCCGGAAAGAGAAGTTGAGTTTTCTATTGATCTAGTTCCGGGTACTAGACCGATTTCGATGGCACCGTATCGTATGTCAACATCGGAGTTGGTAGAATTGAAGAAGCAATTGAATGACTTGTTGGACAAGAAATTTGTAAGACCAAGTGTTTCTCCTTGGGGTGCTCTGGTATTGTTGGTAAAGAAGAAGGATGGAAGTATGTGGTTATGCATTGATTATCGACAATTGAACAAGGTGACAATTAAGAACAAGTATCCGCTTCCAAGGATTGATGATTTGATGGACCAATTGGTTGGTGCGCGTGTTTTTAGTAAGATTGATTTGAGATCAGGATATCACCAGATTCGTGTGAAAGAAGAGGATATTCAAAAGACGGCCTTTAGGACACGGTATGGTCATTACGAATATTCTGTGATGCCATTCGGGGTTTCTAATGCGCCGGGTGTGTTTATGGAATACATGAATCGTATTTTTCATGAACAGTTAGATCGTTTTGTGGTTGTGTTCATCGATGATAATTTGATTTACTCTAAATCTCAAGAGGAGCATGAAGAGCATTTGAGGATTGTGTTACAAATTTTGAAAGGGAAACAATTGTATGCTAAGTTGTCGAAATGTGAATTTTGGTTGTCGGAAGTAAGTTTCCTTGGACATGTTATTTCCGGTAGTGGTATTAGTGTGGATCCATCCAAGATTGATGCGGTGATGCAATGGGAGGTTCCTAGGTCGGTTACGGAAATTCGAAGCTTTTTAGGCTTGGCGGGTTATTATCGGAGGTTTATTGAAGGATTTTCGAAGTTGGCACTTCCGTTAACGTAATTGACTTGTAAAGGAAAGGTTTTCATTTGGGATATTCATTGTGAAGAGAGTTTCAATGAGCTAAAAAGAAGGTTGACAACGACTCCGATCTTGATTTTACCGAATCCTAATGAACCATTTGTTGTGTATTGTGATGCTTCGTTGATTGGTTTAGGTGACGTTTTGATGCAAGATGGAAAAGTTGTGGCTTATGCTTCAAGACAATTGAGAGTGCGTGAAAAGAATTATCCTACACATGACTTGGAGTTAGCGGCCGTGGTGTTTGTTTTGAAAATATGGAGGCACTATCTTTACGGTGCGAGATTTGAAGTTTTTAGTGATCACAAGAGCTTGAAATATTTATTTGATCAAAAAGAATTGAACATGAGACAAAGAAGGTGGTTAGAACTTTTAAAGGATTATGATTTTGGTTTGAATTACCATCCGGGTAAGGCAAACGTGGTGGCCGATGCCTTGAGTCGGAAATCATTACATATGTCCGCATTGATGATGAGAGAATGGGAACTTTTGGAGGATTTTAGAGACTTGAGTTTGGTTTGTGAAATGACGCCGAGAAGTGTGAGACTTGGTATGCTACATGTTACGAATGATTTTCTTGCAACCGTATGTGAAAAGCAAAAGTTGGATTTGAAGTTCGTTGATTTGATGATGAACGAGAATGAGGATTTCAAGGTTGATAATTTTGGAGTGTTGAGATTCCGTGGTCGTATTTGTATTCCCGATGATGTGGAGTTGAAAAAGATGATATTGGAAGAAGGACACCGAAGTAACTTAAGTATTCATCCGGGAGCGAACAAAATGTATCAAGATTTGAAGAAAATCTTTTGGTGGTCCGGATTAAAGAGGGATGTTGCTCAATTTGTGTATGCATGCTTAACTTGCCAAAAGTCTAAGGTGGAACATCAAAAACCTAGTGGATTGATGCAACCGTTGGACATCCCGGAGTGGAAATAGGATAGTATCTCGATGGATTTTGTTACGGGATTGCCGAATACGCCAAGAGGTCATAATGCTATTTGGGTAATTGTTGATAGGCTTACTAAATCTGCTCACTTCATTCCAATTGATATTAGTTATCCTTTGGAGAGGTTAGCCGAGATTTATGTTCTTGTGGTGGTGAAGTTACATGGAGTTCCTAAGAGTATTGTATCGGATAGAGATCCTAGATTTACATCGAGGTTTTGGGAGAGTTTACAAAAGGCTTTGGGTTCTAAGCTAAGATTGAGTTCGGCTTATCATCCGCAAACGGATGGTCAAACCAAAAGGACAATTCAATCGTTGGAGGATTTATTACGTGCTTGTGTGCTCGAGCAAGGTGGTGCTTGGGATAGTTATTTGGCGTTGATTGAGTTCACCTACAATAACAGTTTTCATTCAAGTATAAGTATGGCACCATTTGAGGCTTTGTATGGTCGGAGATGTCGAACACCTTTGTGTTGGCATGAAACCGGTGAGAGGACGTTGGTTGGACCGGAGATGGTACAACTAAGGACGGAGAAAGTGAAGTTTATTCGGGAGAAGATGAAAGCTTCTCAAAGTAGACAAAAGAGCTATCATGGCAAGAGAAGGAAAGATCTTGAGTTTCAAGAAGGCGACCATGTGTTTTTGAGAGTTACACCGGTTACGGGTGTGGGTCGTGCTTTGAAGTCGAAGAAGTTGACTTCTCGTTTTATTGGTCCGTATCAGATTACTTCACGAGTTGGTGTTGTGGCTTACCGTGTGGCGTTGCCTCCGAACCTTTCAAATTTGCATGACGTATTCCATGTTTCGCAACTTCGGAAGTATGTTCCGGATCCGTCACATGTTATTCCTATGGATGAGGTTGAAGTGAGAGATAACCTTACGGTGGAAGCTTTACCGATTAGGATTTTGGACCGTGAAGTTAAGAAGCTAAGAGGCAAAGATATTGCGCTTGTAAAAGTGGCGTGGGGAGACGTTGCGGAAGGCAATATGACTTGGGAACTAGAGAGTAGGATGCGAGAGTCGTATCCAGAGTTGTTTGCATCAGGTAATATTTTCGAGGACGAAAATTTCTAAAGTGAGGGAGAGTTGTAACGCCCCGATTTTGATTATTTCCATTTTGTCGAGTCTTTTATTTAAATTGAGTGGTAAATTATTTTATTTGTGAAATTGGTGTGGTAAATGTTATTTTACCATTTTTGAGAGTTTTCGGGGAAATTAGAATGGAGGGTATTTTAGACATTTCTCAATTAATATTAAGTTAGAAAATTTAGTAGAAATAGATTTGTGAGTGAAAATGAATTAATTTGGATTGGTGTAGAAAATGAGAGAAAAGAAATAGAAAAGAAAGAAAAAGAGATAAGAAGGGAAAATAGAAGGAAATAGAAAGAAAAGAGAAATAGAGAGAAAAAGGAGAGAAAGAAAGAGGAGGAAGAGAAAAGAAGGGGAAAAGAGGAAAACTTGGGAAATCATCAAGAACAATCATCTAGCAAGTTTGGAATCCAGGTAAGGGTGTGAAATATCATTATCTTATCAATGTGTATTATTATGTATGATTGTATTGTTGTTGTTGTGGATTTTTATGAATTTTGGAGTAAACCCATTTGTGTAGAAAATGGTAGAAATCGATTTAATCGTGTTGAAAATGATGTTTTCGTGTCCCTTGTTGTTATTACACAAATGATATATGTTGTTAGACATCAATTTGGTATTTTTCTGAGTTTAGATGATGAATTTGGGGGTGGTTTGGGTGGAAAACGCATAACAGAATTCTGCAGGAAAATTCTGCATTCTGCCTGGCCATACGCGTAATGGGGAGGGCCATACGCGTATTGACTTGGGCAATACGCGTATGGGTGGCACATTTCAGGGCCAATACGCGTATGGAATGATATTTTTCCCGACCATCTAGTGATTTGCGTAGTGTAAGCGTAAGGGGATTTTGGCCATACGCGTATGACATAGGTCCATACGCGTATGAGCAGGAGAAGTGTTAAAATGAGATTTTTCAAAATGTCGTTTTCGTTTTCGTCCGTAACTTTTGATCCGTTCATCCGATTTTTATATTCTTGGTATCGTTGTGAAGCTATTGAGCCGTACAATATGATTATAATGTTTTGGAGATTGTTAACCGATTAAATTATGTCGGGAATGTGAATAGTGTCGTTTTGTCGACTTTTGTCGTTTTAATGGTGTGTAAATAAGGTGTATTATGCTATGTGCTTTTGATATGGATATCGTATGACTTGTATGACGTTGTATGATGTGAATGCATGCGATGACATGTTGTGGTGATGAATCGTGGCCGAAAGGCAAATAAATGCAATATGTTGTATTTAATTATATATGCATGTTTATGGTTGCATATATGTGTGAAAATGCATGGTTGTCATGAGTTCTTGTGTGTCAAGCATCATGATGTGCATTGTTGTTGCGTCCTGTGTGACGGCGGTTTCGGTGGGGAATCAGCTATAACATCGTGTGCCTCGAAAATATGAGGTATGAATAGCCTGAGGACTGAAAGCGATGGTTATAGACGATCGTGAGCCTCTCTTGGTGGAGGTGTGAGCGATCGGGTCGTGAGCCTCTCTCGGTGGAGGTGTGAGCGATCCATAAACACCGTGAGCCTCTCTTGGTGGAGGTGTGAGCGGTGGGTGAACATCGTATACCCGACGGGGAGTTACATTGGTAACGAGCGATGGTTCCAGCAGAGTTCCTGAGTGAACTAGTGATGATTGAGTCGGTACCGCATTGCATTTGCATAGAGTCGTGAGTCGGTCTCTATGATTTGCATTTATCATCTTTATAATGATGCATTGGTGAATAAACATAAATGTGTACGTTTATGTGGAATGATTGTGAGTTGTGAAAACATGAATGATGAATATGCTTAGTTGTGTATATATATATACAATGTGATGTATATGAATGAATTGTGGTGAGAATGTGGAATATGTGTATTTTTATACTAAGGTATATAATTATATGCATTGTTATTATGATAATATTTCTCACCCTTCTTCTGCTGTTTTATGATGCTCTATGAGGCATTGCAGAGTAGGTATGCTGGAGGTCTTTTTGTGAAGCGTGTCTTCATTCTTTTGGTCGGTTGGCTCTGATATGTAGCACCGGGTAGCTAGGATGTATATTATTCTTTTGTGATACATTTGTACATGTATCTTGTTGCTGAATGTTTATGTAACCATGAATTACGTTGTTGGATTATACTCGATGATGTATATATATTTGATGTATTTCAATGTTTGGATTTTCCGCTTTCATTCTAAATATTGAGATGTGGGTGTAAGGACAAGTTCCTCTGTTGCAAAGTTACCCCACTACTGCATATCAATGTTTGAGCAGGTGTTGTATGTTTTAAAATCGTGTTTGATGTGACACGCCTCTTTTATACCATGTTTATAATTATACTCTGGTGAAATTTTGAATATGTGCCTAAATGATTATGTGATTATTTGGGGGTATAAAATGGGGTGTTACAAGTGGCGTTAATGGTGGTGGCCGGTTTGAGACGGTGGTTCGGATTCTGAATTGAGGGTGGCGGTTATTTTGTTTTACGATGGCGAGATGGTTTATGATTGTTCATACTTGAAGGAGATATGGAAGGGTTGAGAGTTTGATTGGATTTGTATGGTTTTGTTGTGAGATTCGTTTTGAGTGATTTGTTCACTATTGATTTGTAGAAGAAAGGTTGTGGAGGATTCAATGAAGGCTCATGAGGTGTTGAGGGATATTTGGGAGGAGGTTCTGAGTGGTGTGAAGTGCGTTTGATTCTTGAGCAGTGAGTTGGTTGTGGTGAGATTGTTCAAGGTTATCGTATATCAGAGGTCTGAAGGTTTGGTTGCTCATTTTTATTTTTAACACAGGACCCCCCCCCCCCCCCTCTCATTTCCATCGTCTGTCCCTTTTAAAACAATTTCAAACTTGTTTTCTAATTTTCGGTACAATTCAATTGTCTTGTTTGGGTTGATAGGTCGCTTTCCATGATGCAGGCCTTGCTGCCAGCTTGTGTTGGTTGCAGCAGTGAAATGTTGCTTTCGTTTGTAGGTTGTTGTAGCAGAGCTTTGGAGCGTTGCGTATGGCTTTGTGCAGGGCTGGTTTTGGTACAGAATTTTGTCTGGTTTTGTTTTGTTCGCAGCAAGCTTTGACTTTGTGTGAAGGTACGAAGATGTGGTAGCAGTTTTGCGCGTGGCTATTGCTTTGCTGTGGGGTCTTTATTTTGGAGTGCTTATTGTATTTTTTTGTTTTTATTATAATGGGCCATGGTATTCCTTTTTTTTGTATAATTTATAAAGAGCTTGATGTAATATTATTTGTAGTAGACTTTCCATTTCTTATAAAGAACAAATGTTTATTAACATGAGTGATTCAAAATATGGAATTCATTTGAAAATGGATATAGGTTTGAAACAAAATGGATATGGACACAAATTTGGGCTTGAAATTGGATTATTTGGTTAATGAGAAAAAAATGGTTTTTTTGGAATGATTGGATAATTGAAAAGTGAAATGGATAATAAAATGGAAATTGGAAAGAATTGAAAGAAGCGGATTCGGGAATGAATTAGGAAAATGGGTATGAAAATATGAATGGATGAATTGGATAAAATTGGAAATGGCATTTGGATATTAAATGATGAGTTTGCAAAGTGGATTAAAATTGTTAGAAGGAAGTGGATTTTTTATGGATATAGATATTGAATGGATAGTTGTGGAATTGATAACAAAAATAAGGGTAATTGAAAATGAAGATGGTTTAGAAATTGGAAAATAAAAATAATAATGGTTAAAAAAAAAATGGATGATGATTAAGAATTGTCTCTAAGGAACCATGAATCAATCTCAACCTTTAAAACTATGAATCATACACCAACTGACCTGATCATGAAACACACTTTGCATGACCAAACAAAGCAACATATTTTTTGGATTTTTTTTTTAATATGGTTAGTGGATGAATGTATAAATGAAGATTATTCACATGTAGGACAAATTTGGGGTATGACATGGGGATCCGAAGAAGTTGCTCGAAGCTACGTACGACAGCTGACACGGCGGTTGACGGCGGCGACGCACTGAGTTCTCTGAGAAGAACGAAGAAAGAGAGAGAAGCGAAAATGCAAATGAGCAGCTCTCCCTCCTTTATATATAGTCTGAAAGCACGTGCACAAACACGCGCGGCTAGGGTTATCATCATGACCCTAGCCTAGCCATCATTGCGCAGTTAATGTTGCACAAGGCTCGAGGCACACATGGCGTCACGTCTCTTCAAAGTACCTCAACTGTTGGTCTCCCCGCATGTCGGGTGTAACGCCCTGATTCCGATTATTTCCATTTTGTTGAGTCTTTTATTTAAATTGAGTGATAAATTATTTTATCTGTGAAATTGGTGTGTTAATATGCTATGTTGACGTGTTATAATATTTTACCGTTTTTGAGAGTTTTCGGGGAAAATTAGAACGGAGGGCATTTTAGACATTTCTTAATTTCTGATAAGTTAGAAATTTAGTGGAAATAGAATTGTGTGAGAAAATGAATTAATTTGGTTTGAGTAGAAAATAAGAAAATAGAAAAGAAAAAAAAAGAGTTAAAAAGAGAAAATAGGAGAGAAAGAGATAGAAAAGAAAATAGAGAGAAAAAGGAGAGAAAGAAAGAGGAAGAAGAGAAAATAGAAAAAAAACTTGGAAAACCTAGAAATCATCAAGAACAATCATCTAGCAAGCTTGGAATCCAGGTAAGGGTGTGAAATCTTATTATCTCATCAATGTATATCATTATGTATGTGTTTGCTTGGATGTTTTCTTGTTTTCCATAGCTTGAGTTCTAGGTTAGAATTGAGATTTTTGTGAGAAATCAATGGTTTTACGGTTGAAAATCGGTGTAAACGTAATAGAATACTTGTCATCATGATTGAATTATGTTTTGATGGTTATATGACAGTTGGAAATGTTTTGGGTGGTGAAAACATGAGTTTTGGAGGAACTGGTGCGCTGCTGGGTTTTTCTGAAAATGCAGGTGCGCACTGCAAATGGCTAGCAAGTGGGTAGCGAGCATTCACTGAGTGTTCGCACTGCGAATGAAGTAGCGAATGACGCGTTAGCTTCTGCCTTGGTTCGCTGGGTGCTTCGCAATGCGAATGGGGTAGCGAGCATTCGCTGGGATGTTCGCACTGCGAACGATGAGAATTTTCTAGGCTATTTTGCTTCTGCCTTGGTTCGCTGGTGCACTCGCACTGCGAATGGAGTAGCGAAGTACTCGCTGGGAGCTTCGTACTGCGAATGTAGCAGTTTTTCCCAATTTATTTTCTCTGTAACTTTCGATCCGCTTATCCGATTTTTACATTCTTGGTATTGTTGTGAAGCTATTGAGCTGTATTTTCTTATTATGATGATTTGGACATTGTTAGCCGATTTAATTGTGTCGGAAAGTCAGGAATAGTGTTTTTAGTGACTTTTTCCCGTTTTGAATGTGTGTTTGGATGTGAATCATACAATAGTGCATTGGTGTGAATGTATATAGATTGTATGTGATAGTATGAGATGAATGCATTGTTTGAATTGTTTTCAATGTATGAATATGATGATGTGATAATCATATTGTTGATTTGTGAAGATGCATTTGATTGTCATGAGTTCTTGTGTGTCAAGCATCATGATATGCATCTTGTGATCGTGTGCCCATGTGGGGTGTGAGCGATCGGATCGTGTGCCCGTGTGGGGTGTGAGCGATCCATAAACGTCGTGTGCCCATGTGGGGTATGAGCGATGGATGAGTTCCAGAGGGAATCCGCTATAACGTCGTGTGCCCATGTGGGGTGTGAGCGATGATTATAGACGATCGTGTGCCCATGTGGGGTGTGAGCGATCGGATCGTGTGCTCGTGTGGGGTGTGAGCGATCCATAAACGTCGTGTGCCCGTGTGGGGTGTGAGCGACGGGGAACATCGTATGCCCGACGGGGAGTTACATTAAGTAACGAGCGATGATTCCAATAAGTTCCTGAGTGAACTTGAGATGATTGAGTCGGTACCGCATTGCATTTGCATAGAGTCGTGAGTCGGTCTCTTTGATTTGCATTTATCATCTTTATATGGTGCATTGATGAATAAACATGAATGTGTATGTTTATGTGGAATGATGAGAAATGTGAAAGTATGCATGATGAATATGCTTGGCTTTATATATATATACATTGTGATGTATATGAGTGAATTGTGATGAATTGTGGTGAGAGTGTGAAATATGTATATTTTTATGCTAAGATATATAATTATATGCATTGTTATTATGATAATATTTCTCACCCTTCTGCTGTTTTATGATGCTCTATGAGGCATTGCAGAGTAGGTAAGCTGGTGGTCTTTTGTGAAGCTTGTCTTCATTCTTTTGGTCAGTCGGCTCTGATATGTAACACCGGGTAGCTAGGATGTATATGATTCTTTTGCGATGCATTGTACATGTATCTTGTTGATGAATGTTTATGTAAACATGAATTATGTTGGTGGATAATACTTGATGATGTATATATATGTTATATATTATTCAATGTTTAGATTTTCCGCTTTTATTCTGAATATTGAGATGTGGGTGTAAGGACTAAGTTCCTCTGTTGCAAAGTTACCCCACTGTTGCATATCAATTGTTGAGCAGGTGTTGAATGTTTTAATTTTATGTATAATGTGACATGCCTCTTTTATACTATGTTTATAATTATACTCTGACGAAATTTTTAATATGTGCCTAAATGATTATTTGGGGGTATAGAAATGGGGTGTTACATTAAGTGGTATCAGAGCCAGTGTTGAGTCAGTCGTGTCTGTCTTGTTGTTGTGATGGTTGAACTGTTGTTTAACCTTGTTGTCATTTTTGGGAATGATCAGAATATGGCTGGTAGGAACGACAATGCGATGGCTGCTGCTTTGGAAGCAATGGCTAGGGCGGTGCAAGGTGCGCCGAACGTGAATGCTAATGACGAGTTCAGGAAGAATCAGCCACTGGTCTTCAAAGGAAGATTTGATCCCGATGGTGCTCAAATGTGGTTGAAAGAGATTGAAAGGATCTTCAGAGTCATGGGTTGTGTGGAGGAGAATAAGGTGAGGCTTGGGTCTCACATGCTGAAGGAAGAAGCCGACGATTGGTGGGTCGGTATGCGTCAAGTTCTTGAGGTGGATGATGAAGAGATAACTTGGAATTTATTTCGTACCGAGTTCTTGAGGAAGTATTACCCTGAAAGTGTGAAAGGGAAGAAGGAGATGGAGTTCCTTGAACTGAAACAAGGTAGTATATCCGTGGTGGACTATACTGCTAAGTTTGTGGAGTTGGTTCAATTCCATCCTCACTATGCTGCAATTACTGCTGAGTTCTCTAAGTGTATTAAGTATGAGAATGGTTTGCGTCCCGAGATTAAGCAAGCTGTGGGATATCAAAGGATAAGAAGGTTTACGGATTTGACGGAATGTTGTAGAATCTTCGAGGAAGATAGCAAGGCTCGTTCTACACATTACAAAAGTTTGAATGAGAGGAAGGGAAAGCAACAAGCTAGAAGTGGACCTTATGTGACACCCGTTGATAAGGACAAGCATAGGGGAAACTTTGAGAGGAGATCTGGAGGAGGAAGTTCCGGTTCCGTTAAGTGTTACAAGTGTGGTGGAATGGGTCATAAATCATTTGAGTGTGGGAAGACTGTGGCGAAATGTTCTAACTATGGAGGCCTTGGGCATGCTACTACTGATTGTAGAAGGAATGTAGTGAAGTGCTATAATTGTGGAGAAGTGGGTCACATTAGTACTAAGTGTACTAAGCCGAAACAAGCTCAAGCGGGCGGAAAGGTGTTTGCATTGGCGGGGACTCAGACTACTAGTGCAGACCGTTTGATTAAAGGTATATGCTTTATTAATAGTACGCCTTTAGTTGCTATTATTGATACGGGGGCGACTCATTCATTCATTTCTCATGAGTGCGCTAAGCGTTTGAATTTGTTTATGACTTCTTGGGGTGGTGAGATGGTTATTGAGACTCCTGCTTCGGGGTCGGTAACTACGTCGTTAGTGTGTGTAAGTTGTCCTTTGACCATGTATGGTAAAGACTTCATTATGGATTTAGTGTGTTTTCCGTTGGAGGGATTAGACGTAATCTTGGGTATGAACTGGTTGCAATTTAATCGAGTTCATATAGATTGCTATCACAAGTTGGTGAGGTTTCCTTCTTTGGAAGATGATGAAGATGGGAGTTTCTTATCCACTAAAGAGTTGAAGAAACTTTTAGCGGACGAAGCTCAATTGTTCGGTTTGTTTGCATCATTATCGGTGGAGAGTAAAGTTGAGCTCGATGTGTTTCCAGTGGTGTGTGATTTTCCAGAAGTGTTTCCGGAGGATATTACGGACGTACCGCCGGAAAGAGAAGTTGAGTTTTCTATTGATTTAGTTCGGGGTACTAGACCGGTTTCGATGGCACCGTATCGTATGTCGGCATCGGAGTTGGTAGAATTGGAGAAGCAATTGAATGACTTGTTGGACAAAAGATTTGTAAGACCAAGTGTTTCTCCTTGGGGTGCTCCGGTATTGTTGGTAAAGAAGAAGGATGGAAATATGCGGTTATGCATTGATTATCGACAATTGAACAAGGTGACAATTAAGAACAAGTATCCGCTTCCAAGGATCGACGATTTGATGGACCAATTGGTTGGTTTAGGTGGTGTTTTGATGCAAGATGGAAAGGTTGTGGCTTATGCTTCTAGAAAATTGAGAGTGCATGAAAAGAATTATCCTACACATGACTTGGAGTTAGTGGCCGTGGTGTTTGTTTTGAAAATTTGGAGGCACTATCTTTATGGTGCAAGATTTGAAGTTTTTAGTGATCACAAGAGCTTAAAATATTTATTTGATAAAAAAGAATTGAACATGAGACAAAGAAGGTGGTTAGAGCTTTTGAAGGATTATGATTTTGGTTTGAATTACCATCCGGGTAAGGCAAACATGGTGGCCGATGCCTTGAGTCAGAAATCGTTACATATGTCCGCATTGATGATGAGAGAATGGGAACTTTTGGAGAATTTTAGAGACTTGAGCTTGGTTTGTGAAATGACGCTGAGAAGTGTGAGACTTGGTATGCTACATGTTACGAATGATTTTCTTGCAACCGTATGTGAAAAGAAAAAGTTGGATTTGAAGTTCGTTGATTTGATGATGAATGAGAACGAGGATTTCAAGGTTGATAATTTTGGAGTTTTGAGATTCCGTGGTCGTATTTGTATTCCCGATGATGCGGAGTTGAAAAAGATGATATTGGAAGAAGGACACCAAAGTAACTTAAGTATTCATCCGGGAGCGAATAAAATGTATCAAGATTTGAAGAAAATCTTTTGGTGGTCCGGATTAAAGAGGGATGTGGCTCAATTTGTGTATACGTGCTTAACTTGTCAAAAGTCTAAGGTGGAACATCAAAAGCCTTGTGGATTGGTGCAACCGTTGGACATTCCGGAGTGGAAATGGGATAGTATATCGATCGATTTTGTTACGGGATTGCCGAATACGCAAAGAGGTCATAATGCTATTTGGGTAATCGTTGATAGGCTTACTAAATCTGCTCACTTCATTCCAATTGATATTAGTTATCCTTTGGAGAAGTTAGCCGAGATTTATGTTCTTGTGGTTGTGAAGTTACATGGAGTTCCTAAGAGTATTGTATCAGATAGAGATCCTAGATTCACATCGAGGTTTTGGGAGAGTTTACAAAAGGCTTTGGGTTATAAGCTAAGATTGAGTTCGGCTTATCATCCGCAAACGGATGGTCAACCCGAGAGGACAATTCAATCGTTAGAGGATTTATTGCGTGCTTGTGTGCTCGAGCAAGGTGGTGCCTGGGATAGTTATTTGGCATTGATTGAGTTCACCTACAATAACAGTTTTCATTCAAGTATAAGTATGGCACCATTTGAGGCTTTGTATGGTCGGAGATGTCGAACACCTTTGTGTTGGCATGAAACCGGTGAGAGGGCGATAGTTGGACCGGAGATTGTACAACAAACGACGGAGAAAGTGAAGTTTATTCGGGAGAAGATGAAAGCTTCTCAAAGTAGACAAAAGAGCTATCATGACAAGAGAAGGAAAGATCTTGAGTTTCAAGAAGGCGACCATGTGTTTTTGAGAGTTACGCCGGTTATGGGTGTGGGTCGTGCTTTGAAGTCGAAGAAGTTGACTTCTCGTTTTATTGGTCCGTATCAGATTTCTGCACGAGTTGGTGTTGTGGCTTATCTTGTGGCGTTGCCTCCGAATCTTTCGAATTTACATGATATATTCCATGTTTCGCAACTTCGGAAGTATGTTTCGGATCCGTCACATGTTATTCCTATGGACGAGGTTGAAGTGAGAGATAACCTTACGGTTGAAGCTTTACCGATTAGAATTTTGGACCGTGAAGTTAAGAAGCTAAGAGGCAAGGATATTGCGCTCGTGAAAGTAGCGTGGGGAGGCGCAGCGGAAGGCAATATGACTTGGGAACCAGAGAGTAGGATGCGAGAGTCGTATCCGGAGTTGTTTGAATCAGGTAATATTTTCGAGGACGAAAATTTCTAAAGTGGGGGAGAGTTGTAACGCCCCAATGCCGATTATTTCCATTTTGTTGAGTCTTTTATTTAAATTGAGTGATAAATTATTTTATCTGTGAAATTGGTGTGTTAATATGCTATGTTGACGTGTTATAATATTTTACCGTTTTTGAGAGTTTTCGGGGAAAATTAGAACGGAGGGCATTTTAGACATTTCTCAATTTCTGATAAGTTAGAAATTTAGTGGAAATAGAATTGTGTGAGAAAATGAATTAATTTGGTTTGAGTAGAAAATAAGAAAATAGAAAAGAAAAAAAAAAGAGTTAAGAAGAGAAAATAGGAGAGAAAGAGATAGAAAAGAAAATAGAGAGAAAAAGGAGAGAAAGAAAGAGGAAGAAGAGAAAATAGAAGAAAAACTTGGAAAACCTAGAAATCATCAAGAACAATCATCTAGCAAGCTTGGAATCCGGGTAATAGAATACTTGTCATCATGATTGAATTATGTTTTGATGGTTATATGACAGTTGGAAATGTTTTGGGTGGTGAAAACATGAGTTTTGGAGGAACTGGTGCGCTGCTGGGTTTTTCTGAAAACGCAGGTTCGCACTGCGAATGGCTAGCGAGTGGGTAGCGAGCATTCGCTGAGTGTTCACACTGCGAACGAAGTAGCGAAGGACGCGTTAGCTTCTGCCTTGATTCGCTGGGTGCTTCGCAATGCGAATGGGGTAGCGAGCATTCGCTGGGATGTTCGCACTGCGAACGATGAGAATTTTCTAGGTTATTTTGCTTCTGCCTTGGTTCGCTGGTGCACTCGCACTGCGAATGGAGTAGCGAAGTACTCGCTGGGAGCTTCGCACTGCGAATGTAGCAGTTTTTCCCAATTTGTTTTCTCTGTAACTTTCGATCCGCTTATCCGATTTTTACATTCTTAGTATCGTTGTGAAGCTATTGAGCTGTATTTTCTTATTATGATGATTTGGAAATTGTTAGCTGATTTAATTATGTCGGAAAGTCAAGAATAGTGTTTTTAGTGACTTTTTCCCATTTTGAATGTGTGTTTGGATGTGAATCATACAATAGTGCATTGGTGTGAATGTATATAGATTGTATGTGATAGTATGAGATGAATGCATTGTTTGAATTGTTTTCAATGTATGAATATGATGATGTGATAATCATATTGTTGATTTCTGAAGATGTATTTGATTGTCATGAGTTCTTGTGTGTCAAGCATCATGATATGCATCTTGTGATCGTGTGCCCATGTGGGGTGTGAGCGATCGGATCGTGTGCCCGTGTGGGGTGTGAGCGATCCATAAACGTCGTGTGCCCATGTGGGGTGTGAGCGACGGATTGGTTCCAGAGGGAATCCACTATAACGTCGTGTGCTCATGTGGGGTGTGAGCGATGATTATAGACGGTCGTGTGCCCATGTGGGGTGTGAGCGATCGGATTGTGTGCCCGTGTGGGGTGTGAGCGATCCATAAACGTCGTGTGCCCGTGTGGGGTGTGAGCGACGGGGAACATCGTATGCCCGACGGGGAGTTACATTAAGTAACGAGCGATGATTCCAATAAGTTCCTGAGTGAACTTGAGATGATTGAGTCGGTACCGCATTGCATTTGCATAGAGTCGTGAGTCGGTCTCTATGATTTGCATTTATCATCTTTATATGGTGCATTGATGAATAAACATGAATGTGTATGTTTATGTGGAATGATGAGAAATGTGAAAGTATGCATGATGAATATGCTTGGCTTTATATATATATATATATATATATATATATATATATATATATATATATATATATATATATATATATATACATTGTGATGTATATGAGTGAATTGTGATGAATTGTGGTGAGAGTGTGAAATATGTATATTTTTATGCTAAGATATATAATTATATGCATTGTTATTATGATAATATTTCTCACCCTTCTGCTGTTTTATGATGCTCTATGAGGCATTGCAGAGTAGGTAAGCTGGTGGTCTTTTGTGAAGCGTGTCTTCATTCTTTTGGTCGGTCGGCTCTGATATGTAGCACCGGGTAGCTAGGATGTATATGATTCTTTTGCGATGCATTGTACATGTATCTTGTTGATGAATGTTTATGTAAACATGAATTATGTTGGTGGATAATACTTGATGATGTATATATATGTTATATATTATTCAATGTTTAGATTTTCCGCTTTTATTCTAAATATTGAGATGTGGGTGTAAGGACTAAGTTTCTCTGTTGCAAAGTTACCCCACTGTTGCATATCAATTGTTGAGCAGGTGTTGAATATTTTAATTTTATGTATAATGTGACATGCCTCTTTTATACTATGTTTATAATTATACTCTGACGAAATTTTTAATATGTGCCTAAATGATTATTTGGGGGTATAGAAAGCGGGTGTTACATCGGGCAGCCCGACCAACGTTACGTATCCAACATTATATAAACCCTCTCGAGAGGGCCAGGTATCCAATAATCATCCTAAACAACTCATACTTTGTACTTTTCCTTCTTTCTCCCGATTCTTACTTTAGCATCAGAGTGTCTTGTATAACACCCCATTTAAAATAATTATTCGTTGTGTGTTGTTTATGGAATCTATTGATTAATTAAGGGAATTGTGGCTAAGGGTGAGTGTGGTAGTTACCCTTAGTTGTGGGAATTAAATGAAAACTTTAGGATAATAATAATATAATGATAAATAAATAATATGTAGGCATAAGTATTAATAGTAGTATGGTTAATATTATTATTATTATTATTATTATGACTAGTATTATTAATATTATTATGATTATTATTATTGTTGTTGGCATCATTAGTATTATTATTATTATTATTATTATTAATATTATTGGTGTATTATTATTATTATTGTGACATTTATTATTATTAATATTTTGGTTAGTGGGAGAGGATTAAGGGAAATAAAACAAGTAAGACTGAGTTAGTGAGGGTTTAGGGAGTTGATCACTTTTCACGTAGAAAGAGAGCAAGAAGAGGAAGAACAAGGGTGCTAGGGCAGTATTTTCGTCTCCAATTTTCGCAGGAATTCAGACCCAAATTCGAGGTAAGGGGGGAGAATGGGCTCAATATAGGTGATAATATCATGAGAGGGTAGTGAGGGGTCCTTTCCCTCGTAGGATTTTATTTGTGTAATTGTGGTTGCAGATCTGAATCTGGTATGTGTGTATCTGTTGTGAATTGCATGAAATCGATCATTGTTGTTGTGAATTGGAATGATAATTGCTGTTGTTGTTGCCATGTTATACTGTGTTTGAAATCTGATTTTTGACAGGTTTAAGAGTGACGAATGTAGATCTAATAGGTGATAATTTGGCTAGTAATAATAGGTGAATGATAGATGAACAAATGAATATAATCGATGTTTTAATGGTTAGAATATGGAATAGATTGCGTAGTATAGTCGGGTGATGATGGGATTTAATCGGGAATACTTGTCGGTATGTTTCGACACGTGTTTAATTAAGTGATTGAAAACCTAACTTTTTCCACTTTTGATAACAATGGTGTTAATTTTTGTAAATGTGTTGGATGACATTTTAATTGTGAAAATATCGTAGTATGTTGAATTCTGAGACCAGGGCTTTTTATGGAATCGAAATCGGAGGTCCGGAAGGCATTTAACGATGAAAAACAGAAAAATTTTTATGTTTTTGCGCAGCATGAGTCGACTTACGTGTCGACCTGTACGGACCTGCAGGTTGTACAGTTTTTCCAAAATGTCAAATTTTATTTTCTTCATAACTTTTGATCTGTGAGTCCGTTTTGACCCCCGTTCGAAGCGTTGGGAAGCTAATGAAATATTATTTCTATTGAGAATGGTTTAGAGGGCAATAAATGATTGATTTATTCCGTGATTTTGGAAAATTGTCATGTTGTCGGAGTTTTGTCGCGTTTTCTTCCCGATTTCGCGTCCGATATAATTTATTTTGGTTTGTGAGGCTAGTAGGAACATAATTGAACATGTCAAGACTAGTAATGGTGGTAAGAATGATAAAACGTGATTTAGGTGGATTAATTAAATAATTAGCTAATTAAGGCTACGTGAGGTGTTGTTATTAATCGTGTGAGCTGGGTGAGACTATTTGGACAGGGTGGTAATTCTAAGGCGACTCATAGTGAGGACATATATATGTATATAAGAACATGGGAAATCTAGTAATACTAGGAAATATGATAAACTATATTTTTGTGTGGATTAATTCATTAATGACTGATTAATGCAAAGTAATGGATTGTTGTATATGTGATAACTGTATTGGTGCAGGTGAGTAATTATAGTGGGAATTATGGTGAGTGTATGACTCACATGAGATCAATGAGGATCGTGTATTATGCTTGATAATAACGTCTCATGCATACTTTTGTGTGTAATGATATTGTGATACAGGTGTAGTAATTCAATGGTGAATTATGGTGCGAGTGTAACGCACGTGGGATCAGGAGGATCATGTAGATGTATAACTGATTGTTATACATGTGTTTGTGCATCTTTTGTGTCATGTATTTCATGATGTGTCTGGTGGAGACAACTAGGTGGGAATCTATGATGGGTGCCTAGTCTTGTCCGGACTCCAATGTGGAGTTGTGATGGAGATAAATCATTCACTACACCAAAAATAGGAATAGACAACACTAAAAAGACAGCGCTTTTATCAAAAAGCGCTGCTAAAAAGAATAAAAAAATTTCGCTAAAATAAAGCGCTGTAAAAGACAGCCTTTAGAAAGTGCTTTTTAAAAGCGCTGTTAAATGCCATAAATGGAAACCACCATAGAAAGCGCTTTTTGCACAAAGCGCTGCTATAAGTAATTAAAAAATTTCGCTAAAAAAAGTGTTGTAAAAGACATCCTTTAGAAAACGCTTTTTAAAAGCGCTGTTAAAGGCCCTAAATGGAAGCCACCTTAGAAAGCACTTTTGGAAAAAGCGCTGCTATAGGTATTAACCTTAGAAAACGCTTTCAGAAAATCGCTCTTATAGGTAGCACTTAAGAAAGCGCTTTATGAAAAGCGCTCTCTAAGGTCAATTATGAATTAAATTATAAAACAGTTTCTATTCATTTTCAGAAACCTCTTTTCATTTTCTTCTCTCGACCGTTTGTTTCATGCGTTCTGAAACCCTTGCTTTCAATCGTTCTTGCATGCATTCTGAAACCTTGCCATTGCCGTCATTCTGAAACCTCTGTTGTCACCGTTACTGTCGTTCTAAAAACCTTGTCGTCACCGTCGCCGTCGTTCATTCTTGCATTCGTGAAGGAAAAGACGAAAACGAAGAAGAGGTACGTTGTTGTTGTTGTTGTTCTTGCTATATTGATGCTGCTGCTGCAATAGGTTTGTTATTTTGGTCATGATTTGTGTTAGGATTATCTTGACCTCACGTTGCTTGTCCTTGTGCCAATGTCCTCTTTTGATCTTTGTTGCTTACATTTTGCATTATACTGTTGTCGGTAATTCACGTTTTGTTTGATTTTTTACCGTGTATGCTATGATCTTGAACTGGTTTGAATTATCCTTTAAGTTGTTGAGTTATAACATCATTTTGTGATTAAACTCAACCGTTAGAATAATAATATATTGCAGTATGAGTAGCGAATTGATATGTTGTTCATGTGATCTTTGGTTCCAATTGTTGAAGTTGTTGTTGTTTTACTATAACTAATATGACGTTGTTGTTGCTGCTGAATCAAATCTGCTGCTGCTGTGTGAATTGATATCAATAATTATGCATTACGATAACTTTCAATTTTGGAACTTCCTTTATGCATTACGATAACCATCAAACCTGTTACTTGTTCTCTCCTCGTCTCAAGATTGTGATGGTTTGTTAATTGTTAATTGATGCTGGTTTTGGTAATGCACTAGGTGATTAAGGGTTAAGTATTGTAATGTTAATGGTTGTTGCTGCCTATGATTGTGTTGTGCACTTGGTTTTCTGCCTTGAACTTCAATTTTATGGTGTTTGAATTTTGAATAACATGAAAATTTTGGCCTGCTATCGGTTTTGTATACTTTGATGTTGTCGTTGCTGTTCGGTTTTGTTCTACATTGTGAATCCGCTATTATGTGTGAGTTTATTTCAATTACAAATCGTATGTAGGATTTGTTTTGGTCACATTATGCTACTACTCCTGCAATTTTCTATTTGCATTTGCTTGTCACGATTCATATAGAGGATATAATACAAAAACGAAGGACAATATGGAGATTGGCATGGTAGTATCACAAGATAGTGATGAAGAGTACATTTTTTTATTGTTGGTGTTTGGAATGTTGCAAGTTGTATATACCTCAAATGCATTATAGGATTCTTTAAATCAAACTTTTATAACAAAAAATTAGTTTTTTATACCATAAAAATATTGATGTTGATATTGATTTATAAGGGTTCAAAATATCTCACATCTTGATCATCTAAGGGCCTGTGAAAATTTTTTCATAAGGGCCTGTGAAAAAATTATACAATAGTAAAATATAAGTATCTCACCATAAAAATCATACCATAAACAAATTAGTTTAATTTCTAGTTAATATTTTACTATTATATAATAGTGAAAAAATCATACCATAAAAATCATCTAAGTATCTCACATCTTTATACCATAAAAATCATATAATAGTAAAATATTAAATCATTTACTAGAAATGATCAAGATGAAAATATTATAGCGAATGAATCATATACAAGAAATGATCATAATGAGGGTATTTGGATCAATCCAGCCATCCGTGTTGTTAAGAGACGGGTAAAACATATTCCAACCAAGAAAAGAAAGAGATGTTAGTGAAAAAGGTACTAGTTATAAAATTATAGCTTATATCATTCAATAATATTAATTAGTTGTCATGTTATATATAGCTTATATCATTCAATGGATTATGGATTTTTATATTTGTCATTTAATTTTTGTTTTTTTCTTTCTTACAGGTCAAATGGCTAGTGGCCATGACGACACACACGAGACACATGATGAAAATGAAGCTCACAATGAGCCTTCGAATGTAGAAAGTGAAATAAAACGTGGAATAACTATTATGAAGTCAATCATCTGTGCTAGAGATAAAGGGATCAAGTTTGATGTACATTGGAGTGATGAGAACCAACTAATTGAGCCTAACGGTTCAATGTTGTCTTCATACATTGGTTCACTTGTCCGTCAACATATTCCAATTATCAGTGATAATTGGAGGAGTCCAAAGTTGAAAGCTGGTAAAGATAAGATATGGACTGAGATACATGTACTTTAATTTACTTATATTAACACACTTTATGTTTATATGTTTATAAGATAAGATAAGTCTTTAATTTACTTATACTAACACACTTTATGTTTATATGTGTATGTTTTTTTGTAGAGGTCCTTTAATATTGATGAAAGCCGGAAAAAATATTGTCTTCAGTTGGCCGGAAAGAGACACAGAGGGTTCCGAGCCTTATTATCAAACAAATATCTTAGGGATGTGGATAAAATTTTTGTTGAAGCAGAACTTCCACAGTTGTATGCGAACGTGATTGAACCCGAAGAATAGAGCACGTTTGTAGCCAAACAGAAATCCGAAAAATTCAATGTAATGTTATCTTGTTATGTCTATTAATTATATTATATACTTGTTGCATTAGTTTGTTCTGATATGACTTAAACTTGTTTATCCAGGAATTGAGTGCCATTAATCGCCAAAGAGCATCAAAACCCGCATATCCATACAGAAAAGGGCATTTGGGATATGCACGGTTACAACAAAAATTGGTAAGTATATATGAATGCTATGATTTTATTAATTGTATTATTGTGTTATACTTGATGAATTTATTATTTAACTAAATGTGTAGTTAGAAGAGACAAAACGTGAAGAATCATCACTTCTGGTACATGTTTTGTGGAAGGAAGCTCGTGTGGGTAAGGATGAAGTTGTTAGGGAAGATGTTCAGCATGTTTATGACGAATGTGTAAGTATAACATTATGTCTTTAAGTTAATCGAAATTTTATTAAAATATAATTAATTTGTAATCCCCACTAATAATTTTCGACATGTCAATGAATTTCAGGAGACTCTATTTAAATCCTTAACCACAGGCGAGGAGGATTGCAGGAGCATTCTTAATCGAGTACTAAATGTTCCTGAGTATTCCGGCCGGGTGAGAGGTAAAGGATTTGGTGTGACTCCATCTTCCTTGTATCCAAAGAGAAAAAATCCCAGCAACCGAGAAGTCATGCAATCATTGGAGGAACTAAAGACGCAAGTCCGTGAATTGCAAAATGATAAAGAGAGATATGAGGCGGAAAAGCACGGTTCTGGTTTGAAAGATGCTAGTGACAAAGCTAGTATCAATTGTCAAAATAAAATTCCCGAGGTAATTATCACATAATTATTTTAATTAAATTAACACATTTATTTTAATTAACCTTTATACACATTAACAGTTACATATTTATTATTGCTTCAGGGCATTTTATCTTGCCAGTTGTATTTGTCATTACCGACTTATCGTATGGTTGGCAAGGGAAAAGTGCATAACCATATGGGAGAGTTACTTCACCATCAACCGCTCCCTCATGGACATCTGAAAGTATCGGTTGACATCGCTTTAGATACGGATGCGGTACTACCCATACCTGACTCGGTTTCAGAGGTTACATTGCTGCGAGATGCAATAGGTTCGTTTGTTGCATGGCCGTTAGACCTCATTTCCATATATGATGAGGTATGTTGAAAACCATTACGAATCTCTTAGTATTCAAATGTCAAATCTGAACGATTATGAAAATCATTCTGAACCATTACTTACATTTTTTTTACATGGTAATGTTAGACTCCTACAAAACCCGCAGCTAAGAATAAAGGGGTTTTGCGGCAAAACGAGTGTGTTGAATCACAAAGAGAGGTACATTTTAAGTGTTATTCTATTATCCGAATTCAAAAGTTTCATGATTTTCTACTTTACCTAACTTATATGATTGTTAGGTTCCTGCTCAAGCTTCACAACAAGCCAGCAAGAAAAAAGGCCCTACTAGGACCGTGCAGGCAAAAAGAGCTCCTACTCGCTTTCAGTCGTGTCTAGAAACACTTATGGCAATGTCAGATTTGATGGATGGTGCTATTCGTCAAATAGACATGGACGAAGGTGTTTTTGGTTTTCCTCATTCCGAGATAATCGGAAGAGAGGACATGGAGCAGATTTTCAAGCATATTGAATTAGGCATCGGTGTTATGCATTCATACATCTGGTACTCCGATCAATCTATTATTTATTTAGTAGAACAATTTATTTACACATTTTAATGAAAATAGTCTAATGTTTATTATATTTTTATTTAAGGTGCTTGTATGAAAAATTGATGCGGGGGACGAAATTGTCAAACAGATTCCGTTTCTTTTCTTGCACCCTTGTCAATGCACCGATAATTAGTATGAATGCACTTTCAGTAAAAGACCACTTAACTGAGAGATTTATGGCCAGCAAGACATAAAGTTTGTTTCTTTTACCGTATAATACTGGAAACGGGTAAGATTTTCATTCTAATTTCATTCTAATCTTTAATTTATATCTTTTGCGTAGAAATTATCCATCTAAACTTTTGTTATATTTTACAGTGGACACTGATTGTTGGTTGCCATTAATCCTACAAGAGAAGTGGTTTATGATCTGAATTCATTGGATACTGATTGGTCAACATATCAGGATATGAAGGATGTGGTTGATACGTAAGTGAGATTGTTCGAAATATTATTGTGTATTTGTATATTTAATTATTTCTGTGAGATTGTTCTAAATTTACGTTTTTCTTTTATAGAGCAATACTCGTATACCGAGCACAAAGAGAATCTCGAGTAGCACGGGCTAAAGCAACCAACGTTACATGGGTCAAAGTGGAGGTATATTAATTTTCACAATGTTGCTTATTAGTGATGCTACTTGATAACACAAAACAACTATATATTAATTCTTATTTGTTTGTCTATGTGTAGTGCCCTCGTCAGCGTAATGGCATAGACTGCAGGTATTTCGTTTTGAGGTTTATGAGAGAAATTCTTCAAATGGATCGATTAGAGATTCCTATTACAGTATGCATGGATTTATAACTTAGGATTTATTTTAATATTTATCGGATATGTCATATAATTTATTATTTTTAAATAAATCATGCATATTTTGTTTTGTTATGTAGTACTTTGATGAATACGCGTGTTCTCATTACACGAAGGATAAATTGCAAGAAATTAAGGAGGAATTGTGCGAATACATTATTGGAAAAAGAATCATATAAAGTATAGGATTATGGGATTATGTGAATGTATAGTTTTGTGAATGGTTTATTTTATGGGATTATATAGTTTTGTGAATGGTTTATGTTATTTATGTGATTTTGGAATGTAATTGTATAGTTTTGTGAATGGTTAATGTAAATGACTTGAATTATAATGGAAATGGTTTATGTGGTTTATGTGATTTATGAGATTAGTGGAAATGGTTAATGAACCATACCAGAAATTGTTAATGGAAATGTGAAATATACAGGTTTATTGAAATGGCTTGACAGGTTTCTGCATAAAAAAATGGTTAAAATGAGATTTTTTAAAAAAATCATTAAAACTATACGTAGAGAAAAGACAACGCTTTCTAGAAAAAGCGCTGTCTATAGTTCACAACAGAAAACGCTTTTTCTAAAAAGCGGCCTCTAAAGGTATAGAAAAATTGATAACTAAAATTATAGGCATACATTAGACAGCGGTTTAAAAAGCGCTGTCTAAAGGGGGCCTTTAGAAAGCGCTTTTCCTAAAAAACGTCCTCTAACGGTATAGAAAAATTGATAACTAAAATTATAGGCATACATTAGACAGCGCTTTAAAAAGCGATGTCTAAAGGGGGCCTTTAGACAACGCTTTTTCTTGAAAAAGCATCCTCTAAAGGTATAGAAAAATTGATAACTAAAATTATAGGCATGCATTAGACAGCGCTTTAAAAAGCGCTGTCTAAAGGAGGCCTTTAGACAGCGCTTTTTCTTGAAAAAGCGCAAAAAGTGCCCTCTAATGTATACTTTAGAGAGCGTTTTTTCATAAATAAAAAGCGCTGTCTTTACCTACGGCAGCGCAACCTTAGGCAGCGCTGTCTAATGTCTTGTTTGGCGTAGTGATTGCTCAGTGGGAGTGTATGTGATTTATCTGGATCCCAATAGGAATCAGGTTCGATTGAATGAACCATGGTGTATTGGTACCACATGCATAGTGTCAATCATCAAGTCACATTGCATTACTACGTGTTTATTGAATTATGATTGAAAGTGACAAGCGTGTCGTGATGGTGTGCTGTTTATGTGTGATTGTGTGATGACTACTCTTTAACATGTATTATACACCGTTAATTATTGAATATAGTTCTCACCCCTTTGTTGTTTGTTGTGTCTGTGCTTCTCGGGAAGTACAGCTAAGCAGGTACCTGAGTAGTGCGTGGAGCTTGTGTTGCTCGATTGAGTCTTAGGAGTCGCTCTGATACATAACACAGGATATTGGGGGATTTGTTATGTTTTATACCATGTTATTTCGTTACGTATCTCATTTATTAAACTTTTATTAGACCATTTATTATGTGGAGAGTATTGTGGTAAAGGCCTTAGTGCCATAGATTGAATTGAATTATGATTCCGCTGTAAAAACAATTTTTATGAGTGATAAAGTGAATGAAGTAATTGAGACTTCAGGCAATTTTTATGAGATGTGATATCCTACTTTGTTGTAAACTCTGATTATTTTCATATTATTTATGTATTTTATAAAATGGGAAAGTGGGGTGTTATACCTTGCAGGTACACCCCCTCCTAATCTCACACCCAGCACTGTAGACGTTCTTCTTGGCCCATCACAGGATCTGATCAGCCTTCACGATCAGTTTTCTTTTTTGATAGAACTATATATTTGTAGTTTCCTCCATAGGACAACGTTTGAAGCCTACAAATGATGATAGGGAGCAATATTATTTTTAGTTGTGTACTTCACAACAATGTTGAGCAAACTTCCTTAGTTTCGTTTCGTACACATGAAGGCTCTAACTCCACCCTCCTGCCGTATATTTGTGGTTTCAATACAAATCATCATTATTACATAAAGTGTAGCCTGCACCAGAGTTGAAAATAATATTAGATCATCATTGTGTGCTGTTTTCATTCAGACATGTTCTCTTGCACATGCTTTCTTTCAAATGATACAGGCATATGACTATTTATCATAATTTTATGAGAATGTCTTTTCAAGTTTTCACTTTTTGTGTATACTAAGCTGAATTATTTACTCTTTTTAATGTTGTGGTACTGAATGATTATGCGTTGTGTTGGTGATTGAGAAATGACTGTCAATTTGGATTCCCCTGTATCTGGAAGTATAATTGTAGCAGAAGCTGGAACACTTCTTCGCTTCTATTTTATTCTTATCCACTAAAGACACCCATAATAACAGGCTCTTAGAAATCATTATAGGTTTAAATACCATGCATTTGATCATGGAAATCAGAAGAATACTAATCTTTTCGATTCTTATTGGATTGCGACTTGAAATATTTTTCGCTTTTGGTTTTTGTTATTTGGCTGCAAAAATCTATATTGTTATTAGGCTGCAAAAATCTGTATTGTTATTAGGCTGCAACAAATTGGCTTTGGTTGTGAGAATGCTGGGATTATCAGAAGCCCTTGCTTTAAGCCAATCTCTAGGTGTTCATGCTAGCTCTTTGACAGAGATATTTAACTGTTCCAACGCTCGCTGTTGGAGTAGGTAAGCAGTTTTTCTCTTGCTCAATTCAGCATTTCAATTAGCTGCAGGGCTATTATGTATTTATCCACACCTTTTTTTGGTAGGCTATGTTTGTTAGTTTTCAAGATGTGAACCCTGGACTTCGTTCTCAGAACTTTTTCTGGTGACCCTTAGCTCATCAACTGAGCTACTTATGCGGGATATCAGTCTGCATCTTTAATATGTGGTAGCAAAAGTTCTTAGAAGTTGGAGTATAATTTTCCACAATTCAGTAGAAAGTACAATAAAGTTCAAATTGTCCTAAGGTTGAAGTTCAATAATATTTTTCTCTAACCTTTTGCCTGGAATCCCCCAACTTCAAAATTATTTTGCAAATTCTCAACTTATAAATTATTTTGCAAATTCTAAGAAACATCTTTTGAGACCGCATTTATTTTCCCTGTTAAAAGAAATACTATTCATTTTCCGGTAACATTCATAATAATTTACATACATATCCTTGCTTACATATGGAACATTTTATATTTAGTATTTCAGTACTTTGATTCAAATTTCACTTGTATAAAATAATAATAATAATTATTACTTGTGAATAATAATCACTTTCTGCAATATTTTTTAAAAATTATCTTCGGAGAATATAATTGAAGTTTTGAATAAATTTGTTGAGACTTAATTTAGTGTTTGTGCCAATGCACACATTTAATAAATTTTATTTGTTTTTTTAAAGATTTAGAGATTTAATTGTATGAGAAATGAGAATTTATAAATTTAGTAAATCCATCAAATATTCATAATATATTAATTTTTTTTTGGTACAGTGAAAAAATTAGGAAATTATTAGATATAATCTTTTTTGTTTAAACATTAAATTTTATAGAATGATTTGAAAATTTTAAGAATTAATACTATAACTTTAAAATTTGTTATGAAACAGAAAAAAATTCAACTTGCCCCCAAATAACAAATAAACCCTAATCACCCAAATTGCTTGCTCTGCGACTGCGTTCCCTCATCACTCCATTCGCCATCATCTCTGCAACAAACTGTTCTTGAAGAGTCAGAGGGATCAAAATAACAAATTGATAACACAGGCAAGTGAGATTTTATAAATCGGAGTTTGTATTTTATAATTAGGTTTTTGATTTTGAAATCTGTTTTTGTTTGAATTTCGTAATTAGGTTTTTGATTTTGAAATTCGTTTTTGTTTGAAATTTGTATCAGGTTTTCGATTTTGAAATATATTATGTTGAATTTTGTATTAGGTTTTTGATTATGAAATATATTATGTTGAATTTTGTATTAGGTTTTCGATTTTGAAGTTTATTTTTGTTGCAGAACCATGGCGGCTCTGAAGGAGCTTCTTCCTGAACCAAAATCAACCTCAAAAACTTATTACGATCACAGCAACGATCCATGGTTCAAGCAACGATTTACCGCAACGGAAGAAGAAAAATCCGCTGCTATCAACCCTAAAGTCGTACCACCGTATATGAAGCGATCTGGTTTTGTTCCTCGGAAGGTAGAGGATTTCGGCGAAGGTGGAGCTTTTCCGGAGATCCATGTGGCACAGTATCCACTGGATATGGGAAGGAACAAGTCTTCAAAGCCTGGCTCGAAGATTCTTCCGGTCACTGTTGATGCGCACGGCAATGTTGCGTATGATGCTATAGTCAAACAGAACGAGAACGCTAAGAAGATTGTTTACACGCAGCATAAGGATTTGATACCGAAGATTCTGAAAAACAATGAAGATAGTGATATGGATGATGCCGATGATGATGATGCTCAACGGGAGATTGATGAAACCATGCAGGAAACGAAAGCTGCTCTTGAGAAGATTGTTAACGTGAGGCTTAGTGCGGCACAGCCCAAAAATGTTCCTAAACATAATTCTGATGCTAAGTATATAAAGTATAAACCATCGCAACAGAATGCGGCTTTCAATTCTGGTGCGAGGGAGAGGGTTATTAGGATGGTTGAGATGCCTGTGGATCCACTTGAGCCTCCAAAATTCAAGCACAAGCGTGTTCCCAAGGCTTCGGGTTCGCCACCTGTGCCGGTGATGCATTCTCCTCCTCGGCCTGTTACTGTGAAAGATCAGCAGGACTGGAAGATACCTCCTTGCATTTCAAATTGGAAGAATCCTAAGGGTTACACCATTCCTCTTGATAAGCGTTTAGCTGCTGATGGGAGAGGGCTTCAAGAGGTTCAGATTAATGACAATTTTGCCAAACTTTCTGAGGCTTTGTATGTCTCGGAGCAGAAGGCTAGAGAAGCTGTTGCTATGAGGTCTAAGGTTCAGAAGGAAATGCTTTTGAAGGAGAAGGAAAGGAAGGAACAGGAGCTGAGGGCTTTAGCTCAGAAAGCTCGATCAGAGAGAATTGGTGTGGCACCTCCCGCGGCTGCTGCGGTCCCTCTTGCTTCGAATAAGAGTGGGGTTGATGATGGTGATATGAGAGTTGATTATGAGCATAGGGACAGGGACAGGGACAGGGAAAGGGAAAGGGAAAAGAATTTTCCTAAGGAGAGTAGAGAAGAAAGAGAGGAGCGGCTGCAACGTGAGAAGATTCGTGAGGAAAGGCGAAAGGAGAGGGAAAGGGAGAGAAGATTGGAGGCTAAGGATGCTGCCATGGGAAAGAAGAGCAAGATTACTAGAGATAGGGATCGTGATATAAGTGAGAAAGTTGCTCTTGGTTTGGCTTCTACTAAGCAAGGGACAGAGGTCATGTATGATGAAAGGCTATTCAACCAGGATAAAGGAATGTCTTCTGGATTTGCCACTGATGATCAGTATAATGTGTATGACAAAGGCTTGTTTACTGCACAGCCAACACTTTCCACCCTTTACAGGCCGAAGAAGGATATTGATGATGAAACTTATGGAGGTGCAAATGAGCAGCTGGAGAAGATTATGAAGACTGATCGCTTTAAGCCAGACAAAGGATTTACAGGGGCTTCTGAAAGGGCAGCTCCAAGGGATAGGCCGGTCGAGTTTGAGAGTGAAGAAGCTGATCCATTTGGTCTTGATCAGTTTTTGACGGAGGTCAAGAAGGGTAAGAAGGCCATGGAAAATGTAGGCGGGGGAGGAACTATGAGAGCTAGTGCTGGATCTTCAATGCGAGATAGTTCTGATGGAGGTTCTGGCAGAACTCGCATTGGATTTGAAAGAGGGCGTTAAGCAAATCAGTGTTAATGGCATATTGTTATCATGCTTAGGTTGGCATGGCTTGATGTGGACGGTATCGATAATGTAGTTGAGTTATTGCTTACTCTTTATTGCTCTCCCCCAAGGATCACCTCGTAGGTGGTGAAATGTACTTGTATTTCATTTTGAAACTTTTTTGTAGTATTTATCTTTCCATGGAGTTATTTTGAGTTTAATGCAATATTTCAAGTATATCTCCTCTATTTGAATGAAATGTAATTGTTGTTAAAATGTACTGAGTTATCAAGTTTTTCAATGACTGATTACAGTATACTACATTTGGTTTCTGGTATTGCGGTTTTATTTATGCCATTGAAGGGCTGTTGTGGCTGGTAATGAGGATATTGATCACTGGTAATTTTCTCGATTATGTTACTGGTATTTGATAGTACTACTATTACATATCTAGAGACTAGAATGGAACTGCTGTCCAGTCTTTCTTTTTTCATGTTATGGTAACTGATGGTTCTCTATTAGAGAATGCAATGTAATTGATAGCTTTAAATTTAATGAGTTATCAAGATTTTCAATACCTGATAACGCATTTGCTTGCTTGTTAGTGCTTTTTGAATTATGTTATTGAAAGGGAAATTGTCAATTGAGATATAAAATAGGGTTTAATCATTACAAGATCCAAGAGTTCATGTGGACATGCATTCTTTTTAGATAGAACTATGTATTTAGTGGTTTCCTCCATAGGACAACATTTGAAGCCCACATATGATGATAGGCAACAATATTATTTTTAGCAGTCTCCCCCACAACTATGTTGAGCAAACTTCCCTAGTTTCGTTTCGTACACATGAAGGCTCCAGCTCCACCCATTTGCTGTACATTTACGGTGTCACTACAGATTATCATTACCGCTCAAGCTTTCTTTTAAATGGTGCAGACATATGATTATTTATGACAATTTTATGAGAATGTCTTTTCAAGTTTCACTTGTTGTGTATACTATACTGGATTATTTACTCCTCTTAATGCTGTGGTACTGAATGATTATGCATTGTGTTGGTGATTAGGAAATGCTTGTCAATTTGGATGCCCCTGTATCTGGAAGTGTAATTGCAGCAGAAGCTGGAACACTTACTTTCATGGTAATGCTTCGCTTCTGTTTTATTCCAAATCACCGATAACATACATAACAACTACAGGCTCTTAGTAATCATTCTAGGTTAAAGGCCATGCATTTGATCATGGAAATTAGAAGAATACTAATCTTTTCAATTCTTATTGGATTGTGACTTGAAAGATTTTTTGAAAATCATTAGCTTTAGAAAAATCAGTGACATCAAAGTGGCCCTCAAACAATATTTTATGGTCAGTAAATGATATCAGTATAGTCCCAGTTTACAGTGACTTTGGACTATTTTGATATAAAAATTTACCATTAGAGTACCAAATTGGTGTAATAATCTTTCAAGGATCAAATTGATTCTCTTAAGACCAAAATGGGGAGTTCACTGTCATATTTGGCATACTTAACACAGTTTCATATTCCATTTCAATAACAATCATTTCACAATATTATTAATAATGCATTAAAAGTTATGATCAATTGATTAACATGGTCATAACTTTTCCTGGGTTTATGGCTCTGAGGAAGCATTTTTCGCCGCAAAATCCTTATTCTTTTCAATGGGTAAAAGTACAATATATTGTGGTGGAGCAGGGAGTGGTTTTATAACATAATTAACATTGGGATAGGAATATTATTAGCACCCTTGGTTGTTTATATAGGGTAATTCATTTTACTTATATTTTGTCTTTGGTTTTTGTTATTAGGTTGCAAAAATCTGTATTGTTATTAGGCTGCAAAAATCTGTAACAAATTGGCTTTGGTTGTGACTTGTGAGAATGCTGGGAATATCAGAAGCCCTTGCTCTAGGCCAATCTCTAGGTGTTCCTGCTAGCTCTTTGACAGAGATATTTAACTGCTCCAGTGCTCGCTGTTGGAGTAGGTAAACAGTTCTTCTCTCGCTCAATTCAGCATGACGATTAGCTGCAGGACTATTGTGTATTTATTTGCACTTTTTTTTTTGGTAGGCTATATGTTTCTATGTTAGTAGTTATGTTAGTTTTCAGGATGTGAACCCTGGATTTCGTTCTCAGAACTTGTGATTCAAATTTCACTTGTTGTAAAATAATAGTAATTATTACTTGTGAGTAATAATCACTTTCTGCAATATTTTTAGAAAATTACCTTAGGAGAGAATATAATTGAAGTTTTGAACAAGTTTCTGGATATAATTTCTCAACGTTAAAAATAGTTACATGTTCCATGCGTTGTAGATAGTCGAAACGTATAAATAGCACTTAATTAGGGAGTGTTAATTATCCAAACAACTCTTAATTAACTAGTTAATCTTAGTTGAATGCCCACTATACATTGACTACTGTCTATGCCCTTTGGAGTGGAGAAAGCTTTATTTATTTCATATGGTTGCAAAAGTTGTATCATTAAAAGTAGTCCATATCTTCTCCATTTCCTTAGGAAATGGAAATCAGCATTTCTTTATTTAATTTAATGACACCTGTCTTATAATAAAATTAATGGCTAAGATTATTTGTTTGAGTAAGTATAAATTTTCAATTAAAAAAAATAGAAAGAGAAGATAACATTACATATTTAATTCCTAATTTTTCCGGTGGAATCCTCGTCTTATTTTTTCTGCCTCGTCAATTTGTCGCCGTTTGTAGTCGCACCACCGCTGTTCCATTGTTACTCTTTGCATTGATTGGTATTGTTAATCTTCAAGCTCCATCTTTTCTACCTCTTTGTCGCCGTAATTTGTTAATGTTGGTGTCGTCTTGCCGTGTCGTCACCGTAGTATTTTAATGTTGGTGCCGTCTTGTCGTCGCCGTGGTTTTCTAATGCTGGTGTTGTCTTATCGTCACCGTAGTTTTCTAAGGTTCGTGTTCTCATCTCGTCGTTTAACAAAGTTTCTTCCGCCATCCCATCTAATGAATCAGTAAGATTTCTAATTTTAATAGAATCTTTTGTATTCATAGGTTCCGTCGTTCCCATCGCTTTTCGATTTATGGTTAGGTCTAAATTCTACAATGGAGCCTCTTTAATAAGATAATTTTTTGTGAAATTTTCTTATTTTTTTCTTTTTTGTTGAATCAACCTTCTCAGTTTTCTTGATTCGTGGCTCTTGTTTATTCTAATATTCAACCATATATGGATGAATTTTGAATATTGATGCTTTATTACACTACTTTTTATGAGATGACCCATAGACCTTTACATAGTAGAATTCTCATTTTTGTTTCTGTAAAAAAAATCCATTCTTGCGTATGATATTTGAATAGATTGATGATACCTATTTAGTTCATGCTTAATTCTTTTGGATAATTGAGATATTATTATGTTGTACAGGTAATTTACCAGAGATGGAAATTGAACTAAAAGTAAGAAAGGAACACACAATAGAAGGAGGCCAGAGAATAAGAAAGATGAAGAAAAAAAGCTAAAGAGATAGTTGATATACATTGTTGTCTGAAGTTTGAAAGCTGTTTTTTTTTTTTTTAATATTAGAAATGGTTAAAGCATGTTAGTGAATTGTTAAAGCTGAGTGTCCTAGTAGTAGTGAATTGTACTTGTATTAAATTATAGGCTTAAATGCAGTTTTAGTCTCTCTATTATGATTTTTTCTCAGTTTTAGTCCCTCCATTTCTAAATCCTGTTTTTTAGTCCCTTAAGTTTTATTTTATGAAGATTTTGGTCCTTCATTCAGTTTGAGGCCAAATTTTAATGACATGGCTGTCAAAATTGCCACATGTCAGTGCCAAATCATAAATTTTATTTTTAATTAATATTTTAATTGTTTTTAAGTTATTATTCATTTTTCAAATGCATTGTTCTCCATTTTCTTTCTTTTTAAAACAACATAGAGGCTATGAACAACACAAAGAGAGGAAATCACAGTCACATAAAAAATAGAAAAAGGGTCCGACCATCAATGGCAACGAACACGAAACAACAACAACATTTTCAAAACTCAGAAGCTCTGTATCCCAACCTTCTCCTTGCCCAAGATCCCGTTCGTCTCTGCTCCGCTTTTAACCTCGATTTGGTTCGCTTCAAGTCTCTCTCCTTCTCGTTCTGATTCTCGGTTTTTGATTAGGTTTGTACTTTGTGTGATTTACTCAACCTCCCTTGATCTCCTTCTAGTTTTGGGCATTGATCGATGGTTAAATCAGTTGGTTGTTGTTGGTTTGAAAAGGGAATGATGGGAAAGGTGTGAGGTTGTTTGAAAGAATGGGTTTTGGTTTTGCTCAACATTATTTCAGTTTTGTGGATTTGGATTTGAAATCACCTCACTCTTCTACCCTTTCTGTGCGTTTGCGTCTGAGAATCTGGGCTTAGTGTGAACGAAAGTTTGGAAAGATTTGTGGCTGTGGTTGTATTTGGTATTGATTGGAGTTATGATTTTTAACATTTTGGTTAGGGTTATTGTTGCAGAATCATGAATGTTGGGAAGAAAGAGGTGAGGTTGAAGAGATTTTTAGAAGAGAAGAGTTGTTTCAATGGAGGATTATGTATTGAAGTTATAGGAGGAAGGTGGTGAGGCGGAAGGGAAGAGGGTCCGATGATGATGAATCATTCGATTGAAAAGTCCCCTCTTTTATGTTGTTGACTCTGTTCTTTTTAAAGAGAGGAAAAAGTCCTCAGCTTCTATTTTTCTTTTTTTCTTTTTTATCGAAAATCAACACCTCTTTTTCAATAATAATTTAAAAACAATTAAAATATTAAATAAAAATAAAATTTATGATTTGGCACTGACATGTGGCAATTTTGACAGCCATGTCATCAAAATTTGGCCTCAAACTGAATGGGGACCAAAATCCTCATAAAATGAAACTTAAGGGACTAAAAAACAGGATTTAGAAATAGGGAGACCAAAACTGAGAAAAAGCTATAATAGGGGGACTAAAATTGCATTTAAGCCTAAATTATAATGTAAATATCTATTGAATTTTAATGAAATGGTAATGAGATTCAATTGTTCAGGAAGGTTATTATTAATCTCATTGCCTAATTGTGCAATTTCGTTCATATAAAATTAGAGGTATAAAACTAAAATAACAACATTACAAAAGTATGAAACTATAATAAGAGGGACCAATAATTACCATTCTTTTACAATCAATTACCAAATTCTATAAACATGTTATCATCGAAACATGTTAATGAAGAGTACATGCGACCAAAAGTATGAAATTAAATTAAAATAACAGAGACCAATATTTACCATTCTTTTGTAACCGATTACCTAATTTTATCCACAGGGTAGTATTGCTACTAATATAATCCTAATTTCTATCCAAAACGCACTAATGTCACAAAATTCTGCACAAAATAAACACTATGCTTTCCTACAAAATAGTGTCCCTTAAAGTCTTCTTTTTCATGACTATCTTTCACCAAAATTCATCTTAAAAAAATATGTTCATCATAGTTATGCATAAATTTTTAAATGAAGTTATGCATCCCTAATATGCCAAATTGACTTCCACCTCCATTTTGACTTCCATCCAAAACTACATGATTAGGAAAGTTAAGTATTTTGTTAAAAATTATAGTTTAAGAGCTATATCATACATATGATTAAATTTTTGCTTACAGTTAACAACAGAGTAAAAGTTTGATTTGGATGAAGGGCATGTTCACTATTATTCCTGCATATTTGCAGCTGATTTTCTTGCATATTTGCTGCAGATGTTAGATTTGTTACATATATTTCATGCATATTTGTTGTAGATTTTTCCTGCAAAATTGAAGTAAATTGTATAACAAAGATGAAGTAGAAGTAAATTGTATTACACATATGATATAGTAATAAGTTATGCATAAATTACCAAATTTTCTTGAGATTTTTTTTTCTTTTTGTGTGATACATTTGCCTTTCTTTTTAAGCCAATTTTTCATTCCAAGCTTTGGGTCGTTTTTTTCTCTAATACGGACACTCTTTCTTTTTTATTCCTTTTGCTTCTGCAAAGTCACCAGTGTTGACATTGTTGTGGAATTCACCATTTGCAATTGATATAGATACTTGATACATTCCAATTGATTCTTCTTCATGTAGATCAATGCATGCTTCAAAATCTAAGGAAACATGTGAGCTTTTTTAGTATAGATGGTTTACATGCCTTAGGGTGTTTTCTCTTATATGCCAAGTGCATAGTCCATGAAATGTTTGAGGCATAACTAGAGAAATAGCCTTAGCCATTGCTGCATCTTAACCTGTTAAAATAGTTTTCGCCTTTTTTTCACCCATAGCTTTGCGTAAAGTTTCAAAGAACCATTGAAAAGAAGGAATTGTTTCATCATAGAGCAATGTTGCCCAAAAAATAACTGTTTGTCTAAAATTATTAAGTCCAACAAATACTTTCAATGGTCGATAATCCTTATTCGTCTTGTAAGTTGTATCAAAAGTGATGACATTACCAAAATATCTGTAATCATTTATCATTTGTGCATCGGTCCAAAATATATTTGTTATTTGCTCTTCAACATCCATTTGGAAGTCATAAAAGAATGAAGGATTTTCACTTTGTCCTTTGAAATACATCAACAATGCCCCCACTTCACCATATCTTAATGAATGATTCCTTTTAGTTCGAAGGTAATTCTTATGGTCTTGTATAACCAACAATGTCTATTCCACCAAATTGCTTGGACACATACTCATGAAAATCTTTTGGTTTTAATCCTGATTCATTAGCCAACACAATTTGTGATGCTTGTACCTAAGATATGTGTCGATGAGAGCGAATCATATGAACATATCCCGGTGGTTGAAGATGGTGATTATGTTCAGATACAAAGTCGCCAACCTTGTATTTTCCAATTTTTCGATCAAGTGAAATAACCATACGTGCTTTACATCCTATTCTAATTTATGCTATAGACTCTTTTGTCAAGTGATCTCGTTTGTCAATGCCCCGTTTTCCCTCTTTAAAGCACGGAAATCTCCTTGCAGTCAAAACTCCATCTATTTTACTTTTATTGCTATATTCTCGACGAATACCAAATCCAATTCTCCTACTATATTCATTATAAAACTCATAGAAAGTTCCCTCATATTCAAACTCCATTTCTAAGCGTGGTGTATGATCAACAAAATTCTCTTCACTATTTGGTAAAATACTTTCATGGATATTGTTGACCGATTGAACCACACCTTCAAGAGTTGAAATTGGAAACTCACTTGGGACTTCTAATGAAAAAATAGATTCAATTTATTACATATATAAATTCAAATACATTTTTGCATATTGATTAAAAGTGGAACATTTTCGAGAAAAATAATTTTAAAGAATGACTATCATTTCCATTGAGTTCGTATAAAAATGGTTAAAGTTCTTACCCGTATGACAATGAGGTGGTAAAACACTTGAAGATTTTTGCATTTTGCACCCAACACACAGCTACACAACGACATGAGAGCGCGACGGCGAGATGACACGAAAATAAGGTAAACGTTGCTAGTAAGAAGTGAATGAGATTGTATAGAAGAGTGACAAAGGAGTATGGAGATTATGGTGTGATGTGGATTCTGGTTGGTGTGATTGAGATTGATATGCTTGAAGAAGATGCCATTACTGTGAGTTTCATGTTCCCCAATTTTTCTGAAAATTTTCGCTCCAAAACTGTGTTTGGTAACTTGAGATATTTTCTTTTCAAAAATGATATAAATTTTATTTATTGAACATAAAATATTAAAAGTAATCTTAGTCATTGATATCGTTTTATGCTACATGTCATTCAATTAGACAAAGAAATTATTAGAAATAATTTATATTTTAATTAATATTCACAAACTTGGTGATCAAGTTTGTTAGAGGGTATTTTAGTATTTTATTGTTGCTTTTGTAGCCCTAGTTTTTAGCTTATAAATAGGGTAGTGTAGATGTCATTCTAATCATTGTATCCTTATCATTTGTAGCCGTCATTCTCAATATAATATATTCTCTTCTTTTCATCATTATTTCACCTTGTACACCAACAATTGGTATCTAGAGCTCCGGTTAGGATCAACGGAAAAACACGGGAAACACGAGTGAAAACGTGAGGATTCTTATGTGATTGAATTTTTGGTTCTTGATTCGTGTTGAATCTAGAACAAAATTCTGATCAGAATCATAATTCTTTGATTCTGTGGGTTGGGAAACACCCTGTGTGGTAAGTTCTGAGTGTACTGTACAAGGCTGAAGATGATGAACGGCGGCGGCGCATGAACACCAAGCTTCCAGTATTTGATGGCAAAAACTGGAATCATTGGATGATTAAGATGCGTGTACTGTTCGGTGCTCAAGATGTTCTAGATCTTGTCACTGAAGGTTATATTTCGGTAGCAGCAGATGCGACGGAGGAGCAGAAGAACGCGCAGAAGGATATAAGGAAGAAAGATCAGAAAGCATTGTTCTACATCCATCAGTGTGTGGATGCTAATGTGTTTGAGAAGATTGCAGATTCAACGACGACAAAGGCGGCGTGGGACACACTGGTCAGATGTTACGGTGGTGACGCATCAGTGAAGAAGGTGAAGCTTCAGTCTCTACGTAAGCAGTACGAGAATCTCAACATGAAGAACAATGAGAAAGTTTCTGAGTACATCTCCAGAGTGATTCTGATCACTAATGAGATGAAGGCGTGTGGAGAAACTCTTTCTGAACAGGTAATCATTGAGAAGGTATTGAGATCCCTTACTCCTCAGTTTGATTACATTGTGGTAGCAATAGAACATTCTAAAGATCTGAGCACCATGAGAATTGAAGAGCTGCAAAGCAGTCTAGAAGCGCAAGAGTTGCGTCTGACTGAGAGAACTTCTGAAAGGGAAGTAGAGCAGCAGGCTCTGAAAGCAGTTTCTGATAAGAAACATAAGAAGCAGTCAGAAGCCAGGAGAAGATCTGATGGTGGTCAGAAGTCAGAAACCTCAACTTTTGATAGGCAAAAGAATACTCAGAAGGGAAAAGAGAAGTATGACAAGAAGAAGATCCAATGTTACTGTTGCAAGAAGTTTGGTCACTTTGCTAGAGATTGTTGGTCAAACAAGGAAAGGAAGTCAGAAGAAGCAAATATAGCCATAAGTTCTGATGATGAATCTGTGCTACTGATGGCTTCTGAATCTGATGATACGAATTTGACAGACTGGTGGTATATGGACACTGGCTGCTCAAATCATCTTACTGGAAATAAGAAATGGCTGGTTGATTTTGATTCTGAGAAGAGGACTAAGATCAGATGTGCTGATGACAAATATCTTAACGCTGAAGGTATGGGAAATGTCAGAGTTGTTCTGAATAATGGGAAAACAACATTGATTCAGAAAGTGTGGTATGTACCTGGCATAAAAAGCAATCTGATGAGCGTGGGACAATTAATTGAGAAAGGTTTTTCAGTTACCATGAAGGACAATCTTCTGAAGCTGTATGACTGTAATCCGAAGTTGATTATAGAGTCAGAACAGGGAAGGAATAGAACATTCAAGGTGAATGTCAGAACTTCTGACTCTGAATGTCTTAGTGCAACAAGTGTTGTGAAAGAAAGTGAGCTGTGGCACAGAAGCTTTGGTCATCTGAATTTCAGAAGCTTAGAACATCTGAATTCGAAGAAGCTGGTACATGGAATTCCTACAATTAAGAAGCCTGAGAAGTCATGCAAAGTGTGCATGGAAGGAAAGCAACCAAGATTGCCATTTGTGTCAGAAGTTGCTCCAAGAACAAAACATGCCTTGGGAGTAGTACATTCTGATGTGTGTGGTCCATTTCCAGTAGAATCGATCGGAGGGAATAAATACTTCGTGTCATTTGTTGATGAATTCACGAGAATGACATGGGTATTCCTTATTAAGTTCAAACACGAGGTGTTTGCTGAATTCAAGAAGTTCCTAATGAAGGTTCAGAATCAGAGTGGTCAGAATTTAAAGATTCTCAAAACCGATGGTGGGGGTGAGTATAACTCCAAAGAGTTTCAGAAGTTCTGTGAGGAGAATGGAATTGAGCATGAGGTAACTGCTCCTTACACTCCTCAACACAATGGTCTTGCTGAAAGAAGAAATCATACTTTGCTTGATATGTGAGAAGCATGCTGAAGGAGAAGAAGCTTCCTCAGAACTTTTGGGGAGAAGCTGTTGCCACCGCAACATATGTGCTCAACAGATGTCCAACGAAGAAGCTGAAGGAAATAATTCCTATTCAGAAGTGGACGGGAGAAAAGCAAAGTGTTAGTCATTTGAAGGTTTTTGGTTCTGTTTGTTACAAACATGTTCCAGAAGCTAGAAGACAGAAGTTGGATGATAGAAGCAAAGTAATGTTACTGGTGGGGTACCACAGTACGGGTGCGTACAAGCTTTATTGCCCAGAAACTAATAAAGTTGATTTCAGCAGAGACGTTATTGTGAAGGAATCAGAAGTTTGGAATTGGGATAAGTCTCAATCTGATTCTGATGTGAGAACTTCTGAAGAAAGGTCAGAAATAAGAATTTCTGAAACTGATGGTGATTCTGACTCTGAAGGAGACTCAGAAGATGAAGGTGATTCTGATGATCCAGATTCTGATGATGATCAAGATTCTGGTGGTGATTCAGACTCTGGGAATATGCCAGACTCTGAAGGTGGTCAAGGTTCTGGAGGAAGTCAACCTTCTGAAGCAAGAGCTTCTGAAGGAGAAACTTCTGAGGATAGAACTTCTGAGGTTCAAGCGTCTGAAGAAGATTCTGAACAAGGTCAGAGGCCACAGAGAATCAGAAACATTCCAAGAAGATTTGCAGAGTTTGACATGTTGCAAGACACTGAAGTAGATTCTGAAGGAGAAATTATTCAGTGTGCCATGTTAGTAGACTCTGAACCCGTAAGTACAGAAGAGGCTCTCAAGCAGAAGTTCTGGCTAAAGGCCATGAAAGACGAACTTGATGCCATAGAGAGAAACAAGACCTGGAAGCTGACAGAACTTCCAAAGGACAAGAAAGCCATCAGCGTCAGATGGGTTTTCAAGCAGAAGCTAAAGCCAGATGGATCAATTGGCAAACACAAAGCGAGGTTGGTAGCAAGAGGATTTCTGCAGAAACCTTGGCTGGATTATTCTAAAGTGTTTGCACCTATAGCGAGACATGAAACAATCAGATTGGTGATTGCAATAGCTGCTAACAGGAATTGGCCTCTGATGCATTTAGATGTGAAATCTGCATTTCTGAACGATCCATTAGAAGAAGAAGTTTATGTGTCATAACCTCCTGGATTTGTGAAAAAGAATCAGGAAGGGATGGTGTACAGATTACATAAAGCTTTGTATGGATTGAAGCAAGCGCCCAGAGCTTGGAATCAGAAGATTGATTCATTTTTCAAGAAGCAGAGTTTTCAGAAATGTGAGATGGAATACGGTGTTTATGTTCAACATATTTCTGAAGGAAATATGATTCTGGTGTGTTTGTATGTTGATGACATACTGCTGACCGGAAGTTCTGAACAAGAATTAGCTAAGTTCAAGAAGTTGCTGATGAATGAGTTTGAAATGACTGATCTCGGGAAAATGACATACTTTCTAGGGATGGAGTTCAGATATTCTGAGAAAGGTATCATTTTGCATCAGCTGAAGTATGAACGAGAACTTCTGAAGAGATTTAAGCTGCAGAATTGTAAGGCTGCTATCACACCTACATATACAAATCAGAAACTAGATTCTGATTCTGATGGTGAGGATTGGATGCTACAACCTTCAAACAGTTGATTGGTTCTCTAAGGTATTTGTGTAATACTAGACCTGATATTTGCTATGCAGTTGGAATGGTTAGTAGATTCATGAGTAAACCCAAGTGGTCCCATTACCAAGCTGCTGTCAGGATTCTGAGGTATATCAAGGGAACTCTGAAGTATGGAGTGCTGTTCCCTTCTGGAAGAAAGTTTGAATCAGAACTTCTGAGTTATTCAGACTCTGATTGGTGTGGAGACAGAGTTGACAGAAGAAGTACTTTTGGATACTTGTTTAAGTTTCTGGGAGGTCCTATTTCTTGGAGTTCTAAGAAGCAACCTGTTGTTGCGTTGTCAACCTGTGAAGCTGAATATATTGATGGCGCTGTTACTGCATGCCAAGCTGTGTGGATTCTGAACTTGCTGGAGGATCTGAAGATCAAAGTTGACAAACCTCTGAAGCTGATGATTGATAACAAGTCTGCAATCAATCTTGCCAGAAACCCAGTGTTGCATGGGAGAAGCAAGCACATTGAGACCAAGTATCACTATCTGAGAAGTCAAGTTCAGAATGGAGTGTTAGAAGTTCTGTACTGTAGCACCCAGAAGCAGTTGGCAGATGTTCTGACGAAGGCTATCAAGACTGATCAATTCCTTCGCTTAAGGGATGGAATTGGAGTTGTTAGTTTTGAGGAAATATAAATTAAGGGATGGTATTAGAAATAATTTATATTTTAATTAATATTCACAAACTTGGTGACCAAGTTTGTTAGAGGGTATTTTAGTATTTTATTGTTGCTTTTGTAGCCCTAGTTTTTAGCTTATAAATAGGGTAGTGTATATGTCATTCCAATCATTGTTTCCTTATCATTTGTAGCCGTCATTCTCAATATAATATATTCTCTTCTTTTCATCATTATTTCACCTTGTACACCAACATAAATGTTGATCTCCATTTCCTTAGGAAATGATCTGGACTCCATTAGAAGATGCTAATAGTTCACTTTGTTTGAGCATTTAACTTGTCATCTTCTCAATTAAATTTGGTATTCTCACACATTTTCATAACTTCAAAACTGTTCACAAACAAGTTTGAGTCAAAAGTTCCAAAAAAATTTTTGGTAGTTCATTTTAAATTTTCGATAACAAATCAAATTTTGATAATTCTTTTCTTTAAATTAACTATATATATTTTTTATTGATTTTTTTTATAAAAAATTAACAAACTGAAATTTTTGATAAATTCGATATCTACTTTATTTTTTCGGATTTTTAAAAATTCTGATAGTTCATTTACAATAATTTTTTTTCTTAATACTATAAAAAATTTTGAAAAGTGCTGTAGTTTATCAAAAAATTTGAAAAGTGTGGTAGTTTACCGAAAATTTCAAAATTTTAAGTAGTGTAAAAATATTTTTCAAAAATTTTGGTTTTTTTTCCCGAAAATTTTGATATTTCTTCAAATTTTAGATGATTTTTTTACTGAAAAATTTCGGTAAATGGAATAGAAAATCTAAAAAATTTAGTAAAGGGATAAAGATAATAGTAGCCATTATGTTGGGTGTCAGATTTAATTGAGTAGGTGATGTATTAAATGCTCTAATAAGTCCATTTTGCTTAGATCCATTAAAGAATCTAAATATTTAAGTGTATCTTTTTCCATATTATGATTATGCAGAATTAAAATGTCATTTTAATTTCTTTCATCTTTTTTATTTGTCATATGAATAAATCCTAATTTGATGTAGCCGTAGAACCCACCTATCAACAACAATAACATATTTTGGAGGAATTAATCTGCCACCTCCCACTTAGGTCTCACCCCCCAATATGTATGAAAAGATGATATTGCTCGCAAATTCATTTTTAAAATTTTCGAAATTCACAGTTCTTTGAAATCTGTGGAGCGATATCGGAAACTTCGTCCAACTACCGGAAATTAAATTTCAAAAACAATGCGTTATTTTATCAGAAATTTCAGAATTTATGGTATTTTGTATCGAAAATTTCAAAATTTTCGATATTTACATTGAAATATGTATCGAAAATTTCAAAATTTCCGATGTTTACATTAAATTGTATACCAAAAATTTCAAAATTTCCAATACAAATCCCATACGTTATACCGGAAATTTCAAACACACTACAGGAAATTTCAAATTTTTGGAAACTGAATGCAACTTACCGGACGGAAATTTCTGATACACTATCGGAATTTTACTATGTACCGAAAATTTCATTATAACTACCAAAAATTTCATACGAAAATTTAGTGTGTTTTTGAGCCAAGGGCAGTTTAGAAAATATGAAACTTGGGGGTGCCAAATATAATTTAGGGGGGATAGGTTAAATTCTCCATTTTTTGTCGTCCAACCTATGAATTATGAATTATAGGACATCCATATTTAATAAACTTACTCACTACATATATTATTTAAGAGCTAAATATTGTTCGCATCTTATTTTGACAAATCAAGAATTAACTATTCATTTTTTGTTTTTCATCCTCTTATTTCTAGAGAAAAGGTGCCCTAGTAATCCAGAGTTCGGCCTAAAAGATCATAAGTTTGGCCAAACATTGTTCCCACAATGAGAATTAGCTATTCCTCTTTGTTCAAATGTTAAAAAAACATAATTATTGTTGAATTAAAAGAGAAATTATGAAAGAATTGTCATTCATTAATGAAAATATAAATGTAAGGAATCGAAAGAAGATAGAATACAAAATATTTTAGGGAAATGGTAACATGTGTCCTAAGGGCACATGTTAAGAGTTAAATGTAGAATTTTTTTTTGGAAATTGTGTATTGGTTTTATTAAAAGTTAATAATTAATTTTTTCATTGTGTTTTTCAATATAAACTTTTTATTTGTAGGTTTTTTAATATGTGTCCTAATGTGCCCTTAGGGCACATGTTAGTATTATCCAATATTTTATAATACAATACTATAATACTAAAAATATCATTAATGATTCATTGATATTATAAAATTATTTATAATTTAATATATTTTTTTCTTCTTAAAATGACTTATATTAGAAAAATGAAAAGAGTAGAATATTGAGGTATAAAAACAAATCTTAGATGTGAAATGACATTGTTAATATGTTTTTCGAATTACTAGAAGCACAACAACAAATGAATATACATCGGTTTAATTGTTCGGTACTAGGGATGAGATTGTGCCAGATCAGCTAATAAAGACCTATGACCTAGCCTACACATATCTATGTCAGGCCATTAATTTTTTAAACAAAAAAGAACTAGAATTTCTTATAAGCCTATTTAGTTAAAAGATAAGGTTTCATGACGTAAAAAAAGTTTTTTAAACTTATCAAACCAACCTATTTAAATAAATATGAATAATTTTATTATTATTATTATTAGTATTATTATTGTTGTTGTCGTTGTTGTTGTTGTTGTTGTTATTATTGTTATAGTGTACTTTGAATAAAAGTAAAAAAATAAAACTTAATTATTTTAAAGAACTTGTGAAAATGGGATGAAAACATTTTATATTATTTTTATAAGTATTCTTAAATAAATAATTTTACAATTACTAGATATACTAAAATAAGCAGATAAATTTTTAGTATGATCTTTAAGTTTTTTAATCTATATAACCAATAATTATTTTTTTTATTTATAAATATTTAAATAAAATATATTTTAAGTATATTAACAGGCTAATTAGATATTTAAAAAATATCAAAATCACACCCAAAATAAATTTATGGTAGATTAGAAGCAAAACTCAGGCTTTGATATTTTTAATAGGTTAAAGTGTGATAAAATCCAATTCGGACAAGTCATCCCTAATTAATACATTTTGATGTTAATCAATTTGTAATTGATTAATTCCAACTAATAAATTAATTTACTCAAATATTCAAAGATTTAGATTTTTTTTTTACACATTCAAAGATTTAGTTTAAAAAACAAAGTTGGTACACAATCTGATTAAGTTCATGTACATAAATGCAAATAATACTATTCAAATTTCTTGACAAAAAAACTATTTGCTATAAGCTAAACGATTAGGACCAAAAGACTTTGACACCACATATTCATTCAAAATCTTAAGGCATTAGGAATATAAGTTATTTATCTTATATATCTAACATTTCATTCATTTTTAGTAGATGTGGGATTTAACCACTCACACTTAAATCCCAATAATCTCCCACACAAGTGTGAGTCACACGTATCACCAGCCTTGATCCATACTAGAATTCACTTCTGCTCCCCTATCGAGTCTAACCAGACTCTAATACCGCTTGTTGAAGAGTCCGGGGAGTGCTGGAAGTGTCAATGAGATAAACGTTCAGGATCCAAGAGACATTGACACCACATATTCATCAAAAACCTTAAAACAATAGAGATATGTGTCACCTCTCTTCTCTACCTAACATTTTCTCCTTAAGTGTAAGTCTATTTATGATATTCTCCTTCAACCAGAAGCTCTTTCATCCACATACACTTGTACCATTATTAACACGTTTTTTAATGAGACATGCCTCTTACCCACCACCACGTGGGGAAGATTTTCGATACAACAGAGTCAATCCTTCTCTCGATTCAACGACTTCAATACCACTATGGGGGAGCGTTGGAAAATTCTCCTGAAAAATGATGGTGGTGGATTGAGAATTTTCCCTAAAGCAAAAAGTTATGGATATAACATGACGATCCATTTTACATTTAAAGAATCATTTTATATATGTTTGCAAAAATTGAACTACTTAAGCACAACTAATACTATTAATTAAATTTAATAATTTTACCAGTGCGAATAGTCAACCAAATATCTTTAATATAATCAACGATTCTAAAATAATCAATACATATATGATTGCTCAAACCACATCAAACTCTGCGTACATTTCTTCTCAATAATAAAATAAAGAATTATTTTCCATAAACTTAATATTACTTCCCGATTGTCCTTTAATACATTCTCTGACTATTATTATAAGTAAATTTAATTTTTTTTAGTACATTTGACCATTAATGTAGTAAGTTTATATATAGACTAGATACATTAATAGTTAAATGTACTAAAAAAAGTAAAAATTGCTTATAATAATAACTAAAGAGTGTACGCATTTCTTAGAAATGACACCCACATTTTTTTTTAAAACGGACAAAGAAATTAACTATAGTTGAAAACACAATTCTAATAACATTTATCAAAGTCAAATCTTTATAAATCACAAACATTTTGGGAATTAAAATCTTTGTAAAAAATAATTTTTTAATTTTTGCAATATCCAACAAAAGTTTTCTTGATGCTCCATTTCCAAGTATGCAAATGTCACTATAACTCTCTTTGGTAGAAATAAATGATAGATAATAAGCTAACTAGTAGCTTATAGATGATGATTAATAATTGATAAATAAAAGAGAAAAAAATTGATGTTTGTTAACTGATAACTGATAAATAAATTGAAGGGTTTGTTAGGAAAAAAAGAAACATAGAGAAAAAAGAGGAACACAATAACAACATTAGAGATTAACGTGGAAACTCTAAAACCGAAAAAAAAATTACGACCGTTGTCAAATGACAACCAGAGAATAACACTATGTGGAAATTATTACAACACATAGACTACCCTCAACCACCCTAAGGCTCCAATACACTCACACTCTCTAAAGCAAATATTTAACTACCCCTCACAACACTCTAAACCAAGAGTCACTAGTGCAGGAAAGACTTTTTACATCGGACGAAAAACACATTTTACATCGGATCTAGGCCCGATGTGAAGTCAAACAATGTAGTATATCAAAGACATTTTACATCGAACAATCGCCCGATGTGAAAAATACACCTACTACATCGGTTGACTGTTACATTTGATGTGAAATATGGGTTTAACTTTATTTTTTTATAAATAAATTCACATTTAACATTGGCTGCCTTTCTGGCCCGATGTAAAATGTAGGTTGTTACATCGGTTGCTTTTCTGGTCCGATGTAAAATATAGGTTTTTACATCGGTTGCAATGCGCGTCCGATGTAATATGTATGCTGTTTTTCTTAAAAAATTAGACTATTTTTTAGCGGAATCGAGGTGGAATTCCTGTAATTTTTTTTGGTGCCTAATTTTTCATATTTTTCCAACATCACACATACCACATTTAAGTCGCTATTTGGTATCTAATTTTTCATATTTTTCCAACGTTAATTTCATTGCACCAAATAGCTAGGATGCACATATTCTTCAAAATGAACAATTGATTTACAAAAGTACTAATCTAATATACACACAAGTGTACAAAATTATAAGTATGTTTAAACGGTGGACTACTACAACAACAAAAGCAATGAAAACATACAAAAATATCCAACCATTTACAAGTTTTTTCCCACACTTGAAATACCAACATGCAATCCACAAGAAGATGAGTTGTAGCTTCAGTAGACAACACCAAAATCACATTTGCTGACAGAGAAAGAGAGGTGAATGGTCCCCAATTCCAGCTTGGTTTACACTAGATGAAGTACTACTTGTTGCACTACCTGATTCTTCACTTGGAACATAAGTTTCAGCCTCAACATTACTTCTCAATTCCTGAAATAATAACCATACTCTTATAGAGTCATTTGCGAAATAAAATAAAAAATTACTTTCATTAGTCAGACGATGTTCTAAAGCAGAAGGTTTAATACTCGCCTCTTTAGAGGATACAATTTGTTCTATTGGCCTATTAGATGCTAGATTCTTGCGACGCTCCATATATGTACGATACGAGAACGCCTGATTTTAGAGTTCATGTACCTGTAAATAATCACAAAACGATAAGAGATCGCTGCTAGTACGAAACCTTTATAGCTAAAGGTTAACTTACTTGATATGTTCTTTGGCTTAAATATGCTCATCGTCACCTTTGTAGATTGCAGGTAGACCAGATAGATCACAAACCAATAGGCTTGCAAAGAAAAACTGCACGAAAACTATTGTAAACTCATCACGAAACAATAGTTAAATACATATATGTAGGAATGGTTCAGGATTCGAACCACACTGAAGTAAGGAGAAGAAATTGTTCTCTTTAGTTACCTGATTTTTAAGAGCTTTACATGCACTGCCACGAAATGCAGGATCTAAAGCAAGAAGTGTGCATAAGAGACCTAAAGATGATGGGGGAAGATCCTTGAAAGATTCTACCAGACTTGGTATATAAGACTTTAGAGGTATAAAAGTTGTAGAAAGTTTCAACTTTTTCCAATACTCTTGTGATGGTGTGCCGCATAGCTTGAAAATTCTATGAAGTTGCTCAACCTGGAAGCAAGGAAAGTTCGTGATTAGCAGAGATGTGCAGACATCATCTCGCAAATTTGTCATCTATTGAGCTAGACTTTAAGATCGAGTTACGCCTAACGTCCAAATTCTAAGTGCGAAAATAAAATTAATTTAAATAATTATTAATTACCTTAGTTCTTGCAGGCATGATTGGAATCCCAAATTCCAAGGTAAAGCACCAGAGAATAAATATCACAAACTACATAGACCTGATAACCACATATACAACAACTTTATACTGAGTGAAAGAATCCCAAAGAAAGTTATGTCTTTCAATGGTTGTCCGAGATCTTATACAATAACAAAACTGGCAAGTGATTTAAACACCAGGCTCATTTGACTAAACTTTGATTGAATATCAAATATTATAAAACTGCCTGAATCAATCAACTGAACAAGAATAATTATATGTTTCCCAAAACGTAACAATTTTTAAAGAATGAATACAATGAAATTACTTAAATACAATGAGTCCACACATCTCTGTGCATATGTCCCCGAGAATTAAAAGCAAAAGCCAGTTACCTCCCAAGCAATCTCAAAAACTACCTCCTTGAACTTAAGCATCCACATCCAAATTTCTTCTAACCACCTCTCAACTTTAACACGTTGCTGAAACTGTTAATTTTTCCAAAATACTGCCATTTGTCAGTATCACACTACATACCAAAGTCATAAAAAATATAGGAAGTGACATGGGCGCAAGATCTTCTTTAATTAAACACAACAAGAACAAAGGTGAAAAATCCATCAAAAAACCAATGAAAATTGTAGATAATTCACCCAATAATTAGCAGAGACTAGTGGAATAATTTGGTTTTATCAAAGGTTGTTGACAATTCAACACAGCAAACCTAACTTACTTCAAAAAATTTTTTTTTTTTGGAAATTTTAGTATCCGGCCTTGCGACCGACTAATCCAAGAGGGACCAAACCCACCGTCCACTAGCGGGGGCCCCGTTTCAAGCCAGAGCAAAACTCCGTATGGACTGTCCCACACAAGGGTTGATTGCACCTAGTAGGATTCGAACCTGACATAAGAAGTATGGTTTGGTACAGGGTGTCATAGGACTTACTTGTTGAGGTTTGTCCAATTGTGACTAAAAAGGGGGAGAAGTAGCCAAGGAGAAGTATGTCAAATATTCTGATATGTGAAATGCTGTCAAAGGAGTTGATGGTTGTTGCTGCTAAGGAATGAAGTCAAGGAATATGCTGCCGAGGATGTAGCTGATTGCTGATGTTATAGTACAGAAGTGCAAATATTGAGGGGGAGTAAGTGTTGGTCTGCTGAACAGCGGTTATGTTGGTTCTTGTTTTGAGGGGGAGCACCATTGTTAAAGATTGTTGAAGATTGTTGAAAATTGTAGCTGTTGAAGATGATGCTGCAGCAGAGTTTTATGTGAAGTGAAGTCTTTATTGAAGATGCTGCTGCATGGGTTTCAAAAGATATTCAAGTTTTTCCGCTGCTAAAGTTTTTCCGCTGCTAAAGTCTCTGAAGATGCAGAGTGCAGAGATTGTTTTAGCCAAAATTAGCCAAAGGGGGAGATTGTTAGTTATTGGATTGACTGGAATTTTGGTAAAACAAAGTATATTCAATGTTGATGTCAAGGTGCTGATGTTGCAACATTGAGTCTTAACACTGGGCTGTGTTAAGTAGTTAATTTGCTGAAGTTGGATGTCTGATGTCACATAGGCGATATTGTGACATTAGATCTGCAGAATTAATAACATCAGGCTGTGATGTTGTTAGGGTTTGCGTGTTAGCTGGAATTGTGGAGAGCAAGCTGTCTCATTGGATGCGAATATCTTGGGTTAGATATTCTTCGCTGCATGGGAGATCTGGTGCAGATTTGTAGGAGATTTAAAAGGTTGAAGATTTGAAAAGATTTTAGGAGAAAATCTGTTTTAAATATTCAGTTTTAAATAACAAATCAGGTCAGATATTATAGCAAGTCCAAGCCCAATTCAGGTTGCTATTTAAAGCGCACAAGACCAAAGGAAAAGGGACAGAAATACAGAGAGAAGATCAAGAGCAGAGACTGAGTGTCTTGAGTATTTTGTACGAGGTGTATAACCAGAATTCTAGGGTGAATTGTTGTGTCGTATTCTGTCCTCTCTTAGAAGCTGTGAAGCAATAGAGAGTTGTAACTTGATCAAAGCTGTGAAGCAGAATCAAGGGTTCTCAAAGAGGGTGTTCTTTGAGAGTTTTAGGGATTGAGTAGTGTTCTCATATCTAAGTGGTTTCTTAGGTAGAAAGTCACTAGTAGGGATTAAGTTTAGGAGATTGTCAACTAGGTTGTTGAGTCTGTAAATTAATTCTACAAGTAGTGAATTTCATCCCTGGCTTGGTAGCCCCCAGAGTAGGTAGTTAGACCGAACTGGGTGAACAATTCCTTGTGTTAATTTGTTACTGTTATTGATGTCCATTGTGCAGAGTGTGTTGTTGTGACATCGCACCTTAACATCACACGTCTGATACCAGAATTTCAATTGGTATCAGAGCAGGCATCCTGTCTGTCTCTGGGTGAGATCTAGGGAAGTTACTTTCTGGTGTAAAGATGGACAAAGAAGTTGGAGGATTTGTCAACAGACCCCCTATATTGGATGGTTCCAATTATGATTATTGGAAGCCAAGGATGACCACCTTCTTGAAATCCTTGGACAGCAGGGTTTGGAAGGCCATTATTAAAGAATGGAAAACACTTGTTGTGTGTGAGAAAGATGATGCGGGGAAAGATAAAGAGGGCACCTCAAAGACGAAGCTTGAAGAAGAGTGGACCAAGGAAGAAGATGAGCTTGCCCTTGGAAATTCAAAAGCCCTAAATGATATCTTCAATGGAGTTGACAAGAACATATTCAGGTTGATCAACTCATGTGAAGCTGCTAAGGTTGCATGGGATATTTTGAAGGCTACTCATGAAGGTACATCTAGAGTTAAGATGTCAAGACTTCAGCTTCTAACATCTAAGTTTGAAAGCCTGAAGATGAAGGAAGATGAGACTATTCATGACTTCCACATGAGTGTTCTTGAGCTGGCCAATGCATCCAGTGCTCTTGGAGAAAAGATGTCAGAAGAAAAGCTTGTAAGGAAGATCCTTATGTCCCTTCCTAAGAGGTACAAGATGAAGGTGACTGCAATTGAAGAAGCACAAGACATCAGTCAGATGAGGGTTGATGAGCTCATTGGATCTCTTCAAACATTTGAGCTTGGGTTAAATGAAGAAGAACCTGAAAAAAAGCCAAAAAGTATAGCCTTGACTTCAAAGGCTCAAGAAGAGAAAGGGAAGAGTAATGAATCCCAGGAGGATTTATCTCAGGCCATAGTTATGTTGGGAAGGCAGTTCAACAATGTGTTCAAGAGGATGAACAATAACTCCAGGCCTAATGTCAAGAACATCTCTTCTGACATCAGCAAGTCAAAAGAGAAAGATGAAGAAAAGACTGCTCAAGAGAAAGGTGTTCAGTGCTTTGAATGTGAAGGTTATGGATATGTCAAGAAAGAATGTCCCACATTCTTGAAGAAGCAGAAGAAGGGCATGACAGTTTCCTGGTCTGAATCTGATAGTGAAAGTGAAGGTGAGTCAGCAAAGCATGTTAGAGCCTTAACAGGAACTGTTGTTTCTAATGATGATAGTGATGGATAAATAACTTATGAGGAGTTAGCATCTACTTATCAAGAGTTGTGTTTAAAAAGTGCTGAGATTTGTCAAGAAAACAAGTGTCACAAGCAACAGATTGCTCAGCTTGAGAATGTAAAAGCTGATCTGGAAAATGAAGTTGTACTAGTTAAATCTCAACTTGATCAGATGACAAAATCCGTTAGGATGATGAACAGTGGTACAACTACTCTTGATAAGATTCTTCAGTCAGAGAAAGTTGCTGGAGATAAATCAGGTATAGGATATGTGATTGAGGAAAAGGGTTCTACAGAAGCTAGCACTTCAGGAACAAAGAAGGAGATGTCTCAACCAATGTCTCAGCATCAAACAAAGAGACATGATTCTACACCTAAGAAGGTTACTCATCCACAACCTCAGAATGTTGAGAAGAAGAATGCTCATCATCAGAAGAAGGTGTTGTCTCAGGGAGCTAATCAGTATATGCCACCTCAATATCACAAGAGCATGAAGGCTGCTGGGTTCAATCAGAACATGTTTCATCAACATCAGGGGAACTTATATGAAGATGGATATGGATACAACAATGTTGTGCCTCATTACTATGGAAGAAGGAGACAACATTATGAGTGGGAGCCACAGCAATATCATCATCATAATGGTAGAAGATATAACCAATTCAGAGATGACAGAGTTAAATGCTTCTATTGTGGAAGGTTTGGACATATGCAGTACTCTTGTTTTAAACTGCATGGTTTTCCACAATCTGCTCCTCAAAGGAAACTAAAGGAGGTCAGGCCCAAAGTTGTTAAACAATGGGTTCCTAAGGAGAAGGTGAAGTGTCTTTTAGCCCACACATCAGATGGACATTTTGCTATGGATGCATGGTACTTTGATAGTGGATGTTCAAAGCACATGACTGGATCCAAGAAGCATTTGGTAGAGTTCAATCCTTGCCATGCAAATGATGTTATTTTTGGCAATGGTAAAAAAGGGGTAGTAGAAGGAGTTGGAAGAGTGAAGAATCATGATGGTCTTACTCTTGATAATGTGCTCCTTGTTCAAGGGTTGAGTGCTAATTTAATTAGCATAAGTCAACTTTGTGATGAAGGTTACAAGGTAAGCTACACTAAAGATGAATGTGTGGTAGCTGATGATCAGAATGAGGTAGTAATGAAGGGAGTAAGATCCAAAGAGAATTGCTATCAGTGGATACCTCAAGTGGACAGCTTATCTAGTGATGTTAAAGTTGATGTAACATCAGATGATGACATCAAATGCGAAAGTATGGTGAAAAGTCAATCTGGATTAATGACTTATGGTGTTGTTACTCCTACGATTGATGATGTGTTAAAAGCCAACTTGAGTAGTCAGTTATGTGAGAAAGATGAAGGAGTCAACAATGCTGATGGAAGGATCAAAAGATGTGACCTTAAGAAGTGTTGGGAGCTGAATACTTGCAAGGACAAGAAAGATGACAACCTGACTAATGACTCCTATAGTTCAGAAGAAAAATTTCACAAGTTGACAATCCTTAGGTTGGAAGATGCAGATGTTAGAGCTGATGATGAACTAATTGCAAAAGTGGTTCCTGGGGTTGCTAAACGACTGAAATCAAGGAAGAGGAAAGCTATTGAGTCACCTCCAAAGATGATAACTGAGAAGCAGAAGATCTATGTGGATGGTACTACAAAATCTAGGAGTAAAGTGTTCATCTCTTCCAGAAATAGGAAGATCAGAGATAAGTCTGATGATAATGTCCAGGATATCTCTCAAATGAAGGAAGTCGTTGTTGTTAGAACTTCTGAGAAAATTCAAAAGGCCATACTAGATAACATTCCTGTGCTTTTCATAAAATGGTGGAAGTATGTTCTGGAAAAAGAATTTGGTATAGATACTCTGGATATGGTTGAGTTTGCTAGGATATGGTTCAGAGAGGGTGTGGGAACTTATGGTATTCAGGTGTGTCTGTTAACCTAAATAAGCTGCTCTGACTGTGTTTTTTTTGGAGCTTCTTGAAGGACTTCTTTGTGCAATGAGTCCTTTGAATGGTGATGAGAAGCTGATGTCCCAAAAGATGATATAACATCATGTTTGCTGGTGGTTATATCTAGAAGATGATTAAGATTGGACATGTGGAGTTGGATGCTCTAGCATTTTTGGTCAGAAGAGGTGGAGATTATGGTCATGTGTTTAGTAGTTTGCTCTGGCAAAGCATGACCACTGTCTTTGAAGACTTCACCAGTTTCAACAACTACTGGTGGATGTAAGGATAGAGGAATTGTGATCTCTTGAAGAGACTGGATCTCAGTAAAGCTTATAAGTAAGCTGAGAATTTGTGGAGTTTGTGACACAGTGTTGAGATTGGATTACTTTGCTGATAGTAAATCAAGTGGTGGAGCATATGTAATACCATGGTGTGTGGTGTCAAGAGTGTCCTAACTGATGTTAGAACATTTTCTGTGTTGGTTATCCTTGGTGAAGGATGTCTTTGTTCTGGATCTGAAGCTTAGTGCTTACATTATATCTAAGGAGCATCTACATAGTCATACGGGAGAATGATGAAGTAGAAGGTTTGCCTTGGATGGTGAAGATGAATGGTATGATAGCCTTTGGAGAAAGGGACAGTGGTACCAAAATGCATGTACTCAGAAAATGTGCTCAAATGTTCGTCTCCATCTAGAGCATTTGTTAATCACGACAGGGGGAGTACTTGTCTATGGATTTGCAGCAAAGGTGCATTTATTGTGAAGATTGCGTGCTTCAGATCTTGTGGATGATTGTGTGAAGCCTTCATAACTGGATGGATGAAGAATATGTCTGGATTTTCAAAATGTGGATATTGCTAACATAAGAAGTATGGTTTGGTAGAGGGTGTCATAGGACTTACTTATTGAGGTTTGTCCAATTGTGGCTAAAAAGGGGGAGAAGTAGCCAAGGAGTTAGCTAAGGAGAAGTATGTCAAATATTCTGATATGTGAAATGCTGTCAAAGGAGTTGATGGTTGTTGCTGCTAAGGAATGAAGTTAAGGAATATGCTGCTGAGGATGTAGCTGATTGCTGATGTTATAGTACAGAAGTGCAAATATTGAGGGGGAGTAAGTGTTGGTCTGCTGAACAACGGTTATGTTGGTTCTTGTTTTGAGGGGGAGCACCATTGTTGAAGATTATTGAAGATTGTTGAAGATTGTTGAAAATTGTAGCTGTTGAAGATGATGCTGCAACAGAGTTTTATGTGAAGTGAAGTCTTTATTGAAGATGCTGCTGCATGGGTTTCAAAAGATATTCAAGTTTTTTCGCTGCTAAAGTTTTTCCGCTGCTAAAGTCTCTGAAGATGCAGAGTGCAGAGATTGTTTTAGCCAAAATTAGCCAAAGGGGAGATTGTTAGTTATTGGATTGGCTGGAATTTTGGTAAAACAAAGTATATTCAATGTTGATGTCAAGGTGCTGATGTTGCAACATTGAGTCTTAACACTGGGCTGTGTTAAGTAGTTAATTTGCTGAAGTTGGATGTCTGATGTCACATAGGCGATGTTGTGACATTAGATCTGCAAAATTAATAACATCAGGCTGTGATGTTGTTAGGGTTTGCGTGTTAGCTGGAATTGTGGAGAGCAAGCTGTCTCATTGGATGCGAATATCTTGGGTTAGATATTCTTCGCTGCATGGGAGATCTGGTGCAGATTTGTAGGAGATTTAAAAGGTTGAAGATTTGAAAAGATTTTAGGAGAAAATCTGTTTTAAATATTAAGTTTTAAATAACAAATCAGGTCAGATATTGTAGCAAGTCCAAGCCCAATTCAGGTTGCTATTTAAAGCGCACAAGACCAAAGGAAAAGGGACAGAAATACAGAGAGAAGATCAAGAGCAGAGGCTGAGTGTCTTGAGTATTTTGTACGAGGTGTATAACCAGAATTCTAGGGTGAATTGTTGTGTCGTATTTTGTCCTCTCTTAGAAGCTGTGAAGCAATAGAGAGTTGTAACTTGATCAAAGTTGTGAAGCAGAATCAAGGGTTCTCAAAGAGGGTGTTCTTTGAGAGTTTTAGGGATTGAGTAATGTTCTCATATCTAAGTGGTTTCTTAGGTAGAAAGTCACTAGTAGGGATTAAGTTTAGGAGATTGTCAACTGGGTTGTTGAGTCTGTAAATTAATTCTACAAGTAGTGAATTTCATCCCTGGCTTGGTAGCCCCCAGAGTAGGTAGTTAGACCGAACTAGGTGAACAATTCCTTGTGTTAATTTGTTACTGTTATTGCTGTCCATTGTGCAGAGTGTGTTGTTGTGACATCGCACCTTAACATCACACGTCTGATACCAGAATTTCAGTGAGTATAAGAGAACTTATAAAAAAATCAAATACAAGCTTAAAGTGCTTTTGACTGGTGCATCTTGAAACGAAGAACTTAAATTCTATATATAACCTTGGACTCCCTCTTCATTCACAAAACTAAGCGATATGGGACTTCTTCAACATGTATATTTTCAACCAACCCCAACAATCTCCACCTTGATTAAATTTATATACATAAGCTTTCATTGTCTTCACCAACAATCATACTTCACCATAAAGAGTATAGTCACTTGAAGCTACACCACTCCAAGAATTTCACATTGTCTTCACCGACAATCATAATTTTTAAAAACTATCATACTCTCTCATGAAGAATATATTTCACTTGAAGATAAACCACTTCAAGAATTTCACACTGTCATCACCGACAATCATATACTTTCTCATGAAGAATAAATTTCACTTGAAGCTAAACCACTCCAAGAATTTCACATTGTCTTCACCGACAATCATAGTTTTTTAAAACTATCATACTCCACCAAAAGAAGAGTATACTTCACTTGAAGGTAAACCACTTCAATAATTTTCACATGTTGAAAACCATGTTGAAAATTTATGGTGCAACTTCCTTGTTGGTAGGAAGCTCTTCAACCAACGACATAATCTCAAAACACACTTTGCATTAATGCCCATGTGTTAATTTGCTAGCAATAACTCATCCTTTTCCATGATAGTGTAAATGTCATGAGGACACACTTCTCAATTTTCAGAGAAGATCATCCTCTCTCACAGCGAGAGAGACATTGCTAGAATTTGACTCAGGGCCCTTCTCTGATGCAACCCCATCAAGACACTTATACTTTATATGTCAAAGCTTTCCACATTTTCAGCATCTCATACCCGTTTCATTGTTTTTCTTCACACACGACTTTTCTCTAGCAACCAACACTGAGTTTGATGAAGTATTCTCCTCACCCTTCAATCTTCTTACTTCAGAAATAATCTTACTATCAACTTCATCAAAGCTCAAAATTTCCTTCTCACAATTAAAACATGTTTAATATGTTTATAGGAAGATAGAAGATACCACATGAGTCTCAAAGATTTATCTTCATCATCAATCTTGACTCCAATAGTTTTTAATTTAGAAACAATACCATTTAGAACACTTAGATGATCAGATACTTTCGTATGTTCATCCATACGCAAGCTATGAAACTGCTGCTTCAACAATAAACAGTTTGATATACCATTTCTTAGATATAGCCCTTCAAGTTTCTCCCAAAGCTCTTTGACTGACGACGTACCAAGAACATTCGCAAGAATATTCTTAGCCAAAGACATGCGGATTATACTCGAAGCTCTCAAATCTAATTCCTCTCACTTCTCGTTGTCCATATTGGAAATGTTTCCTTTCAACGCCTTGTGTAATCCTAATTGTATCAGAACATCTTTGACTTGAATTTTCCACAAAGCAAAATTAATTCTTCCACCAAATTTCTCTAAGTCAATCTGCACTGCACTTGAAAAACTTGACATTTCAACAAAAACCTTCCATGCAGCAAAACAAAATTTTCCCAACCAACACAAAGTATAAAATTTCTTTTGTGATGTGGAAGATCAGTCAAAACTGCAACCAAAAAGCATACTAAAAAAATTTATGCCTCACCAAACCAGGCTCTGATACCACTTGTTAGGAAAAAAACAAACATAGAGAAAAAATAGGAACAGAATAACAACACTAGAGATTAACCTGGAAACTCCAAAACCCGAGAAAAAATCATGAGCGTTGTCAAATGACAACAAGAGAATAAAACTATGTGAAAATTGTTACAACACATAGACTACCCTCAACCAATCCAAGACACCAATACACCCACACTCTCCAAAATAAATATTTAACTGCCCCTCACAACACCCTAAACTAAGAGTATAAAAGAAAATATAAAAAAGTCAAATACAAGTTTAAAGTGCTTTTGACTGGTGCATATTGGAATGAAGAACTTGAATCCTATATATAACTTTGGACTCTCTATTCATTCACAAAACTAAGCGATGTGGGACTTCTTCAACATGTATATTTTCAACCAACCCTAATAGTGTTTGGTAAAATAGTAGTCCTGATACCTGATAAATGTAAAATGATATAAAAGAATATTCTTTAATTAATAACTTAGTGATTATATTATCTTTTAAATTATTATTATTATTATTATTTATTATTTATTATTTTTATTACTATTATTAATTATTATTATTATTATTATTATTATTATTATTATTATTAAATTGTTTTTTATTTAAAATTAAATGTAACAATAAACATATATGTAAACAATGTTTTTTTACAGGATAAACAATGCTAAATATTTATTTAAAATTAAACGTAATATTATAATATCAAAATGTATTCAACATGTAAATTTTATCGGTGGTTAACCAATATTAGAGTTAGAGTGAACAGCAATAGAGAGCGATATTGAAAACGGAGGAAGAGAAAGAGGGAGGTGGAGTGGAAATGACAGAGAAAAACAATAATAGGGTTAAATATACAACTTCTTCTGTAATGTTAGCGAGTTTCAGTTTATCTTGTAAAAGATTTTTTTAGTGCACTATTTACTGACGTTGCGTGTATTAGTGTCATTTAATTTTTTTAAAATTTTTTTTAAATCCACGTCAGCAAATAATAAAAAATAATTTTTAAAAAATTCCACGTGGCATTTTAAAAATTTTTAATTATAATTTTTAAATTTAATTTTTTTTATTACGAGGGAGGTAAATAAAATATCTCTCATATTACAAGGGGGTAAAATATATTTTTGCTGTTTTTTTTTTTTAATGTTTTTTCAATTGTTATCATTTTAGTATTCTCACAACACTTGTAACATCAAATTGAAAAATAAGAGATCAATGAAAACATTTTTGATAATTGAAGAGATAATGTAATATTGTGGTATTCATGTAGTAAGAGGCAATCTAGTATCCCGTGGTAGCTATGAGCTTATTCTATCTCATATCCCTTTACATTCATGTATGAGCGAGATCTGTTATATTTGGAAGTAACATATTTTCACATTAATCATCGGGTGTGGCCTTGTTCTGTATGTATTCTTCCACTATGCACATATATGACCTTGTCCTTACTGCTTATTGCATTGTTGCTATTAGGCCATAGGTAGTATGTTAGGTTTGAATAATTTTTTTCCATGATAGTTTGAATTTTATGTGTAAAGTATCTAAATCAGTATAAACTTTTTTGTACATTAGTCATGCATGTAAGATATTAGTTGACTCGTGCAATGAAAGAGGGATAAAAGATATTTCATTCGAATGATGATTAGTGCATAGAGTTTAGTTAAAATTTGAAACTCTGAGTGATGTATGAGCAGAAGTTATTATTGTAACTAAGCATTGTATTCAAACAATTATTCTGTTGGTTAACCAAAAAGTAGCCATTCAATTTGATGTGTCTTATTCTGAGCTTCTTTCAAATGTCTACTTGTATTTATTTATTTATTAAAGCTTTCAAACTGATATTAACCAACAAAGTGCCTCGGCTGCAAAGTATTTCATATGCAGCATATTAAAGTTTTTTTCATCGATATCTTATTTTTCATTTTGATGCTACAAGTGTTGTGTGAATACTAAAATGATAACAACTGAAAAAACATTAAAAACAACAAAAATATATTTTATAGTGGCGTATGTATATATTAAACCGTATTTTATGTTTGGTTAAGTAGTTATTAGTTGTTAGGATTATGTGATATTTTATAGGATGATTAGTTATTCTTTTGCTTGCACCTCAAGCTTTCTCATTTGTGTGTGTGTGTGTGTGTATATATATATATATATATATATGACACTACCATTCTAACGTAACTTTAAGTTCATCAATGCACATGCACACAAATCATATTATGGTATCAATAATGTGAATAACTATGAATATTGGAGTAGATCAACGAGGAGAGCTCTTTTACGCAAAAACAAGATCAAGTTTATTAATGGCAAGATTGTTGCTCCTGTTGAATCAGATAATGCACATGCACACAAATCATATTATGGTATTAGTAGTGTGAATAACTATGAATCTTGGAGTAAATCAATGAAGAAAGCTCTTTTAAGAAAGAATAAGATCAAGTTTATTAATGGTAAGATTGTTGCTCCTGTTGAATCAGATCCATTGTTCGGACGCATGGGCCCTAAATGACAGGCCATGCGTCCATGACTCAACTCTTTTGGAAATCCTTTGCCGGGAGAAATATTCTTATCCACCTTTCAAAGTCTCAAAATATTCTTTTTTGAACACGTATGATATCAACAACATGAGTCCATGACTCAACTCTTTTGGATCTCCAAACTTAACACCCCTAATGAACCTACACTCTCATAACTATCCTCATATGAGGAAACTACAATATAAACAAAATTATCATTTCTTCTACTCTAAGGACAATCCCTTTAGGGACAAAATAAATGGCCTTCAATAAAAATTAACTCTTTATGCAATAATAGACCAATTTAACTTGGCAGAAGAAGATAAAGTAAAGAAAATAAACACAATAAACTGTTCATCGACTTCGATCAAAAGATCTACTTTGTAAAAGAGAACAGTTCTCTTTTTTTTTTGGAATAAATAAGAAATTTTATTACCAAAAAGACAATACAATACACGCCGATCAATCGATCCAGGCCCTAACTGACAAAACGAACAAAATCAACTTGATCTTGTTCTATTACAATACAACCAAAGTTTTCTATTAATATCCACTCTATGTAAGATAGTCTCAATTATGTCTTGACTTTGGAGCTCCTCTTTTGTCCCACCTTGAAAAATAATCTTGTTTCTAATTCTCCAAATAGCATACACAGTTTCTGACAATGCCATTTTCAACAACATTCTTTTGCTGCCCTTCCCTTTAGTATTGTTTTCCAACCAAACAATTTCAGCATTCCACTCAACTGGTCTATGGTCATATCCCATCCATTGCAACATCTCCCTCCAGATTTGATTTGTGTTGCTGCACTAAAAAAAGAGGTGCTTCCCTGTTTAAATCCCCTCGCAGAACAAACAAAGTCCATCCGTAATGCCTCCAAACTTCCGCATACAGTCCTTGGTTAAGAGTCGTTGGTTGTATAACATCCACAAAGTAAAGTTGGCACGAGGACTTGCCAAGTTACCTCTGAGAACTCTTCTCCAATCAACATTGGGCTTGTTCCCCCTTAACATCCTATAGATTTTCTTAGTGTAATACCTGCCGGTTTCTTGGAATTCCTTCCACTCCTACGAGTTAAGCAAGATATCTTTGTGCTTGAAAATGGCCTTTAATGTCCATAAACATTTCTCTGATTCACTATACTTCGAAGAGTTGTTACAAAAGATTTCAAATGAGTTACAAGAAAATAGTCATTGAAGTTCCCAAGAACAAACCCTATTTTCCACCCAAGTGTTTCCCAATCTTGCCAACTCTATATATGAATCACACAAGCCCAAAGTATTTTGATGTGTTTCTCAATCCCCCTTAGACATTTTCAAGGATTTCCCAAATTTCAAGAACGCACTCTTAGGAATTTACCCTTGTCTCTCTAAGATTTTCACTTGGAATCCTTAATTCTTCTCTTCGACTTGAGTTTTAAAAATCTAAAGGTTGTTATATTAAGAATGCAAGAAATACAAATATTTGATGTGTAACACCCATATGTAATATAATACATCAAAGCATCCATATCATACATGAATTCATGTTTTGGTACTGAAATATCATAAGTCCCTAGTTAACACATTATACATATACATGCCCAAAACACCTAATACAAAAAACTATGGCATTATATATACAAGATGTTCCAACACTAAGAACTAGATCAATTAATGATCTCAAAATCTTCACAACGAAAGCCTTGCCACACAAAAGCTACGATCCGTAAGGAAAAGTCAAACAACTTTGTCCTTACCCTTCGCCGAACCTGTAGTAACTGTGATGTAAACAACAACATGGGGTGAGATACATCAATCTCAGTGAGTTCCCTATCTTATAGGTCCTCTCGGCTCTACAAGGTTATAACAATCCTAACTCAAGTCCAAGGGAAAAGGGGAAAGGAATTCGAGTTCACAATTCCAATTCTCACACTATATGGAAACATGTAATGAGTTCATCAACTCACAATATCACTAATCGATAACCATACCAAGGCATCCCCTTTTCCCGTCCGCTTCTACGTCTAAAAGTCGACCCGAGTCATGGATCCTTGTAATCTACTTGACATACGAATGGATTCGGGTTCTACGAGCCATTAACCGTTATGAACCGTCACTTCCCACAGGCCATTAAACGTCACAAGCATACGCTCCTTGAGCGCCATTCGTACTGCACGCGGGAATCAAACCTGCCAAGTAGTCATGCATATGTTTCAGAGGAGCTCGAGACTCATGAAACTGCAACTCAAGATAACCGGTTATGATTACGTGATCTTACACACAATGTGATTGTATTCGACAATCACAAGGCCACAATGCCTTAAGGCCACATCCTCGTTTCACCAAACCACAATGTTTTACACACATGTTCCATACTAGTGTTCACTCTCACCTAGGCCAATCTCGTCACGGATGTACCTTCCTACATCAGGTGCCCGAGCCTTGCCGTCTAGGGTTTTCGATAAAATCCTAGTCATAGAACTAGATTATACTATAGTTTTGCATTGAGATTTCCTCACTCTTCCTATTCCATCTTTTCCCTTAGCATGCATATTCACTCTCAATCAAATTAAACAACAAGAGAAATAGGAAATAACAAGTCAATAATATAATAGAACACATAAAACAACATATCACAATTCACACCGATTCCGGTTTCCTCCGATTTATTTAATCGGGCATCAAAACTAATATTTTTCACTTACAACAGGTAGAATATTTCCCTAGCTCTCCATCGGTACCAAGAACACTTAAATCGGGTAAATGAGTCGAAAGTTACAGATTTTAGAAATAATTTTTTTTTCTTTTTGCTCCAGGTCGCGCTAAGCGCGCATCCATCCGCGCTAAGCGCGCTGCTCTCGGCCTGGAAGAGTTGGAAATTCTGCAGACCGCGCTAAGCGGGCATCACCGCGCTAAGCGTGCTCTGCATTATGCAGAAAATTTTTCTTTGTTACAGCAGCTTCCAACCTGCATAACCACCCTCACAAACACACCCAAACAGCCAATAGAGGTGTATTATCACGATCCTATCATGGTTGATCAAACAATTTCATAAAACATAATTTTCTCACAAAACCTAACATTTTCCAAAACCCATTTCATTCCAAACTCATTCCAATCAATACCAACATCATAACAATTATCTATAGATGTTTCTACACACACATTGATCATACTACACTATTTATATCGATTTCCAACCGTTAAATTCATGATTTTAGCAAGATTATTCATTTTCTCCCAAAACCAAACCTAACTCTAGAACTCAAGAAATCCTACAACTAAAGCATCTAACTAGAACTCACCTTGAATAGAGGATGGTGATGATGAAGATGAGATGATTTGATGAAGACTAGAGGTTGATCCAAGCTTTTCTCTTCAATTCCAAGTTTTCTCTTCTCTTTATTTCCTTTGCTCTTCCTTCTCTCTACTTTCTCTCTCTCAAAAGTTACTAACTTTGGCCAAATGAGGGAAAAGGAAAAGATATAGAAAATGTCATCAATTTAGTAATACTACTAAATGTCCAAATTATCTCAAATGCACCAAAAATAAAACCTCAGAGTTAAATAATATTAATTTGATCAGTTCTGAGTTCGCCAGATTACTTTAATTATTTTATCCAATAAATTCTCAGAGTAACCCGGAACCCAGTTGACCGTAATAATATTATCCCGAGTGGAATAATTCACGGGGTATTACATCCTCCCCCCCTTAAATAGAAATTCGCCCACGAATTTAAAACAATTACCTGAAAAGATGAGGATAAGCTTCTCGCATCTCAGATTCCAATTCCCATGTTGCATCACCCGAATGCGTCTCATCCCACTGAACCTTAACAAGAGGAATCTCTTTATTCCTTAACACCTTAGTTTCTCTTCCTGTGATACGACTCTGTTGAGGTTCAAATGTTAAATCTGCTTCTATCTCAATCGTATTAGGTAGAATTGGCTGAAGAGGATCTGTAACAAACTTCCGAAGCTGAGATACATGAAAAACATCGTGCATCTCTGACAGAGAAGGCGGTAAGGCCAATCTGTAAGCTACTTCACCAATTCTTTCTAAAATTTGATACGGTCCCAGTATCTCGGACTTAATTTCCGCGACTTAAACGGACATTTCAATCTCAATCTCGGAGTAACTTTCAAGAATACATAATCACCCTCATCAAACTCCAAAGGTCTTCTACGGTTATCCGCGTAACTCTTCTGACGATCTTGCGCTTGTTTAACTTTATCACGGATCATCTTAATCTTTTTCGTAGTTTCGTGAATAATTTCGGGTCCCAAAATTTCCTCTTCGCCAACCTCCGCCCAACACAATGGCGTCCTACACTTCCTTCCATACAATGCCTCGTAAGGAGTCATACCAATACTTGCATGATGACTATTGTTATAAGAGAATTCGATCAATGGTAAAAGTTTTATCCAATTTCCTCCACTTTCAAGTACACAAGCTCTTAACATATCTTCCATTGTCTGTATTGTCCGTTCCATCTGACCATCCGTCTGCGGATGATTCGACGTGCTCAAACACAACTTCGTTCCCATAGCTTGTTGAAAATCTCTCCAAAATCTTGAAGTAAACTTTGGATCTCTATCCGAAACAATACTAGAGGGAATACCATGCAATCTCACTATTTCCGAAATGAACAATCTTGCGAGATGACTCGCCTTGTAAGTAGTCTTTACGGCCAAGAAATGCGCAGATTTCGTCAACTGATCCACAATTACCCAAATCGAATCATAACCACCCTGAGTACGGGGTAGTCCAACGGCGAAGTCCATAGAAATACATTCCCACTTCCATACTGGAATTTCTAAAGGTTGTAACAAGCCACCTGGTCTTTGGTGTTCAATCTTCACTTGTTGGCATACCGCACATTCCGACACGTATACCGCAATATCCTTTTTCATCCCGGACCACCAATAGTCCCTCTTTAAGTCATTATACATCTTCAAAGAGCCGGGATATATAGTAAAAGTACCCTTATGTGCTTCTTCCAAAATCCTTCTTTTCAACACCGTATCATCCGGAACACAAACTCTTTGGTTAAACAAAATGATTTCATCGGTAGTTCGCACAAAACCCGGTTGTACCAACACTTCTTGTAACTTCTCATCTAACATCTGTCCTTGTTGAATTTCTTCCCTAAGAGTAGAATTGATATTCAAATTTCCCATAATCACACCATTAGGGGTCCAAACAAATTGAAGATTTAGATCTCGAAATTTTTCCAACAAAGTATATTCCAAGATCATCAATTCGGCACTATGAACCATTTTCCGACTTAATGCATCCGCCACTTTATTTGCTTTTCCTGGATGGTACTTTAGTTCCAAATCAAAATCCTTCAAATACTCCATCCACCTCCTTTGACGCATGTTCAACTCTTTCTGATCAAAGAGATACTTCAAGCTCTTGTGGTCGCTGAACATCTCAAAACGTACACCATATAAATAGTGATGCCACACTTTCAAAGTAAACACAACTGCCGCCAATTCTAAATCATGCGTTGGATAGTTCTCTTCATGGACTTTCAATTGCCGAGAAGCATAAGCCACCACATGACCATCCTGCATTAACACACCTCCTAATCCCCTCTTTGATGCGTCACAATATGCCTCATACGACTTGCTAGGATCAGGAATAATCAAGACAGGGGCGCTCTTCAGTCTTTCGTTCAAACTCAGAAAACTTCTCTCACAAGCCGAATCCCACTCATACGAACACTCCTTTCGTGTAAGTCTCGTCATTGGTAAAGCGAGTTGGGAAAAACCTTTAATAAATCTTCTATAATAACCCGCCAAACCCAAGAAACTCCTAATCTCAGCGACATTCTTCGGTCTCTCCCAATTAATCACCGCTTCAACTTTTGATGGGTCTACCGCCACACCTCCTTGAGATATGACGTGACCCAGAAAATTAACCTCCGACATATAAAACTCGCACTTGCTTAGCTTGGCAAAAAGTTGTCTTTCTTGTAAGATCGATAAAACAATTCTTAGGTGTTCTCCGTGCTCTTGAGAATCACGAGAATAGATAAGAATGTCATCAATAAAGATCACCACAAACTGGTCCAAGTAAGGTTGAAATATCCAGTTCATATAATCCATGAAAACTACCGGAGCATTAGTTACACCGAAGGGCATCACTAAGAATTCATAATGACCATAACGAGTTCTAAATGCAGTCTTCAGTATATCTGAACTCTTCACACGAATCTGATGATATCCCGACCGTAAATCAATCTTCGAGAATACACAGGCTCCTTTCAATTGATCTAACGGGTCGTCTATCCTTGGTAGTGGGTATTTATTCTTGATGGTGACCTTATTCAACTGACGGTAATCAATACACAACCGCATTCCCCCATCCGTCTTCTTTACTAATAACACCGGAGCTCCCCAAGGCGAAACACTTGGTCGGACAAAATGCTTAGCCATTAACTCTTCCAATTGATCCTTTAATTCTCTTAATTCAAGTGGTGCCATCCGATACGGAGAAACGAATATTAGAGCCGTTCCCAGTATCAGGTCAATAGAGAATTCCACTTCCCTCTCCGGAGGAAGAGAAGTGATATCCTCGGGGAAAACTTGGGGAAATTCACCGACTACCGGAATACTCAACACCTGAAGGTTGTTACTCTCCTCCTTAGTAAGAACCAAAAGAACAGACTTTTCCTTCTCAAACAAGAAATTAATCATCCCTACCGTACCTTCCAAAATAGTAGTTAACACATCCCTCGGAGTAGCCTCATCGGATGGAATAATGATTAGCTTTTCCTCACAACCGATAAATACCGAATTAGCAGAAATTCAATCCATTCCCAAAACAACATCCACTTTCTTAAGCGCCAAACAAATCAGGTCAATCTGAAAAACTCTCTCATTCACAGATAAAACACAATTTTCACACATTAACGGTGTTTCAACAATCTCATCCATGGCAGTAGTAACCACCATGGGTGGAGACAACGGAATAGCTTGCAACCCAAGTCGCTTCACACATTGCATCGATACAAAAGAGTGTGTGGCTCCATAATCAAATAACACAAAACAAGGATGTCCATTTACGAAACACGTACCAGCAATCAAAGAGTTGTCACCCTTTGCTTTCTTCGCATCCAAAGTGTAAACCCGGCCGGTAACCTTTTCTTGCACTTGCTTCCTGTTCTGGGGACAATCCCTCGCCAAATGCCCAACTCTCTGACACTGATAACATCGCACACCCTCGATACCACACCTTCCATGATGATTCCTACCACACACCCGACACACCGGAGGGGAACTTGTTCTAGAACTCTGGACTTGTTTCCCCTTGAAAGTTTGTTGCCTTGGTCTAAACTGTTGATTCGATCTTCCACGATCACTTTGATTCACCCTACTCAACTCTCCCTCTTCTTGCACCTTCTTCAAGCTGTGTTCTGCCACGTAACATTGCCTTAACAATTCAGCATAGCTAGTGAATTCCCTATGAGACACGCTATGTGAAGTTCCAGCCCTCAAACCAAACAGGAATTGATCGATCTTCCACCTCTCGTCAGGAGCATACACGGCTTGCCTAGAGTAAGCAGCCATAGTCTCAAACTTTTCCGCATAAGAAGCCACGGTCAAGTCGCCTTGTCTAACCTGTTGAAACTCGAATTCCTTCTGAGACCTTAAGGAACTTGGGAAATACTTCTCCATAAAATTTATCTTAAACTGCTCCCATACCTTTGGTACCTCTTGAATTATCATTAAGGCTGAAGCCCTATCCCACCACCTCATGGCATGGCCCTTTAACAAGTGAGAAGCGAAGACCACCTTATTTTCCTCACTGCACTGAACTATCAAGAAAATCCGTTCCATACCGGATATCCATTCATGAGCCTTTACCGGATCTAACCCTCCCTAAAACTCTAGAGGATTCATACGAATGAAATCCCTAAAGGTTCCCCCCGCAGCTTCGGGAACGACCACTGGAGGATGCAGGCCACCAGCCATTTGTTGTACCATTTGTTGCACAAACTGATTTTGTTGCTGCTGCATCTGTTGCATGAATTGATACAAAGGGGCATTCCCCTCGTCACCCGGTGGATTTGTCCCAGCTGGAGTGGTTCTCGGTCTACCCCGGTTGTTTCTGCACCCGTCGACCATGTTCCTAAATGTCATACAGATAGGATTAAGTTGATCAGGCTCAATACCATAAATATAACACGTAAGACCAATGGCGACACAACGCATATGAAACGGAAAGAAAATACTTATACTATTTCATAGCTAGGCCGAGGATACGACCTGCTCTGATACCAACTGTAACACTCATATGTAATATAATACATCAAAGCATCCATATCATACATGAATTCACGTTTTGGTACTGAAATATCATAAGTCCCTAGTTAACACATTATACATATACATGCCCAAAACACCTAATACAAAAAAACTATGGCATTATATATACAAGATGTTCCAACACTAAGAACTAGATCAATTAATGATCTCAAAATCTTCACAACGAAAGCCTCGCCACACAAAAGCTACGATCCGTAAGGAAAAGTCAAACAACTTTGTCCTTACCCTTCGTCGAACCTGTAGTACCTGTGATGTAAACAACAACATGGGGTGAGATACATCAATCTCAGTGAGTTCCCTATCTTATAGGTCCTCTCGGCTCTACAAGGTTCTAACAATCCTAACTCAAGTCCAAGGGAAAAGGGGAAATGACTTCGAGTTCACAATTCCAATTCTCACACTATATGGAAACATGTCATGAGTTCATCAACTCACAATATCACTAATCGATAACCATACCAAGGCATCCCCTTTTCCCTTCCGCTTCTACGTCTAGAAGTCGACCCGAGTCATTGATCCTTGTAATCTACTTGACATGCGAATGAATTTGGGTTCTACGGGCCATTAACCGTTATGAACCGTCACTTCCCACGGGCCATTAACCGTCACAAGCATACGCTCCTTGAGCGCGATTCGTACTGCACGCGAGAATCAAACCTGCCAAGTAGTCATGCATATGTTTCAGAGGAGCTTGAGACTCATGAAACTGCAACTCAAGATAACCTGTTACGATTACGTGATCTCACACACAACGTGATTGTATTTGACAATCACAAGGCCACAATGCCTTAAGGCCACAGCTGCCTTTCACCAAACCACAATGGTTTACACACATGTTCCATACTAGTTGTTAGTTCTTGTATTGGCTGGAATTTTGGTAAAACAAAGTTGAACAATGTTGATGTCATAACATTGGTTCTTTTCATTAGCTGTTGCAGGGTTGCAGTTTTGTGGTCTGATGTTATACATGATGTCTTGACATCAGTTGACAAAACATCAGAAAACCATCTGTTGTGGTTTTTGTATTGCAGGATGTTGGGTGAGATGTCCTGACATGGTTAATCAGACATCAGTACAGATATGGAGTATTACTGTCATGACAGTATGTCATAACATCTTGGTTCTGGCACAGCAGTTGCTGCTGTTATGTGACAGATGTTGCAAGAGATGTCATGACATCTTAGTCTGGTATAGAAGGTGTTGTTGTTCTGCTGTCATGTGATATCAAAGGAGATGTCACGATATCAGTTGATAAAACATCAGTCTGAGTTATTTTATTAGGGTTGCGTGTTTCTGTTATTGGAGAGATATTCTGCTGAAGAGAGTGAGATATTGTAGGCGAATATCTTGGTAAAGATATATTCAGTTGCAATCAGATTTGGAGCAGATCTTGTTGCTGTTTTTAAGGCTAAAAGATTTGAAGATTTAATTGAAGATTTAATTGAAGATTTGATTGAAGATTTAATTGAAGATTTAATTGAAGATCTATTTAGTAGCAGAATCTTCTGCAGATTTGTAGCAGTTAATATGCTGAGATTTAAAGCCCAAATCCAGTTGGGAAAGAGGTTATAAATAGAAGCATTGTAACCTAGTTTTAAGGAGGCCAACCATCATGTAGATTATAAGGGATGTGTTGGTTGATGAACCACCCGGTTTGTGGGATGGTCATCGTGTTTATCTCGAAGCCTGTAGGTAAGAGATGTATTGTTCTTGGAGGAAGTTGTTAAGCAACTCTGAGTATTGTTCTTAGTCATGTGTGTCATGTCTAGGTATTGTTATGGAAGTGTGTCTTCTACTTTGTTGTGTTTGAAGAGTTTTTGGAAATTAAGTTGTTGATGCAGTGGCTGAGATGTTGACTGCTAGACATCATTGCGATGATTGGGAGTGAGATGGAGTCTCTTATCTAGGAAGGACTTAGATAGAAGGGTCATTAGGTAGTGATTAAATTAGGTAGATTGTCAACTGGTTTGTTGAGTCTGTAATTTGATACTACTAATAGTGGACTTCCTTCCTGGCTTGGTATGCCCCCAGATGTAGGTTGTTAGACCGAACTGGGTGAACAATTCTTGTGTGTTGTTTATGCTTTTCTATTCTGTTAGTGTTCTTGTTCATATAGCAGATAGTGATATTGTGACATCACACTTGACATCACATATCTGATACCGGAATTTCAATTGGTATCAGAGCAGGCATCCTGTCTGTTTCTGGATGAGATCTAGGGAAGATTCTTTCTGGTTCATGAGCAAGGAAGATAGTTTTGCTGAGTTATGGACTTGGTCAGTTCATATAGTTGTTTGTATGATCCCTTGAAGTGAAGGATGAACTATTCATGACAGGGTATGTATTGGACCTGTCTGTTGTTATCAGGAGAACTGCTGTTGTGAGTTTGATTTGTTGGCACTTAGTTTATGGTGATGGTGTGCAAGGATTATTGAGTAGTGCCTGAAGGTTATTGAGGAGTTGGTGTGTGTTCCACTGCATGGTATCTGATGCTACCCTGGTTGTTTCTTGTGGTGAGACTTTTGGCAGGTATTTTCTTGGAAAGACTTTAAAGTTTGGTCTCCTCAGCAGAAGGAGAATATATTTCAAATTAGGTATTGAAGACCAGTTTGTCCAGAACATTGATTCCTTCCTTCTCAATTTTCTTGATGATGAAAAAAGAGGGTTCAGCTAGTGCCTCAAGTGTGCAGGAAAAGAATGTTAGACCAGATCAAATGTCGTACCTTGTGTGAGAAGGTTACCTTATCACGTATGATAAATAGCTTGACAGTAGTTGAGTATTTATCTGCTTTTGATAAGGTTGTGCATCTAACCGATAGTGAATACTCTGACGGGAGCTGAGCATTTATCTAAGATGTTGTGCATTCAACTAATGACAATATACATTGACGGGAGACTATGTATATGTCTGATGTAAAAGTGCAGGACTGCAGAAGTGTTGAGAATTTACTTTTCTCTATGTGGCTGTATATTTCTCTTTGTGGTGTGTTGGTGTGTGACGACCTGAATTATGTTGTTGAAGATGGAGATGGAAGACTATAAAGACATCATAGTCTTGATGGTTGGATCAGTTTATTTCTGATCTAGGTGCTTTGGAGCATGGGTTTTGTTGTGTGAAAGTCGAGGATATGTGGCTGTTATCTCTGGCTTTCTACTGACGGCTCTACTAAGGGAAGTGGCATTCTTTGGTATAGCTATGGGGTAGTCCTGAACTACTTATTTTCTGAAGATTCAGATGTGGTAGGTTTGAAGTCTTTGGAGTTTCTGAGCAGGATGGAGGTTGTCTACTCAAACTTGATTGTTGAATCAAGTCTATGAGAGCATGGAAATCTGTTTCTGCAAAGGGAGGAGGTTCTTTTAAGTGGCAGAAGGAAGATCTGAATTCAACAGTTGGATGTCATAATGTTCTGACATATAGCTTAACATCATAAGTCTCAGCTGGTGATGTGACACATCAGCTTAAGATAGAGGTGATCTACAGTAATGGAAGTTATAGATGCTTCAAAGAGGTCTGTCTCATACAGTTTGCGGGAGCTGTGGTTTGAGAAGATATTACATGACTTAGAGATTCTAAGTGTAAGCAAGAGGAACATGTGATTTGAAGATCAATTTTAGTGGATAGATAAGGATATCTTTGTGAGAATTTTGACAAACGTGAAAAAGACAATTAGTGGCAGTTGGCTTTTTCATATGAGGATTCATGAATGAGGTGATCAAACTGTGGCATTTGGTTGATCTCAGAAGTGGATTCGAAGAATCAAGATAATCAGAGTGTGGCAGCTGGTTATTATTGAGGATTGTCTTGGAACAAGTTACTCTTGGGCAGAAGGGTGATGAGTTGAAGACTCAAGGAGATTATTCTTCTTGAAGGTGGATGAGAGGTTAATTCTCTAGTTCTATGGATTACTATGCAATAGTAAGTCCAGTTGGTGGAGCATATCAAGAATCATGGTGATGATATCTTGGTGTGTGGCAAATGTTCTAACTTGTGTTGGGACATTATCTGGTTGAATATCCTTGGTGAAGGATGATTTTGTTCTGGTTCTGAAGCTTGGTGCATACATTATGCCTAAGGAGCGTCTACATAGTCATACGGGAGAATGATGAAGTAGAATGTCTGCCTTGGATGGAGAATGTAGAGAAGACTGAAGTAGATCAGGTATTGATTGATTGGAAGTCTGAAGATGAAGAGTATGATAGGGAATGACTACCTTTGGAGAAAGGGACAATGGTACCAAAATGCATCAGCAAGTGTGCTCAAATGTTCACCTTCATCTAGAGCATTAGTTAACCATGTCTGGGGGAGTACTTGTCTATGGATTTTGCTGCAAAGGTACATATATTGTGAAGATTGCATGCTGATCAAGATTGTGAAGGTTGGTTGAATCTTATGAGGATATAATGTCAGATAACATGTTATGACATTAGGCTGTTGGATGACATGTTGGTGTGGACATGAATGGTTCTAGCCATGTGAAGCTAATTCTTTGAATCATATGCGCACATGCTTCTGAGGAGGAGTCTGAAGGAGCAACTTTTGTCAGTTAAATGTACTAGTGTTGTTTGAGGATCAAGCATTAAGTGAATGCGTTCAGCAGGTATGTTGAACAGAGGGTGCGCTCTTGAAGACATGAAGCTGAGTCTTATGTTTTCCATTCATTTAAGGTGTTCATCTTGCAATGGAGCACTGATTATCTTAGATAGGGGGAGTTGAACTTTTGGTTATCAAGATTGTTTGTGGCTCTGGTGAAGGTGTTATGTCGTAGTGTACATTTACCCCAGTGTTTGTCAAATTATGGCTAAAAAGGGGGAGAGAGTTGCGAAGGCGTGGTGTAGTTATGAAGCCTTTTTCTGATATGGTGCAGAAGTTGAGGGGGAGAGTGTATGAACAGCTGTGAGCTAGTTCTTGTTTTGAGGGGGAGTTTGCCCTATGCTGGTGAGGTGATTTCTGCAGCTTGTTGGTTTTTGTTGCTGCTGGTTAGTGAGTTTGTGCAGCTTGTTGAAGAGGTGCTGCTAGGTGTTTTGGAAATTTTTATCCGCTGCTGGGTTCTCTGATGTTAGCAGAGATTGTTTTAGCCAAAATTAGCCAAAGGGGGAGATAGTTAGTTCTTGTATTGGCTGGAATTTTGGTAAAACAAAGTTGAACAATGTTGATGTCATATGTCTGATGTCATAACATTGGTTCTTTTCATTAGCTGTTGCAGGGTTGCAGTTTTGTGGTCTGATGTTATACATGATGTCTTGACATCAGTTGACAGAACATCAGAAAACCATCTGTTGTGGTTTTTGTATTGCAGGATGTTGGGTGAGATGTCCTGACATGGTTAATCAGACATCAGTACAGATATAAAGTATTACTGTCATGACAGTATGTCATAACATCTTGGTTCTGGCACAACAGTTACTGCTGTTATGTGACAGATGTTGCAGGAGATGTCATGACATCTTAGTCTGGTATAGAAGGTGTTGCTGTTCTGCTGTCATGTGATGTCAAAGGAGATGTCACGACATCAGTTGATAAAACATCAGTCTGAGTTATTTTATTAGGGCTGCGTGTTTCTGTTATTGGAGAGATATTCTGCTGAAGAGAGTGAGAGATTGTAGGTGAATATCTTAGTAAAGATATATTCAGTTGCAATCAGATTTGGAGCAGATCTTGTTGCTGTTTTTAAGGCTAAAAGATTTGAAGATTTAATTGAAGATTTAATTGAAGATTTGATTGAAGATTTAATTGAAGATTTAATTGAAGATCTATTTAGTAGCAGAATCTTCTGCAGATTTGTAGCAGTTAATATGCTGAGATTTAAAGCCCAAATCCAGTTGGGAAAGAGGTTATAAATAGAAGCATTGTAACCTAGTTTTAAGGAGGCCAACCATCATGTAGATTATAAGGGCTGTGTTGGTTGATGAACCACTCGGTTTGTGGGATGGTCATTGTGTTTATCTCAAAGCCTGTAGGTAAGAGATGTATTGTTCTTGGAGGAAGTTGTTAAGCAACTCTAAGTATTGTTCTTAGTCATGTGTGTCATGTCTAGGTATTGTCATGGAAGTGTGTCTTCTACTTTATTGTGTTTGAAGAGTTTTTGGAAATCAAGTTGTTGATGCAGTGGCTGAGATGTTGACTGCTAGACATCATTGCGATGATTGGGAGTGAGATGGAGTCTCTTATCTAGGAAGGACTTAGATAGAAGGGTCATTGGGTAGTGATTAAATTAGGTAGATTGTCAACTGGTTTGTTGAGTCTGTAATTTGATACTACTAATAGTGGACTTCCTTCCTGGCTTGGTATGCCCCCAGATGTAGGTTGTTAGACCGAACTGGGTGAACAATCCTTGTGTGTTGTTTATGCTTTTTTGTTCTGTTAGTGTTCTTGTTCATATAGTAGATAGTGATGTTGTGACATCGCACTTGACATCACATATCTGATACCAGAATTTCACTAGTGTTCACTCTTACCTAGGCCAATCTCGTCACGGATGTACCTTCCTACATCAGGTGCCCGAGCCTTGTCGTCTAGGGTTTTGATAAAATCCTAGTCATAGAACTAGATTATATTATAGTTCCGCATTGAGGTTTCCTCACTCTTCCTATTCCATCTTTTCCTTTAGCATGCATATTCACTCTCAATCAAATTAAACAACAAGAGAAATAGGAAATAACAAGTCAATAATATAATAGAACACATAAAACAAGATATCACAATTCACACCGATTCCGGTTCCCTCCAATTTATTTAATCGGACATCAAAACTAATATTTTTCACTTCCAATAGGTAGAATGTTTCCCTAGCTCTCCATCGGTACCAAGAACACTTAAATCAGGTAAACGAGTCGAAAGTTACGGATTTTAGAAATAATTTTTTTTTCTTTTTGCTCCAGGTCGCGCTAAGCGCGCAACCATCCGCGCTAAGCGCGCTGCTCTCGGCCTGGAAGGGTTGGAAATTCTGCAGACCGTGCTAAGCGGGCATCACCGCGCTAAGCGTGCTCTGCGTTATGCAGAAAAATTTTCCTTGTTACAGCAGCTTTCAACCTGTATAACCACCCTCACAAAGACACCCAAACAACCAATAAAGGTGTATTATCATGATCCTATCATGGTTGATCAAACAATTTCATAAAACATAATTTTCTCACAAAACCTAACATTTTCCAAAACCCATTTCATTACAAACTCATTCCAATCAATACCAACATCATAACAATTATCTATAGATGTTTCTACACACACATTGATCATACTACACTATTTATATCGATTTCCAACCGTTAAATTCATGATTTTAGCAAGATTATTCATTTTCTCCCAAAACCAAACCTAACTCTAGAACTCAAGAAATCCTACAACTAAAGCATCTAACTAGAACCCACCTTGAATAGAAGATGGTGATAATGAAGATGAGATGATTTGATGAAGACTAGAGGTTGATCCAAGCTTTTCTCTTCAATTCCAAGTTTTCTCTTCTCTTTCTTTCCTTTGCTCTTCCTTCTCTCTATTTTCCCTTCTCAAAAGTTACTAACTTTGGCCAAATGAGGGAAAAGGAAAAGATATAGAAAATGTCATCAATTTAGTAATACTACTAAATGTCCAAATTATCTCAAATGCACCAATAATAAAACCTCAGAGTCAAATAATATTAATTTGATCAGTTCTGAGTTCGCCAGATTACTCTAATTATTTTATCCAATAAATTCTCAGAGTAACCCGGAACCCAGTTGACCGTAATAATATTATCCCGAGTGGAATAATTCACGGGGTATTACATGATGAAACCCAACATATCTATAAAAATCCAAAAACTCAACCCATTTACGAACGGATCCATGCACCAATACAACAAAGTCCAATACACGTGAACCAAGAAAATTGGACTCGAGCAACGACGAACCGAATCACCTACCAGACCCATACACACTGTCACTCTGCCGCCAACCTTCCGCCGCGTCGGCTCCACCGCCATCTTCACTATGCCCTATCTCCACCACCAGCTTCACTTTGCACCGCCGCGACAGATACCATCGCGCCAACTTCAGTGTTAATCTCCTTCGCCTTTATGCCGTCTTTGTCAACTTCCAAACTATTTTATAATTTCTACGATCTCAAAATAAATACATTTTTCTCTTGCTTATTCAAGGTGGTTTTAAGGTATACTTTAAAAAAAAAATCTTGTATTAATTCGATATTCTAATTTAGAGATTTCATCTTCAATTTAAGTCATGTCTACTCAATGTCATTTTTATATTTATACTCCCTTCGTTTCATAAAAAGTGTCTCATTTGCATTTTTTCTCTGTCTCAAAATAATTGTCCTCTTTTAATATCAAGGCAGAATTTATTATTATTTTTCCACTACTATATCCTTATTTATTAACTTTCACATTCTTCAATCACTATTAATAGGGGTATTCTAGTAAATAATATTAATTTATAATCAAAACCAACACATCTAATCATTTTCTTAAGAACTGTGTATTGCTCAAATAAGACATTTTTTATGAGACGGAGGGAGTAGTTTATTTTATTAGTTCTTGATGGTCTATAGAAGACAAGGAAAGAATGAGTGAAATTTACAAGATGCATTATCTTTATCGGTTTAGGGAAAGTCGGCTATAGAATCATGAGTCTTATACTATAGTATTTCTATTATTATATCTTTTTTGACAGAATATAATATTTCTAATCAAGTAGTATATTTCTTAAAGTTCAAGCATTACAACACAAACCCATATAAATGTTAAATTAATTACCAAAAAAAATTCCAAAATTTTTCAACAATTTGTCCCACGCTTTAAAAAAACATCTACCACTAGCAACAAACACACTTTCTATCCTTCCATTGGTATATAAAGGGTAGCACAATATAGTAACCTCTTCATTGGCTCATTCACACATCTCTTATCACAACAAACACTAAATTTTCTTACCATCATTGTCTTAAAAGTGTTGGCTACAATGGCTTCAAGTTCTTCTTGGACAACAAAGCAGAACAAAAGGTTTGAGAATGCTTTGGCCATCCATGACAAGGACACACCAGATAGGTGGCAGAAGCTAGCAAAGGCTGTTGGAGGAAAAACAGTGGAGGAAGTGAAAAGACATTATGAGATGTTGGTTGAAGATTTGAAGCAGATTGAAGAAGGTCATGTTCCATTACCAAAATACAGAAATGCAGGTTGAAGTTTCTAAGCATTCAGTGATGTTGTAATCATTTTAACAGAAATTAAGTTTCTGATAGCTGCATTTTAATTTCTGTTTTGGATGAATAAAAATGATGATAGTTTCTTTAAAAAGCCACGTAGAGGAACTTCCAAGCTAAGTGTGTTTGTGTTCAAGTATGTTTAATATAATTATTAAGACTAATATATTATATATAATCCAAATTCGGTTACTTTGAATCAAGAGGGAGCAATATAAAAACATGCATATATATATTTAAATAATAACAAGTTTATCTAAAGTGAAGGTACATGTATATATGCTTTTACCATGCACCGACCATAACATGTTTCATCATTTATGTCTCGTGGAATGCCCACAACCTATGATTCTTAAGAGGCAATGTTTTTAAGTTGTTTGTTGTGGGCCTGCAAATACCATGAGATTTAAGAACACTAACTAATGTATCTTCAAAGATATATATTAGTATTATGTGTTTATTAATAGTAATATTGAGTATAATTAAATTGTTTTCCTGATTTTTGATGAATTTAATAAAACTTTGCTCAAGCCAAAAAAAAATACTTTGCTCAAATAAAAAAATTGCAATTGTTTTCTCTTTATTTCAGTTCAATTCTTTTTTTTCTTTTTTAAATGTATTTTATTTTCCTCTCGTGTGTGATAATAGATCATGATCTTGTTTTACCACTCAAGTCAAGCAAAATGATTTATGCTAATCTAAGTAAAGAAAACCAATTTTAAAATATAATTGAGAAAAGAGAGAATGTATGTTATCGTGTGAAGATTTAGGTATGAGCCCCTAAATATTACGTTGAAAATCTGATTAAGAGTTTTTTTTTATATTTAGAGTTTTAAAATCCCTATTTCAACTCTAAAATTGACCTCTTATTTATCATTTTCAATGAGTTTTTTTTAGAAGACAAAGAAATTTTAAGAAAAATGTGGTTGGTTGGACGAAATTTTAAGAGAGAGAGGTTTTAAGATGTTATATATAATAAACTATATCAATTAATAATGTAAATTTGTGAGAAAGATAGTTTTTTTAACAACCATGAAACGGTCCAATTTTACGAAGTGGAGAGAAAAAGGAAAAAAAAAGAAAAAACATAGCTGGTTATAACCATTTTTCAATTCACTTTCTAAATTAGGGATAAAATATTACAAATGAATAACAACAACCAACGCTCTCCCTAACAAGTGAGAGAACCAATCTATTTATAGACTAGTAGTATGTGTATGTTATGTATGATGATAACTCTCATACATGATGCTTGAACAGACTATAACATGCACATTCGACCCATTCGAATCCCCCTTGTCGAGACTAAAGTTCGATCCGATACTACATAAGAGAGTGAAAATACATAATTATATATTACAATTATGGTAGTTAAAATAACATAAGGGTATTTCATTCAAATATGGTGATATAAAGACTGTGATCCGAGATAGTTCTTTGTCTATTAGCAATTCAAAATCTTTCTTATTGTGGAGGGATTTAAGGCTTTTGTTGAGTTCTTGGGGTATCAATTGGTTCAGTATGTGTCTCGTGCAAGGTTGGGAGTGGTTTCGATATTTAGTTCTTGAGAGATTGCTGGAAATTTGTGGTGCTATTTCAGGCACTGCAGGAACCATGACCTAGGATTAATGAAGTCGGTTCATGGTTTTAGGATCATTGGAGTTGGAGGACTTGTGCGAATCCTGAGATATTATCCGACTCTGCTGCATCAGAATGTGACAGTCTCGACGCCATTCTGGAGCATATCGTTCTTGACCCCTTGTAGCTAGATTAGTTTGTATGGTGGAACGCTTTAGTCGGGTTTTCGGTTAAATCAGCCTGTGATCCCTGTGTGGATCATAATTTATAATTAGGGCATTTAGCTCCAAAATCAGAGATCATGGGGCCTAATCTTGGAAAAAGGTGCAAGTTCTACAAGGTTAAAGGACACCACATAGAAGATTATTACCAACTTAAAAAGAAGATAGAGCGTATGATATAAGAGGGCCACCTCAAAAAATAAATCAAATGCGACTCCTCCTATAGGCCAGGTAGGGTCAGTTGTCATCGACGTGATGATGCTGGAAGACCTGGACCCTGAAATGGAAATGAGTTACCCAAGGAAGAATGTGACAAGACTATACACCACACCCTCAATGTTATTGCATGAGGATTTTTTGAGGGTGAAGATATCAGTTCCGCCCAACGAAGATATGCTTGCTAGATATTAACTATAGAGGACCTGACCACAGATTCGAAGGTAGGTGACAAAGCACTAGAGGCTGAGATCACTTTCTTAGAAAAATACACAACATACATACATCCCTACAACGACGAACCCATGGTCATCACTGTGAGGTGTGATGATTGGGAAAATAGAAAAGTATTGGTAGATCAAGGAAGCTTTGCATATATCCTTTACTAGGATGCGTTTGAAAGGCTTCTCCATGATCCGGATGATCTAAAAGCCTTCAAAGGGTCACTAGTTGGGTTTTTTTGGGAGCAAGTACAAGTAAATGGTTACATAACATTGAAGACCATCTTAGGGCAGGGGAATAAGCCAAGTAGCTCAAGGTTACATATCTGTTTATAGACACTTTCTCTTACTATAACATGATCACAGGGCGACCAACTTTCAACCAGTTTGGCACCGCCCTATCTACCCTGTATTTATGCATGAAATACCTGCTCTCTAATGTGTGGATTGGAGTTATCCAAGGAGATCAAGAAGTCTCCAAGAAATGTTACGTGGAAAACCTAAAGTTGAAAAGAGTATGAACCCTAGACGTGACACAAAAAGCGTGGGGTAGAGAGTCTAGCCACGGGAAGAGACTCTGAAATATGAAAAGGCTCATCCTCGGAAGGGAGAGAAGATATGAGACTAGAGCCCCCAAAGGAAAGCTCTATCAGTACTATCTTTTTATCGTTGTTTACTTTATTTGTTATTATTTTGGTTTTAGGCGAGTATTATACCTATGTCGTTTGTATGGACAAATTATCTTTTTGGAGAAACACACTTTTCCCTAGCACCTCATGTGGAGGCAAAGGTTTTTAATGAGGATCCTCATTTTGATATTTTGAATTATTTGCATTACCATCTCCCCTTTTGTTGAAAGCTAGAGGAAAAAAATCTATATGAGGCCTCCCCTCAAGATGGCTAAAATATGTTGGATTCTTACAAGAAATCCTTACCGCCCTTCGAGGCGATAAGAAATGTTGTAACCTCATCAAGGAGTCCTTGCCGACTCTTAGGGAGATAAACATGTTGGATTCTTATGAGGGATCCTTGCCGCCTTTCGAAGCAATAAAACATGTTTAATTCTTATATGGAATCCTTGCTTCCCCTTGAGGCGATAAACATGCTGGATTTTTACAAGGAATCCTTACCACCCCTTGAGGCAATAAACATGTTGGATTCTTATGTGGGATTCTTGTCGTACTTTGAGGTGATAAACATGATGTATTCTTACGAGAGATCATATCCACCCTTCAAGGAGATAAACATGTTGAACTATTATGAGGGATCCTTGTTTCGCTTCGAGGTGATAAACATGCGAGATTCTTACGAGGGATCTTTATCGCCCATATAGCTTACCTAAACCCGTATCTACCCCGCTATCATCTCTTTGATCCCAAGTGATTAGAGTATGAGAGCTCAAAATTCGAAAGCAGCTTATCACCTATTTCATATCTCGCTCAAAGGGAAAAAGGTTGTTGTTTGTCCACGATAGATGAAAGTAGAAGGCATTTTTCGCCTATATGGTCACCATAGAAGCATTATCATGTTATCTAACTCTCACAAATATATGATTCCAATCCTCATAAGGCTTCGTGTAAGGATCCAACATACTCCTACCAGGCGAATAATATAGAATTACCCAACCACTAGCGGGGATGACCTATACGCTATAAAAAGAAAAGAATACCCCAATAGTGGGAGAATTTTACCTGGCACCCCCCAATTAAACCTGGCACCCCCCATATTTTTTAAATGGCGAAAATGTCCCTTAAATTTTTTGAAACAATCTCCGGACGAAATTCCCGGTAATGTTAAAAAAATTTCCGGTATTGTTCAAAATTCCCGGTAGTGTATTTAAAATTCCCGGTATACCGGTAATTTCAAATTCCCCGGTAAGTGGTTAAAAATCCGGTTATGCCCTGAAAAGTACGGTTTGATACCGGGAATTTCACCCCAATTGAAATTCCCGGTAGTTATAATTTTAGGGTTTTTTTTAAACGGTCGAGATTTTGCCGACAGTTTTGTATGGTTGTGATTGCACCGACACTTTGTGCGGTCCAAAATGGATGAACGTTTGTATAAATAGGGGTTAGGTCTTGTGGTAAAACATATCTGAAAACAATGGCTTCTCCCGCATTTTTTATTAAGGCAGAAGTTTACTTCCAGAGAGGTTCTCGTCCTGTCGAATTCATGCTTCCCGATGACACAACCTCCTTTGCCTGCCTAACTTCGAAGTTGAAGGGATTGTTGCCTGAAGGTGACAATAGAAAGGTGTCAAAGATCGAGTTTCGGGAGGATTGGGTGGATGGTAGTCTGAAATACAACCTAATTGAGCTGAAGGACGATGAAGATGTCATCAAAATGTGGAGATCATTTCGCCGTAGGCTAACAAGGGGTCCGATGGAGTTTGATGTGCAGCTTTCAAGATCAGTTGATGAAATAATGGAGATGCTGAAACGCCCTGAAGAATCGTTTAGGTTTTTAATGTTGATTAATTAAGTTGTTTATATAATGTTAAATGTTGATTTGTTTAAGTTGTTTATTTCATATCACTGCGATGTAAGAGTGTAATCGAAGGTATAATAATAATATATTATTCTGACATAATATACATATAATACAAAATATACATATAATACAAAAATACATATACAATATTAAATAGGACCCCCACGGGCTAGGTGTGCAATCCTAGCTAATCCAGCAGAAACACTGCCATCAGGGTCTACCAAGCCCATGAGATCATCCGCCATCACTGCTATCATCTGAAAGCGCTGTGTGTCATCATGGTGATGTGCTGGAGGAGGAGGAGGAGGAGCTGCGTCATGAGAAGGTACATCTCCAGAAGGTGCATCCTCAGAAGGTGCTTCCTCAGCCGGCGGTGGAGTAATGCGTGGATGTGATACGGTGAGAAACCACTCCAAGTAACCATCCTCACACTGCGAGGGATACTGAACCGGTGCAGATTGAGCTACAATGGCACGACCGGAGCTGAGGAAGTGCGTCTGAAACCACCGATCAATACCTTCAGAGGATGTATCTGGAACTGGTGGTGGTCGCCTCTGGATGTAGCCATACTGGCGCAAGCATCTCTCTGGAAGGTGCCTGGCAACCAGAGTCTCGCATCTCATATATCCAGAGTATAATGACGACTCCTCGAACTCACGGACAGCTCTGTGATCATCGTAGGGTGTCCATATGACATCCTCTACGATCAGCTCGTCCAGTCTCCTCCTGTACTCAAGTATGCCCCCCGGGTGTTTCTGCTTCACCCTCCACCTCTTCGCCCGTCGCTCGCCCTAGGTATATGGCTGGAACCTCCTATCGCATATCATAGGGAAATGCTCATAGATCCAGCACTGAGATCACAACAAACAATAAATTAGAAATATAATGATTTAAATAAAAATAGAAGGACAAGTAAGAACATGAATTAAGATATACCTGCAACAAACTAAGGTACCCAGCAAGCTGCTTCGTCTCAAATCGGGTCGCCTCCCCGAGCGCATGATATAACTGAGTCAGGGCTGCACAACCCCAGGCCCAGTTGTGCGTCTGCAGATCACTGAATAGGCATAGGTAGCGAGCATCAACATACGTACCAGACTTATCCGCAAAGAGAGTACATGCTACTACATGCAGCATGCACGCCCTAGCGGCAGCCTGGAACCTCCCAACAGCAATAAGCTCGTCGTACCTATCACTGAGCCACCGTATGCATAGGTGAGCGCCTCGTGTATCGGCGAACTCCTGATACACCACTGCCTCAGGCAGCTCCAGATCACGTACCACCAACGTATGTGCCTGGGACACACTCATGATTGGGGCCGTCCAGAATCTACTACCGATAGGGAAGTGAAACAAGGAGGCGACATCATCTAAGGTCACAGTCATCTCTCCGAATGAGAGATGAAATAATGATGTCTCATTGTGCGACCTCTCGACGAAGGCACTCAGCAGATCTGCATCGAGCATGGTGAGAGAGCAGTTCCCAAAATGCAGGAGGTCAACTCCTCCATGATCCTCTTCACCGCAGCGGGGAAGGGAATACGCGGGAAGTTCTTCATCTTCGCCTCGTGAGACTGGACCCTCAGTACAGGTCGTACCTGTGACACGAACCATTAAACAACTTTGTTAGTACAAATACAATTTATGTATAAGCTAACAATTTATACCTCGTCCAGCCATAATCGCAACGCCACATGCCCACTGTACTCTGTAAGCACATACGTATCTATCGGCCCGCCAGGGAATCTTGGCTCAGTGTGCACCGATGGCTTGGTCGATGGGACTGTGACATCGGTCTCAATGGTCTCCTCGACCCCTACTGTGCCAGCAACCCCTGCTGTGCCAGCAACCTTTGCTGTACCAGCTGCGTCTACTGTACCAGCCGCCTCTCCTTTATCAGCATCACCTATCTCCTCATCCTCAACCTCAACCTCAACTGCCACTGTAAAATCAATCTCCTCTACCACATCCCTAACTGCAGTCTCCTCCGGAACATCTCCAATAATAGCCTCATCCGGCTGAAGAACAGGGACGTCCCCATCTGTGGCCTGCACTGAGGAAAGACCTCCACGTCGCCTAATAGACCGAGGTGCCTGGAAACGCCCCCGCTGCTCGGCCATCCGCCTCCGGTGTGAACCGGTTGGGACCACCCGGCCTGCCCGTACATGTGCAGACTCAGCATCAGGAACTACTGTACCTCTACCCCTACCACCTCCCGCAAAATGAAGCGCCCTCCCAGCAATGCTACCATCACGGCCTCTGGTTTTCACTGAAAAAAAAAAAGATTAAAAAAAAAACAAATATTGATAAAATACCGGATATTTTGAAATTCCCGGAAAAAGAAAAATTTTACAACTACCGGATTTTTTGAAATTCCCGGTGGCGATTACCGGTAATTTCAAAATTCCCGGTAGGATGTTACCGGGATTTTTGAAATTACCGGTAATATTCACCGGTTATTTCAAAAAATCCAGAAATTCTTACTTGTTAATTCGAAATTCCCGGTATCTTCTGAGAATTTGAAAAATCCGTGCGTCTACCGGATATTTGGAAATGGAAAAATGTTTTTTTGAGAGGGACTAATATGTCTTTTCACAAATAATGGAGGGGTGCCATGTTTAATTGTGGGGGTGGCAGGTAAAATAATCTCAAAGGCCCACAACCTATGATTCTTAAGAGGCAATGTTTTTAAGTTGTTTGTTGTGGGCCTACAAATACCATGATATTTAAGAACACTAACTAAAGTATCTTCAAAGATAGTATATTAGTATTATGTGTTTATTAATAGTAATATTGAGTATACTTAAATTGTTTTCCTGATTTTTGATGAATTAAAATAAAACTTTGCTCAAGCCAAAAAAGTTCTTTGCTCAAATAAAAAATTGCAATTGTTTTCTCTTAATTTCAGTTCAATTCTTTTTTTTTTTTTAATTGTATTTTATTTTCCTCTCTTGTGTGATAATAGATCATGATCTTGTTTTACCACTCAAGTCAAGCAAAATGATTTATGCTAATCTAAGTAAAGAAAACCAATTTAAAAATATAATTAAGAAAAGGGAGAATGTATATTATCGTGAGTGTGAGGATTTAGGTATGAGCCCCTAAATATTATGTTGAAAATCTGATTAAGAGTTTTTGATATATAGAGCTTTAAAATCACTATTTCAACTCTAAAATTGACCTCTTATTTATTGTTTTCAATGAGTTTTTTTTTGGAAGACAGAAATTTAAAAGAAAAAGTGGTTGGTTGGACGAAATTTTAAGAGAGAGAGGTTTTAAGATGTTATAATAAACTATACCAATTAATAATGTAAATTTATGAGAAAGAGAGTTTTTTTAACAACCATGAAAAAGTCCAATTTTACGAAGTGGAGAGAAAAAGGAAAAAGAAGAAGAAACATAATTGGTTATAACCATTTTTCAATTTACTTTCTCAATTAGGAATAAAATATTACAAGTGAATAACAACTCATTTTTTCCAATTTTGGTCTATCTGATGCTTTACAAATAGCAGGCATTCCCTTAACGTAGAGATCAGTGGAAGATGAACTGATTTGGCATTTTGAAAAGAGTGGCACCTACTCAGTAAAATCGGCTTACCAATTATGCTTGAAGGAGAGAGCCCTCCCAAGACCTGGACCTTCATCTGTCTCCCATCAAAAGCTCTGGAAGGTAATCTGGCAGATTCCCACACAGAATAGAGTAAAGAATTTCCTATGGAGACTGAGCAAAAACATCCTTCCCACATGGGAAAACCTCTTAAAGAAAGGTATCATTCTTAATCCATCTTGCCCTTTCTGCAATCTGATGCCTGAAACGGTCCAACACATCTTTCTTGATTGTTTTTTCGCGAGGCAAACTTTCTTCTCCTCCTGTCTCAGTCTGAGAGTTGAGTCAAACAGGGACATTTGTTCTTGGTTGGAGGAATACCTAACTAATAAAGACCCTTTTGTTTGTCAGCTGATTAGTTCTATGTTGTACAAGATTTGGCACGTAAGGAATTCCTTGGTTTTTAAGGCAAAACATATTTCGCCCCTGCAAGTTGCCCATGAAGCCTTCACTATGGTTCAGGAATTTGACCATTGGAATAACCAACAGGAAGGTAAAGAAATTCATGAAAAGAGCTGGACCAATTCGCGTGATGCTGTTACGACCATTCAGGTGGATGCGGGGGTCTTTGAGGAAGGTCTGACGGCATATGGCTGTGTCATCAAAGATGGTGAGAACATAGTTCAACTATCAGCCTGTAAACTGGAAAGAAGATTGTTGGATCCTACTGCTGCATAATGTTTAGCGATTAGATGGGGTATCCAACTTGCCTCACAGCTCAATCTGGAAAAGTTTTTGCTCCAATCAGACTCTTTAATATGTGTTGATAGCTTGAACTTGTGTCATAAGGTTGCTAGTATTGATCATATAGTGGAAGATTATAGATTGCTACTAAGCAATGTGGCTGATGCGTCTATCATGTATATCAGTAGGAGTTTGAATGTTGTGGCTCATGGCCTTGTTAAGGTAGGCAAAGCTGTAGGCTCTAAAACTTGGCTTGGTGACTGTCCTTTGTTGGAACACCATAGTCCAGCTGTTTCTTATTTCCCGTCTTAATGGAAATATTGACTTATCAAAAAAAAAAAAGACAATCAACATTCTCTCTAACAAATGAGAGAACCAATCTATTTATAGACTACTAGCATGTGTATGTTATGTATGATGATAACTCTCATACATGACATAAATAGCTACTACATAACATAATACATAACTAACTTAGACCACTGGATGCTTGAACAGATTTTGACTATAACATGCACATTCGACCTATTTGAATCTCCTTTGTTGAGACTAAAGTTCGATCCAATACTACATAAGAGAGTGAAAATACATAATTATATATTACAATTATGGTAGTTAAAATAACATAAGGTTATTTCATTCAAATATGGTGATATAAAGAATGTGATCATAGATAATTCTTTGTCTATTAGCGATTCAAATTCTTTCTTATGGTGGAGAGATTTAAGACTTTTGTTGGGTTCTTGGGGTATTGAAATCAATTGGTTCAGTATGTGTCTCTCGTGCAAGGTTGGGAGTGGTTTTGATATTTAGTTCTTGAGAGATTGTTGGAAATTTGTGGTGCTATTTCAGGCACTGCATTATGTATATGCTTTTACCATGCACCGACCATAACATGTTTCATCATTTATGTCTCGTGGAATGCCCACAACCTAGGATTCTTAAGAGGTACACCCTCTGGTCACTATTATAAGCAAATTTACCTTTTTGTGATACATTTGACTATTAATGTATTTAGTCTATATATGGACTAGATACATTAATAGTCAAATGTACCACAAAAAGGTAAATTTGCTTATACTCCATCCGTCTCACAATAGGTGTCCTCTTTGAGATTTTCACACTTTTTAAGATAATGATTAATTGTGTTGATTTCAATGATAAAACGAGTGTTATTTACTAAAATAACCTTATTAATAATAGATAGTGGAGTAGTTAAATGAATTAAAATACAATAAATAAGGGTAAGTTAGTGGAAAGAAATAATAAATATTACATTGATATTCTAAAGGGACAAATAATTTGAGACATATAAAAAAATGAAAGAGGACACCTATTGTGAGACGGAGGGAGTAATAGTAACTGGAGGGTGTAATGTTTTTAAGTTGTTTGTTGTGGGCCTGCAAATACCATGAGATTTAAGAACACTAACTAATGTATCTTCAAAGATATATATTAGTATTATGTGTTTATTAATAGTAATATTGAGTATAATTAAATTGTTTTCCTGATTTTTGATGAATTAAAATAAAACTTGGCAATTTCTTATCACACCACCCAACCTTCTTAGGCACCACCTGAATTTTCGTTTTTGCCCATTGATTCCGAATGTGCACATTCGGACGCACCAATTTTTTAAAAAACGCTAATGCGTTCCGGAAGTGCACATCCGGAAACATTCTGGATCTGCAGATCCGGAAAACAACAGAACTTTATTTTTTTTTAAATCGTTTTTTGCTTGGTCGCACATGTTAATAAATCGTCGCAACTTAATATACATTTGACAACATCCATATATAAAATAAAATTATATATATATATATATATATGGAAAATGCTAACATACACCCAAAATTGGTGGACCCCACACAAAAATACACTACATCTATTTTTTTTCTTCATCTTTTTAATATGGGTCCCACCCAAAGTTAGTGGGTCCCACACAAAAATACACTAAGGTGTATGTTGCTAATGCACACCTACATGGGTGTGCATTAGCATAACCATATATATATATATATATATATATATATATATATATATATATATATATATGATAAACGTCTGTCAAAATACAGTGCATACATGTAATATAAATATGATACATAAAAAAAAAACTACTGCGTATGGCGAAGGATCTCTCCTGGTTCCCCTGCTCCTCTGCCCCTACCCCCCAATCTGGATCGATGTCTGCGGTACTGAAGTGCCCCCCCAGCAACCGCAATCATCTTATCCACGGCAAGTCTGGCACCAGAGCCCTCAGGGAGGTGACCGGCCTTAATGGCCTGCTGCCCTATCTGTACTATCTGACGACAGTGTGGTAGGACATCCTGAGTATGGTCCGGCTGAGACTGTCGCTCCTTTAATATCTCCTGATGAGCAGGTCTGGGTGGCGATCCCTCAGCAGTGGGCACCATGCATGGGTGTGAGACGGTGTAGAACCACACGATGTACCCGATAACAACACTCTAGTCTGTCTCCGCTCTAGTGCCCGAGCCTCCTCCGGTACCAAGTGAGACTGGTAGTCAGCATATAGCTCATCTATTTGCCTGCGGGTCAAGCCTAGAGCAGCAAACTCATAAGGCATCCTGGGGATCGTCTGTGTGTAACCGAACTGGCGCATGACTCGCTCCGGCAGGTATCAGACAGTAATTGTCGAGCTGCATGCCAACCATCTTGAGAACAAACAAATGTCACCGAATGGGCGCGTCACACGGTGATCGGCATAGGGGCAATACAAAACGTCATCAGCAGCCATCTGATCTAGATACACTCTGAAGGGGTCCGGCGCCTGGTTCCCTCTGAGCAGGACAAATGCAGCAGCACGTGGCATATCCTCAGTGTACCCCTGGACACTCCCCCAACCAGTAATGTAGGGAAAGTGCTGTAAAATCCACGCCTGAAATGGAAAACATAACATGGGTGTCAAACTTTATAATGAATACAGAAAGAAAAGAAATGAAAAAATCACTTAGAATATTAGATTGTTACCACGTATAACGTACAGCTGCCTGCCACAGTCTTGGCTGCCCAGCGGCAACCATCAGAGAGCCTGGAATAGGTGAATGCCAGTGCAGCCGCCCCCCAGTTGTACCCATGGATCTCTGTGTGATCCAGAAGGTACCTGAGGTACACGATATCAACATAATAGGAGTTGGTGTCCACAAACACCTGCGTGCCCAGCAAAAACAAGTAGTAGCATCTTAGGGCACGCGTCTTGTGCATCTCCACCTCAGCTGGATCACCTGCTGTCCGTCCTGCCTCTGCAAGCACCTCACCAAGTCTATCCATCAGAAACGAGAACCGGACGTGTGCGCCCCTCAACTGGTGCACCTCCGCATATGCCTTCTCTGCGCTAGCCCCAAGCTCTGTAACCAGCAACTCCATGTCATCCGCCTTCGTCATCGTACCGTGACGGAGAAGGGTACCCGTGATCGGTAGATGTAAGAGGCACGAGATGTCGTCCAGCGTGATCGTGATCTTGCCGTACGGTAGATGGAATGAGGATGTCTTAGGGTGCCATCTCTCAACAAATGCCATCAGGATACCGTACTGGATCTGGGAATACCCAATCCTAGACAGGCCTCTAAGACCAGACTCCGCAAGTGCAGACGTGAACCACTCATCCTCTGGCAGCATCTCAATCGTGTCTATAACCTTGCCCCCATGGTTATTGAACTTCTGGGGATCCTTCGCCTGAAAATTTCTAAATAAAACAATGTTATAAATGAAAATATTTTCTACGTAAACAATTCTATAAATAAACCGAATAAGGTTACCTGTCCTTGCCAGACAAATCTGGCAGTATGCTCAGCGTACCCCACAAGTAGGGACATATCAGATGGTCCCCCGGGGTAACCGCCCAGCTCATCGAAATCGTCATCGTCGTCAACACCATCATATGCTAGGCGATCACCCTCTAGAACAGGGGAACGAGGAGGAGCAGTTGATGAAGCTGGAGTCTCCCGCCGAGGCCTGCGTACGTGCTGGGACCCTGATGAGGTACCAGTAGAAACCCGACGCCTCCGAGATGTAGAAGCGACGGCTGACGGGGGAGTGGCATGAACCTGTGATGTGGATGGATGTGGTGTAGGATGCGGTGTAGGATGTCCCTCGGCTGTAGGGGCTACAGGGACTCCCTCTGCGCCGGAAGCCTCGGCTGTAGACTGCATCGCTCACGTCGGACAGATGCGTGTTGAGCTGTCTGCCCATGTATAATACGATCGTCTCTGCCAGCCATCTAATCTGCAAAGCATTAAAAAAAATTAGAATTTTTTTAAAAATAATTAAGCAAACAAACAAACGAAAAAAAAATAAAACCTTTCGGATGTGCATATCCGGAAGAACACAAAATTTTTAACGTTGAGTACTTCCGGATGTGCACATCCGAAAACACCCAGAATAATAAACGTTACAATATTTCTGGATCTGCACTTCTGGTACGTATTTTGAAGTCTAAAAATGGCAGCCATGGCCACTGTACCATGCAAAAGGGCATTTTAATGCCCTGATCGTCCGTATGAAGCATTACACAAGTCCTACATTGACTATAACCTATGTTTTTCATTCAACCTAACAATTTCTACAACTAAATATCAACTCTAAATCATTTACTCGAAAATTACTCCGTAGCTCTAAAATTTGAAAACTTACCGATTAATATGAGATACAGAGGATTTGGAGACTCTTGCTCGTTGTAGATGTTACTTTGCGCCGAACTTGAGAGGAAATAATCGAGATTCGAGGTGATTGAAAATTTGAGGGTTTGAGAGAGTTTGAGGGAGTTTGGAAATGAAAAAGTGAAGAATGAGGGGAGGAAGAATGTTTGGAGCGAAGTTATAAGAAATTCTTCCGGAAGTGCACATCAGAATTGTTTCCGGATATGCACATCCGGAAGACCTCAACGTTTTTAAAAAAATTGGTGCGTCCGGATGTGCACATCCGGAATAAGGGGGTGAAAAAATAATTTCACGTGGTGCCTAAGAAACTTGGGTGGTGCATTAAGAAACCCACTAAAACTTTGCTCAAGCCAAAAAAGTTCTTTGTTCAAATAAAAAATTGCAATTGTTTTCTCTTTATTTCAATTCAATTCTTTTTTTTTTGAAACTGTATTTTTTTCCTCTCTTGTCTGATAATCGAGCATGATCTTGTTTTACCACTCAAGTCAAGCAAAATGATTTATGCTAATCTAAGTAAAGAAAACCAGTATAAAAATAGAAAAAAGGGGTGATGCACTGACAATATAATTTTTTTTTACACTATCAACCAATGACGACCATACATTCTGCCAAATCAGACTGAAAATTTTAAAATAATTATATGACATGTCAGAATGATAAATTCTTATTGGATGACAGTCAGTGCATCACCATTAAACCCTTAAAAATATAATTGAGAAAAGAGAGAATGTATGTTATCATGAGTGTGAGGATTTAGGTATGGGAAAATCTGATTAAGAGTTTTTGATATTTAAAGCTTCAAAATCACTATTTCAACTCTAAAATTGACCTCTTATGTATTGTTTTCAATGAGTTTTATGTTTTTTTTGGCAAAACGAAGAATTTTTTTAAGAAAAAAGTGGTTGGTTGGACGAAATTTTAAGAGAGAGAGAAAGATTTTAAGATGTTATAATAAACCATACCAATTAATAATGTAAATTTGTGAGAAAGAGAAAGTTTTTTGAACAACCATGAAATGGTCCAATTTTACGAAGTGGAAAGAAAAAGAAAAAAGAAGAAGAAACAAAATTGGTTATAACCATTTTTAAATTCACATTCTCAATTAGGGATAAAATATTACAAGTGAACAATAACAACCAACGCTCTCCCTAACAAGTGAGAGAACCAATTTATTTATAGACTACTAACATATGTATGTTACATATGATAATAACTCTCATACATGACATACATAGCTACTGCATAACATAATACATAACTAACTTAGACCACTGGATACTTGAATAAACTTTGACTATAACATGCACATTCGACCTATTCAAATCCCTCTTGTCGAGACTAGAGTTCGATCCAATATTACATAAGAGTGTGAAAATACATAATTATATATTACAATTATGGTAGTTAAAATACCATAAGGTTATTTCATTCAAATATGGTGATATAAAGAATGTGATCTGAGATAATTCTTTGACTATTAGCAATTCAAAGTCTTTCTTATGGTGGAGGGATTTAAGGCTTTTGTTGGGTTCTTGGGGTATTGAAATTAATTGGTTCAGTATGTGTCTTTCATGCAAGGTTGGGAGTGGCTTCGATATTTAGTTCTTGAGAGATTGTTGGAAATTTGTGGTGCTATTTCAGGCACTGCAGGAACTAAGACCTAGGATTAATGAAGTCAGTTCATAGTTTTAGGATCATTGGAGTTAGAGGACTTGTGTGAATCCTGAGACATTATCGAACTCTACTGCATCAGAATGTGACAATCTCGACACCATTCTGGAGCGTATCGCTCTTGACCCCTTGTAGCTTGATCAGTTTGTATGGTGGAACGCTTTAGTAGGGTTTTCGGTTAAATCAGGTTGTGACCCCTGTGTCGATCATAATTTATAATTAGGGCATTTAGCTCCAAAATCAGAGATCATGTGGCCTAATCCTGGAAAAAAGGTGCAAGTTTTACAAGGTTAAATGGCACCACATAGAAGATTGTTACCAACTTAAAAAGGAGATAGAGCATATGATATAAGAGGGCCACCTCAAGAAATAATCAAAGGTTGCTCCTCCTAGAGGCCAAGTAGGGTCAGTTCTCACCGGCATGATTATGCTAGAAGACCTGGACCTTGAAATGGAAAGGAGTTACCCAAGGAAGAATGTGACAAGACTATACGTCACACCCTCAATGTTATTGCATGAGGATTTGTTGGGGGCGAAGAGATCAGTTCCTCCCAATGAAGATGTGCTTGCTAGATATTAACTATAGAGGACGTGACCACATATTCGAAGGTAGGTGACAAAGCACTATAGGTTGAGATCACTTTCTCAGAAAAATACGCAACATACATACATCCATACAACGGCGAACTCATGGTCATCACTGTGAGGCGCGATGATTAGGAAATTAGAAGAGTATTGCTAGATCAAGGACGCTATGCTTATATCCTTTACTAGGATGCATTTGAAAGGCTTCTTTTTGACCCGAATGATCTAAAAGCCTTTAAAGGGTCACTAGTTGGGTTTTTTTTGGGAGCAAGTACAAGTAAATGGTTACATAACATTGAAGACCATCTTAGGGTGGGGGAATAAGCCAAGTAGATCAAGGTTACATATCTGTTTATAGAAACTTTCTCTTTCTATAACATGATCACAAGGAGACCAACTTTCAACCAGTTGGGCGCCACCCTGTTTACTCTGTATTTATGCATGAAATACCCACTCTCTAATGGGCGGATTGGAGTCATCCAAGGTGATCAAGAATTCTCCAGGAAATGTTACGTGAAAAACATAAAGTTGAAAAGAGTCTGAACCCTAGGCGTGAATAGAAAAAAAGTGGGCTAGAGAGTCAAGCCACGGGAAGAGACTCTGAAAGATGAAGAGGCTCCTCCTCAGAAGGGTGAGAAGATATGAGACTGAAACCCAAAAGGAAAGCTCTATAATTATTATCTTTTTATCGTTGTTTACTTTATTTTTTATTATTTTGGTTTTAGGCGAGTATTATACCTATGTCGTTTGTAAGGACAAGTTATATTTTTGGAGAAACACACTTTTCCCTAGCACCTCATGTGGAGGCAAGGGTTTTTAATGAGGCTCCTCATCTTGCTATTTTTAATTATTTGCATTACCATCTCCCTTTTTGTAGGAAGCTAGAGGAAAAAATCTATGCGAAGCCTCCCCTCAAGACGACTAAAATATGTTGAATTCTTACAAGAAATCCTTACCGCCCTTCGAGGCGATAAGAAATGTTGTATCCTCATCAAGGAGCCCTTGCAACCTCTTAGGAAGATAAACATGTTGGATTCTTATGAGGGATCCTTGTCGCCTTTCAAGGCGATAAAACATGTTGAATTCTTATATGGAATCCTTGCTTCCCCTTGAGGTGATAAACATGCTGGATTTTTACAAGGAATCCTTACCGCCCCTTGAGGCGATAAACATGTTGGATTCTTATGTGGCATCCTTGCCGCACTTTGAGGTGATAAACATGATGCATTATTATGAGAGATCATTGCCACCCTTCAAGGAGATAAACATGTTGAACTCTTATAAGGGATCCTTGTCTCCCGTCGAGGTGATAAACATGCAAGATTCTTATGAGGGATCTTTATCGCTCACATAGCTTACCTAAACCCGTATCTACCCCGCTATCATCTCTTTGGTCCCAAGTGATTAGAGTATGAGAGCTCATAGTCCGAAAGCAGCTCAACACCTAGTTCATGTCTCGCTCAAAGGGAAAAAAGCTGCTGGAGTCTATTACCTTGATAAGCTGAGAATTCTTTGTCCATGATAGAGGAAAGCAGAAGGCATTTTTTGCCTCTGTGGTCACCATAGAAGCATCATCATGCTCTCTAACTCTCACAATATGTCATTCCAATCCTCATAAGGCTCTAACAAACTCCTAGTAGGCAAACAACATAGAATTACCCAACCACTGGTGGGGATGACCTATACGCTATAAAAAGAAAAGAATACCCCAATAGTGGGGATGACGTCCAAGTGGTACTAGATAATCTCAAAGGCCCTAATGATGCTCCTTAATTTGGGCGTGATTTGGGAGGGTAGACCTTAGCAGTCACTAGAAAGTGTGTTTCAAATGGTGCAAAAGGTATCAAGGCTCCTAGTTCATGAATGACAGGGAGGTGCAAGTAAAAATAAGGAGTGGATAAACCACCCAAAGTGGCCATGTCAGATATTTTCTTTTTTGAACACGGTTCCAAGATTAGATCATCTTCGTGCCCTGTACTTAAGAACCTAATATCCTGACAGAAACCCGCAATCTTGTCCAAATTAGAATATAAAAATACAATATCTAAAACATGGACATGTTTGACACTCTTCTTGGACATCAAGTCCTAATAAAAAGGGAAGAGGTTAGAAAGCTGTAGTCGGGACCCCTGGAGTACTAGAATCCCTATAAGCGTAATGCACCCTGCGACTTTCTCCTCTCTTTTTTGAGCTTAAAGATTAGAAAAGTGCTACCGCACCTATGAAACTCCCTTGTTGAACAATGGAAATCCCCAAAACAAGAGGGAGATGGAAAAGTCTTTTTGAAAAATAAACAAATACCCTTTATAAGGAAAAACTAAGAGCACATGCAACATACTTCTCTAGGAGCGCAACAGTTGTAAGAGGTGGAAAATGTTTCATACTTCAAGGACACACGCAAGGAAAAAACTAGATTGGGTTTCCCCAAGAAAACCATAATGAGCAACATTAAATGCCACACACGTTTCTTTCCCACTAAATGATCAAGTTTCCATTACTGATAGACATTTTGACGTCTTTAAAAATTGACTGACTGATGCTTGATATCCTTCAGCTGACGTACAAGCCACACAGGGAACACATGGCATGGATTTGGTGACTCATCCCTAACCAAGGGGACTCGCCCCTAGCTGAAAGACCTGCCTCACACTATGAGAGTCATTTGGAAGGAATGAAATGTTCAAAATCACGCGGAAGATAAGTAAACCAGTTTGCCCTTTACAAGTTCTCGTACTTGAGGGACCACATAGTGATATATTTATAAAAATCACACATGGGATGACACATGATTCAACCTGTATTAGGTGACCGCCTGAGATTATGTTTCCTAGACATGCCCCCTCACCAATGGTTAGCCCCGAGAAGAAAGCCTGGATAGTGACGTGTACGCTGTCCATAACAACGTGTGGAAGCGGTCATGACCACGATTCTTTGAGAGGTTTCATGATCAAGGTGGAATGGTTACTACTTCTTAATAAGCCCCTAAATTCAGACTCATAACTCTCTATAAAAGTCTCACCATAAGGGTATAAGAGAACAATCTCATATCCGCATAAAACACCTCTAAAATAGAACTTCGCACCCTCGTGCGTTTACTTTAACCTAATAAAAATAATAAAACTTCTGACAACCCCAGTAGCTTAACGTTGCTACATATCTATACTTTTTTAACAAGTACACCACTCAATTTAAGATTAGTCTTATTAACAATAGTTAAAGATAGTTGACTTTAAGCCTTTAAACATCAATGTTGAAACCAATCATTTTAACAAGTTTGTTTAATCAATTATGGTTAAAAGATGCTCCAAAAAAAACTACATGTAGCTGAAATATAGTTTTCTTAAATTTACTTTTATCATTTTACAAATAAATATTTGTCTTCTTTCTTATTTTTATCCAATCAAATAAAGAAAGATAACATTTATTTTTCCATTCATTTATCACTCCTACAAAACACAAATAATTAAAAAAATCATCTCATATTTTATTTTATTCATTGTTCTCAATTTATTTTCGAAACCAAACATAGCATAATTTCGCTTGCAGTTAGTTGCTACTCATTTCGGCCGTCGTCGCAGCTTTGGTTCAATTTGCTCCCGCCATCCATTTCTATCTCACAATGGAACCCGGAACTTCTTCTTACAAGGTAACACTAACACTACTTTCTTTTAATCTAGGGTTTCCATTTTCCATCATGATCATCATTGCATTGCTTGTTACCGTTTACTACTTACTCATAATCAATCTCTATGTTAACTCTTCTATTTGCAGATTATATTAGGTTCTTCCTCCATCGCACGCCGCAAGATTTTATCCGAAATGGGATACCAATTCACATTAATGGTGCATTTTATATATATATTCTATTATCTACTAAGTTCGTTCTAATTTCATTTTGATTTTAGGTTTTATCTTTTTTTAGACTGCAGATATTGATGAAAAGAGCATCCGAAAAGAAACTCCAGAAGAGTTAGTTATGGCTCTAGCTGAAGCCAAGGTTTGTGTTTTGTTATCGTTTTCTCTAAATAATTTTACTCATTCTGCTTAATTTGATTCTTGCTGATGGTTCATTATAGAGTTAGTCTTTATATAATTCACGATGTTGTACGAGACAATGTTGGACCATTTAGAATTACCAGGAGAGTAAAATAAGTGTAGCAGAGATGAAGATGTTGCGTTGGATGTGTGGTAAGAGTAGACATGATAAGATTAGAAATGACAATATTAGAGAGAGTATTGAAGTAGCACTTATAGTAGAAAAGGTGATGGAAAATAGACTTAGGTGGTTTGGACATGTAAAGAGAAGACCTTTAGATTCTATGGTAAAGAGAACAGATCAGATGGAGAGAAGTCAAACAACTAGATGTAGAGGAAGACCTAGAAAAACTATAAGAGAAGTTATTAAGAAAGATCTCGAGATTAATGATTTGGATAGAAACATGGTCCTGGATAGAACATTATGATGAAAGTTGATCCATGTTGCCAACCCCACTTAGTGAGATAAGGCTTGGTGGTGGTTGTTGTTGTTGTTGTTGTTTTATTATATATAGTAATTTATTTTATGCTAACATTTCAATTATTAAACCTGTGAAATCATAGTGCTAGTGTAGTATGAAGAACCTCAAGAAAAAAAACCATGGAACTTGTGAGCCATTTTCTAGTTGCAGAGGAATCTGCAAAGCAATTATAATGATAGTGTTGTATGAGGTCAGATAACAGATATTGTGTTTTTATTCTACTAGAGTAGCATAAAACGACATGTTAATCCAATTGTTTTGGAGCTTTCAATGTCTTGTTTTCCTTTGTTCTTAATGGAAGGGTGTGTTTATAGATTGATTGCTCTCTGATTTTGAATGTGAATTGTGCGTCAGGCCAATGCCATTATTTCCAAACTTCAAACTACCGGTAATCAAGAGAGAGTTGATGAACCGACTCTTTTAATTGCTGCTGACACAGTATGTTGTGTTTCCTTTTCTTGGCATTTTTAGTCAAGTGTTGCTGATCACTAGGTTGGTTGTCACAAGGGCCATTTATTAATTGAGGATATACAGTTTTTTTTAGAAGGTATAGTGTAGTAGTGTACTCCAGTTTGAATATTACAGATCTGGCTTCTAAGGTTTTAAGAAAGAACAAAAAGATGTGAATCTTTGCAAAGCAAAGACCATTGGCCAATTTCCGTTTTGGTAACCTTGTTATAAACACTTAGGTTTTTATCTTCTAGCTTCTCCTTTTTGGTTTCATGCATATATCTGAGGGAAATACCAAATATCAGGACAGGACAGTATACTTAACATTTTGAATTTTGAATGAATATTGCCCGGTTTTATTGAAATTTGACTACAAAATGATATATGTTTTTGTATTATTGAATGCCTACCTGCTCACTTTAAATTCATTGAAAAGCGAGACCTACATTTTAAGTTCTTTTGTTTCAAAATTGCTCAGTTTTCCACAGTTGCATCAGTGGTGTTTTCCCTTGTTTTGCCCAAAACAGATCCCTGTTGATGTCATGTTATTATTTTATAAAATGATATTGTTTTTTTATACTCTAATACTTACCTTCTCTGCGTTTAATTTTTTTTGCTTAGGCAGAAGCCATCTTACAAAGGCTCCCTGTTGGTGACTACTTAAAGGATGCCGAGCCAACTTTATTAATTACTTCTGACCAAGTATACATCACGATTTTCTGAATTTTTTATTTTCTAGCGTGCCTTTGTACTTCCTCTTTTGCATAAGCAACAACATTTTTGAGAAATTTCAGTTGATTGAAAAATCTGAAAGATTTGTAGTGGTGCCCCACTAAAACTGTCTTCCCTCACTTCCTTCTTGACAGTCTTTTTCTCTCCCTCTTTCTATTGCTTTTTGTGGCTATTAGTTGTGAAGTTTTGTCTTCATGGAATGTAATTGTCTTGTGTTGATTAATAACCTAAATATGTTCAGTGTTTAAACAAATTGATTCTTGGTGTTACGGAGGCCTAGATGACTTTCAGTCTTAATGCCTAAACGCCCATACTTGGGTGCTTGCTATCCTCTTAAATAAATGGCCTTATGGTGACAACCAAGACTAGTTTGCGGCAGCATTTTTTTTTATATAAGTTTTGTCATACTTTCCTCTTGGCTTACACTCACTGTCAAATGATTTGGAGGTGGTGGTCTATGAAGGTGTGATTAGGGAAAAGCCATCTGACAAACAAGAAGCTCGGCAATTCTTGAAAGGTCTGCTTAATGTTTTATTTCATTCATATATCATCTAAGTAATTTCCTCTCCCTTCTTCAGTGGTTTTGCTGTGAAGTGGGAGCTTTTAACCACCTCATATATTCATATCTAACGTCTCTTTGCACAATTTTAGATTATTCTGGAAGGAAAGCAGCAACTGTGGGATCTGTATTAGTTACTAATCTCAAAACAGGATTGAGAAAAGGAGACACGGATCGTGTTGAGGTACTAACTGCTCTTTATGGGTGATTATTGTTCAGCCTGTCTCTTATTTTATCCTACTAGAAGTGCAAAACTGATCCAATATCCAGTGGCGGATCCATAAAACAGCTGGGGGAGGGGAGGGGAAGCGAGCTTGACATGTACAATTATTTTAGATTATCTTATGTTTAAATATAAATAATGGAATTTTACAAATTTATTATATAAATTTATTTAATTGTTTATTTTTATGGCTAAAATATGATTTTTTGGTCCTTTTCCTTTTATTTAAAATTTGTTTTGGTCTTCCAACCAAGTCATTTGTTTTGCTTCATTATCTTCGCAACGTTATACAAACTCATCCTTTTACTCATTTCTGTTAATGCCTTCACCTTGAACTATTTATGATATAAGAATTTCTATCTTTCAAACTCCTGAATGAAGGAAGGTCTTCTAATGTTGAAGATGGGGCATTTGTCAAGACCACTTTGGATGATTCTTCAGTTTCTCACGAGTCTCCATTGAAAATGAGTACCGATTAAAAATGACGAACCCTAACTTACGAGGTTTAACTTTGACGACTTTTGCCTGCATTCACGAAAAACCTTTAACATAATGTTTACTATCTCAAACAAGATTCCTAGTTATGTAGAAATTTGAAAACCCACTAGAAGTTGTGTATTGGCTTAGTACCTTACAAACCCAAGTACCCCACTAATGACCTACATAAAATGATAAACACTCCCTCACAAGAGACATTCTCACTACAAGTTATGTTAGATACTTGGTTTGGGCCTAAGCCCAACAAATGTGAGAATGAGTTATTTTTGCTGATGTGGCTAGTTGGTTAGAGGGGAATGATAGTTATATAAAGGATAGGGATAGCAAGGGGAAGGCATTGAGAATTATTCCATTAGGAACCATAATGGTTTGGCCAGAGAGAGAATTGTCTTTTTTCTGAGGAGCTTTGCTCTGAGATTGCAGGGGTCATCTTCTGTAATAGTTACCGTTTTTCTATTAATAATACAATTTATTTTGTCTTGAATATTGGGTTTCTAACATTGGTCCGAACTACCGGATCTCGAGACGGAGCCAGTGAATTGCTAATGCCGGATAGCTGCCGTATAACAGTCTGAAACTGCTGGATAACTGCCGACAACTGCCGTCTAACAGCCTGAAACTGCCGGAAACTACCGGATAATTGTCGGAAACTGCCAAGTAACTGTTGGAATCTGCCGGATAACTGTCGGTAACCGTTGTAAACTGCCGGATAACTACACGGAGAGCCAACGATGGAGGACTTTTGGACTATGAAGAGGGAATTGCCAAATTTTATGGGGACAGATCCTGTTGGCTGGATCTTTGCGGCTAAAAAGTTCTTTGAGAAGAACAAAGTTCATTCTGATGATAAGTTGCAGTGGGCATTCATGAGCATGGAAGATGAAGGAGCGATGCTATGGTTTTATTATTGGTGTGAAGAAAATCCAGATGCTGACTGGAATTCATTTTCTATGGCTATGATTAGAGAATTTGGAGCACAAATGGTGCAAAATCAAGAATCAAAGCCAAAACTGTGGAAGGTGACAGAAACACACGATGAACCAATGTTAGAGGAGATGGACTTCAATGTTGAACGAAAAGCAAAAGGTTATACAAAAGTTGAATCTGACTCCAAAGAAATTGTTGATACAATGATAGAAACAAATTACCGAAAACAAGGAACAAATACAATGCTTAATGGAAGAATGAATGAGATGCAAAGAAGAGAGGAGCAGACGTTCATTATTAAGCCACCTCCATTGCCGGAGCCACCAGACACCGACCTTCATGTGGTGGCTAACGAGAATCAAATAATCCAAGCGGTTGTTGTTGAACTCCGACCCCCACCGGAACCGTCAAACGCGGATTCGCATACACAAATTTCTTCAAACTCTGATTTGCAAGGAAGAAAAGAGGGGTTCCATGGGTTGCTCAATTTGGTTTTTGACAGAGGCAAGTTTTTGCGCTGGGGAAAGATTTGGCAGCAAGAGACGCAATATTTCAGCCTTGAGGTCAATGCTGTTTCTCAAGGGGTGGATATTGTTAGATACTTGGTTTGGGCCTAAGCCCAACAAATGTGAGAATGAGTTATTTTTGCTGATGTGGCTAGTTGGTTAGAGGGGAATGATAGTTATATAAAGGATAGGGATAGCAAGGGGAAGCATTGAGAATTATTCCATTAGGAACCATAATGGTTTGGCCAGAGAGAGAATTGTCTTTTTTCTGAGGAGCTTTGCTTTGAGATTGCAGGGGTCATCTTCTGTAATAGTTACCGTTTTTCTATTAATAATACAATTTATTTTGTCTTGAATATTGGGTTCCTAACATTGGTCCAAACTACCGGATCTCGAGACGGAGCCAGTGAATTGCTAATGCCGGATAGCTGCCGTATAACTGTCTGAAACTGCTGGATAACTGCCGACAACTGCCGTCTAACAGCCTGAAACTGCCGGAAACTACCGGATAATTGTCGGATAATTGTATTATTAATAGAAAAACGGTAACTATTACAGAAGATGACCCCTGCAATCCCAGAGCAAAGCTCCTCAGAAAAGAGACAATTCTCTCTCTGGCCAAACCATTATGGTTCCTAATGGAATAATTCTCAATGCCTTCCCCTTGCTATCCCTATCCTTTATATAACTATCATTCCCCTCTAACCAACTAGCCACATCAGCAAAAATAACTCATTCTCACATTTGTTGGGCTTAGGCCCAAACCAAGTATCTAACAATTGCTCATTCTCACCCACACTTGCCATTCCTCTTGGACATGGATATCTTCAATTGTTCATAAGACTCCCTTTATGTAGTGGAGGGCATGTGGCTTCTTCTAAAATGAATAACCTTTCAAAAGTAGTGAATAATAACATCTCATCTTTTAAATAGTCTTTGGATAACACTTTAAAAAATTTGGAATTGTTAAGGTCTTTTAATTTTTGAATTTTCAATAAAAATATGCATAAATATAGTGTGGAAACTGATTGTGCCTTGTATTGTTTTACAGATCTATTTCAATGAAATACCTGATGAAATCATTGAGAAGCTGGTATGCGTTGTTTCTTTTAATTGATTATTTTTCGGAGGTCTCTTGAACATGAATGTTTATAATATGATCTCTCTTCAGTTGCTAAGTATTTGAAATGATTTTTTATCCCTTTCTTCTTGTTTAGATTGATGAGGGAATTACTCTCAATGTTGCTGGAGGGCTGATAATCGAGCATCCTTTAATATTTCCATATGTCAAAGATGTGGTTAGTTGAATCCACTTTCATTCTTACTCAGAAATGTTGTGCATCTTACTTATAGATACAGGAGGCATTTCTCAATCTAGCCCCATAATTTAGTTTATAGATGTTTCCATCTAGTAGTATCTGGTGTAGTGAATCCATGAAGTGGCAGTTTTCTGTTGTTCATCACTTAGAATTATGAACTCGGTTACTTTCTGAATACGTTTTCTATTTTCATTTCTTAAAATTTGTGTTTATTTTATTTGCTAACAAGAAATTATTAAGACTTTAGAAGTAAACAATGCGTGCCATTTTTGGAACAATAAAAATATCAAAAGGTTGTTTTCATTATTTCTCAATCACAATTGTTTATTTTAAGAGTCTCAAGTTTTCTTATTAGCAAGTTAAATAAACACATTTTAGAAAAAAAATAAAAACAGAAAATGCTTTCTAGTTATGTAAACGAGATCTTATTGTTCATTTCGGAGGCAGAGGGCCCAAAAAACCTTTGCCTTGGGAATCCGTTGGGGCGTTTAATGAGAGTCAAAGACTGATTATAGCAACTTCTATGCAAAAATTAATAATAATATTGAAGTTTAGCTGGCTAGAGATGGTTGGATAAAAAATCCTACAAAACTGATTAGAAATCTATAGACCATGGCTAGTTTAGCTCGAGGTTTCTTTAACACTCAAAATGAACCAAAGCTATTTTCTTTTATGATAACGTGGGAAGTTTGCATGTTGATTTTCCTCAAATTTTATTGAAATTTCTATGTTTTCCTAAATTAGTTAGTGTCAATATGCTGATGGCCTGCACAAATATAGTGCAAGTGATATTGCTTCCTAAAAGACAGTAGATGATTTAAATATGGTGGTTTACAGGTAGGCACAATTGATAGTGTGATGGGGCTTCCCAAAGATCTGACTGAAAAACTCTTAAAGGCAGTCCTGTAGTTTGCGCCATCTATCTCCCCTTGTGGGACTTTACAACTACAATTTTTCTCGACTCTATATGCAGTGTTTCTGGTATCAGTTATTTTTCTGCTATGGCAGTTGTGTTATGTCTGAATTTTTTATTGGCTGTTGTTCTGTTTAAATTAAGTACAATGTATTTGTTCATATTTTACTATTAGCATAAGGCTGTACTGAGACTAATTGGTTCATTTGAAAAAGAATCATCTGATGAAGTATTGATGAGAAATGATTCAATTCAGATTCTACTATGAAGTTTAACTTTAATGGATTCTAGTGGTTGGAAATGCTATTATATTGAAGGGTAATGTTCAAAAGCTTTAAAATAATAGGTCTTGAAAAGATAAATTTTCAAACTTTTAAGAAGTTGAATGTATAGTTTCTTAAACAATATTTTCGTTGAATTTAATTGCTATGCACCAAGTATAAAATTTTTTACACTATCATTGTGTTATAACCACTAAAATGTATTACTTTAAACTTTTTAAATAAAAAATAAATCAACGGTTGTGATTAATCGACAGTATAAAATTTCTTTAATGTAATTTCAATTAAATTCATTTTTGTTTAAAATTTTCTATTAAAACTCTGAAAATCATAGATCCTCCGGTTATTTCAATATATTATGTTTGTAAAAAAAAAATATTAATGTATTAATTTTATAAATATTATATTCTTTATTTTAATATTCCTTTGCAGAGTTATTAGTCAATACAATTTGTAAATTTGTTGAGATAGTATTTAAAGAAAAAGAAGCAATCCTAATTTAGGTGAGAGCATGTTGTAACTGTTATAAAACCAAGCTAATAAAAAAGTTTTGAGAATAAAAGGGGTTAAATAATAAATAATCAAAAGTATATAAAAAGGGACTAGTTCTTTCTATTTTTAGGGGTTCTTCCACCACCGTAAAAAAAATTAAAATGTCTTTAGTGTCTGGAGATGCATCTCTAAAAATATCTTTTCCACACACAACTAAGATGAAAATGGTAAAAAAGAAAACCCTTTATTTTGTTAAAATTTGATTCGGATATGCATCTCCGTATTCACAAAAGATTGATTCAGAGATGCATCTCCGTAACCCATTTAGTTCAATAGTCTGTGAGATTTTCGAAAATGCATCTCCGTAACCCCCTTAGTTCATTAGTCTATGAGTATTCTAGAGATGTATCTCTGAAATATGCTATGTTAGTTAAAAACAAAAATAGGCAGAAAAAATGGCAGAATGGAAAACCAACGTAAATTAACATCAAAATAAACATTACATAGATAAACACTGCATAAATTTAACATTACATGTCATTAAAAACAAAATGGTTAAGGACGTTGCAACATTCTTATAATACCTTCAGTTGATCTTTGAATCGTCACATTCACTTCAATCAGATCATTTGTTGAGTAACGATAAAAGGTACTCCATATAACCTTCAAATTATCATTTGTCTGCAGTTCAAGCATAGTGAATTGTATCTTACCTTCGTTGTTAATCGAGGGTGAACGGTATTCGAGCTTGACGACTCTCCGATTTTCTGGTTATCGCAAGAGAGTATTCAGTTTGATTTTCAGATCGACAAGAAGTATGTCCTTGCAGATCTAAAATTGAAGTGTGGGGGGGGGGGGGGGGGGGTTATGCCATTGAAATACACAAATGCAAGATGGGGATATGTAATCATTCTTGTTTGTGTAAAGAAAATAGAATGAGAGACCCTATTTATAGAAGTTGTAAAGCAATAAGGACCTTACAAACATGATCGTATCTGCATGAAAGACTTTGGAGATACATATTCGAATCCATTTTTTTTTTCAAAAAATAAGGGTCTATTCGGAGTTGCATCTCTGAATGATCCTCTGTTCTGGTTTTTTTATTTATAATAATTAAAAGGTGTGTCCGGAGATGCATCTCCGGAACCACCCAAAAATTATGCAGAACAAAACCAATTGATTAGGCAAAGCAGAATTTCAAAAACAAAAATTATCCAAAAATATCACCCAATTTTATAACATTATGCAGTGCATTACTTACAAAAAAACGTGTTACATTGTTAGATTAAAACTAAAACACATCAAAATATATGTCACTACCTAAATCTATTGGTGGCTCATTCTTCAACTTTTCCTTATTTGCTTCTAGTTCAATGTCACTCAACTTGGTGAACTCTTCATTCCTTTCAAGAAAGTAATTCGACCATGTTTCAGCATCTTGTATGAAATGTGCCATCCACTCCGGTGATGTCTTTGGTATAAAACATCTCAATTTCAAATAAACTTGAACAAAATGTTCTTTTTCGATAATCAACCAATACACATGATGCACTCAAATGGATTTTGAGGTGACTTACTCAGAAGTGGAAAGAATGTTTTCGAGAAACCATATCGTGTTAAATCATTGCACACCCTATCATAAGCATTTGCTATAAGATGTCCCATTTTCGGGAAGCGCATCCATTTATCAAACGAAGTCGAACCACTAAGATAAAGAACAAGAGCATTGAGAATTGTATCGTAATTTGCTTTGTTCCCGTATATCTTTGTGTATGATTTCCTATGTGTTGCCATCTCTTGTATAAGATCACAACAAACAAATTGGTGGTCCTCCCCTCCTTTACCGAGTAAGCTTAAAACAACTCGAAAATGTGAGTCAACATGTCCAAAGTATGATGGAGACCGTCTCGTTGAGTTGTCACTTTAAGTCGATTTTACCTTCTTATGGGCACCTTTTGTTTTAACCGGTTCCGACGGTGTAGCGTGCGATTTTTGTCGGTGACACGACCACCTTACCGCCTTTGGTTGGAATTGGGTGCTACTTTCTGATTTCTTATTTATCCTATGAAGCTGGAAAGGAAAGGGAAACTATCTAAAACTAACCTTGCACGCAAATGTTTTCTTTAACAAATGCTTAAGAGATTGGGGGGTCCGGGGTCAGGTTTTACAATGAGGAGTTGTCAATTACCCATCCTATATATGGTTATCCATAGATCGTTTAACAAATTCTACTGTTATCTATTTACTGGTGTTTATCTGTCATGGGTTGGGAAAGTTTCTTCTTTGGGAATGTTTGAGAGAGAGTATTTTTGTTGTTTTCGGGTTTTCCGATATTTTTGGTAAGGTACTGGACCTAAGGTTTTTGTTATGTGTGTTCGCTAAGATTTCACAATCTTATGCCTACGTATTCCCGTTAAAGAGAACAAGGAAATCAGAGCAATCGTAGTTCCTTCTATTCTATTGGAGGAAAAAGATGTTTGGTGTCTTGTTCAAAGCCCAAGATTGAAGCTAAAGGGTATTTGTGTCTTGTTCAAAGCCCAAGATTGAAGCTAAAAGGTTTGACTGAGAGAGAATTTATCATCTCTAAGGGGAGATATCTCATCTGTTTATCACAGTTGTTGGGTGACTGATTATAAAGGAGAATTACTTTAACTGGAATGTATGGAATCCAGCAATGCCATAATTTCCTTTATAGGGGATTTGTCCTGAAGGAGAAAACTTTAACTCAGTGTAGAGCAATGCCATTTTTCCTTAGGAATCTTTCATGCTAAAAGAGGGACATTGGCTTGGATGTAAATAATCCAGAGGCTTGCCACTTACAACAATTAGATGAAAGAAAAGGGATTTAACAGGATAAGAGATGGACTACAACTTGGATTTTTGAATCAACAAGTGTGCCACTTACAGCAGTTATCTGGGATTAGGTTTGTTTTGATTTGTCTGTTTTGATGTGTGATTGTACAGAGAAATGTCTTCCTACAGAGAGAATTTGATTTCCTCTGAGGGGATGTTGATTTTTGTGTGCCTTGATCAAAGCCCAAGGTTGAAGCGAAAAGGCTGACTCTATCAGGGAGTTTTATATCTGTCTTGTACAAAGCCCAAGATTGAGGCTGAAAAGAGACTGACTCTTTTGGGGAAATCATTATACAAAGCCTAAGAGGAGGCTGGAAGGAATTGACTCTTCTAGGGAAATATTTTGTCTGTCTTGTACAAAGCCAAAGATTGAGGCTAAAAGAGATTGACTCTACTGGTGAGAGGTTTTATCTGTCTTGTACAAAGCCCAAGATTAAGGCTGAAAAGAGGATTGACTCCACTGGGGAGGTTCCATATGTGTCTTGTACAAAGCCCAAGATTGATGCTAAAAAGGGTTTAACTGACTTAGCTGGAGAATATTTATAGGTGTTTTGTACAAAGCCCAAGATTGAGGCTAAAAGGTGCTGAGGAATGATCATTATACAATGCCTAAGAGGAGGATGGTTGGGGAATTTCTTATATAAAGCCTAATAGGAGGCTAGCTTCTACTGAGGATTATTGAGATCCAAAGGCAGGTCCAAAGTGGGGAATCAACTCTTGCTGAGTATTACAGAAGAGTTGGAATATCAAATGCCTTGAGGTTCTGATTGAGGGTTTATGGGTTGTAATTTGTCCCTAGCTGGGGAAAAATAAAGTGAGGATTTAAAGATTGAGTTTTTAAAACCTATAGAGGTTTTAACTTTGGTAATGATTGATGAAATGATCAGGGTTTATCTTGTGTTTTTAGGAAACTTGAGGGTTTCTTTGAGATCCAAAAGGAGGTGAGATTGTCCAAGTCTACTGGTATGAAGAGGTTTTTCTTTGTATGATGCCCAAGAGGAGGTTGATGTTTTAAGGGATGAGAATCAACCTTAAACTGGTCTGATGTTTTGAGATTCTGACTCTCTAGAGGATTGAACTATCAAAGGATGACTAAGTTCTGTCCTATACCTGTAGGAGGTCTTTAGGTCCTTGTACTAAGCCCAAAAGGAGGCATGAGAACTTCTAAGAAGCCTGAGCGTCCTTGTACAAAGCCCAAGAGGAGGCTGGGGATGCTTTTAGGAAGCCTGTGGGTCCAAACCTGAGAAAAGTTCAAGAAAAGGTTTCACCGAGAATAATCCTTTCTTTAGTGAACTATTCTAGGGTTTGAAGAAATTCAAGAGAGGTTTCACCAGGAATTAATCCTCTATGGGGGAAATGAATTTCTTAGACAGATTTCTAGTAGTGACAGTCTTGAGAAAAGTTTCACCGGGAATAATACCTTTCTCTGTTCCATATTGTATAAGCCCAAGAGGAGGCAAGACTGTATCTGGAATTTCCTATGGGGAACTAGTTTTGACAGTGTTGAAAAAGTGACCACTGGTTTGATCTAATCCTAGACCTAGTTTCCGGGGAAAACTCTAAGCAAGATAATATACAGGCACATATATATACAAATGAAATATATACAAGTATGTAAAAGAAAGCTGATAGAACTTACAGGTGAGCAAGCTTCCAGTACTACAACTTTATGGTTAGTTATTCAAGAAATTGAAGAAAGTTTTGATAACAACTATGAATTTAAATCCAAATCAAAAGGGAAAGTTGTTTTGAAAAGAAGATTGGGGTTTATACTCAAGGAGAGATCCAGAAATATCAGTGATCGCACCGTTGTTCTGAAAACTGTACCGGGAGTTATACAATGACTAAGGCCCAAATTTATTGTATTTACAAAAGTGGTTGGGTCTTACACTCTATTAGAGACCCAAAATTTATTTTTATACAAGAGATGAGGCTTACAACTCAAGGAGAGACCCAAAAATAACAGTGCTCGCACCATTGTTTTGAAAACTGTACCGGGACTTATACAATGAATGAGGCCCAGAAATGTTTTATGTACAAAAAGATGGGTCTTACACTCTATCAGTGACCCAAATTTATTTTAAAAAAGAAGAAAAATGGGACTTACAACACAAGGGAAGACCCAGATGAAAATGTTTTGAAAACGACGATCGCGCCGAGATTTTTTAACGTACTGGGACTTATACAATGACTGAGGCCCAAAAAGATTTTTATTTACAAGGGATGGGTCTTAAATTCTATTAGAGGCCCAAATAATGTTTAAAAAAAGAAAGATGGGACTTACAATACAAAGGAGGCCCAAATGATTTTGTTTAAAAGGCGACGATCGCGCCGCGGTTTTAGAAAACACAGTGCGACTTATACAATGGCTGAGGCCCAAAAAGGTTTTTATTTACAAAGGGGTGGGTCTTACACTCTATTAGAGACCCAAAGTGTTCTTGAAAAGGATTTGTGAGGGTGTGAAAGATCAAAACCTAATTTGATAAAAATGTATTTTTATTTGAATAAAAAATCAAATAAAAATGATCAAAATTAACAAATATGTGTAAAAACAAATTATGATCTAGGATAAATGTTTTAAAAATCATGTTTTATCCCTAGAATGATTTAAAAATCAATTGAGTTTAAAAAATCTAGAAAATAAATATTTTTAAAATGTTAAAAACAAATAAAAAATAAATTCTTTATGAAAATATTAAATATATCAAAATAAATAATATTTTTGTGAAATTTTTGTAGAATAAAATATTTTAACATTTTTATGAATTTTGAAAAAAAGAATCAATTCAAAAACATTAAAATTCAGAGAGAAATTAATTTTAGAAGTTATTAAAAGATTGTGAAGAAAACGAAAGAAAATAAGTGGAAAAAAATATGGAATGGTCCTCCCAAGGCTTGAACTCACGCCCTTGGGGTGGAGTGTTTAAAATCTTACCATCTGAGCCAAGTGCGTTGGCTGATAGAGAATGGAAAGAGTAGATAATATATGAAATTATCTTTTGAAAATAGTTTAAAAATTAAACCAAAAGGTCTGGGGCGAGGGGGATTCGAACCCCAGACCCTTTGCTCGCTACACACACAAAACCAGCTGATCAACCACTGGGGCACAATGCCAATTCAAATATATAATGGCAAGTGTATAATATATACTAAAAATGAGTTTGATCCTGAAGAATGGCGCCATGGCCACCACCTTCTTCAAGCTCGTGCATGACCATCCCTATCTCACTCGATTTGCAACCATTTGACATGAAGTAAACACCAAAATCATACGTTTTTCAACAAGGAACATGATGGCAATATTCAATTTCATTTATTTTTAGTGTATCAAAAGAAATTGTCTGAAAGCACATATGAACCCTAACTGATCGTTTTAAAATTAAATTCCATATGATCGTGATATGAAGCAATTAATTGAGGGGAAATGATCTATAAACATCCAGAAACACAATGGTAACTTGAAAACATGTTTATGATGCATGATTCATTGAGTTCAGTTTTGAGGAAACTAACCTTGCAAGTGAGAATCAAATTCTCTTGTAGAGGTGTTACAGAAGTTTTATGATGATCTGGATAGCTTCCTTAACCTTCAAGGATGGTTTTCCAATGTTGAGACTGGATTGAAACCTTCTGAATCACTTGACACAACTCAATCTGCAACTTTGAGGCAAAGTTGAGAAAAAGGATGGTAACTTGAAGATTTTGATGTTACAAATTGAATGTAAGTGTTTAGGTCACTCTTATATGTTGCATATGAGGTGTGTGAATCATTGGTTTGAGTTGCATTGGTCTCCAACTCAAAATTCGATAGTGCTTTCTCAAGAAAATGTAGTTTTTGTGCTTAAGAAGGAAATGAGAGAAATCAATGTTGTAAGCTGCTTTGGTGTACCATGAATGATCAACAATGAGCTCTATTTATAGGTGAGTGAGTTTGTCTTGGTGGAATAGTGCTGTAGCAATGGATAAGAGCTCACTAAATGCATTTTGGCAAGGCGTGCTTACTTCTCATGCAAGGTACCATAACTTTCTAAGTAGCATAGCCAACTTTTGACCAATTCCACATTCCTCAGATGTTTTTATTGTTGTTTATGCATGAACCTTGACCGAGGAGAGTGGCTTTGTTGAAAGTGCACTATTGTACATAAATGCATCCTTTGAATTCAAGGCACAAAGTGACAAAACCAATCATGCCATTTGAGTTTTCCTTGACTCCTTGGTTCAATTTTGCAGGTTTGTGGTGATCTATATGTTATACATTGAATATGAGTGATTTTGATCATTGCCCTTGACAAGAAAAATCGTGTGTGGCAAGTAATTACCAAAACTGTCTTGCAACCGTTTGCAACAAGGCATGTTGGACACTCCATAACTCTTTGCTCAAGTGGAGTTTTTTCATGCTGGTGAGCTCTTTAGAATGTTGGCAACATGTAGAGAAACTTTGATGTTTACATTTGAAATTGATTCTTTTTGCAACTAGGTGTAAACATCTCCCAAGTTTTGGTGTTTTACTCAAAATCTGTCTTGGACAGAATTTTTTCTAAGTGTTGGAAAAAGTGGCTATTCCCAATTTTGTGATTTTGATCAATCCATAACTCAAAATCCACGAGGATTTGAAATCTCTTGTAGTTGACACTTTTAAAGTATGTAAGATGAACTTTCATTTGAGCTTCGAATGGGAGAAAAAGGCCTTATGATTTAGGAGTTATGACCTTGCAAAGTTGGTACAAAATCACTTATGTTCTATAACTTAGAAAAATTTTGGTTTCTCAAGGTTGCCCCTTTTGCAAGAAACCTCACTTTTCTTGGCTTTTCTTGATAAATGATGATCAAAACCTTACATTAACATTGTTTTTGACTTAGGGAGCCATATTTGTGAAAAATTCCAAAAAGTCAAACTTGATTTTGGGTACAATTGACTTTTTGTCAGATGAAATCCAAACTGTGTGATTCTTTGTGCAATCAAGTTCTTGACCCAATTCAAACCTAATGGATGGATTCCATAGGTGTTTTAGGGTGTATTGAATCATGTCCCAAGATTTGGGAGCCGGTCTTGGTCAAAAGTCAAAGATACAGTTGACTTTTTCTTCAAAACCCTAATTGTGGTCCAGATGAAATTGAAACTTGTGAATTAAGCTTCTTGGATCAATCCATCGTTGCAAATGGATCAATGTAGTGTATTTGAGGCCCTAAAATCATGTCTTGAGGTATTGGCTCATGCTTTGCTCCAAAAGTCAACTTAGGGGTGAATTAACTCAAGAAACCCTAATTCCTGATTTTTGATGAATGCATCCCCTGAGGTTATTTTGACTTGATGGTTAGGTCCATGAGGTCCCTTTGAACATCTTGGGTTGTGTTTTGAAGCATTGGCTCATGCCCAGAAGAAAGTTTTCATCTGGAGGCCTTGGTTGACCAAAACCCTAATTTGGTGACACTGGCGATCTCGAGGCTTAATCCACTTGGAATGTTGCACTCCTGTGCCTGATTCTTGATGTGGGAGTCCTCTTGATCCCTTATGGGTGTTTGAAAGGTTAGAAAAGTTTAATATCATGTCATTTCTTGATTGATCCTTTGCCTAAGTGCTCTGAGAGGGCTTAAAACCCTAATTATTGATTGTAGTGAATGCTCAACCATCTTTGAGGAGATTGATGAGGCATGAAGGTACATCCATATTGTGGTGATGATTCTCACAATGATGGGAAATCTCGGTGGGAAAAATTTGGGGTATGACAGACGGTGGTTTCAAATTCGTTTTTTCTGGATATGCAATCTTTATAAGTTGATCTTTGATGTGCAATTTCATGATGTCATCAACTTTCATGAATCTCTGCTAGATCACTTTCCACTCGGTCATGATATATATTTTTGATTTATTATCCTTTGTCACGCCATCATTATCAAAACAAATCCTTGTCCAGTGAGTGCAAACTTCGTCCATACATATTGAGTTTTCAAGCTTCAGTTTCTTTGAAATTAAAAAAGCACACGGAAAACCGTAATTCTTCCTTAGTGTACATCCATACTTTGAGTTACTTGAACCTATTTTATCCGCTCGCTTGGCTTCGTGAAAAAAAAATTCAAAGCCGCCCGAGATACGTTGCCAACCAATCGTGAATAAAGGATATCGTCTTTGAAGTGGTGTTCAAAAACAATAATGCACCAACGAAAATATGTATGTATCTCATTATGTTGGTTTCAAAGCATTTGGTTTACGGTGTCTCAATCTCGACAAAAATCACCTTTACTGTTTCTCAACCAATTCTTCAATCTAGCATGTGCATATTCAACTCTATTAGTTGTTGTATTTCCAAAGTGTCGAACCTAATCAGTCCATGCACAACAAATATTCTCTTTTACCTGATCCAAAACAATGCCCTCAACATATTTTAGTAAATCTGGATTTATCGCACACACACACACACACACACTCCAGAAATTTAGAATAGAGCCGACATATAATTCTTTCATGGAAGAATTTATTATATAATTCCATGCATCCATTAGATTTTTCACCACCACACTAGGTTTGGCGAGTTTTTCATCTTCACGTTTGACTTGTTTTGTGCTAAGCGCATGTTTTACTCCACTTCTCACATTTTTGGTTATGTGATACTTACAAAGTAATGCGAACGATGTAGGAAACACCATCGCAACTGGACTCATCAGTGCAGTGTCGCGATAAGTGATTATGACTTGTGGCATGTTTTCTTTGTCCTTCAACACTGTCTTGCACATTTCCAAAGTCCATGTAGTGTTGTCCTCTTTTTCGGATTCCAAAATACAAAATCGATTGAATAAGTCATCTTCGTAGAAGTAACACCAACAAATTCCAGAAGTGGAAGTCTATACTTGTTTGTTTTGTATGTTAAGTCAATTATGAGCATAGAGGGAAAGGTGTTGAACAACTTGACGGAATCGAGATGACTCCAAAATATATCTTGAACAGTGACTTTATCCTCACAAACTCTGCACCTCAAAACATAATTGTCAACATCTAAAAACTTCAACAATTGTTGCATTTTAAATCTTGGTCCTCTTACGACCTTGTTGTCTCGAGCACACATGTTGTATATTTTCTTGATATTTGAAACATTTATAGGTCTTTTCCATTTCAAATATTCGAGTATGTTTTTTAGGGCCACCATTTTTAGTGTCATGGTCAAAACAGGTTCCCTATCCTCCGACACAAGATAACATACAATGGGATGACCGGATAGCTTGTCATGTAAGGCATATAAGATCAAACTATTTTTGAACGAAAAAATAAAAAACACTCTCTAAACACACAACTGCTGTAACGCCCTGTATAATATTTATCTAGAATAATACCATACAAGTTTTTTATTTGGTACTGACACCATCATAAGTGCCTATTGACATAATTCACATACTTGACCACTAAAAAAAACATAATACAACCCATGGAAATTAGCCAAAACAATAAAAAATCTAAGAATAAGGTACAATATTCCTCATTGTACAAGAAAATAATACACAGCGAAATAAGCTCAACTAAGCTTCTCTTGAAACATCCAAGCATAGCTCCACTTGTAAATCATACCTGCAAATACCTCCGGAAAATAATCAACAATAGTGGGGTGAGATACATTAAATCTCAGTGAGTTCCCTATCTTATGGATTCTCTCGGCTTTACAGGGATCTAGCCAATCCTAACTCAAGTCAAGGGGAAGGGAAATGACCTTGAGTTCTCAATCTCACAATCTCACACTATACGAAAACATGTTCATGAGTTCAACAACTCAAACATTTCTGACTAGAGAAACAATCGTACAACTCACAAAATGACATACTAATTAAGAATCTTCTCCCCTGCCAGCAATACAAGGCAATTACAACATGGGTCACGGATCCTTAATGTAGATAACTTCTCCCCGGCCAGCCCACACAAGGAGCACTACAACACGGGTCACGGTTATCTACAATTGGTACTTCTCCCCGGCCAGCCCACACAAGGAGCACTTCAACACGGGTCACGGTACTAACCACTAAGTAACTTCTCCCCGGCCAGCCATACAAAGCAAATACAACACGGGTTACAGTTACTTACTTAATAAATACTTCTCCCCGGCCATCCCGCACAAGGGGCTCTTTAACACGGGTCACTGTATTTATTAAGGGATACCTATCTAATAAATACTTTCCCCGACCATCCCACACCAGAGGATTAAACACGGGTCACTAATATTTATTAGGGAAAACAAACTTAATAAATACTTTCCCCGACCATCCTACCCCAGAGGATTAAACATGGGTCACTAATATTTATTAAGGGAAACACTACAAACCGGAGGAATTACAATCCTCCACTGACAACTACTTATCAAAGACACCCTTCTAGTATCGATGCATAAGCATTGCCCTTCAACCCTTTACCAAGTCATAGTTACATTTCTAGGATCCTAACATTTGTTTGGGGTAAGGTTTCTCACTCTTCCTAATTCATTTTAAGCATGCATATTCTTTCATTCATACTCGACAACAATTATATAGACATGGCATAACACAAACATTACAAGTAAACACATATAATCACACATCACGTAAAACATTACTTTCCGGGTTCCCTCCGATTCATTTAGTTGGGTATCAAAATCAATACTTTCACTTTTATCCCGTAGGATATTATCACAGCTTTACATCGGCTATCATTATGCCTCGATCGGATTTACGACCCAAAAGATATGGATTTCCAGCATAACACATAACATTATTTTCATTCCTTTTCCACTAAATAATTAATCCCACATCATACCCCTAATTTTAACTTTTTGTTGGGTAGAGGATTGTCATGACTTTCCAACGGTATAAAGAACGTTTAAATCGGGACCACGGTTCGAAAGTTATGAATTTTTAAAGAAAAGGGAATTATTCGAAAAACTCCCAGGAGCGCCCGGCGCTAACATTTTCGCTCGGCGGTGCCCCTTCGCCTCTGCTTCATCCGGCGGAGCAGCGGCGTAAAATCCCATGCCAAAACCCAAAAGTTACAGAATCAAAACATGCTGCGCCTCTTGGTTTTCGCTCGGTGGAGATGCGGCGCAAGCCTGCGTCGCCCGGTGCTCAAAGCGCCGCCCGGCGGTGCGTATCAGATGCATAATTTCTCTGATGCGTTTTTAGGGTTCCAACCACCCAAAATCTATCCTTTCCACACCCAATCTTTTCTAAAAACCAAAACGAGTATTAACAACTAATCACATGCATATTACGACTACTCTACGCAATTATATCGAATTCCGTCCGTTAGATTTCATTGATTTATCTGTTTAATCATTTTCTCTCAAATCTAACCTAAGTTCTAAACTTATAGTTCTAGAACTTAAAGTGTCTAACCAGAACCCACCTGGTAATCGAAGAGGAGTTTGAAGAAAATGAAGATGATGATCCATGAGTTTTTTCTCTTCTTCCTCTTTCTCCACTTTCTCTTCCTTTTCCTCTTTTCTTACTATCTCTTCTTCTTTTTTCCTTTTCTTTCTTCTTCCAAATATATATATATATATATATATATATATATATATATATATATATATATATATATATATATATATATATAAACTTATTATATAATATAATCCAATAGAGTAAAATATCTCCACTTGATATTTTCTCGTCCCAACCCAATTGACCAATTATTAGAGTTACCATAAAATTACTTTCTAGGATTAATAAATATTAATCCGTCTCTTTAATAAAATAATTGATCTCTTCAGAGTTCTCCAGTTGATCTATTGATCCCAAATATCAATACTTAGAGTACTTAGAGGATTCCATTAATCCAATTTACCAAAGATAGAGCACATAGATACTCATCTGGTATCCAATTGAGCATTTAGATAATATGGGGGTATTACACTCTCCCCCCCTTAAATTGAAATCCTCCCTCGAATTTCCTCTACTCAACAACAACTGCAACTTGTATAACTGTCTTAGATCCATACTTAAATTTACTTCCGTTCAAATTTCGGACGTATTCCAATTCAAACTTGATTCCACAGACCAAAAATCTGTATGTTCACAATTTATCAAACTTCTTACCAGTTTCATCTGGTCTGACGCTGTACATCGTACCTATCACATCCGATATTTCATCTCCTTCGTATCACACCAAAAGGTAACACACTTAGAACAAAATCTTCTCATTTCCAATCTTATAATCAATTTCTTCTCCGATTCTGATAAATCCGACTGAGCCCTTTCATTTGTCACCTTCCACTGTGCAACTCCAATTCTAACAATGGAATACCCCCAATTCTTAGGCATCACCAAGTAGCTAACAGTCCATGGAGAATACATTTATCCACTGGGGTCCTTACTAACCAAAAATAGCTTAACAATTTCCGTTTCTAGTTACTACATTCCATATCATTTCTTCTTACGGTTTTTCCGACTTACTCAAGATTCCTTGTTGACACGAGATCTCAACCAATACTACATAGCACCAACACAGAACTGCAATCATATGCGAGTCACCATTAATCGAAACTTAAACCATCTAAAGAACAATTGTGAGTTCCATACCACTCACCAATTCACATACAACACTCCACATACACCCACACTTTCGAAGTCCATACCACACTTCTTAGTTGAATCCACTTCTCTCATTTGTTCCGTTTCATAACCGATTCCAAGTTATATGCTTAACTTCCGAACGTCCAATTCTTACTCGTACCTGGAAGGATAACTTTCAAATTCCTTCCTTGGCCAAAACACAACTGCACACAACTGGTACTCCTCTCACGGAGCCTAAATCCAATACCATGAACTCGCGGAAGATAATAATTACTAACTCTGACCAACCGTTCATACCTTACTAATACCTTAATTACACAATGAAAATATATTCTTGCAAGATCAATACTTCGTGAGTATTTTCCAACTTTGTCCTTAAGACTCGCAACGCTAATACACTTAAGACTTTCTCATACTCAACACAATTCACAAGATTACTTCCCCGAAGTCAAATTCCCTCGTCATCTAAATAGGTGATCAACTAAGTAATACCCTTCCACAAATTCTGATTTCAAAACATAAATCCGTCTTCCATTTATTTGCAATCCCGTTCTCCATTCACACAATACTCTCCACTCGGAGCAACATAAGGTAACAAAACACAGATGATGGTTCCTAAGGGATTCCATAATTTACACACACGTTAATCGATTAACCATCAGAGCTAATCGATTAACTCCTCAAAATTCAACGTAACACTTTCCATGCACGTGTTAATCGGTTAACCCCATTGTGTTAATCGGTTAACACTGTTGCAGAAACTGAAACCCAGCTCCTTCTTAATTCAAGCCATCCCTACTCAAACCATCAATCCGATTTGTTCTAACCTGAAATATCATTCTCAACTCACAGCTTCATAACTTGTATACCATTCACTAACCATGATCCACTCAAGTAAAACTGACAAAGTCAAAACATGCAGACAACACACTCCAATCAAGTGACAGGCAAAATTCCAAATTCTGACGCAGTCACACTACAAAACTTCAGCGGGATAGTTCATTTTTCTGCTCAAACAATTGCACTAGCGGGAAGTCAATAATGACGACATTCTAGGGTTCTTACCACACTCATACTTGATTCGTCCATAAGCAAAACTCAACACACAACCATTATACGATACCACAAAAGCGATGGACATTTCATATCAAGCATACCGCCTTATTCTCTCACTTGAATTTCCTTGGAGAGAATTAACGCAACAACGTTCTTAGTCCAACAAAAGGTAGATTCCGAATATTCCGATTATTCACAAATACAGAAGTTTCTCTATGCTTGAAAATAAATCGGGGCAATGCATCCTCTTGAAGAAATTTTCCATCACTACGTACACATTAACCGAGATTTACTACCCTTCACTATCCATTGCAGATCACACTTACACCAAATTACTTAACGAAAGATTCGCAACCAACAATTCTCATCAACTATTTACAAAACCCTTCCGGTATAAATCGTTCCATGATTTACACTTAGTCCATAATAAGTCCTGATTTTCTTCTCGTTGTTTTACCACAAACTTGCTTCTTAAAATACAATATTCACTGTTCCACAGAGTACGTCTCATCACCCTTGTCTCAAGAATGAGAATCCATCATGTACAATTGTAACCACGATGCTACTACTATGCTTGTTCTTAATACCAAGGTGTAACTTTCTCATTTCACATCATACTACTAGGGTTCTCATGGGTGAACCATCCTTAATTACACTTCCTTAACTATAGGTTCATCAGCACCTTAATAACCCTATTGCACACTTGTCCAAAACACATTCCGTTGTCACTTCCTCATAAAATATCGTCAATACCGTTTTCCATACTGCGCTTACTTTGCTCTCCTTGGTAATCCTCTTAGGTCCAAATATCAAACCATCTTACTACGATTTCCTTAGATTCCAAGATACTTACTCTGTTTCTTAATACAACTTCTTCTGGTCCGTATCACTACGCTTTCCGTTACTAAATGAAGTTCAATCTTTCTCCAACACAATACTTTATATTGTTCCTTGGGTAAGTTAACAAATTTCAATTTCCAAATTGGTCTCTCATCGAATACAGATAAATCTCGATGTAATATCTCGAACTTAATCTCCCAACATAATTGAATATACGCAATTCATCATCCACTCTTCGTCCGACACATATTTGTTTCACACGAAGCATGTAAACACATCCTTGTGTTTCCTTCTCACACTTCTCTACTACTTTAGGTTCCCATAGAAGCCGAACGTCCTTAACTCTCCACTTTTAACCAATTGGAAGATATTATTCCGAACTCATTCCTTAAGGTACTCTCGTCCATTTAAGATACCATAACGACCTTAGAACAGAAACACCAGTAACTATCTTACTTCCGGACCTTACATCACACGTTCCACAAAACAACTTTCCTTTTTCACGGAATGAGATTACTTGAAATCCTTATCCCTACTAGTGGCCAATCCAGCTCCACTAGCAATTTTACATATTCCTCAATACCTTAACTAATCGTCCAATAGAGATCCTTAACTTTCAAACTCCATCCACTCCAAAGGATTGCTTGAACAACACACCACTCTTTAATTCCATACTACCCAAAACACAACTTCAACTAAAACCTCACTGAGCTGACCAAACTCCTCACTACTAAATCTTGGTTTGAGCCTACCCTCACTGCACAAGTTGCGACAACACTTCGAAATCCTCGTGGTCGCTCAACCATGATCCTACCTATCACATACATAGTATTAGGTTGATCAGGCCCAACACTACATAGTATGATATTAAGAGTCATGTTGGAAAGACACACTTAAGAGGCAGGAATAGATTTACTTATGATGTTTCAAGGCTAGGTCGAGGGCACGACCTGCTCTGATACCAACTGTAACGCCCTGTATAATATTTATCTAGAATAATACCATACAAGTGTTTTATTTGGTACTGACACCATCATAAGTGCCTATTGGCATAATTCACATACTTGACCACTAAAAAAACATAATACAACCCATGGTACAAGGCATGGAAATTAACCAAAACAATAAAAAATCTAAGAATAAGGTACAATATTCCTCATTGTACAAGAAAATAATACACAGCGGAATAAGCTCAACTAAGCTTCTCTTGAAACATCCAAGCATAACTCCACTTGTAAATCATACCTGCAAATACCTCTTGAAAATAATCAACAATAGTGGGGTGAGATACATCAAATCTCAGTGAGTTCCCTATCTTATGGATTCTCTCGGCTTTACAGGGATCTAGCCAATCCTAACTCAAGTCAAGGGGAAGGGAAATGACCTTGATTTCTCAATCTCACAATCTCACACTATACGGAAACATGCTCATGAGTTCAACAACTCAAACATTTCTGACTAGAGAAACAATCGTACAGTTCACAAAACGACATACTAGTTAAGAATCTTCTCCCCGGACAGCCATACAAGGTAAATACAACACGGGTCACGGATCCTTAACGTAGATAACTTCTCCCCGGCCAGCCCACACAAGGAGCACTACAACACGGGTCACGATTATCTACAATTGGTACTTCTCCCCGGCCAGCCCACACAAGGAGCACTTCAACACGGGTCACGGTACCAACCACTAAGTAACTTCTCCCCGGCCAGCCATACAAGGCAAATACAACATGGGTCACGGTTACTTACTTAATAAATACTTCTCTCCGGCCATCCCGCACAAGGGGCTCTTCAACACGGGTCACGGTATTTATTAAGGGATACCTACCTAATAAATACTTTCCCCGACCATCCCACACCAGAGGATTAAACATGGGTCACTAATATTTATTAGGGAAAACAAACTTAATAAATACTTTCCCCGACCATCCTACACCAGAGGATTAAACACGGGTCACTAATATTTATTAAGGCAAACTACAAACCAGAGGAATTACAATCCTCCACTGACAACTACTTATCAAAGACACTCTTCTAGTATTGATGCATAAGTATTGCCATTCAACCCTTTACCAAGTCCTAGTTACATTTCTAGGATCCTAACATTTGTTTGGGGTAAGGTTTCTCACTCTTCCTAATTCATTTTAAGCATGCATATTCTTTCATTCATACTCGACAATAATTATATAGACATGGCATAACACAAACATTACAAGTAAACACATATAATCACACATCACATAAAACATCACTTTTCGGGTTCTCTCCGATTCATTTAGTCGGGTATCAAAATCAATACTTTCACTTTTATCCCGTAGGATATTCTCACAGCTTTACATCGGCTATCATTATGCCTCGATCAGATTTACGACCTAAAAGATATGGATTTCCAGCATAACACATAACATTATTTTAATTCCTTTTCCACTAAATAATTAATCCCACATCATACCCCTAATTTTCGCTTTTTCTTGGGTAGAGGATTGTCATGGCTTTCCAACGGTATAAAGAACGTTTAAATCAGGATCACGGTTCCAAAGTTATGAATTTTTAAAGAAAAAGGAATTATTTGAAAAACTCCCAGGAGCGCTCGGCGCTACCATTTTCGCCCGGCGGTGCCCCTTCGCCTCTGCTTTGCCCAGCGGAGCAGCGACTTAAAATCCCATGCCAAAACTCAAAATTTACAGAATCATAACATGCTGCGCCTCTTGGTTTTCGCCCGGCGGAGAAGCGGCGCAAGCCTGCGTCGCCTAGCGCTCAAAGCGCCGCCCGACGGTGCGTATCAGATGCAGAATTTCTCTGCTGCTTTTTAGGGTTCCAACCACCCAAAATCCATCCTTTCCACACCCAATCATTTCCAAATACCAAAACGAGTATTAACAACTAATCACATGCATATTACAACTACTCTACGCAATTATATCGAATTTCGTCCGTTAGATTTCATTGATTTATCTGTTTAATCATTTTCTCTCAAATCTAACCTAAGTTCTAAACTTATAGTTCTAGAACTTAAAGTGTCTAACTAGAACCCACCTGGTAATCGAAGAGGAGTTTGAAGAAGATGAAGATGATGATCCATGAGTTTTTTCTCTTCTTCCTCTTTCTCCACTTTCTCTTCCTTTTTCTCTTTTCTTACTATCTCTTCTTCTTTTTTCCTTTTCTTTCTTCTTCCAAATATATATATATATATATAAATTTATTATATAATATAATCCAATAGAGTAAAATATCTCCACTTAATATTTTGTCGTCCCAACCCAATTGATCAATTATTAGAGTTACCATAAAATTACTTTCTCGGATTAATAAATATTAATCCCTCTCTTTAATAAAATAATTGATAATATGGGGTATTACAATTGCCCAAATTCCCAATACATCAAAAAGACTACATTTTGTTGTTGTGAGAAAAATTCAAACTAACTATCTCTATTTATATTAATACTCCATTTCTACTTTCTTCCTACTACCCAGTGTGGGACTTGGATGAATATATTATTTGACCCAACAAATCTTTCACTCATCCAAAGTTTCACATATCTTCACTTTGTAATCAACTTCATCTTCAAAGCGTATAAGATCATCATCACATTTGTAAAATTATTACTCTTCAATCCTTTTGTCTTTTTCCTCCCTTGATCATAATTTTTTGTGACTCTTCCTTCCTCCCTTAATAAGAACCAAGCTCTGATACTAGTTGTTGGGAAAATAACAAAAAAAAATAAAAATTCTAAGCACGCGGAAGCATACCCATAAAAAGATAAAAGAGCAAAAAATTCAAAAACAAAACTCACAAATTCATTATTCAACTTTTAATCTATTCAAAACAAAATTACAAACACTTTCATTAAACTGTAATTTTTAAGGAGAAAATTGCAAACTCTTCAAACTGTAATTTTCGAACGGAAAAATTGCAAATCCTCTCTCAATTAAAATTTTTGAAAGGAAAAATTGTAAATTATCTCTCAATTACAATTTTTAGATAGAAAAATTGTAAACCCTCTCTCAGCTACAATTTTTAAATGAAAAAATTGTAAACCCTCTCTACAAACTATTTTTTAACGAAAAAATAGAAAACCATCTGTAAACACACAACTGCCCAAATACCCAATACACAAAAAAGATTATATTTTGTTATTGTGTGGAAATTCATACTAAAAATCTCTATTTATATTAATACTTCAATGACTAAGAAGCTATTAGTTCCTATGACTATTCTAATAGATTACAACGACTATTTATTTATGTAGTTAGACCTGTTAGAAGTAATTCATGTTAGTTTGTTGAAGTCGAAGGGTTTTATAGGTTTTGGTCGAAATTGTATATAGTCAGTCGAATAGTTGTAGTGTTGTGTAGGTCAGCTGTATTCGACAGAGTCGAATATAGCTGATAAAGAGTTAGTCGAATTATATTGGGCCTGGGCTTTGATAGCCTATATAAAGGGCATTGTAATTTCTAATATAGACAACAACTTCATAATAAAATTTTACAAAGTTTCCAAACCCTAATTTCTTCTTATTTTCTCTCTCTCTTTCTCCTTCTTCTTCTTCCTCTCAAACATTCATCTTTCTTGGAACCCAGTTCCAACAATTGGTATCAACGAGCCCGGTTGCGATTCAGAGAGAATCTAATGGCAAACGGAACAACAACGTCCACACAATTCCCAGCAAATCTACCGGTTTTCAAAGGGGAAAACTACCAACGGTGGGTGGCGCAGATGAGGGTTATCTTCAGATTTCAAGATGTGGTTGAAATCGTGAATGATGGTGTAATTGAATTGGGGGCGAATGCGACTGATGAACAGAAAGCTGTGTACAAGGATCAACGGAAGAAAGATGGCAAAGCGTTGTTCTTGATTCACTAGTGTGTGGATCCGAATGTGTTTGAGAAAATTATTGAAGAAGAATCTGCGAAAGAATCGTGGGACAAGTTAAAGAACTTGTATGGAGGTGATGAGAAATTGAAGAGGGTGAAGCTGCAAACCTTGAGAAAGCAATACGAAATGATTCAAATGAAGGAAGATGAATCAGTTTCGGAGTTTTTTTCAAGATTGGTGATGCTGACGAACCAGATGAAGTCTTGTGGAGAAACAATCACAGATTTGCAGAAGATTGAAAAGGTACTAAGATCTCTGACTGCAAATTTTGATTACATTGCAGTGTCAATTGAAGAGTCCAAGAATCTCGCTAAGATGAAGGTTGAAGAGCTACAGGCTTCGTTAGAAGCTCATGAGATGAGATTGAAGCAAAGAGATTCAGAAAGAGAAAAGGTATCGGACCAAGCACTACAAGCGAAATTCACAAAGAAATCTGGGAGGGTGAAGCAGGGAAGGAATCTTGCTAGTGATGAGAAGTCAAGCAAGAGTTCAAAGAATCGTGATGATTCGACAAAGAAAGGCATGGGTAACAAGTATTCTGGGAAGAAAGTTGACATGAAAGACGTGCAGTGTTACAATTGTCAAAGTTTTGGTGACTATGCTCGAGACTGTCGAAAGAAGAAGGAAGCACGAGCAAAAGAAAGTGACAAAGCGCAGTATGCACAGGCAGAAGATAGTGATTCTGAAGGTGTGCTACTAATGGCAGACACTCAGTCGAAGGATGATGACACAAATTTGTGGTATCTTGATTCGGGTTGCAGCAACCACATGACTGGTAACAAGAACTGGTTCACCAAGCTTGATGAATCAGTTAAGAAGGTGATAAAGTTTGCAGATGGTAGACAAATCACATCAGGTGGAAAAGGAAACATATCTGTAATGAGAAGAGATGGTAGAAAAGCCAGCATTACTGATGTGTTGTATGTGCCTTCTATGACAAGTAACTTGATAAGTATAGGTCAATTACTTGCCAAAGGACATAATATGAAGCTGGAGAATAATCAAATGAAGGTGTATTATGCTGATGGTAGGTTGATATTGAAAGCACCATTGGCTGATAACAAGACGTTTAAAGTTCAGATTAACATGATTAATCATGAATGTCTTGCGTCAACTACAGAAGAGGAAAAGAATTGGCTATGGCATCATAGATATGGGCATCTAAACTTCAGGAGTTTGGGTATGCTGAATCAGAAGAAGATGGTGTATGGTTTACCTCAGGTGAAGGAACCAAATCATGTGTGTGAGGAATGCTGCAAAGCAAAGCAGGCTAGAAAAGCATTCAAACATGATCTGCCAATTAAGTCGAAAGGAAAGTTGGAGCTTGTTCATTCTGACGTATGCGGACCTTTTGAAGTTAGGTCGAATGGTGGCAAGCGTTACTTCTTAACTTTCATTGATGAATTCACCAGATATATGTGGATTTATGTGATCGAAATTAAGAGTAAAGTATTTACAAAGTTCAAGAAGTTTAAGTTGCTTGTCGAAAAGCAAAGTGGCTGCAAGCTAAAGAAACTGAGAACTGATGGTGGTGGCGAATATGTCTCTCGAGAGTTTGCTAGATTTTGTGAAGAGGAAGGTATAGAGCATGAGGTTATTGCACCCTATACACCTCAACATAATGGCATAGCTGAGAGGAAGAATAGAAGTATACTGAATATGATGAGAAGTATGTTGAAGGCTAAAGAGGTGCCAAAGAGATTTTGGGCTGAAGCAGCTTCGACAGCAGTATATATTCTGAATAGATGTCCAACGAAGAAGTTAGTCGAGAAGACTCCTTATGAAGCTTGGACAGGTGAGAAGCTAAATGTAAGTAATCTTAGAGTTTTTGGATCAATATGTTTTAGGCATGTTCCTGAGCAATTGAGAACAAAACTAGATGATCGAAGTCAAACCATGGTGCTCATAGGTTATCATTCGACTGGTGCATATAGACTATATTCACCAGAAGATGATAAATTTGTGATCAGTCGAGATGTTCTGGTAGATGAGAATAAAAAATGGGAGTGGATTCATGGGTCAGTTCGACAGGATACTGCTCGATAGATGGAAGAGACAGTTCCGACGGTGTTTGAAGAAGACCAACAAATTGAGGCCACGACAAGTCAAAATGAAGAACCTCCTGAGCAGAATGTAAGAAGATCAACTAGAGCAAGAGCTGAGTCGACAAGGTTAGCTGGATATGAGAGATTTCCAGATAATGCAATCGATGCAGATGGTGACTTAATAGAAGAAGCAATGATGATGGCTGAAGTAGAACCAATTAATTTGGATGAAGCCATGAATGATTCGAATTGGTGTGAAGCCATGAAGGAAGAACTCAGGGCAATCAAGAAGAACAATACCTGGGAACTTGTCGAAAGAGCCAGCAAGAAGCCTATTGATGTGAAATGGGTTTACAAGCTGAAACGAAGGCCAAATGGTGAAATTGCCAAGCATAAGGCAAGACTAGTGGCAAGAGGATTTCTGCAGAAACCTGGTATTGATTTCGACGAAGTATATGCGCCAGTGGCTAGGTTGGAAACAATCAGGATTATTGTTTCGACAGCAGCGTATAGAGGATGGAAGATACATCAGTTGGATGTAAAATCAACATTTTTGAATGGACCTCTGGAGGAAGAAGTGTATGTCAGTCAACCACCAGGATTTGAGGTTAAAGGGCATGAGTCGAAGGTGTACAGATTGAGGAAAGCTCTCTATGGATTGAAGCAAGCCCCAAGGGCTTGGAACAAAAGAATAGATAGTTTCTTAATCGAAGCAGGGTTCACAAAGTGTGTGTCTGAGCATGGAGTTTATGTAAATGATGTCGACAATGATAGTTGAATCATTTTATGCCTGTATGTTGATGATTTGCTAATTACAGGTGCAAATGAAGCTGAGATAAGAAAAGTCAAGTCGAAGCTAATGCAAGAGTTCAAAATGTCCGACCTAGGGAATTTGTCATATTTCTTAGGGATGGAATTCAAAGACACAGCTGAAGGTGTGTTCTTGCACCAGAAGAAGTATGCTCAAGACATCTTGAAGAGGTTCAAGATGATTGACTGTAAAGCTGCGACAACTCCATTGGAAACAGGAGCAAAGTTGAAGAAGGTAACTGATGATGAGTTTGTAAGTTCGACACTGTACAAACAAATGATTGGATCCTTGAGGTATCTTTGCAATACAAGGCCGGACATCTGTCAGAGTGTCGGATTGTTAATTCGATTTATGGAGAAACCCTAAGAATGTCATCTCATTGCAGTAAAGAGAGTACTGAGATACATTAAGGGTACGATTGATCATGGTGTGCTGATGCCATGTCGAAATAAGTCCAAGTCGAAAGATGCTGAGGTATATAGTTATACTGATTCAGATTTCAGTGGAGACCAAGATGAGAAGAAAAGTACTGCAGGCTATATTTTCATGATCGAAGGAGCTCCAATCTCTTGGAGTTCGAGAAAACAAAGCATTGTGGCTTTGTCATCATGTGAAGCTGAGTATGTAGCTGCATCGTATGCAGCATGTCAGGCAGCATGGATAGATATGTTGCTCGAAGAACTCAAGATCAAGGAACCTGGGAAGATGAAATTGTTTGTAGACAACAAGTCAGCTATTGATCTTGCCAATCATCCTATGTGTCATGGTCGAAGTAAACACATAGAAAGAAGGTATCATTTTCTCAGGGATCAAGTAAACAGAGGGAAGCTGGATCTTGAATATTGCAAGACTGAAGTTCAACTAGCTGACATACTTACCAAACCTTTGAAGAAAATCAGATTCGACGAGTTAAAGAAGAGCATTGGGATGAGAAATATCGAAAACATGAATTAGGTGGTGTGTTAGAAGTAATTCATGTTAGTTTGTCGAAGTCGAAGGGTTTTATAGGTTTTGGTCGAAATTGTATATAGTCAGTCGAATAGTTGTAGTGTTGTATAGGTCAGCTGTATTCGACAGAGTCGAATATAGCTGATAAAGAGTTAGTCGAATTATATTGGGCCTAGGCTTTGATAGCCTATATAAAGGGCATTGTAATTTGTAATATACACAACAACTTCATAATAAAATTTTACAAAGTTTCCAAACCCTAATTTCTTCTTATTTTCTCTCTCTCTCTTTCTCCTTCTTCTTCTTCCTCTCAAACATTCATCTTTCTTGGAACTCAGTTCCAACAAGACCTAGAGGATATTGCATATCAAACTATTAAATGGTGTGTATGAGATATAATTGCAGATTTCATGCTTGCATACCTATAGACTCTAAACATATGGAACATATAGAACCTAAACATATAGACCATACACCTTTAATGCAATAATAAAAAATATGGTTCAATGAGAAAATGAAAAAACATTCATATAAAAAATAGAAATACTTTAATGACTTTCATTTTATAAAAAGTAATAATACATATTTTTACCACAATAAAAAAAGTAAAATTTAAAAATTATTTAAATTATATATATATATATATATATATATATATATATATATATATATATATATATATATATATATATATATATATATATATATATATATATATATATATATATATATGAGATATTATTGTTGATTTGATGTTTGTATATTAAGAAATGGTCAATTATCACCTCATGATATGTTATGCACGCTATCAATTTCGCAGATAGCATACTATCTAACACAGCAAAATTTATTCATATTTCATTCATAATTAATAGTTGGCTTAATACCCTTTTTGGTTCTCTAACTATAGGGGTGAGTCTAATTTGGTCCTCTTTCTTTTAAAAATTCCAAATTGGTCTCATACGTTATTAAATAGGTTCATAGTAATCCTTTCCGTTAAATAAAGGCTAACGGTGTTAAAAATGGTGATGTGTAATCTGACTTGGATTGTTTGTGTAGCACAGTCAGCATCTCCTTGTTCGTTGAATCTGAAACTGATATAAATCCACCTCCTATTGTAAACCCTAGGTTTCAAAATCCCCAAAATTAACCAAATTGATAGGAGAATCGTCTTCCAATAATGAGTTCTGGGCGTGTTTCGTCTTCCTCTTCAAGAACCCGCGTCGATTCGCAAGTGTATACCAGTTTTGGGAAAGTCATGTGTGGTTGTGGAGACCTGGCTGTACTTCGCAAGGCAAAAACCGTCCAAAATTACGGAAAGCTTTTTTGGGGTTGTCAACATTTTAAGGTAATCTTCTATCTCAAACACTGTTCTGAATACACTGCATATTTGTACAGGGACACACGAATGCTGGTGTAGCGAGTGATTTTTGGATGTCGTTGCGAAGCACGATCGCTCTGGTACTACAGCTCGATTCATTTTTTATCCTATTAAAGCTGATGAAGGAAGGGAAATAGATGTCTCTAATTAACCCTACTTGCATACTGAGATTAAACAGTCAAAACTGTTGGTTTACAGATGCTCCAAAGATTCGGGGTTTCTCCTAGGTTATTTTGTTGACAAGGGGTGCTTTAGGCTATCGGTTAGGATGTTAGGACGAATGTATGAGAGTATGGGATTTTGGGTTTTTGTTTAGTGCGCTCGCTAAGATTTTTCTTTCAATCTTATGCCTACGTATTCCCGTTTACCGAAACAGGGAAATCAGAGCTTTCGTAGTTCCTCATATTCTATGGGAGGAAATGGTATTTGGTGTCTTGTTCAAAGCCCAAGACGTGAAGCGAAAAAGTGGTTTATATCTTGTTCAAAGCCCAAGATGTGAAGCTGAAAGGTCTATTTGTATCTTGTTCAAAGCCCAAGATATGAAGCTAAAAGGGTGTTAACTTTAGAGAGAATTTGTCATCTCTTAAGAGAGGGTTGTATGTCATAACTGTTTATAAAGGAGAATTACTTTAACCGGGATGTGTGAATCCGGCAATGCCATAATTTCCTTTATAGGGGATTTTGACCTGAAGGAGAAGACTTTAACTCAGTGTAGAGTAATGCTATCTTTCCTTAGGAATTTCTCATGCTAAAAGAGGGACAGTGGCGTGGATGTAGATGATCCAGAGGCTTGCCGCTTACAGCGATTAGATGAAGGGGAAGGAGTTGTTGATGTTTGTGTACTGTGAACGAGGCACAACTTTGATGCTAAAAGGTTGATTGGACCAACCAGTGGTTTTCTCATACAAAGCCTAAGAGGAGGCTAATATGTGTCTCGTACAAAGCCTGAGAGAGAGGCTAAAAGGTTTTTTGACTCAACGAGGGAGTCTTTTGGTATCTCGTATAAAGCCCGAGATGGAGGCTATTTGACTCAACAAGAGAGTTTTTTGTATCTCGTACGAAGCCCGAGATGGAGGCTAAAATTTGTTTGGCTCAATAAGAACCTTTTTGTATCTTGTATAAAGCCCGAGATGGAGGCTAAAGGGGTGATTGACTCAATGAGGGAGTCTCTTATGTGTCTCGTACAAAGCCCGAGAGAGAGGCTAAACGTTGTTTGACTCCGCTGGGGAGAATCATTGTACAAAGCCCAAGAGAGAGGCTATTGTAACTGGAGAAGGATCATTATACAAAGCCTAAGAGGAGGCTATGGTTACTGTTTCAGTTGAGTGACAGGTCCAGTATACTGATTTTTAAAGAGAAAATCAGTTCTTATATGAGTAACACTATACTCAGGGATTTGATGCGAGGATCAGGGTTATCTCCTGTTCTTTAAGGAAGTGGGAAATCCAAAGGGTATTGAGACTGTCCGAGTCTATGGGTTTTCTTCCTATTTAACGAAGGGGTCACTTGAGAATGTCTTTGAGACTCGAGGAAATTAGACTGTCCAAGTCTAGAGTTTTATCTTTTGTACTATGCTTTGAGAAACAGTAGTAGACTCTTTGAAAGGACTGTTCTATGTAGATGACTAAGTTCTGTTCCTATACCTCTAGGAGGTCATCGGGACAATTTGTACGAAGCCCAAGAGGAGGCTGGAAACTTTTAAGAAGCCGATCGGTCCTTGTACGAAGCCCAAGAGGAGGCTATCATTCCCGGAGGAAGAGATCATTATACGAAGCCTAAGAGGAGGTTGTGAATACTTCTAAGAAGCCGGCGGGTCCTTGTACTAAGCCCAAGAGGAGGCGGGGTTGCTTTTAGGAAGCCTGTGGGTCCTTGTACGATGCCCAAGAGGAGGCCGATGCTTTTAAGAAGCTCGTGGGTCCCCAAACCCCGAGAAATTCATGGCAAGCTATTCACAAGGAATAGATCAAGTCAGGAAAGTTCGAGAATTTGGAAGAAACTTAAAGATGCCATTCACGGAGAATACATTCATCTCTGGGAGTAGAGTTTCTTGATAATTCCTAATGAGGACAACCGAAGAGAAGACTGTATCTGGTGATCCTATTGGGGATCTAGTTGTCTATTTCTACGAATAAACGAAACGGCGTCACCTAGTTCTAGACGTAGTTCCCGGGGAAACTCGAAATATCTATACTATTATTACACAGTTGATATGAGTTTATTAAAGAAGACTTACAGTGAAACAGCCCCACAATACAGTTATATGTATATGAAAGCGGTAAATGAAAGCGTATAAACACTTACTCGGTTGTAGAGCTTCCATGCTGTTTGGTTAGTTGTTCAATAAAGAAAGATTGAAAACAACAGTATATTCAAAATCAAAGGACAAAGTGCTTTGAAAAAGAAAGATTTGGGGCTTACAGCTCAAGAAGAGGCCCAGGGTTTTATCAGTGAACGCACTGTTGAATTCGTACAGAGAGACTTATACAAGTGACTGAGGCCCAAAAAGGTTTTCTGTACAAAGGGATGGGTCTTACACTCTCTCAAGAGGCCCAAAAGGTTTAAAGAAAAAGAGTGGGGCTTATAACACGAGGGTAGGCCCAATTGATTTTTCCGTTTAAAATGGCGATCGCGCCGAGGTTTTCTTTTAACGCAGAGGGACTTATACAATAAGTGAGGCCCAAAATGTTTTTGGTTAAAAGGGGGTTGGGTCTTACACTCTATTAGAGGCCCAAAAATTTTGAATGGGTCTTACTACTCGAGGGTAGGCCCAGTTGGTTAATTTTTCAAAAGGCGACAATCGCGCCGTTTGTTTTTTGACGGTATCGGGACTTATACAATATACTGAGGCCCAAAAATGATTTGGTAAAAAAAAGGATTGGGTCTTACACTCTATTAGAGGCCCAAAGTGTTTTGAAAATGATTTATGAGGGTTGAATTAATCCAAAAACCCTAATTTGTTTTCAAAATGTGTTTTAATTGAATAAAAATTCAATTAAAATGATCAAAATTGTTTAACATAGGAAAAACAAATTGTGATCTTGGATTAATGCTTCAAAAATTAAGTATTGGCTTACAAAATGATTAGAAAGCATTAAAAGTTGCAAAATCAAGGTGGAAAAAATATTTTAAATGTCAAAAACAATTAAAACATTAATTCTTTGCAAAAATATCAATTATACAAAATAAATAATATTTTTGGGATTTTTTGGGAAAATAAAATATTTTAACATTTTTGTGAATTATTAAAAAAAGAACCAACTCAAAATCATTAAAACTCAGAGAGAAATTAATTTTTGAATCAATTAAATAAAATCACAAAATTCAAATATTCAAATATTCAAAAAATGGCACCAAGAACACCCAAGAACACGCGCGTGTTCTGGGTTTGTCCAGATTTGCATTTTCTCTTCAATCTCACTGAATACTTAATCATATCATGCAATCCACATACCAATCAACTCGTTTCAACCTCACGATCATGTCTATGGTATTTAATTTCATTTAAATTAAACATATAACAAGAAATCATGAAAAATCCTCAAGAACCCTAATTTCTGCATGAAGGCTAGGATTTTTGATACACGATTCAAACAATGCAATTAATTGAGGGGAAACATTCCATGCATGATTATGAATATATGGCCAAATTATTGTGCAGCAAAACTTGCATGGATCATAGAGTTAGAAGAGCTCATGCTTACCACTTGCAGCTGGTGATCGTGATTTGTGTTGGAGGTGTTACAGCTAGGTTCCAATGATCTGGATAGCTTCCCTAGGTGCCATGGAGTGTGTATGAATGCTTGGAATGGATTGAAATGGTTTGGAGCTGAAGATGGTACCTCAACTGCAAAACTGTCAAGAACTTGAGCAATTGGCTGGTGATTTTGTGAAATATGTGTTCCAGATGTTATGTGAGTGTTTGGATCACTTCTATATGATGTATGTGAGGTGTGTGTGTGTGATTGGTTTGATTGGAAAAGCTCTCAAACTCAAAACCCGATAGTGACTTGCCTTAGAAGGCAAAATTGGAGTGAAAGAAGAGATTTTGAGGAAAGCATCTGTTTGATGGCTTTGGTGTACCCAAACTGATCACAATTGAGCTCTATTTATAGTAGAGCAAGTTTGTTTTGGGATCCACAGTGAATGGCAACTGCAGCAGAGGTTTGACCAATGTTGTCCAATGGAAATCCAAGTCTCCTCTAGCCATTGACTAGAGGTTAGGGCACAGGGCTGTGGTTCCCTTGGTCTTGGATAAGTCTTGACTGAATTCAGTTGAGAATGGCTCAGTCCATGCCACCTTGATGCTTCCATTGAATGCTCCAATCCAAAATTGGAGTCTTGTCCCTATTTTGGCCATTCTAGGTTCAACATGCTATTTCTTGTTCCAAAGACTTTGGACGCTTGGCTCAGTGATTGTCCCCTTTAGATTCAATCCTCAGAGGTGTCCAAGTGGATAGGAGCATTTGGATTTGGCTGATTTTGGCAAATCGAACAAAAATGCAAAATCTGCCTTGCCTTGACAGATTTCAACAAGGCAACTTGCCAATGTTATATTTCATGACTCAAATTGAATTTGGTAATGTTCTTGGCCATTTTGGAAAGCCCTTACATGATACAACAACGGTTTTAACATGTTTGGTTTTGATCTATTTTGAATCCAAGTGAAAAATCCCCCTACATTTGGTAAAAAGTAGGGTAAAATCTGACTTAGTGAAATTTTCACTAAGTGTTGGAACAAAGTGACTTTTCTTGATTTTGATCACTCCATAACTCAAATTCCATGAGGAATTTGGACACAGGTCAGTATGAAGCTTTTGTAGTGGGCAATGAGATCTACAAATCAAGATTTAAATGGGGAACAATGGCCTTGTGGTTTAGGAGTTATGGTCCTCCAAAGTTGGCACATTAGTGTCACTTTTTCCATAACTTAGAAATTTTTCTAAGTTTTTATGGTTACCCCTTTTACAAGTTATCCCACTTTCTTTGATTTTTCTTGATGAATGATGATTCAAATCATACATTAACATCATTTTAGGGTTAAAAATCCATTTTGGTGAAAAATCTCAAAAAGTCAAAGTTGACTTTTGTGCACAGTTGACTTTTTATCAGATGAATTCCAAACTGTGCAATTCTTCAGGAAATCATGTCTTTGACCTAAATCAAACTTGATGGACATTTTCCATGGGTGTCATAGGGTATATTGAATCATGTCTTAGGGCTTGGGAGCATGTCTTGGTTAAAAGTCAAAGTTACAGTTGACTTTCCTCGCGAAACCCTAATTGTGGTGCAGATGAAATTGAGACTTGTTGCTCAAGCTTCTTGGATTAATCCATTGTTCCAAATGGATCAATATGGCATATTGGAGACCCTCAAATCATGTCTTGAGGTCTTGGCTCATGATTTGTCCCAAAAGTCAACTTAGGGGTGAATTAGGTCAAGAAACCCTAATTCCTGATTTTTGATGTATGCATCCCCTGAGGCAAAATTGACTTGATGATTGGGTCCATGAGGTCCCATGAAGTATATTAGGTTATGTTTTGGATCATTGGCTTGTGCCCAGATGAAAAATTTCCATCTGGAGGCCCTGGTCGACCAAAACCCTAATTTGGTGACACTGTCGATCTTGAGACTTGATCCACCTAGAAGGGAGCAGCCTTGTGCTTGATCCTTGAAGTGGGAGTCCTTTTGATCCATTGTGGATGTTTGAGAGGCTAGACAAGTTGAAGATCATGTCATTCCTTGATTGATCCTTTGTCTAAAGCTCTGAGAGGGCTTGAAACCCTAATTTTGATTGTAGTGGATGCTCAACAATCCTTGAGGAGATTGATGAGGCATGAAAGTACATCCATATTGTGATGATGATTTGCACAATGATGGGAAATCTAAGTGGTCAAAATTTGGGGTATGACAGATGCCCCTATTTAATCTTCTTGGACCCGAAGGTGTGAATGACGAAGGTATTCGGGCATTCGGGGTGCAAGAGGATTAAATATCGGAATACCCGAAATTTTAACGGCGTCTATGAATGGTAATTCACGCATTCATCTTCTTTTGCTAAGCAATGATGCTTAGAAAAGGTAAACTTCCCCTCGATCATGGTCTTCAGCCAAGGAACTGGTCTCAGTTTCTGATTTAAACTTCCCCTCGATCCTGGTTTCCTACCAAGGAACTGGTCTTAGTTTTTGATGTAAACTTCCCCTCGATCCTGGTTTCCTACCAAGGAACTGGTCTTAGTTTCTTTCGTCAATAAACTTTACTAACAAGGGACGCTATTCGTAGCGGCTTTCCTTCAAACTTCTCGCCGAATTTTCCTGGGGAGATGCCATTTGAGTGGAAAAAGTTTGATGTCAGAGTTGCTGGGGAACCCAGTCGTCTGAGTTGTAGAGGTGCACAAACTTCTCTGTTTGGAGACGCCATTTGTCGATTCTATTGGGGAAAGCGAGTCCCTTGAGAGACTGTTTTCGTTTGGGGGCTTACATCATACTTTTCTCGGAGATCTTCTCGGAGAAATGCCATATGATGTGATCCAATTTTGAGGTGCCGATGACCTTTTCATCAGTGGTTTTTTCGGAGAAAAACTGCCGTACTGCCGAATCTCCGATTTAGGAGGCTTTCTCTCGGTATTTTCTTTAATCCGGGAAAACAAGGATATCATCTTCAATGGCGAAGAGTGATGTTAACTGAGGGCTCTCTGGTCTTTCAGAGGTTCAAGTTATCAAAGTGGTCAAGGACCCAACTTCAATCCAGGAATAAAACTGGAGGAGAGAGATTGTTCAGACGTAACACTTCCTGACGAGGAAAGGGCTGACAACTCGATTGAGAGGAGTTTTATCACTAGGGGACAAGACCGACTAGAGTGATAGTGATGCAATATGACTGTAAATGTAAATCAATAATGCATGATGCATGTATGTATATGCTGACAAAACTGACGCGACATACAAACTAAAAGATGAACATGACCGGATACTCGGCCATTGCAGGGCGAAGAAGTACCGCTGGTTCAAGATAGCAATTATGCCTTTCTTAGGAGAGATAGTCCCTGTTGGGAGCTATGTTGATCGGACTTAGGAGATGAGAACTCGGCCGAAGCGTGTCAGACGAAACAAGGTCTCTGACACAGTTGATCCCTTTATTCAGGCGTAATGGGTTAGAAGGAGTACTTTGATTCTGCACTTTGAGGTTCGATTACTTCTGGAGAAGCGACCGATGTTCTTCTGATGTTCAACAGTCAAAAGAAATTGCCGTCTTTATTAAAAAGCAGAAAAAGTTTTAACAAGTAAATTCATTTTTGTTTTATTTCAAGAATCGTTAATCATGTTAAAATGTCGTTCTGTAAAGCTAAAACAAATAAGAATTACAAACAAAAGCACAAGGGCTCAAATTTTATTGATAAGATGGAGATCAGCCAAACACGTGATTCCAAAGAGTATTTACAAAGTTAGAAAATGGTAATTTACAGGGAAAAGGGCTACGTTGAAACATAACGACCTCTATCCTTCTACCAACTTTGAATTCGGGGCATCCTGAGCTTCTGTCGAAGATGACCTTGACTGGAGTTTTCTGACGGATGATGTAACTGCTGCTGCTGAGGGACTCGCCTCCGTTGAACATAGTTACTTGCCATTATCCCTAATTTTTGCCTGGATTGTACTATGATGTTTCCAATCCATCGGGATGGTTTTTTTTTATGTCTCTAACTTTTGCCTGGACCGCCCTTTCGGGTTTTCAATCCACCGAGACGTTTTTTTTTTTTTTTTAGTTTAGGCGAAGTATTTCTTGACTACATCAACGTTCGTGGGGTAGGCAAATTCCTCTCCGTCCATGGTTGCAAGTCTCAAGGCGCCGCCTGAGAAAGTTTTCGTGACCACGTAGGGGCCATCATAATTCGGAGTCCATTTGCCCCGAGAATCAGTGAGAAAGGATTGTATATTCTTGAGTAGAAGGTCTCCTTTTCTAAAAACACGAGGTCGGACCTTTTTGTCAAACGTCCTCTTCATTCTTTGTTGATACAATTGACCATGGCATAGTGCCGTTATTCTCTTTTCTTCGATCAGATTTAGTTCGTCGTGTCGGCTTTGACACCATTCAGCTTCGGTGAGCTTAGCTTCCATCAATACCTGGATTGATGGGATCTCTACTTCTATGGGGAGCACTGCTTCTATGCCATACACTAGAGAGAAAGGGGTTGCCCCTGTTGAAGTGCAGACAGATGTTCGATAGCCATGAAGAGCAAAGGGTAACATCTCGTGCCAGTTTTTGTAGGTTACAACCATCTTTTGAACGATCTTCTTGATGTTCTTATTGGCCGCTTCTACCACCCCGTTCATCTTGGGTCGGTAGGGAGATGAGTTATGATGTTCAATCTTGAACTCTGCACACAACTCCTTCATCATCTTGTTGTTCAAGTTAGATCTATTGTCAGTAATGATCTCGCTTGGAACACCATAACGGCAGATGATATTGTTTTTGATAAATCGGACCACCACTTGTCGGGTTACATTGGTGAATGACGCTGCTTCGACCTACTTGGTGAAATAGTCAATGGCTACCAGGATGAACCGATGTCCGTTTGAAGCCTTAGGTTCAATCAAGCCAATCATGTCGATTCCCCATATGGAAAAAGGCCACGGGGAAGAAAGAACTTTGAGATGTGATGGCGGTACATGAATTTTGTCGGAGTATATCTGACACTTGTGACACCTCCTCATGTACTTGTAGCAGTCGGATTCCATGGTCAACCAATAGTACCCTGCTCTGAGAATTTTTCTCGCCATTGTATGTCCGTTGGCATGAGTGCCAAAGGATCCTTCATGAATTTCTTTCATAAGCATGTCTGCTTCTGGTCTGTCTACACATCTGAGCAAGACCATGTCAAAATTTCTCTTATAGAGAGTGCCACCGCTCAGGAAGAAGTTTCCAGCCAATCTTCTGAGGGTTTTTCTGTCCTTCCTTAGTGCCCCAGGTGGGTACTGTTGTTTCTGAAGGAAGCATTTGATATCGTGATACCAAGGTCTGTCGTATAGGACTGCTTCAATCGTGAAGATGTAAGTGGGCCATTCAAGGCGCATTATGTCGATCTTAGGTAAGTCGTTCCATTGACCTACACTAATCATGGAAGAGAGAGTGGCTAATGCATCAGCCATGTGATTCTCCTCACGAGGGATATGATGAAACTCAACTCTGTTGAAGAAAGGTAGCAACCTTCTTGCATAGTCTTTGTAAGGAATCAATCCTGATTGGTATGTGTTCCAATCTCCTTTTATCTGACTGATAACCAAGGCTGAATCGCCGTATATGTCCAAGTTTTTGATCCTTAAATCAATTGCTTCTTCGAGCCCCATAATACAAGCTTGGTATTCGGCCTTGTTGTTCGTACATTTGAACGTAAGTCTGGCAGTGAAACGAATGTGGGTACCCTGAGGGGTAACAATGATCGCCCCAATTCCGTTTCCATAATGATTAACTGCTCCGTCAAAGATAAGTCCCCATTAGGAACCTGGTTCTGGCCCTTCACTGGGTAACGGTTCATCGCAATCTTTCTTTTTTAGATACATGACATCTTCGTCTGGGAATTCAAACCCGATTGGTTCTTGATCGTCAATCGGTTGATGAGCCAAATGATCGGCTAAAACACTCCCCTTAACGGCTTTCTGAGTGTGGTACTCTATGTCATATTCTGATAATAACATCTGCCAACGGGCGATTCTTCCTGTGAGAGCAGGCTTTTCGAAGACGTACTTGATTGGATCCATCTCAGAAACCAACCAAGTAGTATGACGAATCATGTATTGGCGAAGACGTTTGGCTGCCCAAGCCAAAATGCAACAAGTTTTCTCAAGCATCATGTACCGAGTTTCGCAGTCGGTGAATTTCTTGCTCAAATAGTAGATGGCAGACTCCTTCCTTTTGGTTTCGTCTTGTTGGCCAAGTACACATCCCATTGAGTCCTCCAAGATCGTGAGGTAAATGATCAGTGGTCTTCCTTCCTCTGGAGGTGATAGAATCAGAGGATTCAACAGATATTCCTTGATACTGTCGAAGGCGATTTGGCAATCTTCTAACCAAACACAATCCTGGTTCTTTTTGAGTAGTTTGAAAATCGGCGCACACGTGGCGGTCATAAGGAATATGAATCTGGAGATGTAGTTCAAACGTCCCAGGAATCCCCTGACTTGTTTTTCAGTTTTCGGAGAAGGCATTTCTTGAATGGCCTTGACCTTGTCAGGATCAACCTCAATTCCTTTCTGGCTGACGATGAACCCTAGTAATTTCCCTGAACGGACACCGAAGGTGCACTTGTTGGGATTCAAGCGGAGTTTGTACTTTCGCAAACGCTCGAATAGTTTTGACAGGTGGGTCACATGCTCCTCTTCTGTCTTAGATTTTGCAATCATGTCATCGACATATACCTCTATCTCTTTGTGTATCATGTCATGAAAAAGAGTTGTCATGGCCCTTTGATAGGTTGCCCCGACGTTCTTTAAACCGAACGACATCACCTTGTAACAAAAGGTACCCCATGGGGTAATGAACGAAGTTTTCTCCATGTCTTTCGACGCCATTTTGATCTGGTTATAGCCCGAGAATCCATCCATGAAGGAGAAAACTTTGAACTTTGCTGTGCTGTCTACCAGCATGTCAATGTGTGGTAAAGGAAAGTCGTCCTTTGGACTAGCCTTGTTCAGATCTCGGTAGTCAACACACATTCTGACCTTTCCGTCCTTTTTGGGAACGGGTATGATGTTGGCTAACCATTGAGGATATTCAGATGTAGCGAGGAAACCCGCGTCAATCTGTTTCTGTACCTCCTCTTTGATTTTGATGGCCATGTCCGAGTGAGTCCGTCTCAACCTTTGCTTTACTGGCAGACATTCCGATCTTAATGGTAAGTGATGTTCCACGATGCTGGTATCCAACCTTGGCATATCCTGATAGGACCAAGCGAATACATCGGGGAATTCTTTGAGAAGCTTTATCAAACCCTCTCTGGCAGTTGAACTGAGCAGTGCCCCAATCCTGATTTCCAACGGTTCTTTGTGAGGTTCAATGGACCTTTCCTCTTGTCTGAGTAGTCGGGAGATCTCTTCTGGAATTTCGTTGTTATTTTCTTCTTCAGCCTCAAATACCGAGAATTCAAAGTTGGAAAAAGGCATCAGATCGTATGTTTCAACAGGGTCTAAAACAAGCAATCTGCATGACGTGATGATTCGTGTTTAGAAGAGATAGAGAAAATACAAGTGTGTGCAGTGTTTTTATTTTACTGCTTGTTTTTATTATTGAATTGTTTTTTAGGATTACCATTTTTTGAAAAACGAAAAGAGAAAACAGTAATTAATGCGGAAATTACAGAACGACGTTATTTTATTTATGAACAAGTCGATTCTTAAAACTATAACCCTATAAAACAAAACTCTGTGGCTTTGGGCAAAGCGAAGAGGGAAATTTACAGAAAGCGAGCCCTATTAAAACATTCGTTTCACCTGGGCAGGGTGAAAGGTTAAAGATGGCAATTACTTTGAATGATGAACGATCTTCGGAACCTCGATGGCAACCCATTGGCGGCGAACTCCTTGGTGAATCACAAAGTCTGGCACCTTCCTCGATTTGTCTTCAGAAATGACGCTGATTTCTGGCAGAGCAGGATCATTGGAATCTGTCTCCCAGGCAGAATTGTCGTAGGAGAATTCCTCAGTTGCATTTTGCATAGCATTTGTGCTCTTAGCTGTATCTCCCCATCCAGTTGGCTGGATATCTTCGAGCCCGATATGAGAGCTTTCGGGAGCGGTGTACCTGACCATATAGTCGTATTTTCCACTCGGTTGTCCCAAGGTGTCCCACACTTCTTTCGAACTGGAGGAGTCATCTCTCTCGATGACGTTGACCTCGGGGAAAGCATAGTTGATGAATTCAAGTCCTGCAAACGTTGCGAATTCATCTACATGTTGAGTAGTTTTTGAATGACCTGAGTGTTGATCCCATGACATGGTGGGGACACAGGTATTCTGTTCAATGACGGTCAGCTGAATTTCATTGTTCGGCTGACTTTCTTGTCCCAAATCTCCTGGATAAGGTTGCCACATTGGCAGACCATCCATTGGGCCATAGTAGTTGTAGTCAAAGTTGTCTTTCATCAGAGTGTCTTCCTCTAATGAATTTGGTGGAGCACGACATCCTTCCGGATCACAATCTCCATATATCATTTCGACATCTGACCGTGGTATAAATCTCGGACTCTGTGCGGGATAGCAAAATGGTATATGCACCTCTTCCTGAGACATATAACCATCCTCGTTAAGGTAGGACTTCCATTCTTCATCTGTGTGAGAGGGATCTTCCTCATTGATAGCATGTACTGCTTGAGACACTGGGTGAAGGAAACCTCCACTGTGGAAGAAGTTTTGAAGGGGATGAAGACTTTCATCGTTGGCAGCTGTCTGGGTACAGGTTGCAGAAAAACCAAGACCCTTCTTTGTTGTATTGCTAGTAGGAATGACAAGCTGTCCCCATTCGGTTCTATCGGTACTCTCGACCGCTTTGATAGTATCGTTGTATGAAGAAATGGAAGTTCCTTCTTGGGATTGATTGTCCTTGCTCACCGACAGTGCTTGGAACTGAGTTCCAATAACCTCCCCGGGTTCTATACCAGTAGATGATGACAAGTTACTCACCAGCAAGGCCTGCTCCCCGCAGACTGTGATGAGTTGGCCGTTCTGGACGAACTTTAGCTTTTGGTGGAAGGTGGAAGTAACCGCTCCAGCATGATGTATCTAAGGTCTTCCTAATAAACAACTGTACGTTGCCCGGATGTCCATGACCTGGAAAGTGACTTGGAAAGTATGAGGACCGATAGTTATAGGAAGATCAACTTCGCCGATAACTGTTTTTTTGGATCCGTCGAACGCTTTGACGACGACCTCACTGATTCTCATCGGAGGGCCTTTGAATGATAATTGCATCAAAGTGGACTTCGGCATAACATTCAGGGCTGACCCTTTGTCTACCAGTACGCTGGCTAAAGCATCATCCTGGCAGTTAATTGTGATATTGAGCGCCATGTTATGACGGCGGCCCTCTTCGGGTAATTCCTCATCACTAAATCCCAAATTATTACAGAAAGTGATGTTAGAGACAATGCTATCGAACTGTCGGATTGTTACATCTTGTTCCACAAAGGCTTGCTCCAAGACTTTCTGTAGAGCCTCCCTGTGGGCTTCTGAACTGAGTAACAGTGATAATACCGAGATCTTTGAAGGATTTTGTAACAGTTGATCAACAATATTATATTTACTCCTTTGGATGAGCTTCAGCATCTCATCATTATTTTTCGGGAGGTCGGGATTACTGGATTGACCAACTGGTAGATCAGGAGTTTCCGACTGAAGTGCCTTTTCTTTGTTTGCTTCCCCAACCCCTCGGTTGAAGATTCTACCACTTCGTGTTACACGACTGATGTCTGCAATATTCACGACGGAGGGTAATGGAATTTCCTTTCCATTTTCAATTGTTGTTGCACCGTATTTGTAAGGGATTGCCTTAGCTGATTCATACGGTAGTGGTCCCGACAGATAGATGACTATGGGAACCTTCTGATTTTTTTGACCATCATAAGTAATCTCGACCCGTTCCCGGTTGGGAACTTTAGATTCGTCAAGTAGAGGGATAATGGCAAAAACATCCCCGGTCCTGTGATGACAAGAGATCGTGACAACATCCTCAACTTGATCAGCAAGGTAGTTCGGCGTCCAGTTGATGGGTCCAGAACCCGGATATGGGCGAATCTCTCCACGATCCACCTGACCCTGAAGAGCTGCTCTCACAAGGTAACACCCTTGGTTACTTTCCGAACAGACGCTACAACGATCATAATTGTGTGGTGGCACCTGGCCACACCCACTTTGAATACAATGTAACCTCACTAGGTTAGCTTCCACAGATCAGACATCCTGACTCTGACGCCGAGTAGGATTCCTGTTACTGATACTAATCTGCTGAGTATCTTTATCCATATAGATTGGCATCCACCAGTGATTTAACAAGTGCTGAAGTGCCTCCTGGACAAGGGTACAACCTCGATCATTTTCGCAACCTGCTTTACAGCTTTGATAGTCGTGTGATATTAAGAATCCGAGTCGGACCTGCTCAGCATGCAACTCTACCAGGTTGGTATTCATCATGCGGATATCGAAGATCTGAACCATGTTGATCTGATAAGGGTTCCTATCATGGTAGTCTTGGATCCATCCAAGATCCATCTGATGCTGAAGGGCCTCCTGTATGAAAGAGTATCCCTGTTTGTTTACCGAGCAAGTCAGACAGGAACTGTAATTGTGCCGCGGCAGATTATGATACTGGCTTTGCCTTGAGTGCATCGTCACCAAGTTGACATTCATTGCACAGATGTCGTGGTTCTGAATGATGTTGGAATTCGTGTAGACCATGTTAACTCCATGAACTCGGTGCTCTTGGATCCATCAGAGATCCATTTGTTCCTGTAGGGCTGCTTGCATCACAGAACATCCTTGATTGTTTTTAGAGCAGATATCACACTGGTGATAGTTATGAGGTGGCACATGGCCGTACCCACTCTGTCTACAATGCATCTTGACCAGATTGGTTTTCAACAAGAGTACATCGTGAATTTGATAGACATCGTTAGTCTCTCCTTCTATCAAATTGACTGCAGCCTTCTCATGTTGAGGCAGCGGGTTCGTGAGAACATTAGGATTTGTATCCTTGAAGGATAAGACCCCGCTCCTAACAAGTTTTTGTATGTCAGATTTGAAATTGAGACAGTTCTCTATGTTATGCCCTGATCCTCCTTGATGATAAGGGCATGTCTGCTCCACCTTATACCAAAAAGGCAGATTTTTTGGTACTGTAAGAGGAGACTTAGTCTGGATGTGCCTCTTAGCCAGTAGTAACAGAAATAGTTCTACATACAACATGGGTATAGGATCAAACCCTGATGGTCGTGTTGTACGATTATCGTTATATGGAGGACGAGCCTGTTGAAGAGGCTGTTGTGTCCTTTGCTGATCAGGTTGGCTTTGCGCAACCCGAGGTTGATACGTAGGAATAGGCGCAGGGCTGATAGCAGGAGTCACGGCTGCTACCGGTTGATAACGTCGCCTTTGCTTTCCGAGAGAGATATTCCCAATATCCTGCTCTTTTTTCTTAGGGAGAGCACTACCGTATCATTTTGTACTACTCGATGATCCAGCGTCTTTTGCCAAACGTCCTTCTCGGACGACTTCCTCAAGACGTACGCCCATGCCCACCATCTCGGTGAAATCACTGGGCGCACTGGCAACCATTCGGTCATAGTAAAATGAGCTTAAGGTCTTTAAGAAGATCTTTGTCATCTCTTTTTCCTCAAGAGGTGGACAAATTTGAGCGGCAATTTCACGCCACCTTTGAGCATACTCCTTAAAGGTTTCCTTGTCCTTTTGTGACATTGATCTGAGTTGATCTCTGTCGGGTGCCATGTCCAAATTGTATTTGTATTGTTGGACGAAGGCAGTGCTAAGATCTCTGAATGTGCTGATCGTGGCACGGTTTAAACCCATGTACCATTTGAGTGCGGCACCGGTCAAACTATCCTGAAAGTAATGAATCAGTAGGTCCTGATTCTCCGTCTGAGCTGACATTCTCCGAGCGTACATCACCAGATGGCTCTGAGGGCAAGAGTTACCCTTGTACTTTTCAAAGTCGGGCACTTGAAACTTGTGCGGGACTTTCACATTGGGGACCAGACAAAGGTCTGCGGCGTCCTTTCCAAATAAATCCTGACCGCGAATGGCTTGCAGTTCCTTCTGCATTTCCAAGAACTGTTCCTGGAATTCATCCATTCGGTCAAACATAGTTTCCTTCTTATCAGAAGGGATCGGTGGAATTTGTCTTTCCGGGACAGTGTGCACCACAGGGGGTGGTACCGTGACTACGACAGTGAATCTTGGCGTTTCCCGAAGTTTGTAACCTTCAGGAGTCTTCAGTATGCCTTTGGCATCTTCGCTTTCCCAAAGTTTGTAACCTTCAGGCCCAGCGGCTTCAGTTGTGATTCCCTGATCTTCAGTGATCGGCGAAACATATCCTTCCGGGATATAGTTAACAGGCATGCCCCAAGGACGATCTTTCGGTATTTGATACCTAGGATCATACTTCTCCACTATGGGCGTTGAGGTGATCTCTGAGATCACAGTTCTTTGTAGCTGAGCTTCTGCCATGGCTTGAATGTCGTTACGAAGCTTTCTCATATCCTCTCTCAGGAGCGTCGATCTCTTCTTTCAACTCTCTGTTCTCTTCCTCGAGATCATCCATCTTTTTCTGACGATTAGCCCGAGTATTGTACGAATAAGACAGTTTGACTCTAGAATCGAGACCCAAACGTGAGATTCGTAGGTAAGAAGAATACGCGATGTGAGAATGATGAATGCAATGATTATATTAATTGTTTTTTGGTTTAATCAAAATAAACTTCGACAATTAGATTGCAAATATCAAACGGTGGGGAAACCCCTTTTTATTGAAATTCAAAGGATTACAGAAATGGAAATACAGTAGATTACAAGGCAGAAACAGAAACCTAAGCTAATGGGTCCCGAGAGAACTCGGGTGCTGATTCTGGTTCTTTCTTTTTTTTTGTCGGGGCTCTTGGGCCGTTGTCGGGTTGTCATTCCTTTGCCAGGTGAAAGGAGCAAGCAAATTCTTTTGGTCCTCTTGATTCTCTACAGCATGTTGCTCCAAAATTTCAATCAGAGCATCTTTCTCTTTCAGTAGTTGCTGTATTTTGATGCACTCTACGTCGAGGGTGCGGTACTTATTCTTCCAAGACCTTCTCTCCTTTTGAACTTTGTTGAGAGTAACCTGAAGCTTTTCAGTTTCCGTCATGAAGTACATGACAGATTCTCTCGGCGGAAGAATTCTGTAACGAGGATAAGGCATTTTTAGCTTGAGAGCTCTAGTTTGTACCCAATGGAGATAAGGCTCCACCGAGACACAATCCAGTTTTCCCAGAGACTCTCGTCCTTTCTTATGAACGTGCTTCCAAGCGTGCACTATTTCCATCTTTAGTGCTCTGTCACTTTCTCCTTCCTTGAAGAAAAGACCTTCCAGATGAACATTCCGTGGGACGTGTCTCATCGGGTATCCAAACTGACGAAGAACCAATACTGGATGGTAATTGATTCCTCCCTTAGTTCCTATAAGGGGTACGTTGGGGAAGTTTCCACAACGGTCAATGATCCTGATTCCATCATAAATCCTATTACACCAATCTATATCAGAGTTAGTGAGAGACATGATCTTCTGCGACCAACGTAAGGCACTCTTGCAATCCCAAAAAGCAGCGGACTTGGGCAAGTGGGAGATAAACCATTTGTAAAGCAAAGGTACACAGCATGTGATCTCCCCTCCGTTGTACAAATTCCCTAAGTGTACAGAATGATACGCATCTGCGAGCAAAGTCGGCACAGGGTTTCCAATGAGAAAAACCTTAATGGAGTTGATATCGACGAAGTTATTGATGTTGGGAAACAAAAATAATCCGTAGGTGAGCAAGACAAAGATGCTTTCAAAAGCAGTTACGTTTCCTATACTGGCAAAATACAGGGCTTTCTTTGTCAAGAACTGGGCTGACAAACCTTGGATGCCACCCTTAGTGGTTAGGTGAGTCCTAACCTCAGACTCGTCCAAATGAATTGCTCTTGCAATGGTCTGATTCTTTGGAATTTCTTCCAGTCCAGAAAATGGAGCTCGATCAGTAATGTGTATATCAATCAGATGAGAATACTCCTCCAGCGTTGGTGCGAGCTGGTAATCCAGGAATGTGAAACAGTGATAAACTGGATCATAAAACTGAATGAGCGCATCCATGATTCCCTCAATCACATGGACTCTTAACAGTGGTAGCAGACCTCCGTGTTTGGCTCTGAAAGCCTCTTGGTTTGTGATCATCCTCGCCAAACCTCTTAAATCCTCTAGTTTTGGAATCCTGAAGGTGTACGTATGAGTTCTCCTTCTACCGAAATCCATTAGCGTAATCCTTTTCTCTGATATTTGCAATCACAGTCTTAGTTTAATTTGAAAAACAGAGAGACTAGAAGAGAAATTTTTTTTTTTTATGTTTTAATGTTTTTTAAATGAATGCATGAATGCAGCACACAAAAACATAGAAAAAACATGGGGTCAAAGGGTCGTTGTCATGAAGTCAAGGCTCTACCCATCCCCAAAGGTTTATACTAGGGTGATTTTTGTACTTGTACTCATTATCATCAGCTCCTCCCAGGAAAGCAAAACAACAAGCGGATCGCCAGCGAGTTGTAGAGCAATCTTAGAGTAAGTGCCATTCACCGAGAATAGATCACCAGCCTCAAATGAGGGTAGTATCGCGTAACAACTATTCTCGATAGTTTCCGCACTACAAAAGGGTTTGGCTCCTCAGCTTCTTAGACATCACAATCGGCCCATTGTCTAGGTGAGAGAATGGGTTGCATTGGTCAGCCTCCACTGAGGTTGATGGTCGACCTCGTCGCCATCACTTATCTTAAGTGTATACTCAATCTTTCCACATGCGGCATCACACGCATTCCCATTAGCAGAAAAATAAACACGTATAGCAATTAGGAAAAGCAGTATATATATTTGTCCTAATCATCCTAGACCTTTAAAGCTATGAATCCTAAGTTACTGACAGAAAATGGGTTCCCCGGCGGAAGCCCCAATCTGTGGTATCATTCCAAATTAACGGTGTTTTGACCTAAGATCCTAATGACGTCAAGGTTTCTATCTAGGGGACAAAATAAGAACAAGATCCCTAAAGAGACCTACAACGGTATTCCCCAGCAGAGTCGCCATTTTTCTGTAGCGAGTGATTTTTGGATGTGGTTGCGAAGCACGATCGCTCTGGTACTACAGCTCGATTAATTTTTTATCCTATTAAAGCTGATGAAGGAAGGGAAATAGATGTCTCCAATTAACCCTACTTGCATACTGAGATTAAACAGTCAAAACTGTTGGTTTACAGATGCTCCAAAGATTTGGGGTTCTCCTAGGTTATTTTGTTGACGAGGGGTGCTTTAGGCTATCGGTTAGGATGTTAGGACGAATGTATGAGAGTATGGGATTTTGGGTTTTTGTTTAGTGTGCTCGCTAAGATTTTTCTTTCAATCTTATGCCTACGTATTCCCGTTTACCGAAACAGGGAAATCAGAGCGTTCGTAGTTCCTCCTATTCAATGGGAGGAAATGGTATTTGGTGTCTTTTTCAAAGCCCAAGACGTGAAGCGAAAAGGTGGTTTATATCTTGTTCAAAGCCCAAGATGTGAGGCTGAAAGGTCTATTTGTATCTTGTTCAAAGCCCAAGATATGAAGCTAAAAGGGTGTTGACTTTAGAAAGAATTTGTCATCTCTAAAGAGGGGGTTGTATGTCATAACTGTTTATAAAGGAGAATTACTTTAACCGGGATGTGTGAATCCGACAATGCCATAATTTCCTTTATAGGGGATTTTGACCTGAAAGAGAAGACTTTAACTCAGTGTAGAGCAATGCTATCTTTCCTTTGGAATTTCTCATGCTAAAAGAGGGACAGTGGCGTGGATGTAGATGATCCAGAGGCTTGCCGCTTACAGCGATTAGATGAAGGGGAAGAAGTTGTTGATGTTTGTGTACTGTGAACGAGGCACATCTTTGATGCTAAAAGGTTGATTAGACCAACCAATGGTTTTCTCATACAAAGCCTAAGAGGAGGCTAATATGTGTCTCGTACAAAGCCCGAGAGAGAGGCTAAAAGGTTTTTTGACTCAACGAGGGAGTCTTTTGGTATCTCGTATAAAGCCCGAGATGGAGGCTATTTGACTCAACAAGAGAGTTTTTTGTATCTCGTACGAAGCCCGAGATGGAGGATAAAATTTGTTTGGCTCAATAAGAACCTTTTTGTATCTTGTATAAAGCCCGAGATGGAGGCTAAAGGGGTGATTGACTCAACGAGGGAGTCTCTTATGTGTCTCGTACAAAGCCCGAGAGAGAGGCTAAACGTTGTTTGATTCCGCTGGGGAGAATCATTGTACAAAGCCCAAGAGAGAGGCTATTGTAACTGGAGAAGGATCATTATACAAAGCCTAAGAGGAGGCTATGGTTACTGTTTTAGTTGAGTGACAGGTCCAGTATACTGATTTTTAAAGAGAAAACCAGTTCTTATATGAGTAACACTGTACTCAGGGGTTTGATGCGAGGATCAGGGTTATCTCCTGTTCTTTAAGGAAGTGGGAAATCCAAAGGGTATTGAGATTGTCCGAGTCTACGGGTTTTCTTCCTATTTAACGAAGGGGTCACTTGAGAATGTCTTTGAGACTCGAGGAAATTAGACTGTCCAAGTCTAGAGTTTTATCTTTTGTACTATGCTTTGAGAAACAGTAGTAGACTCTTTGAAAGGACTGTTCTATGCAGATGACTAAGTTCTGTTCCTATACCTCTAGGAGGTCGTCGGGACAATTTGTACGAAGCCCAAGAGAAGGCTGGAAACTTTTAAGAAGCCGATCGGTCCTTGTACGAAGCCCAAGAGGAGGCTATCATTCCCGGAGGAAGAGATTATTATACGAAGCCTAAGAGGAGGTTGTGAATACTTCTAAGAAGCCGGCGGGTCCTTGTACTAAGCCCAAGAGGAGGCGGGGTTGCTTTTAGGAAGCCTGTGGGTCCTTGTACAATGCCCAAGAGGAGGCCGATGCTTTTAAGAAGCACGTGGGTCCCCAAACCCCGAGAAATTCAAGGCAAGCTATTCACAAGGAATAGATCAAGTCAGGAAAGTTCGAGAATTTGGAAGAAACTCAAAGATGCCATTCACGGAGAATACATTCATCTCTGGGAGTAGAGTTTCTTGATAATTCCTAATGAGGACAGCCGAAGAGAAGAATGTATCTGGTGATCCTATTGGGGATCTAGTTGTCTATTTCTACGAATAAACGAAACGGCGTCACCTAGTTCTAGACGTAGTTGCCGGGGAAACTCGAAATATCTATACTATTATTACACAGTTGATATGAGTTTATGAAAGAAGACTTACAGTGAAACAACCCCACAATACAGTTATATGTATATGCAAGCGGTAAATGAAAGCGTATAAACACTTACTCGGTTGTAGAGCTTCCATGCTGTTTGGTTAGTTGTTTAACAAAGAAAGATTGAAAACAATAGTATATTCAAAATTAAAGGCGAAAGTGCTTTGAAAAAGAAAGATTTGGGGCTTACAGCTCAAGGAGAGGCCCAGGGTTTTATCAGTGAGCGCACTGTTGAATTCATACAGAGGGACTTATACAAGTGACTGAGGCCCAAAAAGGTTTTCTGTACAAAGGGATGGGTCTTACACTCTCTCAAGAGGCCCAAAAGGTTTAAAGAAAAAGAGTGGGGCTTATAACACGAGGGTAGGCCCAATTGATTTTTCCGTTTAAAATGGCGATCGCGCTGAGGTTTTCTTTTAACGCAGAGGGACTTATACAATAAGTGAGGCCCAAAATGTTTTTGGTTAAAAGGGGGTTGGGTCTTACACTCTATTAGAGGCCCAAAAATTTTGAATGGGTCTTACTACTCGAGGGTAGGCCCAGTTGGTTAATTTTTCAAAAGGCGACAATCGCGCCATTTGTTTTTTGACGGTATCGGGACTTATACAATATATTGAGGCCCAAAAGTGATTTGGTCAAAAAAAAGGATTGGGTCTTACACTCTATTAGAGGCCCAAAGTGTTTTGAAAATGATTTATGAGGGTTGAATTAATCCAAAAACCCTAATTTGTTTTCAAAATGTGTTTTAATTGAATAAAAATTCAATTAAAATGATCAAAATTGTTTAACATAGGAAAAAAAATTGTGATCTTGGATTAATGCTTCAAAAATTAAGTATTGACCTACAAAATAATTAGAAAGCATTAAAAGTTGCAAAATCAAGGTGGAAAAAATATTTTAAATGTAAAAAACAATTAAAACATTAATTCTTTGCAAAAATATCAATTATACAAAATAAATAATATTTTTGGGATTCTTTGGGAAAATAAAATATTTTAACATTTTTGTGAATTATTAAAAAAAGAACCAACTCAAAATCATTAAAACTCAGAGAGAAATTAATTTTTGAATCAATTAAATAAAATCACAAAATTCAAAAATTCAAATATTCAAAAAATGGCGCCAAGAACACCCAAGAACACGCGCGTGTTCTGGGTTTGCCCAGATTTGCATTTTCTCTTCAATCTCACTGAATACTTAATCATATCATGCAATCCACATACCAATCAACTCGTTTCAACCTCACGATCATGTCTATGGTATTTAATTTCATTTAAATTAAACATATAACAAGAAATCATGAAAAATCCTCAAGAACCCTAATTTCTGCATGAAGGCTAGGATTTTTGATACACGATTCAAACAATGCAATTAAGTGAGGGGAAACATTCCATGCATGATTATGAACATATGGCCAAATTATTGTGCAGCGAAAATTGCATGGATCATAGAGTTAGAAGAGCTCATGCTTACCACTTGCAGCTGGTGATCGTGATTTGTGTTGGAGGTGTTACAGCTAGGTTCCAATGATCTGGATAGGTTCCCTAGGTGCCATGGAGTGTGTATGAATGCTTGGAATGGATTGAAATGGTTTGGAGCTGAAGATGGTACCTCAACTGCAAAACTGTTAAGAACTTGAGCAATTGGCTGGTGATTTTGTGAAATCCGTGTTCCAGATGTTATGTGAGTGTTTGGATCACTTCTATATGATGTATGTGAGGTGTGTGTGTGATTGGTTTGATTGGAAAAGCTCTCAAACTCAAAACCCGATAGTGACTTGCCTTAGAAGGCAAAATTAGAGTGAAGGAAGAGATTTTGAGGAAAGTATCTATTTGATGGCTTTGGTGTACTCAAACTGATCACAATTGAGCTCTATTTATAGTAGAGCAAGTTTATTTTGGGATCCACAGTGAATGGCAACTGCAGCAGAGGTTTGGCCAATGTTGTCCAATGGAAATTCAAGTCTCCTCTAGCCATTGACTAGAGGTTAGGGCACAGGGTTGTGGTTCCCTTGGTCTTGGATAAGTCTTAACTGAATTCAGTTGAGAATGGCTCAGTCCATGCCACCTTGATGCTTCCATTGAATGCTCCAATCCAAAATTGGAGTCTTGTCCCTATTTTGGCCATTCTAGGTTCAACATGCTATTTCTTGTTCCAAAGACTTTGGACGCTTGGCTCAGTGATTGTCCCCTTTAGATTCAATCCTCAGAGGTGTCCAAGTGGATAGGAGCATTTGGATTTGGCTGATTTTGGCAAATCGACCAAAAATGCAAAATCTGCCTTGCCTTGACAGATTTCAACAAGGCATCTTGCCAATGTTATATCTCATGAGCAAATTGAATTTGGTAATGTTCTTGGCCATTTTGGAAAGCCCTTACATGATACAACAACTGTTTGAACATGTTTGGTTTTGATCTCTTTTGAATCCAAGTGAAAAATCCCCCTACATTTGGCAAAAAGTAGGGTAAAATTTGACTTAGTGAAATTTTCACTAAGTGTTGGAACAAAGTGACTTTTCTTGATTTTGATCACTCCATAACTCAAAATCCATGAGGAATTTGGACATAGGTCAGTATGAAGCTTTTGTAGAGGGCAATGAGATCTACAAATCCAGCTTTGAATGGGGAACAATGGCCTTGTGGTTTAGGAGTTATGGTCCTCCAAATTTGGCACATTAGTGTCACTTTTTCCATAACTTAGAAATTTTTCTAAGTTTTTAGGTTACCCCTTTTACAAGTTATCCCACTTTCTTTGATTTTTCTTGATGAATGATGATTAAAATCATACATTAACATCATTTTAGGGTTAAAAATCCATTTTGGTGAAAAATCTCAAAAAGTCAAAGTTGACTTTTGTGCACAGTTGACTTTTTATCAGATGAATTCCAAACTGTGCAATTCTTCAGGAAATCATGTCCTTGACCTAAATCAAACTTGATGGACATGTTCCATGGGTGTCATAGGGTATATTGAATCATGTCTTAGGGCTTGGGAGCATGTCCTGGTTAAAAGTCAAAGTTACAGTTGACTTTCCTCGCGAAACCCTAATTGTGGTGCAGATGAAATTGAGACTTGTTGCTCAAGCTTCTTGGATTAATCCATTATTCCAAATGGATCAATATGGCATATTGGAGACCCTCAAATCATGTCTTGAGGTCTTGGCTCATGATTTGTCCCAAAAGTCAACTTAGGGGTGAATTAGGTCAAGAAACCCTAATTCCTGATTTTTGATGTATGCATCCCCTGAGGCAAAATTGACTTGATGATTGGGTCCATGAGGTCCCATGAAGTATATTAGGTTATGTTTTGGATCATTGGCTTGTGCCCAGATGAAAAATTTCCATCTGGAGGCCCTGGTCGACCAAAACCCTAATTTGGTGACACTGTCGATCTTGAGACTTGATCCACCTAGAAGGGAGCAGCCTTGTGCTTGATCCTTGAAGTGGGAGTCCTTTTGATCCATTGTGGATATTTGAGAGGCTAGACAAGTTGAAGATCATGTCATTCCTTGATTTATCCTTTGTCTAAAGCTCTGAGAGGGCTTGAAACCCTAATTTTGATTGTAGTGAATGCTCAACAATCCTTGAGGAGATTGATGAGGCATGAAAGTACATCCATATTGTGATGATGGTTTGCACAATGATGGGAAATCTAAGTGGTCAAAATTTGGGGTATGACAGCTGGGTACGGTTTTTTGAATGGTTCTTGATGATTCTAGAGATGACAAGGAGGAAAGCTTGAGGAATCTGCAATGGAAGATTGAAATACAATTTAAAGAGATGGAAGAAGGCAAAAAAGAGTTGGCAGATGCAAAAAGAATGGTTGAAGTGTTGAGGCTAAACAATTTGCAGCTAGATGAAGGTTTGAAGAACAAAGTAAATGGAAGATGATCTGGAAGTGCTTGTGTTTTACTGTGTTATTTGTTTTAGTAGTTAAGTTGTTGTGAATATTGGAACATATGTTGTTAGTTGTTGTAGTTTCTAGTTTATCAGTAGTTGCTAGTTTATCAGTTGTTAGTTTTCTTGGTAAGTTGTTGTAAAAGTTGCTGACATAATTTTGTACCAATGGTCTGAGTAAAAGAGTAGTGTTGTTGCCATATTTTAGTGTTATTGCAAAATTGTAGTGTTATTGCAAAATTGTAGTGTTATTGCCATATTTTAATGTAAACAGAAAGTTTGATGTTAACAGATTTGTAAATAGAAATTTTGGTGTTAACAAGTTTGGTGCAAACAGGTTTGTTAACAGTTGACATTTAGTGCAAAAAAAAAAAAGGTTTGGTGTTAACAAATCTGTTGCATACAGAAATTTTACATTTTGTACACCAAACTTGTAACCAGATTTGTACACTAAATATGAAACATTTTTGAACATATTTGGACACCAAATTCTGTATAATAACAGTTTTGTACAACCTAATTTTGTATACACCATAATTTGTATGCACCATAACAATTTGTATACACCATAACTTGACAACAGTTTGACAGAAGTATCGGTAGTATTACACAAAATAACAGAAGTAGCAGTGGCATTACATAAAATAACAGAAGTAGCAGTAGCATTACACAAAATATTAGTACAAAATAGGAACCATTGTACACCATAAGTACTTAGTTTACACCATTACACATAATATCAGAAGCATTACACAAATGCTCAGTACACAGAAGACATGATTACACAATACAACACAAACTATAGACTCTAAGAGGATTTCTTTGGAATGTTCCTTTTAGTTGGTGTGGTCCTCCTTGTAGTAGGACCCACTGCATTCTGTGATGCACTCAATCTTGTGGTGGGTCCTCTTGAAAGCTGTGCTGGTCTCTTAAAAGGCAACTTGTGCCTAGCTTGTGTTGCAGTATTCTTCTTAGTTGTCTGAGATGTCTGAGAAACCTTTGATGCATGTTGTGTTGCACTTGACTGAGTAGCCTGAGTAGCCTGAGTTGCCTGAGTAGCCTGAGTTGCCTGAGTAACCTGTGATGCTTGTTGTGCCTGTGATGCCTGTTGTGCCTATGCCTGTGATGCCTGTTGTGACTGTGATGCCTGTTGTGTTGCAGTGGTCTGAGTTGCTTGTGGTGGCTGAGCCATCTTACATGTTGATTTGTTGTGCCCAGTTTGTCTGCACCTAATGCACCTCATTATCATACCAGTTTTTCTGATTTTTCTATCTGAACCATCAATCTCACCCTGTTCTTTATTACTCTTCTTCTTTGGTCGTCCAGGCATTTTCTTAAATTTGGGAGGCTGCATATCAGGGTATTCGGTTTTCACCCTTAAATTTGTACCATTCAGAGGGTAAATTATAGGTTCATACACCTTAATATACCTAGCCTTCTTGTAATAGTCTGGGACAAATTCATCAACAGCAAGACCTCTACTCTTCATTGAGGAAATTGCATGGACGCATGGGAGACCTGTCAGCTGCCACTTTCTGCAAGAACAACCCTGTTCTTTAAGTTGACAGAGAACATGTCCCCCTGATTCTCAATATGTCTCACCTCAAAAATATGTTCAGATGACATCCTATAAAAACACAAAAGTAAGTCATAAGAGAGAGAGAGAGAGCTAAATTAGAGAACTTCAACATTGTTACCAATGGTTTATGTTTAGCAACACTTAAAAGAGAGAGACCTAAATTAGAGACCTAAATTACCTTACTATCCAAAATTTTGTGAAGCTGGTTGTTTTCTCCACCTTCTTCTTTATGTTTGGCAACACTTCATCATCACCTAAATTAGAGAACTTCAACCTATTTACCGCCCATTTTTCCATTATATATCCCCTTATTTCTTCTAACATTGTTACCAAAGGTTTTGCCCTTGCTTCCACAATCACACTGTTGAATGCTTCTGACATATTATTTAGGACAAAATCAGACTTGCTGGTGGTTCTAAAATAGGACTTGCTCCAATATCTTGGTGGTGTTTGCATCATGTGCTTGTAGGCCTCTTCATTTATCCTCCTCATACCTCTCATCTCCCTTTCCCAAGCCTGTGGATAAGTAGCCCTAGCTGCTTTCCAAATGATCTCCTTCAACACTTTTCCTGGAAATTTCTTCCTAAAATTGTTGTATAGGTGTCTCACACAAAACCTCTGTTCAACACTGGGTAGCAATTCATCCATAGCCGGAAGAAGACCCTGCAAATGCATATAACAAATAAAGGTTCAAAAATACATTTATTAATCATAAACACAATAAAACTTAAATTAATGTAATGAATATAGTGGTACCTTTTGCTGATCAGGAATGAAAGTATAGGTCCTACATTCTTCCCTTCCACCCAAATCATCAATGAGGAGCTTCAAAAACCAAGTCCAACTGTCTCTAGTTTCCCCTTCCACCACAACAAAAGCAATAGGCAACATTTGTTCATTAGGATCTGTTCCAATTGCAGCTAAAATCTGGCCACCACATAGGCCCTTTAAAAAGCATCCATCAAGGCCAATAATTGGCCTACACATCTTGAAACTCTTCTTGCAAGCATCATAACCATTATACAACCTCTTGAAATAAGGTCTAGTATCCTCAATACCATCTTGAACTGGTGTGACATTTATCTTGACAGTGGAACTAGGATTTATCCTCAAAATTTCATGACAGTAGTCATAAATCCTAGTGTAATCTCCTAAAAAAGATCCATCTACCATATCCCTGGCTGTAAATCTGGCCCTAATTGCCTTTGTCTTGTTAACACCTACATTCCATTTCTTAAGAGCCTATTCCTTAATATCCTTTAGCTTAAGCTTAGGATTAATTTTCTAAGCTGCCAAGCGTCCTCATCAGGAAGCTTTAGCTAGCACAATTATGTGTCAACTAATTTTTTAAGCTACCAAGCGTCCTCATCAGGAAGCTTTCCACAATAAGCCTCCCACTCACATCCATCTTTACATACCACCTTCACTCTTTTGTTGTCATTTTTTAGAAACTTTAGACCTTTCCCATTCTGAACAACATATGTTTGAATAGCTTCCTTAAAATCACTTTTTGTATTAAAATAGATTCCCAACTCCCATTTATAGTTAGACATGTCTTTCATAGCCTTGAAAATTGGATGCTTCCTCTTCCTTGGTTCTTCACCATCCTCAGTGTCACATCCATTGTCTTGCTCTTCACTATCATACACAACTCCATTCTCCTTTCCACTATCGGCTTCCCCTTTCCTTTTCTTCATTTTACTACTTCCTTCATGTTTTTCATCATACTCCACCATCTTGGCAATATGTTCTTCATCATAATCCAAACTAGCATCAGAATCACTAAAATCAACCTCCAAGGCACTATCATATTTATATGTTGAATCCTCACTGTCATCATCAGAGCTTGTGTCATTCCCATCACGCACCTGACCATCAATCCCATCAGCATTCATATTCCTATGTCCCTCTTTGTTAACATCCTCACCAGCTTTGACTCCCTCACCAGCACTGACACCCTCACCACCATTGACACACTCAACATTGTTTACATCCTTAAGGACTTGATCAACAAGTTCAGCAACAATATCATACTGTTCTGGATTGACAACATCCAAAGGTTCTTCATCTAATGTGTCCTCCTCCATGTCCAAAGGTTCTTCATAGAATGTGTCACCCTCATCAACATACTCAGGTTGGGATAATGGGTGTTCAGTGTAGATGTCAACTTTCAGGTGTACCCTACATAAGTCAGCTATCTCTAACGCACCTTTATCATCCCTAAGCACATTAATCCCAAATGTTGGATCCTTGTAGTAGATATTGTCTACCTCAGTATACCCTATGTATTTCAAAACACCTTTCAACTCAAAATACGACCACCTATCAACATCTACCTGTAATTCATTACATTTACCCCCACGTAATTCGTTTTATCAGAATCAATAAATTCCCCACTATGATGAATGTTGAGAGTAATCATTTCTTCCATTTGAACCTAATATCATAAACAAACGGAAATTTTACGAAAGGAACATAAAAAACCCTAATTTTAAAAAGGGGGCCACTAACTAGGATAATGATCTGTCTTCAATCGTATGCTACGTCTGGGATGCTTTGTGTTCGTCTTCAACCTCAATTGTCTGCTACGTCTGGGTTGCTTCGTCTTCGTCTTCTACCTCAATCGTCTGGGTTGATTCGTCTTCAATCGTCTCCGTCTTCGTCTGGGATGCTATGTCTTCTCTTCTAGGGTTTAATGAAAGAACTGAAATGACTTAGAAAAATTGTCCCACATTTCTGAATTGAAACATATACACCGCGCCACATCCCCATTCAGTAACATACACATCAGCACATTCAATCCACGTCAACAACATTTTAAGTGAAATTTTAACTTTTCTAATGGCAAGGCCAAACGTGGACCTATTTAATAACGTATAAGACCAATTTGGAACTTTTAAAAGAAAGAGGACTAAATTGGACCCGCCCGAATAGTTAGAGGACTAAAAAGGGTATTAAACTTATTTATTCAAAATAATAATAGATAGTTAAGATTGCTTGATGGTTGAGATATGAGAGAGAATCAATTATGGATTGCAATAAGTAAGGTATGCACACGGCTAAAAAATAGTAAGATATGTACACCTCAATTCTATTAAATCAATAGATAATACAATACTATTGCAATTAAACTGAATAAATAGTTTTTAAATCGAATCATTAAATATAAAAATCACAAATAAGTGAAATTTTATTAAATAGATATGGAGGAAAAAGTTTTTAAAACATGCACATTTTGTTCAAAAGGGAAGAAGTGTGATTTTTTTTAGAAAAGAGAAAAGAGAGATTTTAATTTTTATAATTTTTATAATTTTAGAAAAATTTCATAATTAGATTAAGTATTTTAGTGTAAATTTTTTAATGAATAGTATATTAATATAATTTTTAATTAGTTGTGTTTTTCATATAAAAAATAAAAATAATTTAATGACTTTCATTTTATGAAAAATAATAGTATATATTTTTAACACAATAAAAAATTAAAGTTAACACAATAAAAAATTAAAGTGTAAAATATTAAATTTTTAAAAAATAAAGTGTAAAATATAAAATTTAAAAACAAACTGCATTCATGTGTTTTCAAAGGAGAAAGAAATATATTAAATGTCTTAATATTATATCTTCATATTTCACTCATAATTAATAATTTATTATTTATTCAAAATAAAAATAGACAATTAAGATTGTTTAAATGGTTGAGATATGAGAAAGAATACTGAATTATTATTTTTATGTTAACTAAAGATTATAATAAATAAGGTTTGAATATATTTTCTATGAAAATTTTATTGTGTTATTATTAATAAGTGTTTTTGTGTAATTTTTTTAAAAGAATATATTAATATTTTTTTTATATTAGTTCTGTCTTTTATATGAAAAATAGAAACATTTTTTAAAGATTTTTTTTAATATATTAATATTAATATTTTTTTAAAGTTGTATTACGTAGCCCAGTGGTAGCGTGTTTGCATTTTTTTCTTCAAAACCTCTTGGAATGTTATGAAGCTGGATGTGATCAATGTGTTGAAATATTAGATTAGCTTTAATATTTAAATATAATCCAAGTTGTATTAGCTCAAGTCCAATTAGGATTGTATATAAATAGTCATAGTTTGTATCATTATTTACACAATTCAATAATACAAATCCTTATTTCCTTATTCTCTCTCTATTCTCTCCTCACTAAAAGTGCCTCACGCACTAACAAATTGATATCCAGAGCTTTCGGTTATTGTTCTTGATCGAGTTTTCAAGAACTTCACGTCAGAGATCGTGTTTCCAGGGCAAGTGAATCAACCACTGCGAAGATGACTGGTGATAAGAGCATTCTGAGTTCCCTTCCAATGCAAGGCTGCTTATTGCATTCAGACGGCGATTGATGCTGCTAACTTCGACAGAATCTCTCATGCTAAAACGGCGAAGAAGGCATGTGATATTCTGGTGAAGTATTATGAAGGAGGTGAGAAAGTCAAGGTTGTCAAGTTGCAAATCTTGCATCGACAATATGAGTTGTTGTCGATGGGAGAAGACGAAAAAGTTGTAGAATATGTGTCGAAGGTCCAGAAACTCGTCCATCTCATGAAGGGTTGTGGCGAAACCATAACTGATAAGATGATAGTTGAGAAGGCAATGAGAACGTTGACCCCTCACTTTAATCACGTTATCGTAGCTATTCAAGAATCCAACAATCTTGAAACCCTAAAAGTGGAAGATTTGGTTGGTTCGTTGGAGGCGCATGAGATGAGGATTGTTGAAAGAAAGGGAGTTCAGGATTCGATACAAGCACTGCAGGCTCAGTCATGGAAAAGGAATGGTGGTTCCAACAAATTCAACGACAAAGTCGACAAGACTCAAGGAAAGAAGTCTTAGTTGAACCCTCACAAGAATCAGGTCGAAGATAGAGCTTCTGAGTCCTCAAAATGAGGAGGAAATTATCGAAAGGACAAAGAAGATAAGAAAGGTATGTAGTGTTATAACTGTGAAAAGTGGGGTCATTTGGCCAAACATTGTTGGTACAAAAAAGATAATGGATCGAAAAAAGGCAAGGACAAAGGAGCGAACCTTGCACGCCAAGATTCATATGATTTTGAAGGTGGTATGGTGGTTATGGCTGTAGTGGCAGATAACCATGTCGAATCTAAGATCTGGTTCCTCGACTCAGGCACTTAAATCACATGACTGGTCGAAAGAAGTGGTTGGAAGATTTTGACGAGTTGAAGAAGAGCAAGGTAAAACTTGCTGATAACAGTTCGTTACAAGCAGAAGGTACTGACAACATAGTTTTTCAACTGAGTAATGGAGCGAAAGCTATGATCTGAGATGTGTTCTATGTACCTGGAATGAAGTGCAACCTGTTAAGTGTTGGATAACTGTTTGAAAAAGGCTTCTCAATTGTCATGAAAGATGGAATTTTGAAATTGTTCGACACCCAGAACAATTTGGTCTTGAAATCTCCGATGTCGAAGAACAGTACGTTTAAGACCATGATCAGTTCAACTGAAGTACAATGTCTAAAAAGTGCTGTCGACCACAAGGATAGTTGGTTGTGGCATTTGAGGTTTGGACATTTGAATTTTTTATCACTCAATCAGCTGATTACTCAAGATATGGTATCTGGTATCCAAGTCTTGAGATGCCTGACAATCTCTGTGAAGATTGTTTAGTCAGAAAATAATCCAGAAAATCTTTCGTTTCGACTATGCCAATGAGATCATCATGCATACTCGAAGTTGTACATTCAGATGTATGTGGTCCATTCGAAGAACATACCATTGGTGGAAACAAATATTTTGTTTCGTTTGTTGATGAGTTTAGTCAAAAGTTGTGGATCTATGTGATCAAGAGAAAGGATGAAGTATTTGAAATATTTAAGAGATTCAAGATGCTTGTCAAAAACCAGAGTGAGAAGAGGATCAAATTTCTGCGAACCAATGGAAGAGGCGAATACACTTCGAAGATGTATGAAAAATTCTATGCAGAACATGGTGTTGATCATACGGTAACTGCTCTTTATACTCCTCAACATAATGGAATTGCTGAAAGAAGAAACATAACTATATTGGATATGGCGAGATGTATGCTCAAGCAGAAGAATTTGCCAAAATATTTATGGGGTAAAGCTGTTTCGACTGCAGTTTATATCTTGAATAGGTGCCCTACTGTAATGTCCCATATTATCTAAATGCTCAATTGGATATCAGATGAGATCAGATGAGCTTCTGTGTACTCTATCTTTGGATTATTGAATTAATGGAATCCTCCAAGTACTTTAAGTATTATCAATTGGGATCAATAGAGCAACTGGTGAACCCTGAAGAGATCAATTATTTAGTGAAAGAGACAGATTGATATTTATTAGTCCAAGAGAGGATTTTATGGTAACTTTAATAATTGATCATTTGGTGTGAGACGATAAAATATCAATTGGACATATTTTACTCTATTGGATTATATTATATAATAATAGTATTATATATATATGTTATAAGAAAGAGAAAGAAAAAGTTGGTAAGAAGAAGAAAAGAAGGCAGTGGGAGAAAGAAGAGAAAGAGGAAAAACAGAGGAAAACGTGGAAAGGAAGAAAAAGAAGAAAACTCATGGAGCATCTTTACTATTCATCATCTTCTTCAACCTCTTCTTCAATGCTAAGGTGGGTTCTAGTTAGACACTCTAAGTTCTAGAAATATAAGTTTTAAACTTAGGTTAGATTTGAGAAAAAATTATTAAATGGTTAAATCAATGAAATATAACGGATGAAATGCGGTTAAACTGCGTAGAATAGTTATTGTTATGTTTGGAACATGTTTTGATTGATATAGTATGGATTGGGTATGTAGGATTGAGTTGAATTGAATGGGTTTGGTTGAAAAACCTAAACTTTTCCTATTTGATAAATTGGTATTAATTTTGAAATCATGGTGGATGGCCTTTTAATTGGGAAAATATTATATTATGTTGAATTCTGAGACCAGGGCTTTTTACGGAATCGAAATCGGAGGTCCGGAAGGCATTTAACGGTCGAAAACTGAGTTTTTAGCAGAATCTGCGCATCATGCGCCGACCCCTCAGGATTATACGTTGACTCATGGTCACAGTGCGCTGACCCGAGCGAAACCTCCAGGTTTATGCGTCGACTCATAGTACCATGCGTCGGCTCATGATCACAGAATTTTCCAAAATGTCAGATTTTGTTTTCTTCATAACGTTTGAACCGTAAGTCCGTTTTGGTCCCCGTTCGAAGCGTTGGAAAGCTATTTCAATGATCTTTGTGATGGTGAGGTAGAAACATAGTTATATTCTATGGATTGATAAGAAAATATGGGAAATTAATGTATGTGTGAATATTGTAGTCCCCGTTTCCATCAACATTCATGAATCGGGAATCCGATGGTTATGGGACTTGAAGCCTTGGAAAGAGAATCCAATGTGCTATTAAATGGTGATGTTAGACCATGTTTAACCAAGGATGCTTGGTAGAGGATAGTAGTGGCTTGTATGTGTAACACCCCAAAATTTGTCCTTTTGTTTTGAAGCTAACTGGCTTATGTTTCTTTGCATTTCTTGCATTAGCATTTGTGCATAGCATTGGTTCTTGGCATGGGATCGAGGTATTTTCTAGCAGCTCACAGTATTATCAGCTCCGGCATTATTTTCAGCAGTATTCAGGGGCAAGCAGATGATTTTCAAGGTCTTTTGGAGCATCTATTTTGCTCATTAGGCGTTTTGATAATCAGGAGCTTCAACAGTCATTTTCTGATCAAGCGATCCTGTATCAGGCATTATTATTTCAGCAGGATATTCTGAGGTGTCAGCAGGAATTTGTGTTCTTTTCAGGTGTTACTCAGTAGCAATATCAAGTTTTGAGTTTCAGAGGTTTAACGGGTTCAAAACAGCTATCAGAAGTCACTTTTCCAAGTTTCCCTCCAAAAAGCGCCAAAATTCAAGTTTTGTACTGTGTAACCGGTTACAGCGTAACTGCTAACCAGTTACTCTGTTGTTTTTCTGCGCATTTTTTCAGTTTTTGAACTGAGTAACCGGTTATCAGTTATGCTGTAACCGGTTACTTTGGGCAAAATTTGAAAATTTCAGATTGCATCATTGGTGATCATGTGCTTAGCATGTGCACGTGGGGGAAGGATCTAGAATTGATATTTTCATCATTTTCCTCCCAAAATTCAAATTCCTTCCAACATTTTCCACTCTAATTCCTCATTTCCTTTCCTAATCCACTTTTCACCCCAATTTCCACCCACTAAACCTCACTCCAAACCACATTTGAATTCCTAACCTAGCTTCTATTTAAGCTCACTCATTCCAAACCAAGAGGGACCTAGATCATTTTCACTCTCCAATTTTTCAGAATTTCTCTCAATTCTCTCAACTTTTCTCTCATTTCCCAAAACCCTCACTCAAAGTTTCATCATCAAAGTTCATCAAATTTCACCTTGGAATTTGTTGATCTTGAAACTAAACCACCATCCATTCATCAATTCTTGAAAGAATCTTGGATTTGCTACTGTTTTGGAGTGTGGAATCACTTTTGGGAGCAGCTTTTCATTATTTGAGTTGTTCTAGCTTGGATCTTGGTTGTTCTTGCTTGGATCTTGAATTTCATCACATAGATCTTTGGTTTTCTTGCTTGGATTCACCAATTTTCGTGCTCAACAATCACCAAGGAAAATCTCAGCCTTGTAGGTTGGTTTTCCTTAGATCTATGCTTGATTTAGCTTAATTTCAACTTATGCATTGTAGATCTTTGGTTTGTAATGTGATTTGATCCATTTGCTTGATTTGATTGGTGATCTTGTTGTTTGATTGATGAAATTGATGTTTGATTACTGATATTTGATGTGAATTCTTGTGCATTGTTGATTACATGATCATTGGATATGATTGCATGAGTGATTTGATGCTGAAAAGTGCTTTTGAAACTGAATTTTTTCACCACTGTCCCAGAGTAACCGGTTAGCAGTTATGCTGTAACCGGTTATACTGTGTATTTTCTGCGTAATTTGTGCAATTTTGAACTGTGTAACCGGTTAACAGTTATGCTGTAACCGGTTACCACTGAAGCAAAACTTGATTTTCTTGCATTCTCTTGGTTGTTTGAGATCCTTTTCATGTTTAAACTTTATGGATTGATATGATGATGATTGGTGGATTGTTCTTGAGCTATTTCAACACACACCACTGTATGAACATGATTTTTTGACACACGTTCTTTTATTTCTCATTGAACGTTAATGCTTGCGTTGTTGATTAATTGTTGTGATGATCACGTAATGCACACACTTTGAGCTTGTTAATTGCTAATTGATGATGATGATTGCTGGATAATTATGTGCATGTTCATTTGCTTTCGATTTCATGAGGTGCATATTTGATTAAACTTGATCATATGCTTAATATAGTGCATTCTTTCATAATGTGATGCATTCTTCCACAATGCTTTCAAGTCTATTCCATGTGAGCTCTAATGTGTTTATGGTGATGATCAATTGTTTGATACGTATGATGCATGTTGAGTCAAGTTGTGATGCATACTGCCCTGCCCTTTCCATGGCTGTTTATGTACATACATGCTGTCATATGTGTTGCCTCACATACACATGCTGTTTGTGGATTTTTACACCTGTTTTCATGCTGGATTGTATGCTGTGAAATGCTGATTGGTGTTTGTGTTTGATTTTACTGCTGTTTGGTGCAAGTGTGCTGTTGTAGGTTGTCGCTCCCGAAAGATTCGCATCCAACGGTACAAACGCGAGAGTGGCGCGGAAACAGAGTCGCCAGCAATGTGTATTTATCCCAAGAGAGGGAAAGGAATCACTGCATAAACTTGAAGGAAGGAAAGAGCATGGTCTTGCGACCAAGAGATCTGGGTTCGGGAGTCGGTTACGCGTGAGGAAGGTATTAGCACCCCCACGCGTCCATCGTACCCGATGGGATCCACGCTTGCTTGTCTCGATCAAAGGGTGTCGTCAACTGGAACTCCACTGCTACTGGAAGAGGAAAGGAACTGCTAGCTGGAGAACTGGAAAAAGAAGGGAGAGAGAAAAAGAAACAAATGTAGGGAAAATAAAAGAAGTGCTCGCATGGGCCCTACCCCACTGCCTACGTATCTCATCGGGAGCATGAGAATCAGAGCGACGTAGTTCCCCTCACTAGGGGTGGATTGTGTTTTTTAGGGAACGACTTACATTCTAGCTCAGGTGTTGTAGCTCGCTGAATCGAGACTTAGGCGTTACCGTCTTGCAAGAGAATGAGTAGGAGTGCGTTCGTACGGTGAGAGTGAGTGAGATGAGAAAAGAATTCCCGAAGGAAAGACGTTGTTGTTTGTTGAAATTTTTTAGACAGAAGTGTTTTTTAAGTTAGCTTGTAACTTGCATGGCACCAAAGTCTATCGTGCGGGAACGAGTGAATCGCATGGTCGCCCCCAAATGGAACGTATGCTAAACACTCTAGAAGAGGAGGGGGGACCCCTCGTTCTTCATTTCCTACATTTAAGGCTCGGACGCAATACCCGTTAACCTTTATTAAGTATTTTTACTTTTCCTTTTGAGGTGAGAAGAGAAATGACGCAAGGGAAACTCTAAAGGGAAGCTAAGAGTCCTAACGTTATCATGCATGGATATCCTATGGTTAGTGAGGTTTAGGTGAAAAGACTACCTAACCTAATGCTAATCCTACTCCAAACTTAATCAAAAATTAAGTTGGACTAGGTAGCTCTAAAGGGAAAGGAATCCAAGACTTAAACAAGTCTTGAGATTCAAGGGAAGAGAAAGAGTGAAAGAGAAGAAAAGAGAAAGGAGGAGAAAGAAGAATGGAATAAACTTACTTCTCAAGAGAAGTTAAGTTGTTCCATGAAAGGGAAGATGAGAAGTGAAATACAAGTGGCCTAAGCCCACTTCAAACACAAGTATGAAAATTAAAAGATAAAGGAAGAAGGTAGAATGTGGAAGCATATCCACACTCAAACAACTTACCATTTGCCCCTGAAAGTGTTAGAAGTATTCACATATGACAAAATGAAACTCAAACAAGCATAAGGCAATAAAGAAACAAGTTCTAAGGTAAATCAAACATCAAGTTCAGAACCTAATGGTCCTACTGACCTCTAATATTAGTCATGCACAATTAGTCAAAAAGAAAAGGGAGAAGTCATTCAAGTATCATTCAAGTCATTAAAGAAGGAGTGAGATGAAAGGAAGTGATCATGTGAAGCAACCAAGTCAAAATTCCACAAACTAAACCAAGTACAGAAGTGACACAATCCTAAACATGTGCCTAAACATGATCTTCAAACATCATTCAAGTCATACAAACACTTTCACAATCAATTAAGAAGCAAAGAAGAAGAAGTGAAGTGAAGTGAAACATGATTCATACTTGTGAAACAAGTGACTTAAGGTGCAAGGCAAACATCAAACATGCAAAGATGAGATTCAAATATCATAACCAGAAGTCAATTAACATGCTATCAATCCTCAAACAAGACCTCAAATTATGGCACAAGTGCCTTCATGATCAAGCAAACCAAACATGAAGCATATATTCACAAATTGGACAAGTTAGAGTTCATGCTTCAAAGAAATAACAAACATGCCTCAAAAATTATGTCATTCACTATTCAAGCATCTTAAACATGTACAATTAACATATCAAAGCCACAAGCAATGAATCAGAACCAATGTCAATCAACAATTAGGTCAAAGCATCATTAGAGTTTCATACATTCATGCTCAAAGCAACACATCAAAAGTCATCCAAGAAGGACCTAAAAATCATCCCAAAAATCTCAAACATACCTCAACATGTTATGAACACAACCCAAAAAGAATCAGGATCAAATCACTTTCCAAATGAGAGAAATAAATGATGCAATATGAAGTATGCAATATGAAATGCAAATGAGAAAAATTAATTTGGAAAATTAATATTTAATGCAATTTTAATGCAAAAATAATGAAATAAAATGTGAAAAATTATTTTTATGAATGGGTATGCATGATGAATTTTTTTGGAATTTTTTTAGTATATGCAAATATTTTTTAAAAATTAATTATGAAATGGTATGAAAATAGAAATTAAAAATGAAATGAAATGAAGCCAGGGGTGTATTAATGAATCCATACGCGTGTTAATGGACATGGGCTCAGAAATGGAGGTGCAAACAACAAAAAGGCCCAAGCGCCCTATAACATTCAGAAACAAATGGACGGTTTAGATTGAGTCAAACAAAAGTCTCCAGATCCAATGGTTTACACTCTCAGTCAAACGAATCAAAGTAATCAATCCAGTGGTTCACATTCAAACTCACGATTTAAATGAAATCGAACGGTCATGACTTAATCAGACTTATTAAACCCTAATCAAATAAATCACAACCACATGATCAAGATCTAACGTACGAGATTCAATCTGGAAACTCCTAAACCCTAATTAAACCCTCACCGGCCGGAGAAGCGCCGGTCGTCTTCTCCGGCCACTCTCCGGCCATCAGACTTCAAACGGCAACAAAAATCACAAAATCATACATCAAATTGATCAGCATCTCACGTAGATCACAAATATGTCACTCAAAATCATTTAGCATGCATATATTTTAAGAATCGAACAAAACAAGTTTGGATCTGAAAATTTCAGATCCAAATTCCAGCCATAATTCACGTTCAAAATCAATTCTAAACACATATATGAGCTCAACACATCAAGATGGACATTAAACACACAACAAAAATCATTTCCATATCCATGAATTTGGAGCTCACCTGAGATTTGCAGAACTGGAAATTCACCAAGAAACTCCAAGATAAGCTGCAGATCAACTCCTTGAACCGTCTAATTGCAAAATAAATGCAATTAGGCCTTCAAATTGGCCTGAATCCTTGAATCCGAAAGTTGAAGATCTGAACTCAACTTGATGAATTCTTTGCTTAAACCTCAAAACAATGGTGGATCCCTCTTCTTTATACTTCACTGATCACGAATCAACCAAAAAAAGTGGAAGTAACTTGAAGAATTGGAAGAATCGAAGGAGAGGGATTTGAGAGCAAAAACTTTGAAAAGTAGTGAAAATGAATTGTAGCCGCTGAGAAATTCGTGTGAGTTAGCTTATATAGTGTGTAGATGATACTGTTTAGGGTTTGAAACTTCAGGGACTTGAGAGCAATGAGTTTTGGGTTATTTTGTAAATTTGCAAAGATGTGCACATGAGGTGTTTAGCTCGTGCAATCTTCATGAAAAGTGCATGACTAATCTCCTTTTGATGCATGGAGAACCCTTGGATTGATCTTGGGGCTGAAGATTAATTGAATTGTGATTTCCAAGTGATTTTGCAAAATTTCTTAATGATGAATTAAGAACATGTAATCCACGGGTTCACTTGATTCTTGGCTCAAAAATGATGTTAAATGAGATGCATTGGAGTGTGGTGAGGTGAAATGGAAAATTAGAAGCCATATTGATGCATTAGAATGCATTTTGCAAGTTGTATCAAAGTGGTATGCATGGTGGAACACCAAATGCTCTTTAACTTCAAATGCTCATAACCTTTGATCTAAAAATGGTATGATCATGGTCCAAAACTTTTTGGAAAGGGGAGAGAGAGATCTACAACTTTGGTGTTGGGCAAAAATTCATTTGAAGCATTTTTTATCATGGAAAGTTTGGTTGAAGTTGGTTGAAAATATGCCAAAAATAGTAACTTGAAATTATAAGTCACTTTCCAAATTTAGCAACTTTTTACCAAAGCTTGATTTTTGCAAATTATGATCATAAAAGCCTTCCATAGACCAAATAAAGGTCTCTTGACTTGATTACCGTGATAAGGACCTCTCAAAACCCTAGTTTGACTTTTCAGTTGACCAGTTTGACTGATTACTTCATCTGTAAGCTACTGAACCATCTGAGGCCTTCCACAATGAATTTTTGGCTCAAAATCCATTCTTAGACTTGTTTTGACATATGAAGAACCTTGGTAACAAGTTTGAATCAATTCCTTGAGCTTAGGACCATTAACCACAAAACCCTAGTTTTGGTCATCAGTGTAAGAATACAAACCCTTGATCTAACTACTTGGAGAATCCCTCATTGAAATGCCCTTGGGCCACCATATAAGGATGTGAGAAGTTCATGGAGCTCATAAGAAGCCTTTGCCCTTGAGTTTGAATTTTTGAATTGCTCAATGTCATTAGAAATCCCCTGATCACATGCCCTTAAAGCAATGAGTATGATATGCAAATGCAATGCAATGAAATAAAAGCCAGGTGAAAATGAAGAGGGCAAATTTTGGGGTGTTACATTTAATACCCCCTTTCTATACCCCCAAATAACCACAATATATTATTTAGGCACATATTAAAAATTTTGTCAGAGTATAATTATAAACATGGTATAAAAAGAGGTACGTCACATTATACATTAAATTAAAACATACAACACCTGCTCAACATTGATATGCAACAGTGGGGTAACCTTGCAACAGAGGAACTTTGTCCTTTCACCCACATCTCAATATTTAGAATAAAAGCGGAAAATCTAAACATTGAATAACATCAAAAATATATACATATATATACATGCGTCATCGAATATCATCCATCACATACTTCATGTTTACATAAACATTCATCAGCAAGATACATATACAAATGTATCACAAAAGAATCATATACATCCTAGCTACCCGGTGCTACATATCAGAGCCAACCGACCAAAAGAATGAAGACACGCTTCACAAAAGACCTCCAGCATACCTACTCTGCAATGCCTCGTAGAGCATCATAAAACAGCAGAAGGGTGAGAAATATTATCATAATAACAATGCATATAATTATATATATCTTAACGTAAAATACACATATTCCACATTCTCACCACAATTCATCAAAACTCACCCATATACATCACAATGTATATATATATATATATATATTCACACCAAACATATCCATCATGTATACTTTCACAATTCTTATCACTCCACATAAACATACACATATATGTTTATTCATCGATGCACCATTATAAAGATGATAAATGCAAATCATAGAGACCGACTCACGACTCTATGCAAATGCAATGCGGTACCGACTCAATCATCTCAAGTTCACTCAGGAACTCTGCTGGAACCATCGCTCGTTACATCACTGTAACTCCCCGTCGGGCCTACGATGTTCACCCATTGCTCACACCCCACATGGGCACACAATGTTTATGGATCGCTCACACCCCACACGAGGGCACCCGATCCGATTGCTCACACCTCACCTAGCCACACAATCGTTTGTAATCATCTCTCACACCTCACCTAGGCACACGACGTTACAACGGATTCTCATTAGAATCGCTCAACACAAGAATGCACTTCATTATGCTTCACATGCAAAATGACTCAAGACATTCTTGAAATGCATACATATTCACAAATATATTCATGCATTCTTCTCATACAATCACATACAATCTATATACATTCACATCAATGCACTATTGTATGATTCACATCCAAACACACATTCAAAAACGGTAAAAGTCGCTAAATAACACTATTCCCGACTTTTCCGACATATTTAATCGGCCAACAATTTCGAAATCAGCATAATAATAAAGTACAGCTCAAATGCTTTCCAACGACACCAAAAATGTAAAAATCGGATAATCGGAACAAAAGTTACGGACGAAAACACATACGACATTTTGAAAAATCTCATTTTAACACTTCTGCTGCTCATACGCGTATGGACCTATGTCATACGCGTATGGCCAAAACCCCTTACGCGTACACTACGCAAATCACCAGATGGCCGGGAAAAAGGAAGGTTCATACGCGTATTGGCCCTGAAATGCGCCATCCATACGCGTATTGCCCAAGTCAATACGCGTATGGCCCTCCCCATTACGCGTATGGCCAGGCAGAATGCAGAATTTTCCTGCAGAATTCTGTTATGCGTTTTCCACCCAACCCACACCTAAAATCATCATCTAAACTCAGAAAAATACCAATTTGATATCTAACAACATGTATCATTCATGTAACAACCACAAGGGACACGAAAACATCAATTTCAACACGATTAAATCGATTTCTATCATTTTCTATACAATTGGGTTTCCACCAATATTCATAAAAATCAACAACAACAACAACACAATCATACATAATCATACACATTGATAAGATAATGATATTTCACACCCTTACCCGGATTTAATTGATTCCTAGAAGTTGATTTCTTGATCTCCTAGCTTTTCCCTTATTTTCCTTCTCTTTTCTCCTCTTCTTCTTTCTTTCTCTCCTTTTTCTCTCTATTTCTCTTTTCTTTCTATTTCTTTTCTTTTTCCTTTCTATTTCTATTTCTATTCTCTTTTTTTTTCTTTCTTTTCTATTTCCACTCAAATACAATTAATTCATTTCCTCATAAAATTCTACACTTAATCATTTTTCCAACAATTTTTACTAAACTTCTAACTTACTAATAATTGAGAAATGTCTAAAATATCCTCAATTCTAATTTCCCCGAAAACTCTCAAAACGGTCAAATATCATAACACATCAACATAGCATATTAACATACCTATTCCACAAACAAAATAATTTATCACTCAATTTAAATAAAAGACGCAACAAAATGGGAATAATTGGAATCGGGGCGTTACAACTCTCCCCCACTTTAGAAATTTTCGTCCTCGAAAATATTACCTGATTCAAACAACTCCGGATATGACTCTCTTATCCTACTCTCTAGCTCCCAAGTCATATCGCCTTCCGCAGCGCCTCCCCACGCTACTTTCACAAGTCCAATATCCTTGCCTCTTAATTTCTTAACTTCACGGTCCAAAATCCTAATCGGTAAAGCTTCCACCGTAAGATTATCTCTCACTTCAACCTCATCCATAGGAATAACATGTGACGGATCCGGAACATACTTCCGAAGTTGCAAAACATGGAATACATCATGCAAATTCGAAAGGTTCGGAGGGAACGCCACACGGTAAGCCACAACACCAACTCGTGCGGAAATCTGATACAAACCAATAAAACGAGAAGTCAACTTCTTCGACTTCAAGGCACGACCCACACCCGTAACCGGCGTAACTCTAAAAAACACATGGTCGCCTTCTCGAAACTCAAGATCTTTTCTTCTCTTGTCATGATAGCTCTTTTGTCTACTTTAAGAAGCCTTCATTTTTTCACGAATAAACTTCACGTTTCCGTCGTTTGTTGTACCATCTCCGGTCCAATTATCGTCCTCTCACCGGTTTCATGCCAACACAAAGGTGTTCGGCATCTCCGACCATACAAAGCCTCAAATGGTGCCATACTTATACTTGAATGAAAACTGTTATTGTAGGTGAACTCAATCAACGCCAAATAACTATCCCAAGCACCACCTTGCTCGAGCACACAAGCACGCAATAAATCCTCCAACGATTGAATCGTCCTCTCAGTCTGACCATCAGTTTGCGGATGATAAGCCGAACTCAATCTTAGCCTAGTACCGAAAGCCTTTTGTAAACTCTCCCAAAACCTCGATGTGAATCTAGGATCTCTATCCGATACAATACTCTTAGGAACTCCATGTAACTTCACCACCACAAGAACATAAATCTCGGCTAACCTCTCCAAAGGATAACTAATATCAATTGGAATGAAGTGAGCAGATTTAGTAAGCCTATCCACAATTACCCAAATAACATTATGACCTTTTTGCGTATTCGGCAATCCCGTGACAAAATCCATCGATATACTATCCCATTTCCACTCCGGAATGTCCAACGGTTGCATTAATCCACTAGGTTTTTGATGTTCCACCTTAGACTTTTGACAAGTTAAGCATGCATACACAAATTGAGCAACATCCCTCTTTAATCCGGACCACCAAAAGATCTTCTTCAAATCTTGGTACATTTTGTTCGCTCCCGGATGAATACTTAAGTTACTTCGGTGTCCTTCATCCAATATCATCTTTTTCAACTCCACATCATCGGGAATACAAATACGACCACGGAATCTCAAAACTCCAAAATTATCGACCTTGAAATCCTCATTTTCATTCAACATCAAATCAACGAATTTCAAATCCAACTTTTGCTTTTCACATACCATTGCAAGAAAATCATTCGTAACATGTAACATACCAAGTCTCACAGTTCTCGGCGTCATTTCACAAACTAAACTCAAGTCCCTAAAATTCTCCAAAAGTTCCCATTCTCTCATCATCAATGAGGACATATGTAACGACTTCCGACTCAAAGCATCGGCCACCACGTTTGCCTTACCCAGATGGTAATTCAAACCAAAATCATAATCTTTCAAAAGTTCTAGCCACCTCCTTTGTCTCATGTTCAAATCTTTTTGATCAAATAAATATTTCAAGCTCTTGTGATCACTAAAAACTTTAAATCTCGCACCATAAAGATAGTGCCTCCAAATTTTCAAAAAAAACACCACGGCCGCTAACTCCAAATCATGTGTAGGATAATTCTTTTCATGCACTCTCAATTGTCTTGAAGCATAAGCCACAACTTTCCCATCTTACATCAAAACACCACCTAAACCAACCAAAGAAGCATCACAATACACAACAAATGGTTCCGTCGGATTTGGTAAAATCAAGATCGGAGCCGTTGTCAACCTTCGTTTTAGCTCATTGAAACTCTCTTCACAATGAATATCCCAAATGAAAGCCTTTCCTTTACAAGTCAATTGCGTTAACGGAAGTGCCAACTTCGAAAACCCCTCAATAAACCTACGATAATAACCCGCCAAGCCTAGAAAGCTTCGAATCTCCGTAACCGACCTAGGAGCCTCCCATTGCATCACCGCACCAATCTTGGATGGATCAACACTAATACCACTACCGAAAATAACATGCCCAAGAAAACTTACTTCCGATAACCAAAACTCACATTTCGACAACTTAGCATACAATTGTTTCCCTTTCAAAATTTGTAACACAATCCTCAAATGCTCTTCATGCTCCTCTTGAGACTTAGAGTAAATCAAAATATCGTCGATGAACACAACCACAAAACGATCCAACTGTTCATGAAAAATACGATTCATGTATTCCATAAACACACCCGGCGCATTAGAAACCCCGAATGGCATCACAGAATATTCGTAATGCCCATACCGTGTCCTAAAGGCCGTCTTTTGAATATCCTCTTCTTTCACACGAATCTGGTGATATCCCGATCTCAAATCAATCTTGCTAAAAACACGCGCATCAACCAATTGGTCCAACAAATCATCGATCCTTGGGAGCGGATACTTGTTCTTAATTGTCACCTTGTTCAATTGTCGATAATCAATGCATAACCGCATACTTCCATCCTTCTTCTTTACCAACAATACCGGAGCACCCCACGGAGAAACACTTGGTCTTACAAATTTCTTATCCAACAAATCGTTCAATTTCTTCTACAATTCTACCAACTCCGATGCCGACATACGATACAGTGCCATCGAAACGGGTCTAGTACCCGCAACTAGATCAATAGAAAACTCAACTTCCCTTTCCGGCGGTACATTCGTAATATCCTCAGGAAACACTTCAGGAAAATCACACACAACAGGAAACACATCAAGCGACACTTGACTATCCACAGACAATGATGCAAACAACCTGAACAATTGAGCTTCATCCGCTAAAAGTTTCTTCAACTCTTTAGTGGATAGGAAACTCGAGTCTTCGTCCTCTTCCAAAGAAGGAAACCTCACTAACTTGTGATAACAATCTATATGAACTCTATTAAATTGCAACCAATTCATACCCAAGACCACATCCAATCCTTCCAACGGCAAACACACTAAGTCCATCTCAAAGTCTTTACCATAAATGGTTAAAGGACAACTTAAGCAAACCAAAGAAGTAGTTACTGACCCCATTGCTGGAGTATCAATAACCATCTTACCATCCATCAGAGACAACACAAGATTCAAACGATTTGCGCACTCAGACGAAATAAACGAATGAGTCGCTCCCGTATCAATAATGGCAATTAAAGGTGTACTATTAATAAAGCATGTACCTTTAATCAAACGGTCTGCATTAGTAGTTTGAGTCCTCGCCAATGCAAACACCTTTCCGCCCGCTTGAGCTTGTTTCGGCTTAGTACACTTAGTACTAATGTGACCAACTTCTCCACAATTATAGCACTTCACCATATTCCTTCTACAATCTATAGCAACATGCCCAAGACCTCCGCAGTTAGAACATTTCACCACTTGCTTCCCACACTCAAATGATTTATGACCCATTTCACCACACTTGTAACACCTAATAGAACCAGAACCTCCCCCTCCAGATCTCATATCAAAGTTTCCCATATGCTTGCCCTTATCAACGGGTGTCACATAAGGTCCACTTCTAGCTTGTTGCTTTCCCTTCCTCTCATTCAAACTTTTGTAATGTGTAGAGCGAGCCTTGCTATCTTCCTCGAAGATTCTACAACATTCCGTCAAATCCGAAAACCTTCTTATCCTTTGATATCCCACAACTTGCTTAATCTCAGGACGCAGACCATTCTCATATTTAATACACTTTGAGAACTCAGCAGTAATCGTGGCATAATGAGGATGGAATTGAACCAACTCCATAAATTTAGCAGTATAGTCCACCACGGACATACTACCTTGTTTCAATTCAAGGAACTCCATCTCCTTCTTCCCTTTCACACTTTCAGGATAATACTTCCTTAAGAACTCAGTACGAAATAAATCCCAAGTTACCTCTTCATCATCCACCTCAAGAATTTAACGCATACCGACCCACCAATCGTCAGCTTCTTCCTTCAGCATGTGAGACCCAAGCCTCACCTTGTTCTCCTCCGCACAGTCCATGACTCTGAAGATTCTTTCAATCTCTTTCACCCAAAGTTGAGCACCATCGGGATCAAATCTTCCTTTGAAGACCGGTGGTTGATTCTTCCTGAACTCGTCATTAGCATTCACATTCGGCACACCTTGCACCGCCCTAGCCATTGCTTCCAAAGCAGCAGCCATCGCATTGTCGTTTCTACCAGCCATATTCTGATCATTCCCAAAAATGACAACAAAGTTAAACAACAGTTCAACCAACACAACAACAAGACAGACACAACTGACTCAACTCTGACTCTGATACCACTTAATGTAACACCCCCTTTCTATACCCCCAAATAATCACAATATATTATTTAGGCACATATTAAAAATTTCGTCAGAGTATAATTATAAACATGGTATAAAAAGAGGTACGTCACATTATACATTAAATTAAAACATACAACACCTGCTCAACATTGATATGCAACAGTGGGGTAACCTTGCAACAGAGGAACTTTGTCCTTTCACCCACATCTCAATATTTAGAATAAAAGCGGAAAATCTAAACATTGAATAACATCAAAAATATATACATATATATACATGCGTCATCGAATATCATCCATCACATACTTCATGTTTACATAAACATTCATCAGCAAGATACATATACAAATGTATCACAAAAGAATCATATACATCCTAGTTACCCGGTGCTACATATCAGAGCCAACCGACCAAAAGAATGAAGACACGCTTCACAAAAGACCTCCAGCATACCTACTCTGCAATGCCTCGTAGAGCATCATAAAACAGCAGAAGGGTGAGAAATATTATCATAATAACAATGCATATAATTATATATATCTTAACGTAAAATACACATATTCCACATTCTCACCACAATTCATCAAAACTCACCCATATACATCACAATGTATATATATATATATTCACACCAAACATATCCATCATGTATACTTTCACAATTCTTATCACTCCACATAAACATACACATATATGTTTATTCATCGATGCACCATTATAAAGATGATAAATGCAAATCATAGAGACCGACTCACGACTCTATGCAAATGCAATCCGGTACCGACTCAATCATCTCAAGTTCACTCAGGAACTCTGCTGGAACCATCGCTCGTTACATCACTGTAACTCCCCGTCGGGCCTACGATGTTCACCCATTGCTCACACCCCACAAGGGCACACAATGTTTATGGATCGCTCACACCCCACACGGGCACACGACCCGATCGCTCACACCCCACACGCGGGCACACGATCCAATTGCTCACACCTCACCTAGGCACACAATCGTTTGTAATCATCGCTCACACCTCACCTAGGCACACGACGTTACAACGGATTCTCATTAGAATCGCTCAACACAAGAATGCACTTCTTTATGCTTCACATGCAAAATGACTCAAGACATTCTTGAAATGCATACATATTCACAATATATTCATGCATTCTTCTCATACAATCACATATAATCTATATACATTCACATCAATGCACTATTGTATGATTCACATCCAAACACACATTCAAAAACGGTAAAAGTCGCTAAATAACACTATTCCTGACTTTTCCAACTTATTTAATCGACCAACAATTTCGAAATCAGCATAATAAGAAAGTACAGCTCAATAGCTTTCCAACGACACCAAAAATGTAAAAATCGGATAATCGGAACAAAAGTTACGGACGAAAACACAAACGACATTTTGAAAAATCTCATTTTAACACTTCTGCTGCTCATACGCGTATGGACCTATGTCATATGCGTATGGCCAAAACCCCTTACGCGTACACTACGCAAATCACCAGATGGCCGGGAGAAAGGAAGGTTCATACGTGTATTGGCCCTGAAATGCGCCATCCATACACGTATTGCCTAAGTCAATACGCGTATGGCCCTCCCCATTACGCGTATGGCCAGGCAGAATGCAGAATTTTCCTGCAGAATTCTGTTCTGCGTTTTCCACCCAACCCACACCCAAAATCATCATCTAAACTCAGAAAAATACCAATTTGATATCTAACAACATGTATCATTCATGTAACAACCACAAGGGACACGAAAACATCAATTTCAACACGATTAAATCGATTTCTATCATTTTCTATACAATTGGGTTTCCACCAATATTCATAAAAATCAACAACAACAACAACATAATCATACATAATCATACACATTGATAAGATAATGATATTTCACACCCTTACCCGGATTTAATTGATTCCTAGAAGTTGATTTCTTGATCTCCTAGCTTTTCCCTTATTTTCCTTCTCTTTTCTCCTCTTCTTCTTTCTTTCTCTCCTTTTTCTCTCTATTTCTCTTTTCTTTCTATTTCTTTTCTTTTTCCTTTCTATTTCTATTTCTATTCTCTTTTTTTTTTCTTTCTTTTTTATTTCCACTCAAATACAATTAATTCATTTCCTCACAAAATTCTACACTTAATCATTTTTCCAACAATTTTTACTAAACTTCTAACTTACTAATAATTGAGAAATGTCTAAAATATCCTCAACTCTAATTTCCCCGAAAACTCTCAAAACGGTCAAATATCATAACACATCAACATAGCATATTAACATACCAATTCCACAAACAAAATAATTTATCACTCAATTTAAATAAAAGACGCAACAAAATAGGAATAATTGGAATCAGGGCGTTACAACTCTCCCCCACTTTAGAAATTTTCGTCCTCGAAAATATTACCTGATTCAAACAACTCCGGATACGACTCTCGCATCGTAGTTTCTAGCTCCCAAGTCATATCGCCTTCCGCAGCGCCTCCCCACGCTACTTTCACAAGTTCAATATTCTTGCCTCTTAACTTCTTAACTTCACGGTCCAAAATCCTAATCGGTAAAGCTTCCACCGTAAGATTATCTCTCACTTCAACCTCGTCCATAGGAATAACATGTGACGGATCCGGAACATACTTCCGAAGTTGCGAAACATGGAATACATCATGCAAATTCGAAAGGTTCGGAGGCAACGCCACACGGTAAGCCACAACACCAACTCGTGCGGAAATCTGATACGGACCAATAAAACGAGAAGTCAACTTCTTCGACTTCAAGGCACGACCCACACCCGTAACCGGCGTAACTCTAAAAAACACATGGTCGCCTTCTCGAAACTCAAGATCTTTTCTTCTCTTGTCATGATAGCTCTTTTGTCTACTTTGAGAAGCCTTCATCTTTTCACGAATAAACTTCACTTTCTCTGTCGTTTGTTGTACCATCTCTGGTCCAACTATCGTCCTCTCACCGGTTTCATGCCAACACAAAGGTGTTCGGCATCTCCGACCATACAAAGCCTCAAATGGTGCCATACTTATACTTGAATGAAAACTGTTATTGTAGGTGAACTCAATCAACGCCAAATAACTATCCCAAGCACCACCTTGCTCGAGCACACAAGCACGCAATAAATCCTCCAACGATTGAATCGTCCTCTCGGTCTGACCATCCGTTTGCGGATGATAAGCCGAACTCAATCTTAGCTTAGTACCCAAAGCCTTTTGTAAACTCTCCCAAAACCTCTATGTGAATCTAGGATCTCTATCCGATACAATACTCTTAGGAACTCCATGTAACTTCACCACCACAAGAACATAAATCTCGGCTAACCTCTCCAAAGGATAACTAATATCAATTGGAATGAAGTGAGCAGATTTAGTAAGCCTATCCACAATTACCCAAATAGCATTATGACCTTTTTGCGTATTCGGCAATCCCATGACAAAATCCATCGATATACTATCCCATTTCCACTCCGGAATGTCCAACGGTTGCATTAATCCACTAGGTTTTTGATGTTCCACCTTAGACTTTTGACAAGTTAAGCATGCATACACAAATTGAGCAACATCCCTCTTTAATCCGGACCACCAAAAGATCTTCTTCAAATCTTGGTACATTTTGTTCGCTCCCGGATGAATACTTAAGTTACTTCGGTGTCCTTCATCCAATATCATCTTTTTCAACTCCACATCATCGGGAATACAAATACGACCACGGAATCTCAAAACTCCAAAATTATCGACCTTGAAATCCTCATTTTCATTCAACATCAAATCAACGAATTTCAAATCCAACTTTTGCTTTTCACATACCATTGCAAGAAAATCATTCGTAACATGTAACATACCAAGTCTCACACTTCTCGGCGTCATTTCACAAACTAAACTCAAGTCCCTAAAATTCTCCAAAAGTTCCCATTCTCTCATCATCAATGAGGACATATGTAACGACTTCCGACTCAAAGCATCGGCCACCACGTTTGCCTTACCCGGATGGTAATTCAAACCAAAATCATAATCTTTCAAAAGTTCTAGCCACCTCCTTTGTCTCATGTTCAATTCTTTTTGATCAAATAAATATTTCAAGCTCTTGTGATCACTAAAAACTTCAAATCTCGCACCATAAAGATAGTGCCTCCAAATTTTCAAAACAAACACCACGGCCGCTAACTCCAAGTCATGTGTAGGATAATTCTTTTCATGCACTCTCAATTGTCTTGAAGCATAAGCCACAACTTTCCCATCTTACATCAAAACACCACCTAAACCAACCAAAGAAGCATCACAATACACAACAAATGGTTCCGTCGGATTTGGTAAAATCAAGATCGGAGCCGTTGTCAACCTTCGTTTTAGCTCATTGAAACTCTCTTCACAATGAATATCCCAAATGAAAACCTTTCCTTTACAAGTCAATTGCGTTAACGGAAGTGCCAACTTCGAAAACCCCTCAATAAACCTCCGATAATAACCCGCCAAGCCTAGAATGCTTCGAATCTCCGTAACCGATCTAGGAGCCTCCCATTGCATCACCACATCAATCTTGGATGGATCAACACTAATACCACTACCGGAAATAACATGCCCAAGAAAACTTACTTCCGATAACCAAAACTCACATTTCGACAACTTAGCATACAATTGTTTCCCTTTCAAAATTTGTAACACAATCCTCAAATGCTCTTCATGCTCCTCTTGAGACTTAGAGTAAATCAAAATATCGTCGATGAACACAACCACAAAACGATCCAACTGTTCATGAAAAATATGATTCATGTATTCCATAAACACACCCGGCGCATTAGAAACCCCGAATGGCATCACGAAATATTCGTAATGCCCATACCGTGTCCTAAAGGCCGTCTTTTGAATATCCTCTTCTTTCACACGAATCTGGTGATATCCCGATCTCTAATCAATCTTGCTAAAAACACGCGCATCAACCAATTGGTCCAACAAATCATCGATCCTTGGGAGCGGATACTTGTTTTTAATTGTCACCTTGTTCAATTGTCGATAATCAATGCATAACCGCATACTTCCATCCTTCTTCTTTACCAACAATACCGGAGCACCCCACGGAGAAACACTTGGTCTTACAAATTTCTTATCCAACAAATCGTTCAATTTCTTCTTCAATTCTACCAACTCTGATGCCGACATACGATACAGTGCCATCGAAACGGGTCTAGTACCCGCAACTAGATCAATAGAAAACTCAACTTCGCTTTCCGGCGGTACATTCGTAATATCCTCAGGAAACACTTCAGGAAAATCACACACAACAGGAAACACATCAAGCGACACTTGACTATCCACAGACAATGATGCAAACAACCTGAACAATTGAGCTTCATCCGCTAAAAGTTTCTTCAACTCTTTAGTGGATAGGAAACTCGAGTCTTCGTCCTCTTCCAAAGAAGGAAACCTCACTAACTTGTGATAACAATCTATATGAACTCTATTAAATTGCAACCAATTCATACCCAAGACCACATCCAATCCTTCCAACGGCAAACACACTAAGTCCATCTCAAAGTCTTTACCATAAATGGTTAAAGGACAACTTAAGCAAACCAAATAAGTAGTTACTGACCCCATTGCTGGAGTATCAATAACCATCTTACCATCCATCAGAGACAACACAAGATTCAAACGATTTGCGCACTCAGACGAAATAAATGAATGAGTCGCTCCCGTATCAATAATGGCAATTAAAGGTGTACTATTAATAAAGCATGTACCTTTAATCAAACGGTCTGCATTAGTAGTTTGAGTCCCCGCCAATGCAAACACCTTTCCGCCCGCTTGAGCTTATTTCGGCTTAGTACACTTAGTACTAATGTGACCAACTTCTCCACAATTATGGCACTTCACCATATTCCTTCTACAATCTGTAGCAACATGCCCAAGACCTCTGCAGTTAGAACATTTCACCACTTGCTTCCCACACTCAAATGATTTATGACCCATTTCACCACACTTGTAACACCTAATAGAACAAGAACCTCCCCCTCCAGATCTCCTATCAAAGTTTCCCCTATGCTTTCCCTTATCAACGGGAGTCACATAAGGTCCACTTCTAGCTTGTTGCTTTCCCTTCATCTCATTCAAACTTTTGTAATGTGTAGAGCGAGCCTTGCTATCTTCCTCGAAGATTCTACAACATTCCGTCAAATCCGAAAATCTTCTTATCCTTTGATATCCCACAACTTGCTTAATCTCAGGACGCAGACCATTCTCATATTTAATACACTTTGAGAACTCAGCAGTAATCGTGGCATAATGAGGATGGAATTGAACCAACTCCACAAATTTAGCATTATAGTCCACCACGGACATACTACCTTGTTTCAATTCAAGGAACTCCATCTCCTTCTTCCCTTTCACACTTTCAGGATAATACTTCCTTAAGAACTCAGTAAGAAATAAATCCCAAGTTACCTCTTCATCATCCACCTCAAGAATTTAACGCATACCGACCCACCAATCGTCAGCTTCTTCCTTCAGCATGTGAGACCCAAGCCTCACCTTGTTCTCCTCCGCACAGTCCATGACTCTGAAGATTCTTTCAATCTCTTTCAACCAAAGTTGAGCACCATCGGGATCAAATCTTCCTTTGAAGACCGGTGGTTGATTCTTCCTGAACTCGTCATTAGCATTCACATTCGGCGCACCTTGCACTGCCCTAGCCATTGCTTCCAAAGCAGCAGCCATCGCATTGTCGTTTCTACCAGCCATATTCTGATTATTCCCAAAAATGACAACAAAGTTAAACAACAGTTCAACCAACACAACAACAAGACAGACACAACTGACTCAACTCTGACTCTGATACCACTTAATGTAACACCCCCTTTCTATACCCCCAAATAATCACAATATATTATTTAGGCACATATTAAAAATTTCGTCAGAGTATAATTATAAACATGGTATAAAAAGAGGTACGTCACATTATACATTAAATTAAAACATACAACACCTGCTCAACATTGATATGCAACAGTGGGGTAACCTTGCAACAGGGGAACTTTGTCCTTTCACCCACATCTCAATATTTAGAATAAAAGCGGAAAATCTAAACATTGAATAACATCAAAAATATATACATATATATACATGCGTCATCGAATATCATCCATCACATACTTCATGTTTACATAAACATTCATCAGCAAGATACATATACAAATGTATCACAAAAGAATCATATACATCCTAGCTACCCGGTGCTACATATCAGAGCCAACCGACCAAAAGAATGAAGACACGCTTCACAAAAGACCTCCAGCATACCTACTCTGCAATGCCTCGTAGAGCATCATAAAACAGCAGAAGGGTGAGAAATATTATCATAATAACAATGCATATAATTATATATATCTTAACGTAAAATACACATATTCCACATTCTCACCACAATTCATCAAAACTCACCCATATACATCACAATGTATATATATATATATATATATATATATATATATATTCACACCAAACATATCCATCATGTATACTTTCACAATTCTTATCACTCCACATAAACATACACATATATGTTTATTCATCGATGCACCATTATAAAGATGATAAATGCAAATCATAGAGACCGACTCACGACTCTATGCAAATGCAATGCGGTACCGACTCAATCATCTCAAGTTCACTCAGGAACTCTGCTGGAACCATCGCTCGTTACATCACTGTAACTCCCCGTCGGGCCTACGATGTTCACCCATTGCTCACACCCCACATGGGCACACAATGTTTATGGATCGCTCACACCCCACACGGGCACACGACCCGATCGCTCACACCCCACACGCGGGCACACGATCCAATTGCTCACACCTCACCTAGGCACACAATCGTTTGTAATCATCGCTCACACCTCACCTAGGTACACGACGTTACAACGGATTCTCATTAGAATCGCTCAACACAAGAATGCACTTCATTATGCTTCACATGCAAAATGACTCAAGAAATTCTTGAAATGCATACATATTCACAATATATTCATGCATTCTTCTCATACAATCACATACAATCTATATACATTCACATCAATGCACTATTGTATGATTCACATCCAAACACACATTCAAAAACAGTAAAAGTCGCTAAATAACACTATTCCTGACTTTTCTGACTTATTTAATCGGCCAACAATTTCAAAATCAGCATAATAAGAAAGTACAGCTCAATAGCTTTCCAACGACACCAAAAATGTAAAAATCGGATAATCGGAACAAAAGTTACGGACGAAAACACAAACGACATTTTGAAAAATCTCATTTTAACACTTCTGCTGCTCATACGCGTATGGACCTATGTCATACGCGTATGGCCAAAACCCCTTATGCGTACACTATGCAAATCACCAGATGGCCGGGAAAAAGGAAGGTTCATACGCGTATTGGCCCTGAAATGCGCCATCCATACGCGTATTGCCCAAGTCAATACGCGTATGGCCCTCCCCATTACGCGTATGGCCAGGCAGAATGCAGAATTTTCCTGCAGAATTCTGTTCTGCGTTTTCCACCCAACCCACACCCAAAATCATCATCTAAACTCAGAAAAATACCAATTTGATATCTAACAACATGTATCATTCATGTAACAACCACAAGGGACACGAAAACATCAATTTCAACACGATTAAATCGATTTCTATCATTTTCTATACAATTGGGTTTCCACCAATATTCATAAAAATCAACAACAACAACAACACAATCATACATAATCATACACATTGATAAGATAATGATATTTCACACCCTTACCCGGATTTAATTGATTCCTAGAAGTTGATTTCTTGATCTCCTAGCTTTTCCCTTATTTTCCTTCTCTTTTCTCCTCTTCTTCTTTCTTTCTCTCCTTTTTCTCTCTATTTCTCTTTTCTTTCTATTTCTTTTCTTTTTCCTTTCTATTTCTATTTCTATTCTCTTTTTTTTTTCTTTCTTTTTTATTTCCACTCAAATACAATTAATTCATTTCCTCACAAAATTCTACACTTAATCATTTTTCCAACAATTTTTACTAAACTTCTAACTTACTAATAATTGAGAAATGTCTAAAATATCCTCAATTCTAATTTCCCCGAAAACTCTCAAAACGGTCAAATATCATAACACATCAACATAGCATATTAACATACCAATTCCATAAACAAAATAATTTATCACTCAATTTAAATAAAAGACACAACAAAATGGGAATAATTGGGATCGGGGCGTTACAGCTCTCCCCCACTTTAGAAATTTTTGTCCTCGAAAATATTACCTGATTCAAACAACTCCGGATACGACTCTCGCATCCTACTCTCTAGCTCCCAAGTCATATCGCCTTCCACAACGCCTCCCCACGCTACTTTCACAAGTGCAATATCCTTGCCTCTTAACTTCTTAACTTCACGGTCCAAAATCCTAATCGGTAAAGCTTCCACCGTAAGATTATCTCTCACTTCAACCTCGTCCATAGGAATAACATGTGACGGATCCGGAACATACTTCCAAAGTTGCGAAACATGGAATACATCATGCAAATTTGAAAGGTTCGGAGGCAACGCCACACGGTAAGCCACAACACCAACTCGTGCGGAAATCTGATACGGACCAATAAAACGAGAAGTCAACTTCTTCGACTTCAAGGCACGACCCACACCCGTAACCGGCGTAACTCTAAAAAACACATGGTCGCCTTCTCGAAACTCAAGATCTTTTCTTCTCTTGTCATGATAGCTCTTTTGTCTACTTTGAGAAGCCTTCATCTTTTCACGAATAAACTTCACTTTCTCTGTCGTTTGTTGTACCATCTCTGGTCCAACTATCGTCCTCTCACCGGTTTCATGCCAACACAAAGGTGTTCGGCATCTCCGACCATACAAAGCCTCAAATGGTGCCATACTTATACTTGAATGAAAACTGTTATTGTAGGTGAACTCAATCAACGCCAAATAACTATCCCAAGCACCACCTTGCTCGAGCACACAAGCACGCAATAAATCCTCCAACGATTGAATCGTCCTCTCGGTCTGACCATCCGTTTGCGGATGATAAGCCGAACTCAATCTTAGCTTAGTACCCAAAGCCTTTTGTAAACTCTCCCAAAACCTCTATGTGAATCTAGGATCTCTATCCGATACAATACTCTTAGGAACTCCATGTAACTTCACCACCACAAGAACATAAATCTCGGCTAACCTCTCCAAAGGATAACTAATATCAATTGGAATGAAGTGAGCAGATTTAGTAAGCCTATCCACAATTACCCAAATAGCATTATGACCTTTTTGCGTATTCGGCAATCCCATGACAAAATCCATCGATATACTATCCCATTTCCACTCCGGAATGTCCAACGGTTGCATTAATCCACTAGGTTTTTGATGTTCCACCTTAGACTTTTGACAAGTTAAGCATGCATACACAAATTGAGCAACATCCCTCTTTAATCCGGACCACCAAAAGATCTTCTTCAAATCTTGGTACATTTTGTTCGCTCCCGGATGAATACTTAAGTTACTTCGGTGTCCTTCATCCAATATCATCTTTTTCAACTCCACATCATCGGGAATACAAATACGACCACGGAATCTCAAAACTCCAAAATTATCGACCTTGAAATCCTCATTTTCATTCAACATCAAATCAACGAATTTCAAATCCAACTTTTGCTTTTCACATACCATTGCAAGAAAATCATTCGTAACATGTAACATACCAAGTCTCACACTTCTCGGCGTCATTTCACAAACTAAACTCAAGTCCCTAAAATTCTCCAAAAGTTCCCATTCTCTCATCATCAATGAGGACATATGTAACGACTTCCGACTCAAAGCATCGGCCACCACGTTTGCCTTACCCGGATGGTAATTCAAACCAAAATCATAATCTTTCAAAAGTTCTAGCCACCTCCTTTGTCTCATGTTCAATTCTTTTTGATCAAATAAATATTTCAAGCTCTTGTGATCACTAAAAACTTCAAATCTCGCACCATAAAGATAGTGCCTCCAAATTTTCAAAACAAACACCACGGCCGCTAACTCCAAGTCATGTGTAGGATAATTCTTTTCATGCACTCTCAATTGTCTTGAAGCATAAGCCACAACTTTCCCATCTTACATCAAAACACCACCTAAACCAACCAAAGAAGCATCACAATACACAACAAATGGTTCCGTCAGATTTGGTAAAATCAAGATCGGAGCCGTTGTCAACCTTCGTTTTAGCTCATTGAAACTCTCTTCACAATGAATATCCCAAATGAAAGCCTTTCCTTTACAAGTCAATTGCGTTAACGAAAGTGCCAACTTCGAAAACCCCTCAATAAACCTCCGATAATAACCCGCCAAGCCTAGAAAGCTTCGAATCTCCGTAACCGATCTAGGAGCCTCCCATTGCATCACCGCATCAATCTTGGATGGATCAACACTAATACCACTACCAGAAATAACATGCCCAAGAAAACTTACTTCCGATAACCAAAACTCACATTTCGACAACTTAGCATACAATTGTTTCCCTTTCAAAATTTGTAACACAATCCTCAAATGCTCTTCATGCTCCTCTTGAGACTTAAAGTAAATCAAAATATCGTCGATGAACACAACCACAAAACAATCCAACTGTTCATGAAAAATACGATTCATGTATTCCATAAAACCACCCGACGCATTAGAAACCCCGAATGGCATCACGAAATATTCGTAATGCCCATACCGTGTCCTAAAGGCCGTCTTTTGAATATCCTCTTCTTTCACACGAATCTGGTGATATCCCGATCTCTAATCAATCTTGCTAAAAACACGCGCATCAACCAATTGGTCCAACAAATCATCGATCCATGGGAGCGGATACTTGTTCTTAATTGTCACCTTGTTCAATTGTCGATAATCAATGCATAACCGCATACTTTCATCCTTCTTCTTTACCAACAATACCGGAGCACCCCACGGAGAAACACTTGGTCTTACAAATTTCTTATCCAACAAATCGTTCAATTTCTTCTTCAATTCTACCAACTCCGATGCCGACATACGATACGGTGCCATCGAAACGGGTCTAGTACCCGGAACTAGATCAATAGAAAACTCAACTTCCCTTTCCGGCGGTACATTCGTAATATCCTCAGGAAACACTTCAGGAAAATCACACACAACAGGAAACACATCAAGCGACACTTGACTATCCACAGACAATGATGCAAACAACCTGAACAATTGAGCTTCATCCGCTAAAAGTTTCTTCAACTCTTTAGTGGATAGGAAACTCGAGTCTTCGTCCTCTTCCAAAGAAGGAAACCTCACTAACTTGTGATAACAATCTATATGAACTCTATTAAATTGCAACCAATTCATACCCAAGACCACATCCAATCCTTCCAACGGCAAACACACTAAGTCCATCTCAAAGTCTTTACCATAAATGGTTAAAGGACAACTTAAGCAAACCAAAGAAGTAGTTACTGACCCCATTGCTGGAGTATCAATAACCATCTTACCATCCATCAGAGACAACACAAGATTCAAACGATTTGCGCACTCAGACGAAATAAACGAATGAGTCGCTCCCGTATCAATAATGGCAATTAAAGGTGCACTATTAATAAAGCATGTACCTTTAATCAAACGGTCTGCATTAGTAGTTTGAGTCCCCGCCAATGCAAACACCTTTCTGCCCGCTTGAGCTTGTTTCAGCTTAGTACACTTAGTACTAATGTGACCAACTTCTCCACAATTATAGCACTTCACCATATTCCTTCTACAATCTATAGCAACATGCCCAAGACCTCCGCAGTTATAACATTTCACCACTTGCTTCCCACACTCAAATGATTTATGACCCATTTCACCACACTTGTAACACCTAATAGAACCAGAACCTCCCCCTCCAGATCTCCTATCAAAGTTTCCCCTATGCTTGCCCTTATCAACGGATGTCACATAAGGTCCACTTCTAGCTTGTTGCTTTCCCTTCCTCTCATTCAAACTTTTGTAATGTGTAGAGCGAGCCTTGCTATCTTCCTCGAAGATTCTACAACATTCCGTCAAATCCGAAAACCTTCTTATCCTTTGATATCCCACAACTTGCTTAATCTCAGGACGCAGACCATTCTCATATTTAATACACTTTGAGAACTCAGCAGTAATCGTGGCATAATGATGATGGAATTGAACCAACTCCACAAATTTAGCAGTATAGTCCACCACGGACATACTACCTTGTTTCAATTCAAGGAACTTCATCTCCTTCTTCCCTTTCACACTTTCAGGATAATACTTCCTTAAGAACTCAGTAAGAAATAAATCCCAAGTTACCTCTTCATCATCCACCTCAAGAATTTGACGCATACCGACCCACCAATCGTCGGCTTCTTCCTTCAGCATGTGAGACCCAAGCCTCACCTTATTCTCCTCCGCACAGTCCATGACTCTGAAGATTCTTTCAATCTCTTTCAACCAAAGTTGAGCACCATCGGGATCAAATCTTCCTTTGAAGACCCGTGGTTGATTCTTCCTGAACTCGTCATTAGCATTCACATTCGGCACACCTTGCACCGCCCTAGCCATTGCTTCCAAAGCAGCAGCCATCGCATTGTCGTTTCTACCAGCCATATTCTGATCATTCCCAAAAATGAAAACAAAGTTAAACAACAGTTCAACCAACACAACAACAAGACAGACACAACTGACTCAACTCTGACTCTGATACCACTTAATGTAACACCCCCTTTCTATACCCCCAAATAATCACAATATATTATTTAGGCACATATTAAAAATTTCGTCAGAGTATAATTATAAACATGGTATAAAAAGAGGTACGTCACATTATACATTAAATTAAAACATACAACACCTGCTCAACATTGATATGCAACAGTGGGGTAACCTTGCAACAGAGGAACTTTGTCCTTTCACCCACATCTCAATATTTAGAATAAAAGCGGAAAATCTAAACATTGAATAACATAAAAAATATATACATATATATACATGCGTCATCGAATATCATCCATCACATACTTCATGTTTACATAAACATTCATCAGCAAGATACATATACAAATGTATCACAAAAGAATCATATACATCCTAGCTACCCGGTGCTACATATCAGAGCCAACCGACCAAAAGAATGAAGACACGCTTCACAAAAGACCTCCAGCATACCTACTCTGCAATGCCTCGTAGAGCATCATAAAACAGCAGAAGGGTGAGAAATATTATCATAATAACAATGCATATAATTATATATATCTTAACGTAAAATACACATATTCCACATTCTCACCACAATTCATCAAAACTCACCCATATACATCACAATGTATATATATATATATATTCACACCAAACATATCCATCATGTATACTTTCACAATTCTTATCACTCCACATAAACATACACATATATGTTTATTCATCGATGCACCATTATAAAGATGATAAATGCAAATCATAGAGACCGACTCACGACTCTATGCAAATGCAATGCGGTACCGACTCAATCATCTCAAGTTCACTCAGGAACTCTGCTGGAACCATCGCTCGTTACATCACTGTAACTCCCCATCGGGCCTACGATGTTCATCCATTGCTCACACCCCACATGGGCACACAATGTTTATGGATCGCTCACACCCCACACGGGCACACGACCCGATCGCTCACACCCCACACGCGGGCACACGATCCGATTGCTCACACCTCACCTAGGTACACAATCGTTTGTAATCATCGCTCACACCTCACCTAGGCACACGACGTTACAACAGATTCTCATTAAAATCGCTCAACACAAGAATGCACTTCATTATGCTTCACATGCAAAATGACTCAAGACATTCTTGAAATGCATACATATTCACAATATATTCATGCATTCTTCTCATACAATCACATACAATCTATATACATTCACATCAATGCACTATTGTATGATTCACATCCAAACACACATTCAAAAACAATAAAAGTCGCTAAATAACACTATTCCCGACTTTTCCGACTTATTTAATCGGCCAACAATTTCGAAATTAGCATAATAAGAAAGTACAGCTCAATAGCTTTCCAACGACACCAAAAATGTAAAAATCGGATAATCGGAACAAAAGTTACGAACGAAAACACAAACGACATTTTGAAAAATCTCATTTTAACACTTCTGCTGCTCATACGCGTATGGACCTATGTCATACGCGTATGGCCAAAACCCCTTACATGTACACTACGCAAATCACCAGATGGCCGGGAAAAAGGAAGGTTCATACGCGTATTGGCCCTGAAATGCGCCAGCCATACGCGTATTGCCCAAGTCAATACACGTATGGCCCTCCCCATTACGCGTATGGCCAGGAAGAATGCAGAATTTTCCTGCAGAATTCTGTTATGCGTTTTCCACCCAACCCACACCCAAAATCATCATCTAAACTTAGAAAAATACCAATTTGATATCTAACAACATGTATCATTCATGTAACAACCACAAGGGACACGAAAACATCAATTTCAACACGATTAAATCGATTTCTATCATTTTCTATACAATTGGGTTTCCACCAATATTCATAAAAATCAACAACAACAACAACATAATCATACATAATCATACACATTGATAAGATAATGATATTTCACACCCTTACCCGGATTTAATTGATTCCTAGAAGTTGATTTCTTGATCTCCTAGCTTTTCCCTTATTTTCCTTCTCTTTTCTCCTCTTTTTCTTTCTTTCTCTCCTTTTTCTCTCTATTTCTCTTTTCTTTCTATTTCTTTTCTTTTTCCTTTCTATTTCTATTTCTATTCTCTTTTTTTTTTCTTTCTTTTTTATTTCCACTCAAATACAATTAATTCATTTCCTCACAAAATTCTACACTTAATCATTTTTCCAACAATTTTTACTAAACTTCTAACTTACTAATAATTGAGAAATGTCTAAAATATCCTCCATTCTAATTTCCCCGAAAACTCTCAAAACGGTCAAATATCATAACACATCAACATAGCATATTAACATACCAATTCCACAAACAAAATAATTTATCACTCAATTTAAATAAAAGACGCAACAAAATGGGAATAATTGGAATCAGGGCGTTACATTACAGCTGCCCCTATTCAATCGACTTGGACCTGAAAGGATGATAGCAATGGCTTTCAAACATTCAAGGTAGAAGGTGATTGAATACAAAAAGAACCCAGAAAATTTGCACTGTGTGGATAGAGAAAATGAAGTAAGGGAAGGAAGAAAAGTTGGTGAAGAAGACCTTGGAACCCTTGGACCCCATAGGAAACCCGTTGGGAACTGGTGAACTACCTGTCGGGAACTGGTGAAATACCTGTCGGGAACTGGTGAGCTCGGACCTGTTTTGCCTATCGAGAATGGGCAAGTGCACCTGTCGGGAACTGGCAAGGCTCAAACAAAAGGGAGCTGTCGGGAACGGCTGCAGGTTATAACCAAGGCTTACCTATCGGGAATGGGTAACGGGGCCTGTCGGGAACTGGCATGGTTAAAACTCAAAGGAGCGGTCGGGAACGGCTGCAGTTTATAACCAAAGCTTACCTATCGGGAATGGGTAACGGGGCATGTCAGGAACTGGCATGGTTAAAACTCAAAAGGAGCGGTCGGGAACGGCTGCAGTTTATAACCAAGGCTTACCTATCGGGAATGGGTAACGGGGCCTGTCGGGAACTGGCATGGTTAAAACTCAAAGGAGCGGTCGGGAACGGCTGCAGTTTATAACCAAAGCTTACCTATCGGGAATGGGTAACGGGGCCTGTCGGGAACTGACATGGTTAAAACTCAAAGGAGCGGTCGGGAACGGCTGCAGTTTATAACCAAAGTTTACCTATCGGGAATAGGTAATGGGGCCTGTCGGGAACTGGCATGGTTAAAACTCAAAAGGAGCGGTCGGGAACAGCTGCAGTTTATAACCAAAGTTTACCTATCGAGAATAGGTAATGGGGCCTGTCGGGAACTGGCATGGTTAAAACTCAAAAGGAGCGGTCGGGAACGGCTGATGTGCCTGTCGGGAACGGCTAAAGGAATCCTATCGGGAATGGTTCCAAGAGACTTGCAAGTTGAGAGATATGACTCTGTGGGGATAAAAAGTGATAAAACCCTTTGTATCGTTTCGCCATGTCTGTCGGGGAATGAACTAGGCATTCTTTCTGACTTTGTCAATGATGTGAGGAGCAAAGTTCTGGACTCTCGCACGAGTTATCAAAACTGGCCTATGCTTCACATGCATATGATTGAATTTTGCCATAATGCTCCATACGAAATGGAATGCTACGCATTTTAGAGGATGCTATGCGTACTATATGCAAAATGTAAAGAGGTCCTCAGCAAAATAAATGCTGAGGAAAGGAAAGACAACTCCGCCGGGGATAATAAGCTGGATTGACTTCGCGATCGCGAACCGTGCTGGGGAAGTCAAATTGACCTGACCTCCTGATCTGGGCACTGACCTGACAAACCTGTTAAGGCTACTGTAGGAAATGATAACTTTGCTGAGGAGGCACCATCTGAACCAGTCTGCTTGGGAAATAACTATAACCATGGAACTCCGCTGGGGATTAATGAGCTTACGACAAACTCTGCTGGGAAGACGTCCCTTGAGAGGATTTTATAGAAGATCATGCCTCTTCAAACTCTACTGGGGAACTAAACTTACAACAAGCTCTGCTGGGGAGAATCATTTCAAAGTGTCTCATGCCAGGGAATGTTCCTTACGAGAATTTTACAGAAGATCCGATATCTTCCAACTCTTAGACTAATACCGAGACTTGAGCTAGGATGCAGTAGTTGGGAGGCCACTCTGTTGAGGGTAATAGATCTGGAATACTCCTGCCGGGGATTTCATGACGCTCCATGCTTGAGATGGTCAACCATTTGATTTTGCCCCAAGATACAAGTCTGACCTGGAGAAAATGTCCCCAGAGGATTTTACAGAAGATTCGACATCTCCAAACTCCTGGACATTCACTGAGTCTTGGACATCGGCTGCAAGGCGTGTGAAGCAACTCTACTGGGGAGTTTACAACCATTATCGCCACATAAAAACTTGTAGCTGTTGGAAGTACTGAATAGGATACTATATTGCCCTTTTTACAACCCTGTTGGGGGTCCTGAAGCTCTGTAAGTACGCTGGGGATGACTACCTCCAAGAATAGCCTTCATGCCGGGAAGTTGTCTTTGCTTGGGGAGGAATAACAATTCCCACACCTTGCTGGAAAAAGATACCCTCTGGCTCTTTGTTGGAGGGAAAAGGCTCCAAAAGTCCCACACTGGGAACAGCTCAGTGCTGATTGTCAAGAGCGAAACACAGTTCCTTTAACTTTCTACCTTGCCCCAGACCACAGGGTCTACTTGAAGCAATCATCTTAAGAGGATTTTACAGCAAACCTGGCGTTTAACCATGCCCCAGGGTTTTCAAACTCTTAGAGATGTATCTGGTCTGGACATAACTGTCCCATGATTCATGAAGTAAACCACCTCGAGAGGGTTCGTAATGACCTGAAATGTTCTGCCACAATATTCTGAACCTTGCGGAGGTGCTATTGATTGATTGTGTTCTGAAAAGAAAAACTTTCCGCTCCCTTGAAGTGACCTGCCCCAGTACGAGCCTTGCAGTACATTTGTCTCTGACCGACTAGTCTTCGAGAGATTTACCGAATCTCGACGTGATTGCCCCAATTTACACGCTTGTGGAGAGATTTATCAGATCTCGACATAATTGCCCTAATTCGAAGAAAATTTCTCAACATGAATGCCCCATGGTCAATTGTACTTTGAAAAGACCTTCTTAACTTGAATGCCCCAGCTTGACTACATTTTGAAGAGATTTCCCGGTGTGATTATCCCAGATTGGTTACATCTCAACACAAACGGCTGGGAACGCCTTTTTCCCCCATAATCTTTCAGCGACATGTCCTCTGGAGTCTCAGGCACCTCAACTTGGCCAGTTTAAGCTTCTCGACTGATGTTCATCATGTAAGCTTCTTTGATGTCAAACACATGTAAGCATAAAATGTTTATTATGAGAATGGCAAATCTAATGCAACACTCATGTTATCCTTGAAGTCTTTATTGAACATATGTCACACAACCGAGTTACGACATTTATTTTTGAAAGGAAGGCAATACGCACATGCAACACCAACAAAAATCTTATTAGCACAACTCATAGGAGTCAGGAACGCTATCTCGTTGAAGTATGCCTTCAGACTAAACCCTGTTTCAATTAGGACTTTTAAGGGTTGTAACGTGGCCTGGTTCACGGTTTTGAGAAAAAAGGATTTATGGCTCAAAATTTTGTTTGTACCCACCCATTCACCTTGATGTTCTCCAGTCCTACGTTTGGTTAATTTGGCACAAGCGCTCATCTCTCAAAAGGTTTTATGATCTTAAAAGAATCCATGCAATTGATGGTTCGAGACCTAATGAGGCTTTAGAGTGACAGTCACCCCTTTGTCTTTTGGTGTCTGTAGTCACACGACCTTGTTCTTATCGAGGATTTTCTTTTGTAATCCTTTTGGCTTTTTGCTTTCTCATTCTTTTGCTTTTTGTTCCCTAATTTTTTCCTGGACTGACTCTTATGAGTTTTCAATTTGAAGTCCAGCGGGATGCCTTAACTTTTGCCTAAGTCACTTGCTTTCAAGTTTTTTTGACTTAGCAGGCTTTTTCTCTTTTTTTTTTTTAAATTCTCTTTTTTTTTGGAACAAATCGTGTGACACTGGCTTGTCTTGACTTTGTTGAAAGGGTTGTGATTGCCTCACTCCTTGATTATTGATGGGTAACCATTGTGGTTTCACATCTCTTGACCTCTCGGCGGTGGATTAGAGGGTAATGGATCCTTAGATGCACACTCCTTTTGAGGTTTGAACGCTCGGTCAGATTAACTGACGCCTACCCTGCCCCTGGGTTAAATGTGAGGGTTTTTTTTTTTGAAAAGAAACTCCTACTTCAGGGCTCGAAGGGGTTAACGAGGGTCTATCTCCTTATCTCTCCAGTGTTTGTGAATTGAAAACTATGCCTGTACATCCTTAACAGGGTTTTATCCGAAAGCATACCATTAGAAACTTGCGTTCTTATTTCGTCATCCTCCCTCAAAGAGTTGGAGCAAGAAGTTGGTATTGCAGTGTATATACGCATTAAAAATGAGTAAACACGAATGAAATTAACCAAGAAAATATATCCATTGCATTAAAATCATCAAACCAAATACAAACAAGTTTTAACATGCCAACAATGTCTGAACAAACAAATAAAGACTACATATGAAAAATGCAGTAAAGACACTAAATGATTGTCCTTGTTGAGGAGGCTTGACTCCGTCTGGACTGGCTGCTTCTGATGATGTCTTTGTAGCTTTGAGTGCTCACCCTAATAAAGAAGCTTCACCTTGTGGGGGTACCGTCTGGGGTGATAACCTTTGAGTCAATCAAATCCTGCACCCTGTGCTGGAACACATTACAGTTGTCAAGTGTGTGCCCAAACGTCCCTGAATGGAACTCACAGCTAGCAATCATGTCATAGTCCGGTGGAATGGGGTATGGCACAGGCATGGCTTTCCCCAGCTGGATCAATGAACTCTTGAGCAAACGAGCCAACAACTGACTGTAGGGAATAGGAATAGGATCAAATATCCTCTTGGGCTTCCTTGGTCTAAGCTGCCTTTGCTGCTGATAATTCTACTGCTGCTGATTCGGGCGCCCAGTCTGCCCCTGCCCTTTCCTTTCTGCATTCGGCTGAAGCACGGACAAGGTTTTCCGACATAGGTCTTCTGCAACATAAGGTTGTGGAAGAGATTCCTGACGCGAGGTGGATCCTTTGACAAAGAAGGGAGTCATCAGTTCCTTTGCAACAAGGGGAGTAACATCACTTTGCCTACCAGTGCCAACTGATGCAAACTTGATTCCCCCTGAATCAATGAGCTCTTGGACTTTATGCTTGAACCTTGTACAATTCTCGATGTTGTGACCAGGTGCCCCAGAGTGAAACTCATATCTAGCATTAGCATTGGATCCCAGAGGAATCTTTGTTGGCAGTGGTCCCACACATTCAACCAGTTTGTGCTCGAGCAGGTAAGAAAGCAATTGCGCATACGGAATTGGAATGGGATCAAACTTCCTTTTAGCCCCCTCTGACTTAGGATCCTCCTGAGAAACAGGAAGTGACTGCTGATGAAAGAACTCTGAACCTTTAGCTTGCGGAGGGGATTCACGAAGCAATCCATGATCTAGGGCAGACCCCACGGAGATGGGAGGGGTAAAGACCTCAGTTGTGGAAGCGGTCATATGATCGTTTTCCTTTTTTAACGCCTTATTCAAGATTTCCATGATCAGGCCCATTTGAATCTTCATCTGGTTGGCCTCTTACTTCAGCACTTTCTGGTCCTGAATCAAAGCTTGCATGTACACCTTAAAGCGCCCCAGCTGGGCTTTCATCTCAGTCACCTCCGCTCAGAGTTGTTCCAAATCTGAACCCTGATTGTGGTGAATCGAGTAGTTGGAAGAAGCCATGTTTGCTAAACCTGCAGAGAATACCCAGTCAGAATGAGAAATCCGCTCCGGAACACCTGTTATGCAAAAAATGCTTATGATTATGCAAATGCAAATGCAAACATGTTTGTATATTCACAGGGTGATCCACCCCTTGATTCCAGTTTAAAGATGTAATAGGATGAAACCGCTGCTCATATAAATCAGAGTGAATCACTGTCAGAAATTACAACCCAAGGTACCACAAATAGCCTGAAACAAAAATAAGCAAAAGCCCCAGCCAACAATTCTGGTGGTGACCCAAAATACAAAGAAAGAACAAAGTACAAACTACAGCGTAGTGCTCCCTTCAAGGATCTTGCACCGTATGAGGACTACTGCCTGAGCTAGAGCACTCCCACTTAGACCTCTTCACTCCTGCTTGTATTTTCAGCTCTTCCATGGTTGCTATGGCTTCTTTGAGCCGTTCCTCGACTGCGTGTCTTTGGAACATCCCTGAAAAGATCTCCTCATCCTTCTTCCTGAGCTTCGACTTCAGACTCTCGATCTGCTCCATATACTTATCTTCTTTCTGCTTGTTGGCTGTAATTGCAGTATCCCGGTAAGCATTGAACCTGTGAATCTTCGCCCACGCCTTGGCTAAGTCATCCTTCTTGGATTTGAGAGTCTTGCAAACACCTTTTAGAGCTTGACCCCCCCTTTTCCTAGCTACTATCTCTTTAACCAGCTCCATTTCTTTCTCTGCGAGACGCTCTGTCTTCAGCTTGGCAACATGAACGGCCTAACCTCGCTCATGTTTCAACTGGTAGATTTCCTTTTGCAACTCACCATTCTCCTCTCGAAGTTTCTCCTTTTCAGCCCATAATTTGCTATACTTCTCCATCTCAATCGTGGTTGGAGGTTCAATCAGCAAAGGGTAAGATGGAGGCTCCCTGCAGAATGGAAAAAGTACACTTTCTACTCTGCTCTGAATCCAGTCTTCATACGCAGGAAAAGCTTTGTTGTTACACTTTCCAAAAGAAGTCTTTCCTTTCTTATGGTGATCTCTCCAAGCATTTGCAGCTTCTTTCAACACCTCCAGATTGGCTTCGTCACCCAAAAATAGAGACTCTTGCACATCTTGGCCTCTTGGCGTCTCTTTCAAAGCATACCCAAATTGCCTAATAGCAAGAATGGGGTTGTAGTTAATTCCCCCCTTCCTTCCTATTAAAGGTACGTTCGGGTAACCTCCGCAACTAACCAGGATCTCTTGGCCCAACAGGTCACGATTGATCCAAATCAAGTTGTCAGCCCTTAACCCCATTAATCTCTTTGCCCAATCTAAAGTTCCTTTAGTGTCTTCGAATGCCCCAGATTTGGGAAGACGATCAGCAAACCACTTATAGAAAATTGAAGCACAACAATAAAGAGGTCCACCTCTCCTTTTCTCATTCTTATAGTGCATTGAATAATACAGATCCCCAAGCAAGGTGGGTACCAGATTCTTCGTGGTGAATATCTGGACAGCATGCCTGTCTACAAAATCCTTCACATTAGGGAATAACGCCGTTCCATAAACACACATAGCCAGAATTGTATTGAACACCGACCAACACTTAGCCTTAGCACAAGTAGCAGCCTGTTCGATCAAAAACTTCGTGTGAAAACCTTTATAACCCCCTTTACTAGCAATATTTTTCTTCGACAGTGACTGATCCAAACGTAAAGTAGCAGCAACCCTTTCCAGATCCGGAAACACCTTAGAAGGATAGAAGGGAGCTCCTTCCTTGACCGAGACATCCAAAATAAGAGCAAATTCTTCCAACGTAGGAGCCAAAAGATAATCAGCAAACAAAAAACAACGAAGTTGAGGGTCATAGAACTGTGCCAGAGTATGTAGGGCCCTGAACTCATAGTTGGTAACATTCCGGGCGAAACTCAGAATCCTCCCATATTCTCCTCTGAAATCTGCCAATACCTCAGGTTTTGCCATAGCCGAGATCTTGTGCACAACATCTAGATGGAGCTCTGGGAACTTGTACAGGATGATGTTCTTTCTTTCTTCAGTGCTAATACTCATCATGGGCAGTCTTCGGACAACCGGAATCAAAGTTAAGATGCAACCCTACAAATGAACAAACATGTCAGAATGCAAAAAGATGATGCAAAATGTTGACATGGGATCAAGGTATCCAAAATGCTCAAACTGCTGCTGTTCTGCTGACTGAATAAGACTCGGAATACCAGAAACCCAGAAATCCAGAATAACAACCCAATCAAACCGTCAGAATATCAGGATAATAATAGTAAACAGATGAGAAACCCAGAAACCAGGTAGGTTGGAGGTCTCGGTTACCTGCAAACACCCATCCCCTCTCACATGAGGGTTCTAAAAAGGCGAGAATCATCAATATCCCGGGCTCTCAGGTCGAAAAATGATGATACGTTCACCATTTCTGGTTTGGCATCATCACCAATCGAGGAGGCCTCAACTGATTCCCCTCAAAAGAAAACATCCTATGGCAAGTCTTCAGTTTCGGCACTGAGGTCGAGAAGTAATAGTACATTCATCCCTCAGGGTACAGTACTATCGCCAATCGAGGAGTGCTTTCACTGATTCCTTTCCAAAAGGAAACCCTATAGCAAGTTCCCAGCATTGGGTCCTCGGATCGATAAGCGTAATGGATTTGCCACAGAGCGTGGTCTGCCATTATCACGTCTCGGGAGGAGTGCCGTTACTGAGTTCTCGGGAAATGGTCGCTAGAGTCGACAGCTTTCCAGGTTATATTCCATCGTCTGCCCCAAATGGACAGGACAGAATATTACCAAGAAAACCTCGTCTGGATGTGGACTTTTCATGTATACTTCGTCTGGCCAAATTCCAAACAAGTCACACTACTTTCCACGCTAATCATAGGTGTATGCTCAAGCCTTGGTATTGGGCTTTACTCTCATGAATCCAACCCACCCTGCAAACAGAAAATCCAGCAGCAGAAAAGCACAGCAATATCCAGTATGACAGTAATAAATGAAATGCAATGCAATAAAAGCTGTAAAAACAGTAAAGCAGTAAAGCAAAAATACAGTAAATAGCAATTCAGTAATATACAACAAAGCAAAGCACCACAACAAAACACCCTATAAAAGAAAACAAACAAGCGCTAGGATTGACTCGCTAAAAGGGATGGACCAGCAGTAGGTCAACCAGAGTCCCCAGCAGAGTCGCCAGCTGTCGCTCCCGAAAGATTCGCATCCAACGGTACAAACGCGAGAGTGGCGCGGAAACAGAGTCGCCAGCAATGTGTATTTATCCCAAGAGAGGGAAAGGAATCACTGCATAAACCTGAAGGAAGGAAAGAGCATGGTCTTGCGACCAAGAGATCTGGGTTCGGGAGTCGGTTACGCGTGAGGAAGGTATTAGCACCCCCACGCGTCCATCGTACCCGATGGGATCCACACTTGCTTGTCTCGATCAAAGGGTGTCGTCAACTGGAACTCCACTGCTACTGGAAGAGGAAAGGAACTGCTAGCTGGAGAATCGGAAAAAGAAGGGAGAGAGAAAAAGAAACAAATGTAGGGAAAATAAAAGAAGTGCTCGCATGGGCCCTACCCCACTGCCTACGTATCTCATCGGGAGCATGAGAATCAGAGCGACGTAGTTCCCCTCACTAGGGGTGGATTGTGTTTTTTAGGGAATGGCTTACGTTCTAGCTCAGGTGTTGCAGCTCGCTGAATCGAGACTTAGGCGTTACCGTCTTGCAAGAGAACGAGTAGGAGCGCGTTCGTACGGTGAAAGTGAGTGAGATGAGAAAAGAATTCCCGAAGGAAAGACGTTGTTGTTTGTTGAAGTTTTTTAGACAGAAGTGTTTTTTAAGTTAGCTTGTAACTTGCATGGCACCAAAGTCTATCGTGCGGGAACGAGTGAATCGCATGGTCGCCCCCAAATGGAACGTATGCTAAACACTCTAGAAGAGGAGGGGGGACCCCTCGTTCTTCATTTCCTACATTTAAGGCTCTGACGCAATACCCGTTAACCTTTATTAAGTATTTTTACTTTTCCTTTTGAGGTGAGAAGAGAAACGACGCAAGGGAGACTCTAAAGGGAAGCTAAGAGTCCTAACGTTATCATGCATGGATATCCTATGGTTAGTGAGGTTTAGGCGAAAAGACTACCTAACCTAATGATAATCCTACTCCAAACTTAATCAAAAATTAAGTTGGACTAGGTAGCTCTAAAGGGAAAGGAATCCAAGACTTAAACAAGTCTTGAGATTCAAGGGAAGAGAAAGAGTGAAAGAGAAGAAAAGAGAAAGGAGGAGAAAGAAGAATGGAATCAACTTACTTCTCAAGAGAAGTTAAGTTGTTCCATGAAAGGGAAGATGAGAAGTGAAATACAAGTGGCCTAAGCCCACTTCAAACACAAGTATGAAAATTAAAAGATAAAGGAAGAAGGTAGAATGTGGAAGCATATCCACACTCAAACAACTTACCATTTGCCCCTGAAAGTGTTAGAAGTATTCACATATGACAAAATGAAACTCAAACAAGCATAAGGCAATAAAGAAACAAGTTCTAAGGTAAATCAAACATCAAGTTCAGAACCTAATGGTCCTACTGACCTCTAATATTAGTCATGCACAATTAGTCAAAAAGAAAAGGGAGAAGTCATTCAAGTATCATTCAAGTCATTAAAGAAGGAGTGACATGAAAGGAAGTGATCATGTGAAGCAACCAAGTCAAAATTCCACAAAGTAAACCAAGTCCAGAAGTGACACAATCCTAAACATGTGCCTAAACATGATCTTCAAACATCATTCAAGTCATACAAACACTTTCACAATCAATAAAGAAGCAAAGAAGAAGAAGTGAAGTGAAGTGAAACATGATTGATACTTGTGAAACAAGTGACTTAAGGTGCAAGGCAAACATCAAACATGCAAAGATGAGATTCAAATATCACAACCAGAAGTCAATTAACATGCTATCAATCCTCAAACAAGACCTCAAATTATGGCACAAGTGCCTTCATGATCAAGCAAACCAAACATGAAGCATATATTCACAAATTGGACAAGTTAGAGTTCATGCTTCAAAGAAATAACAAACATGCCTAAAAAATTATGTCATTCAGTATTCAAGTATCTCAAACATGTACAATTAACATATCAAAGCCACAAGCATTGAATCAGAACCAATGTCAATCAACAATTAGGTCAAAGCATCATTAGAGTTTCATACATTCATGCTCAAAGAAACACATCAAAAGTCATCCAAACAGGATCTAAAAATCATCCCAAAAATCTCAAACATACCTCAACATGTTATGAACACAACCCAAAAAGAACCAGGATCAAATCACTTTCCAAATGAGAGAAATAAATGATGCAATATGAAGTATGCAATATGAAATGCAAATGAGAAAAATTAATTTGGAAAATTAATATTTAATGCAATTTTAATGTAAAAATAATGAAATAAAATGTGAAAAATTATTTTTATGAATGAGTATGCATGATGAATTTTTTTGGAGTTTTTTAGTATATGCAAATATTTTTTAAAAATTAATTATGAAATGGTATGAAAATAGAAAATAAAAATGAAATGAAATGAAGCCAGGGGTGTATTAATGAATCCATACGCGTGTTAATGGACACGGGCTCAGAAATGGAGGTGCAAACAACAAAAAGGCCCAAGCGCCCTATAACATTCAGAAACAAATGGACGGTTTAGATTGAGTCAAACAAAAGTCTCCAGATCCAATGGTTTACACTCTTAGTCAAACGAATCAAAGTAATCAATCCAGTGGTTCACATTCAAACTCACGATTTAAATGAAATCGGACGGTCATGACTTAATCAGACTTATTAAACCCTAATCAAATAAATCACAACCACATGATCAAGATCTAACGTACGAGATTCAATCTGGAAACTCCTAAACCCTAATTAAACCCTCATCGGCCGGAGAAGCGCCGGTCGTCTTCTCCGGCCACTCTCCGGCCATCAGACTTCAAACAGAAACAAAAATCACAAAATCATACATCAAATTGATCAGCATCTCACGTAGATCACAAATATGTCACTCAAAATCATTTAGCATGCATATATTTTAAGAATCGAACAAAACAAGTTTGGATATGAAAATTTCAGATCCAAATTCCAGCCATAATTCACGTTCAAAATCAATTCTAAACACATATATGAGCTCAGCACATCAAGATGAACATTAAACACACAACAAAAATCATTTCCAGATCCATGAATTTGGAGCTCACCTGAGATTTGCAGAACTGGAAATTCACCAAGAAACTCCAAGATAAGCTGCAGATCAACTCCTTGAACCGTCTAATTGCAAAATAAATGCAATTAGACCTTCAAATTGGCCTGAATCCTTGAATCCGAAAGTTGAAGATCTGAACTTAACTTGATGAATTCTTTGCTTAAACCTCAAAACAATGGTGGATCCCTCTTCTTTATACTTCACTGATCACGAATCAACCAAAAAAAGTGGAAGTAACTTGAAGAATTGGAAGAATCGAAGGAGAGGGATTTGAGAGCAAAAACTTTGAAAAGTAGTGAAAATGAATTGTAGCCGCTGAGAAATTCGTGCGAGTTAGCTTATATAGTGTGTAGATGATACTGTTTAGGGTTTGAAACTTCAGGGACTTGAGAGCAATGAGTTTTGGGTTATTTTGCAAATTTGCAAAGATGTGCACATGAGGTGTTTAGCTCGTGCAATCTTCATGAAAAGTGCATGACTAATCTCCTTTTGATGCATGGAGAACCCTTGGATTGATCTTGGGGCTGAAGATTAATTGAATTGTGATTTCCAAGTGATTTTGCAAAATTGCTTAATGATGAATTAAGAACATGTAATCCACGGGTTCACTTGATTCTTGGCTCAAAAATGATGTTAAATGAGATGCATTGGAGTGTGGTGAGGTGAAATGGAAAATTAGAAGCCATATTGATGCATTAGAATGCATTTTGCAAGTTGTATCAAAGTGGTATGCATGGTGGAACACCAAATGCTCTTTAACTTCAAATGCTCATAACCTTTGATCTAAAAATGGTATGATCATGGTCCACAACTTTTTGGAAAGGGGAGAGAGAGATCTACAACTTTGGTGTTGGGCAAAAATTCATTTGAAGCATTTTTGATCATGGAAAGTTTGGTTGAAGTTGGTTGAAAATATGCCAAAAATAGTAACTTGAAATTATAAGTCACTTTCCAAATTTAGCAACTTTTTACCAAAGCTTGATTTTTGCAAATTGTGATCATAAAAGCCTTCCATAGACCAAATAAAGGTCTCTTGACTTAATTACCGTGATGAGAACCTCTCAAAACCCTAGTTTGACTTTTCAGTTGACCAGTTTGACTAATTACTTCATCTGTAAGCTACTGAACCATCTGAGGCCTTCCACAATGAATTTTTGGCTCAAAATCCATTCTTAGACTTGTTTTGACATATGAAGAACCTTGGTAACAAGTTTGAATCAATTCCTTGAGCTTAGGACCATTAACCACGAAACCCTAGTTTTGGTCATCAGTGTAAGAATACAAACCCTTGATCTAACTACTTGGAGAATCCCTCATTGAAATGCCCTTGGGCCACCATATAAGGATGTGAGAAGTTCATGGAGCTCATAAGAAGCCTTTGCCCTTGAGTTTGAATTTTTGAATTGCTCAATGTCATTAGAAATCCCCTGATCACATGCCCTTAAAGCAATGAGTATGAAATGAGCTATGAGTATGATATGCAAATGCAATGCAATGAAATAAAAGCCAGGTGAAAATGAAGAGGGCAAATTTTGGGGTGTTACATAGGTGCTGTTCCTTTTCTTTTTCCTTTGACTCATTTCATTCCTTTGAATCTCAAGACTTGTTTAAGTCTTGGATTCTCTCCCTTTAGAGCTACCTAGTCCAACTTAATTTCCGATTAAGCTTGGAGTAGGATTAGCATTATGTTTTAGGTAGTCGTCTCTCCTAAGCCTCACTAACCATATGATCTCTTTTGCATGATAGAGTTTCCTTCGGGTCGTCTCTCTTCTCATCTCAAAACTTCTTGAAAACACTTAATAAAGATAAAGTGTATTGCGCACGAGCCTTAAGCGTGGGGAATGAGAAATGAGGGGCTTCCTCTCATCTTTCTAGAGTGCTTAGCGGGCGTCCTGTCTTGGGTTGATTCGTTAAGTATTCGTCCCTGTGCCCTAGACTTTGATGCAATGCAGGTTATGAACTAACTAAAAAAAAACACTTCTGTCTAAAAAGCACAAAAACAAATTCAAATCTTTTTATCCTTTGGGATTGTTGGGTTTCAAATTTCATTTTCAGAAAAGAGCTCGTCGCTCACATAAAAAATACTTACCCATTCGTGGTCATAACCACGAACTACATTAGCTCTGATTCCTCAATCTCTCGTCCGATTGAGGATATGTAGGCACAAGACAACAATTATCTTGGCGAGCAACCTTCCCCCACAGTTCCCGTCCGAACTACGTTGACTCTGACTTTCCCATTGCATTGAGGGAGTATGTAGGCCTAGGGCATCAAATATGTCCTACCGAGTCCGTCTTAGTCACCCCCATCCCCGTTTTCTTTTGTTCAGCCATAGATAGTAGGACAGCTCACCCTCCGTTTAGACAACAAGCGTGGATCCCATCGAGTACGATGGATGCGTGGGGTGCTAACACCTTCCCCTCGCATAACCGACACCCGAACCTGGACTATGGTAGCCATGACCATGTCTTTCCCCCTTACTCTTCAGGTTTATGCAGTGTTTCCTTTCCTTCTCTCGGGATAAATACACATTGCTGGCGACTCTGTGTTTTCTGCGCCACTCTCGCATTTGTACCGTTGGATGCGAATCTTTTGGGAGCGACAGCTGGCGACTCTGCTGGGGACTCTGGTTGACCTCTTGCTGGTCCATCCCCTTTAGCGAGTCGATCCTAGCGCTTGTTTGTTGTTTTCGTTGGGTGTTTATTTGTTGTGCTTTATTATGTTGTATATTACTGTTTTACAGCTTTTATTGCATTGCATTTCATTTTATTACTGTCATACTGGATATTGCTGTGTTGTGCTGGCTGGTTTCTGTTTGGCAGGTTGGGTTGTTCTGAGAGATAAGCCCAATACCCAGGCTTGAGTACACCCTAGGACTAGAGTGGAGAGTAGTGGGACCTACGTGCCAGCTTGGTGCGTTTGTGTGTTCACGAAATTCACAACCAGACGAGGCTATCTTGGGACGCATTCTGACGTGTGTGTCTTGCGTATTTCAGGGTGTTGATCTAGAGAGCTGTCGACTCTGGTGACCGTTTCTCCGATACCTCAGTTGCGCCTCTCCTCCCGACCTGTGATAATGGCAGGCCAGAAATGGCAAACCCATTACACTTGTCGATCCAAGGACCCAATGCTGAGGGACTCACATAGGATGACCCTATTTTTGAGGGGAATCAATTGAGGCCTCCTCGATTGATGATGATGCTAAACCAGAAATGGTGAACGTATCATCATTTCTCGACCTGAGAGCCCGGGATATTGAGGATCCTCGCCTTTCTAGAACCCACATGTGAGAGGGGATGGGTGTTTGCAGGTCTACAGGAAACCTTCAACCTTCAACCTACCCGGTTTTCTGGATTTCTCATCAGTGTTTGATTATCTGGGTTTCTGGTTATCTCAGTGGTTCGGTATTCTAGAATTCTGGTTTTCTGGATTATGGTTCTCGTTCAGTTAACAGCACAGCACATCCAGCAGTGGTGCCTTGATCCCATATTTGCATGTGCATATCATTTTTTCTTGCATTCTAACATGTTTGACATTTTTCAGGGCTTGCATCTTACTCTTGATTTCGGTTTTCTGAGGTTGCCTAAGCATGGATGTCCAGATAAAGAAGACTATTGCTTATTCGTTCCCAGACCCGACCTTGACATTGATTCACAAGCTGATTAGTATGGCTGGTCTCGGAGTTCGTACAGATTTCGGTGGAGAGTATGGGAGACTTCTGAAGTTTGCCTACAGTATCTCCAAGTATGAGAAGGTTGCCATTCATACACTTCTTCAGTTCTATGATCCGGCTTTGCGTTGCTTCACTTTCCCAGACTATATCTTGGCTCCAACATTGGAGGAGTTCTCATTTATTTTGGGAATCCCCATCAGGCATGACATAGTATTCTTTTCTGAAGAACGTCCCGGGATAAAAGAAATGGCCATTGCTCTTCATATTGGTGAATCCGCTCTGAGCAGTAATATTGTGGAGAAACAAGGAGCTAAGGGTTTCTTATTGAAGTTCTTGTTTGATCAAGCTTGCATACATGTTAAGGAGAAGAATTGGACTGCTTTCCAAGCTATTATGACTATGTGCATCTATGGGATTGTCCTGTTTCCCAATATTCATGATCTGGTGGATATGCATGCTGTCAGAATCTTTATTTCAAAGAATCCTATACCTACCTTGCTAGGTGATGTGTATCACTAATAGGCGTGGAAAAACTGTGAGTTGCTGTGCACCACTCTTATCTACTTGGTTTCTGAGTCATCTCCCCGAAGCTGGCGCTTTCGTTGATACGAAAGATTCTCTAAAGTGGTCAAAGAGGTTAATGGGCTTGACTGCTGACAACATTGTTTGGTTCAACCATGACTTGCTAGGGATGGAGATTATTTGCAAGTGCGGAGAATTCCCTAATGTACCCTTGATAGGGAGAAAAGGTGGAATTAACTATAATCCTTCCCTTGTTATCAGGCAGTTTGGTTATCCTTTGAGAGGTCCACCTGAAGAGCGAGATATCATAGAATCCTTATTCTTCAATGGTACTGGGGATCAAGAGATGATAAGGAAGATTGTGAATGCTTGGAAGCAGGTGACCAAGAAGGGAAAAACTTCATTCGGGAAATGTAATAACCGGGCTTTTCCTTCCTATGAAGAGTGGATTAAGAAAAGAGCAGAAGATGAGCTTCTTCCCTTCCCGGTGGAACCACCTTTGTATCCTTTGATGATCGAGGCTCCCACGACTGTTGATATAGAGAAGTATGATAAGTCATGGGCTGAGAAGCAGAAACTCCGAGAGGAGAATTGTGAGCTGGGCAGAGAGGTTGGTCAGTTGAAGCACGAAAAAGGCGAAGCTATCCATGTTGCCAGGTTGAAATCAGAACTTTTGGCTGTGAAGGAGAAATAATTGTCTAAAGAAGCCACATCCAGAGAGAAAGTGGCTCAAGCATTGAAAAGTGTTAGCAAGGTCCTTTCGTCCAAAAAGAAAGAGTTGGCTTATGCTATGTCAAGAATTTACAGGTTTCGTGACCGTTGGAATACAACAATTACTGCCAACAGGTTGAAAGAGGACAAGTATCTGGAGCAGATTGAAGGTTTGAAGACAAAGCTTCGGAAAAAGGATAAGGAGATTTTGTCAGGGATCTTTGAGAGGAGAGCAATTGAGGAAAAGCTCAAGGAAACCATGGCAGATATGGAACAACTGAAGATCCAAGCCGAAGTGAAAAGAGCCAGAAGCGAAGGTCCAAGTTTAGGTGGAGCTTCTGGAGAAGATGATTGGGAATTGCATAGTCGTTATTTAACAGGGATCTTGCACAGGAGGGATCTTTTGATTCAGGAGTTGATTCAGAGACCAGAGCATCCTAATACCAAGAAGCTTCTCAAGGAAGTGCAGACTTGGTGCAAAAAGAATGATGAATGGGGAATTCTAGCACGGCTGAGTCTTGATGACATGCCTTAGTTTCCTTGCTGCTGTTTTCTTTGTACTTCCAGGATCACCGCCAGGCTTGTTGGTCGGGGTCTTTATTTATGCTTATTCAGACTTGTGCTGTAACAGATGCTTATTATCTTTATTGATCAGGAATTCAGTTCTCTTCTGTTGTTAAAACTGGAATCAAGGGATAGATCGCCTTGATAATGTTCATACATGTTTGCATTTGCATTTGCATAACCATACTCATGTGCATAACAGGTGTTCAAGGCTGGTTATTCTTGTTCTGATCTGTTTTTCTTCAGAATTGTAGACTTAACTCCGCAGGCCATTCAAGAGTTGATCATGGAGCAAATTCAAGCTGAGTTGAGGGAAATGCGAGGCCAGATGGGGCAATTTATGGGGAATATGCAAACTCTCATGCAAGACCAGAAGATTCTGAGGGAGGAGGTCAACCAGATGAAGACTCAGATGGGTCTGGTCATGGAAATCTTGAATGCGGTGCTAAAGAAGGAAAAAAATCATGTGCTCGCATCCGCAACAAAAATCCTTACTCCTCTCATCTCTTTGGGGCCTTTTCTAGATCATGGAGTGTCTCGTGAATCCCCTCCACAATCTGAAGTTTCTGAGCTTTCTCCTCGGCAATCACTCCCTGCTCCCCAAGAGGATCCTAGGCTAGAGAGGCCTAGGAAGAAGTTTGATCCCCCTCTGATGCCGTATGGGCAATTGTTTCCTTATCTGCTCGAGCTCAAACTAGTCGAGCGTGTCACTCTAGGACCAACTCCGACAGGGTTTTCTTTGGGTTCCAATATGAATGCTAGGTGTGACTTCCATTATGGGGCACCTGGTCACAATGTTGAGAACTGTACAAGGTTCAAGCATAAGGTCCAAGAACTCGTTGATTCAGGGGCAATCAAGTTCTCATCAGAAGTGGAGACTTCTCCCCTCTTTGCAGGATCCACCTCATGTCATGGACTTTCTCCACAACCTTTCACTGCAGAAGCTATACGTCAGCAACCTTTGTTTGTGCCTCAGCCAAATGTGGCAAGGAAAGTGCAAGCGCAAGTGAGGCGCCCAAATCAGCAGCAGCAGCAGAATCATCAGCAGCAGAGGCAATTCAGACCAAGAAGGCCCAAGAGGATATTTGATCCTATTCCTATCCCTTATAGTCAATTGTTTGCTCATCTGCTCAAGAACTCGCTGATCCAGCTGAGGAATGCCATGCCAGTGCCATACCCTATCCCTCCGGACTTTGACATGAACGCTAGCTGTGAGTTCTATTCGGGAACGTTTGGGCACACAATTGACGACTGTAATGCCACTACAACAAAAGTAAGTTATAACATCGCACCTTACACAGCGCTTTAATACAAAAGCGCTGCTATAAGTTAAAAACAAGGAAACTAGTCATTTAAAAAAAATAAAAGCGCAAAAAAATATAAGACCTTAGACAGCGCTTTGGTCAAAAGCGCTTTATAAGGTCTTATAAATTTAAAAAAAAAATTTAATGGAAAATATTAGACAGTGCTTTAGTTAAAAGCGCTTTCTAAGGTCTTATAAATTTAAAAAAAATATAAGACCATAGACAGCGCTTCGGTAAAAAGCGCTTTCTAAAGTTTTATTAATTTAAAAAAAAAAATTAAAGGAAAATATTAGACAGCGCTTTCCTTAAAAGCGCTTTCTAAGGTCTTAAAAAAAAAAAAAAAATCAAAAGTACTGTCTAAGACCAACCTTAGAAAGCGCTTTTAAAAGTGCTGTCTAAGGTCCACCTTAGAAAGCGCTTTTATGAAAAGTGCTGTCTAAGGTCTAATTAAATTAAAATATATGAATAGTCAGTATTCATTTTCATATTTCCGCTCTTTCTTCTCCCCTTGCGAACTGAGCTCAAAACCCTTGCGAACTCAAACCTTCACCGTCAACCGTCCTCCACCGTGCCGTCGTTCGTTGTTGCTGTCGTTGCATTGCCGTCCGTCCGTTGCCGTCCGTTGCAAACTCATTGCCGTCGTTCGTTTCTGCTCTTTGTAACTGATACATTTCGTTCTTGCATTGCCGTTGTTACCGTCGTTAAAGGTACGTCGTTGTTGTGAAGAATAGGGTTTTGTTGCTTTACATTGTTGTTGTAGGGTTTTGTTGCTTTACAATGTTGTAGTGAATGAGTATGTTTGATGAGTTTTGTTAATGAAGTTATGTTGGACTGTTTTATTAATGAATTTTTGTAGTGAATGAGTGTATTTGAAGTTTTGTTAATGAAGTTTTGTAGTGAATGAGTATGTTTGATGAGTTTGGTAATGAGTTTTGTTAATGAAGTTTTGTTAATGAAGTTTTGTAGTGAATGTGTATGTTTGATGAGTTTGTTAATGAGTTCTATTTTAAAACATATTTTATATTAAGACTTATAAATAGTTTAGTTTAGTTTTATTTTTTCCACCTCTTAAATCTTCTAAAAAACTCTTAAAATTGATGGAAATGTGCTCTGAATTTTAGAATTCAAAGCTTGTTTTTGAAGCCTCAAAATTCTAGAATTTGAGATGGTTGAGTTAATAAACAAATATAATGAACATAAACATTTCACTAAAACATAAGAAATTCAACCAGTTACATATCAAACACTATCAAACTTGTTCATTTCTTGATTAATATGGTTGAATTAATGTTATTTTGTTGACCTTAATAAGTAGGAAAACCATGGATAAAAAATGGATGGATGTCGATCGATTGTCCAAAGAGTACGAGAATGGGGTATTGGATTTCGTTATGTTTTCTGTTCAACACGCTGACGCTGAAGAGCTCAATCGAATAAAATGTCCTTGCTTGGGTTGTTGTTATGTGGGTAGGGTTGACGCAGATGGATTGAAATCGCATTTACTGATGAATGGAATTGATCGAAGTTATAAGTGTTGGATACATCATGGTGAGAAAATTAACGAGAATGTTGAACCGACGGGGAAAAGTAATACGACCTATGCTTCAGATGACAAAGACACGAAAACATACGATTGTGATCGAGTCGAAGAGATTGCAGAAGCAGTTGTAGAAGATCTTCATGATTGTCCCGAAATGTTTGAGAGGTTGGTAAGCGATGCAGAGAAACCGCTCTATCAAGGTTGCACTAAATTCACAAGACTGTCTGCGGTATTGAAGTTGTACAACTTAAAGGCGGGCAATGGATGGTCGGATAAAAGTTTCACAGAGTTGTTGGCCCTTTTGAGAGAAATGCTACCGGAGGATAATGTTCTTCCCAATCGAACCTATGAGGCCAAAAAAATGTTGTGCTCTATTGGAATGAGCTATGATAAGATACATGCTTGTCCAAACGATTGCATTTTGTTTCGAAACGAATATGCATCGTTAACTGAGTGCCCTAAATGCCGTTTGTCTCGATATAAGAAAAAATTGTCTCCAGCCAAGGTCTTATGGTATTTTCCTATAATACCGAGATTTAGGCGCATGTTTCGTAGTGAAACCGATGCAAGACACCTGACTTGGCATGCAGATGAAAGAATTATTGATGGAAAGTTGGGACATCCGGCTGATTCACCACAGTGGTCAAAATTTGATAATGATTATCCTGACTTTGGAGAAGAAGCAAGAAACCTTCGCTTGGCATTATCTATTGATGGAATGAACCCGCATGGTCTTCAAAGTATCTCACATACCACATGGCCTGTGATTCTTATGATTTATAACCTACCTCCGTCGCTATGCATGAAGCGTAAGTACATGATGTTATCTATGTTAATCTCTGGGCCTAAACAACCAGGGAATGACATAGACATATACTTGACACCTTTGATCGAAGATTTAAAGATATTGTGGGAGAACGGTGTGGAGGTTTATGATGGATATAGGAAAGAAAGTTTCCATTTGAGGGCGATGTTGTTTGGCACAATTAATGATTTTCCAGCTTACGGGAATCTATCAGGGTACAGCATAAAAGGTGAAAAAGCGTGTCCTATTTGTGAAGATAAAACAGTTTCGAAGCGATTGGAGTTTGGTCATAAGAATGTCTTTCTCGGTCATCGTAGATTCTTAAATGCCAAACATCACTACCGTGGATGGAGACAAGAATTCAATGGAGACACCGAACAAGGTAGAGCTCCACCTATGTTGTCAGGTGACCAAGTTTTTAAAAAGGTGAAAGATATGCGTACTGAGTTTGGCAAACCTTTTGCACATAAGGTTGTCAAAGGTGGGTGGAAAAAGAGGTCGATATTTTTTGAATTGCCATATTGGAAGTCTTTATATGTGAGACATTTTCTCGATGTTATGCATATTGAGAAAAATGTATTTGAAAGTGTTATTGGTACGTTACTCAATATAAAAGGAAAGACTAAGGATGGCCTTAAAGCAAGAAAAGACTTGGTAGCGATGGGGATTAGAACTGAATTAGCACCCGTGAAGAAAGGAAGACGAACATATCTACCACCTGCTGCTTTTACTCTGTCTAGAAAGGAGAAGAAAATATTGTGTAAGTTTCTGAGTGGAGTTAAAGTTCCAGAAGGATACTCTTCAGATGTCAGAAGACTTGTGTCTATGAAAGACCTCACGTTGAAGAGTTTAAAGACACACGACTGCCATGTTATAATGGAACACTTTCTACCGATAGGTATACGTTCTATTTTGCCAGTGAAAGTAAGAAGCGCCATAACTAGTTTGTGTTTTTTCTTTAGGTTAATTTGTAGTAAGGTAATCGATCCCGATATCTTACCAACACTACAAAAAGAGATAGTTATTACCTTGTGTGAACTTGAAATGTATTTTCCTCCCTCTTTTTTTGACATAATGGTACATCTAGTTGTTCATCTTGTGAAAGAGACACAGTTGTGTGGACCAGCTTATATGAGATGGATGTACCCTGCTGAACGTTATATGAAAATATTAAAAGGGTACGTGAAAAGCCGAAGTCGACCAGAGGGGTGTATTGTTGAACGATACATTATTGAAGAAGCGGTTGAGTTTTGTACTGAATATTTGTCCAATGTTCAGTCGATTGGACTCCCCAAAGCTCATATTTTTGAAAAAAAGGATGGTAAAAAATTAATTGGAAATAAAATTGTGACAGTATCAAGGGATGAACGGGATCAAGTGCATTTGTATGTTCTGCACAATGATAATGAGGTTGAGCCATATGTTGAGATGCACAAGGATGTACTCCGAAGGTTAAATCAGAACAGAAATGAAAATTGGATAGTACGAGAGCACAATCAAAGTTTTATAGAATGGTTAAAGGATCATATTTATTCGAAGCACTCTTCAGATCCTGCTTCAGTAACAGAAAGTATGAGATGTTTGGCATATGGTCCAAGTTTGCATGTGTATTCTCATAGCGCATACGCAATTAATGGATACACATTTTATACCAAAGAACAAGACGATAAAAGTACTATGCAAAATAGTGGTGTCACCGTCCTAGCTGAAGCAATGCACATATCAAGTATGAAGGACTTAAACCCCAAATATGCAAATCTGTCATATTTTGGAGTTATTGAGCACATTTGGGTGCTTGATTACGAGAAGTTTCAGATTCCAATCTTTGGTTGCAAGTGGGTAAATAGTAGTGGCATACGAATGGATAGGTCTGGATTTTTGCAAGTGGATCTTAATAGGGTGGGGTACAAAGATGAGCCTTTTATTCTAGCATCTCAAGCTAGACAAGTGTTCTATGTCACTGACCCGACGAGTACGATATGGTCTATAGTGCTTCTATCTAACAAAGTGGTTGATGATAGCGGTGTAGATCAATGTGATATTGATGTTGAGAATGAGTCATGCATTAGAAGGAATGAGTTGAATAGAAATGATCAAGATGAGGATCTTATAGCGGATGAGTCATATATCAGAAATGACCATAACGAGGGAATTTGGATCCATTCATCCGTCCGCATTGCTAAGAAACAAGTAATTCATATTCCAACCAAGAAAAGAAAGAGATGTTAGTGAAAGAGGTAAAATTTGTTATATACTTGATTTCTTTATTATATTTCTATTCAACTTATGAGTTATTTTAATATTAACACATATCTCTCATGTCTAATGAAATAGTTAAAACTAAATCAAACTATGTTATATTATTATGTAGTACTTTGAAGAATGCAAGTGTGCTCATTACTCAATTTCTCAATTGGATGAAATTAAAGAGGATTGGTGTCAATACATTATGGAGCTCATAATTTTACAAGGTATAATATTGTACTCTTACTTTAATTGATGAGAATTTAAATATGTGTAACTTTGTTTATGTATTCTTTTAATTGAATTACAATCTTTGTGTTTTCAGGACCTATAATGTAGATTTGAAGCAATGCTTTGGTTGGATGCAAAAGTACTAGTATAAGTAATATGTGCATTTGTAGAAAAAATGTAATGATTTGTAATTATAAATAGGTGTATATATAATTTTGGTTTGTAATTTTAAATATATATATTGGTTTGAATTGCCAATTGTTTTGGATATATAATTTTGGTGTAAATTGGTACATTTAAATAGGATAAATTGGATTGATTTGAATCTCCAAATTGTGGTATTTTTCTGAAAAAAATTGCTGGTTGAAAAACAGGTCAAATTCTGGTTGAAAAAACCTGGTAAAAATTGTGGTTTAAAAAAATTTATATAAAATTTTTCGTATACCTTAGACAGCGCTTTTGGTGAAAGTGCTGTCTATGGTGGGGATTAGAAAGCGCTTTTGACAAAAGCGCTGTCTAAGGTGGACCTTAGAAAGCGCTTTTACCAAAAGCGTTGTCTAAGGTATACCTAAAAAAGTTCAAAAAAGGTAGGGCTTAGACAGCGCTTTTGCTGAAAGCGCTGTCTAAGGTATACCAAAAAAATGTCAAAAAAGGTAAGGCTTAGAAAGCGCTTTTCCCAAAAGCGCTGTCTAAGGTATACCTTATAATGTCAAAAAGCGCTGTCTAAAGGTACCATAGACAGTGCTTTTCATTAAATATACCCCCCTTTAGACAACGCTTTTGGTATTACCCAAAGCGCTGTCCAAACCTATAGCAGCGCAGGTTTAGACAGCGCTTAAAAGCGCTGTCTAAGGGCAAAAAAAGCGTTGTCTAATGTCTTATCTGTTGTAGTGTGCGTTCCAACACAAGGTACAAGATTTGATCGACTCAAAGGTCATCACCCTAGATGGTACCCCCATGAGGTGAAGCTTCTTTATCAGAGTGAGCACTAGATTGCAAGACATCATCAGAAGCAATAAGTCCAGACGGAGTCAAGTCTCCTCAACAATGGCAATCATCAGCTTCCTTTACTGCATTTTCATATGTAGCTTTCCTTTGTTTGTTTAAACATTGTTTGCATGTAAAAACTCGTTTGTTTCTGAATGACAATCATAATGCAATGTGTATGTTTTTCTTGAAGAATTCCATTCGTGTTCACTCATTTTAAATGCTTGTATGCACTGCAATACTATCTTTCTTGCCTAGACTCTTGGAGGGAGGATGACGAGATAAGAACACAGATTTCTAATGGTACGCTTTTGGATAAAACCCTGTTAAGGATGTACAGGCATTGGTTCCAATTCACAAATACTGGAGAGATAAGGAGATAAACCTTTGTCAACCCCTTTGAGCCTAGTAGTAGGAGTTCTTTCTGAAAACGAAAAACCCTTAATTTTAACCCAGGGCCAGGGTAGGCGTCAGTTAGTTTGACCAAGTGTTCAACTTTCAGAAGGAGTGTACATCTGAGGATCCATTACCTTCCATTCCACTATTAAGAGGTTAAGAGGTGTAGAGCCACAATGGTTACTCCTCACCAACCGAAGAGTGAAACAGTCACAGCCCTTTCAAACAAGTCAGGCAAAACGGTGTCACAAGATTTGTTCAAAAAAAAAAGAGAAAAAAGAGAAAAAGAAAAAGCCTGCTAAGTCAAAAAACTTGAAAGCAAGTGACTTAGGCAAAAGTTAAGGCATCCCGCTGGACTTCAAAATTGAAAACTCAAAAGAGTCAGTCCAGGCAAAAATTAGGGAACAAAAAGAAAAAGAATGAGAAAGCGAAAAGCCAAAAGGATTACAAAGAAAATCCTCGATAAGAACAAAGTCGTGTGACTATAGACACAAAAGACAAAAAGGGGCGACTGTTAGTCCAAAACCTCGTCAGGTGTCGAATCACCAGTTGCATGGATTCCCTAGAAATCGGGAAACCTTTTGAGAGATGAGCGCTTGTGTCAAATTAGCTGAACATAAGACTGGAGAATATCATGAAGAGTGGGTGGGTACCAATAAACTTTGAGCCATAAATCCTTTTTTCTCAAACCGCGAATCAGGCCACGCTACAACCCTTAAAAGTCCTAATTGAAAAAGGGTTTAGTCTGAAGGTGTACTTCAACGAGATGGCGTTCCTGACTCCCATGAGTTGTGATAATAATATTTTTGTTGGTGTTGCATGTGCGTATTGCTTTCCTTTCAAAAATAAGTGTCGTAGCTCGGTTGTGTGACATATTTTCAATAAGGACTTCAGGATTAACATATGTGTTTCATTTAAATAATAATTCTCAGAATAAATATTTTCTGCTTGCATACATTTGTTTGACATCAAAGAAGCTTACACGATGAACATCAGTCGAGAAGCTTAAACTGGCCAAGTTGAGGTGCCTGAGACTTCAGAGGACATGTTGCTGAAAGATTATGTGGGAAAAAGGCGTTCCCAGCCATTTGTGTTGAGATGTAACCAATCTGGGACAATCACACCGGGAAATCTCTTCAAAATGTAGCCAAGATGGGGCATTCAAGTTGAGAAGGTCTTTTCGGAGTACAATCAACCATGGGGCATTCATGTTGAGAAAATTTCTTCGAACTGGGGCAATTATGTCGAGATCTGATAAATCTCTCCACAAGCGTGTGAACTGGGGCAATCACGTCGAGATTCGATAAATCTCTCAAAGACTAGTCGGTCAGAGACAAATGTACTGCAAGGCTTGTACTGGGGCAAGTCACTTCAAGGGCGCGAGAAATTTTTCCCTTCAGAACACAGTCAATCGATAGCACCTCTGCAAGGTTCAGAATACTGTGGCAGAACATTTCAGGTCATTACGAACCCTCTCGAGGTGGTTCACTTCATGAATCATGAAGTATGGGACAGTTATGTCCAGACCGGATACATCTCTAAGAGTTTGAAAACCCTGGGGCATTGTTGAACGCCAGGTTTTATGTAAAATCCTCTTAAGATGATTGGTTCAAGTAGACCCTGTGGTCTGGGGTAGGGTGGAGAGTTAAAGGAACTGTGTTTCGCTCTTGACAATCAATATGCAGAAACTTGAAGCACTGAGTGGTTCGCAATGTGGGACTTTTGGAGTCTTTTCCCTCCAGCAAAGAGCCAGAGGGTATCTTTTTCCAGCAAGGTGTGGGAATTATTATTCTTCCTCAAGCAGAGAATTGTCCTACGTTCGAAAAGGGCTTTTATGAAGGTTTCTTATCTCTAGCAGTACAGATGGAATCCTCACTCTCAACAAAGTAAGATGATAGAATATCGTCAAAAAGACGATGAGGAGTCAGAGTGTTCTCTTCCTCAACGGTCAGATCTAGTCATCTCAAGTAATTCAAAGTCCAATCTTCATTGGTACCTCCCCAGTAGAGCTGCTCTCTTCAACTTTGAAGTCTGATCGTCCTCAGCAGTTTGCTGCTCTCCCCAGTCAGAGTATCGAGGATCGTCTTCCTCAACAGAGTAAAGAGGTAATTCCCCAAGCGGAGTCGTTGAGGATCGTCCCCCTCAGTAGGATATAAGAGGTTTACCCCCCATCCAGAGTTGTGATTTGGCTCATCCTTCCTCAGCAGGTAGCCAGAAATTGTCATTTCTGCAGTCTCTCCAGCAAGAGATTGATGGAGCATCTTCTTTGATCAAAGATGGTGTTTCCCCGCAGAATATGGGGCAGTCGTTTTTTCCTTAGCTAGTCAGGAAACATTTGTTTATCCCCTAGCAGAGTGGATGTTGACAACTACTATTTTCCAAGCAGATGTGCTGATGATGATCAGTACTCTTCAGCAGGATAAAGGTGCTCATATCCCCAAGCATAGTCTGGTGGTGATTGGTATCCCCAGCAGGTCGTAAGTCCAATCGTTTTTGGCAGGCGTCAAATCCAAGTTCTGAAGTATTTGATGATCCCCAGCGGAGGAGTTTCCATTTTCAGTATTTGGTTTCCATCCCCAAGCAGAGTTTGTTGGCGATTAGTATCCCCAACAGGTTTTGAATCCAGGTTCTGAAACATTTGGTCATCCCCGGCGGAGGAGTTTCCATCTTCAATTCTCAGTTCCTCCCCGATTGAGTGGGTTTTCTCTCGGAGATTCGTCCATCTCCAGCAGAATTGGGATTGTGATCTTCCCTAGCAGGGTGAAGTTTTCCTCAACATGTTTTCTTTGGTTTGATGACAATGTAGTTTGTCGTCCTCAGTGGAGTTGCTTCTGTTCTCACCGTTTATTTCGCTGGGACGGTCTTTTTGCATTGCATAAGCATTTTTTACATGGCCTCCTCCTAAATGCGTAGCATTTCCACTTCGTGTGGAGCATTACGGCAAAATTCAAAAATATGGATCCGAAGCATAAGCCAGGTTTGAGTTTTCCTTCGTCAGGAAAAACTGGATTTCAGGAAGATATCATTCGACTTTACTCCACAAGTGTTGGGTTTAGTCATTCAAAGTGATATTTGATAGTCCCACGGCAGAGTGTTTCGCCAGGATTGTGAACCCATGATCTCTTTTCACCCCTTTCGTCCAGGTGGTCTTTTGATCCATCCCTTCAGGGTTATTTTACCATGACACCTGTCCGTGTTTCCTTCAGCACCCGTCCGTGTTTGAACCTTTGATTTCAATACCCGTCCGTATTGACCTGTTGATAACGCCCGTCCGTGTTCAGTTCATCATTTTAATCCCCAATAAGACCAATCCCCAGTAGAGTGAACTTTCTTTACACTCATCCGTGTATTTTTTTTATACCCGTCCGTATTGAATCTCTTTACACCCGTCCGTGTACCTTTTTCGATACCCGTCCGTATTGAATCTCTTTACACCCGTCCGTGTATTCTTTTTCGATACCCGTCCGTATTGAATCTCTTTACTCCCGTCCGTGTATTTTTTTGGATACCCGTCCGTATTGAATCTCTTTACACCTGTCCGTGTATTTTTTTTGATACCCGTCCGTATTGAATCTCTTTACGCCTGTCCGTGTACCTTTTCGATACCTGTCCATAATGAACCTTTTTACACCCGTCCGTGTACCTTATAAGTACCCGTCCGTATTGAACTTCTTTACACCCGTCTGTGTATCTTTTCGATACCCGTCCGTATTGAACCTCTTTACACCCGTCCGTGTATCTTTTCGATACCCGTCCATATTGAACTTCTTTACACCCGTCCGTGTATCTTTTCGATGCCCGTCCGTATTGAACCTCTTTACACCCGTACGTGTATATTTTCGATGCCCGTCCGTATTGAACCTCTTTACACCCGTCCGTGTATCTTTTAGATACCCGTCCGTATTGAATCTCTTTACACCCGTCCGTGTCTCTTTTCGATGCCCGTCCGTATTGAACCTCTTTACACCCATCCGTGTATCTTTTCGACACCCTTCTGTATTGAACCTTTTTACACCCGTCCGTGTATCTTTTTTATACCCGTCCGTATTGAACCTTTTTACACCCGTCCGTGTATCTTTTTGATACCCGTCCGTATTGAACCCTTTTACACCCGTCCGTGTATTTCTCGATACCCGTCCGTATTGAACCTCTTTACACCCGTCCGTGTACCTTTTCGATACCCGTCTGTATTGAAACTCTTTACACCCGTCCGTGTAACCTTTCGATACCCGTCCGTATTGAACCTCTTTTTACACCCGTCCGTGTATCTTTTCGATACCCGTCCGTATTGAACCTCTTTACACCCGTCCGTGTATCTTTTCGATACCCGTCCGTTTTGAACCCCTTTACACCCGTCCGTGTATCTTTTCGATACCCGTCTGTATTGAACCCCTTTACACCCTTCTGTGTATCTTTTCGATACCCGTCCGTATTGAACCCTTTTACACCCATCCATGTATCTTTTCGATACCCGTCCGTATTGAACCCCTTTACACCCGTCCGTGTATCTTTTCGATACCCATCTGTATTGAACCCCTTTACACCCTTCTGTGTATCTTTTCGATACCCGTCCGTATTGAACCCTTTTACACCCGTCCATGTATCTTTTCGATACCCGTCCGTATTGAATCTCTTTACACCCATCCGTGTATTTTTTTTGATACCCGTCTGTATTGAATCTCTTTACACCCGTCCGTGTAACTTTTCGATACCCGTCCGTATTGAACCTCTCTTTACACCCATCCGTGTATCTTTTCGATACCCGTCCGTATTGTACCCCTTTACACCCGTCAGTGTATCTTTTAGATACCCGTCCGTATTGAACCCTTTTACACCCGTCCGTGTATCTTTTCGATACCCGTCCGTATTGAACCTCTTTTTACACCCGTCCGTGTATCTTTTCGATACCCGTCCGTATTGAACCCCTTTACACCCGTCCGTGTATCTTTTCGATACCCGTCCGTATTGAACCCTTTTACACCCGTCAGTGTATCTTTTCGATACCTGTCCGTATCTGATATATTTAATTCCTTGACACCCGTCCGTGTTTATCCTCAGCATAGCTAACACTCGTCCGTGTTGTGACAGTGCAGCATTTATTGCTTGTTCCCTTGTGGAGTCGTCCCTCCTTTGAGGATTGCAAATTTCAGGTTTCTTTTGGTATTCAATCTCCGTGAATCCTTTGAACGCATGACAGCCGTTGCTACCATACCTTCAGATCCAAGTTGATTGAATAGGGGCAGCTGTAACACCCCAAAATTTTCCCTTTTGTTTTGAAGCTAACTGGCTTATGTTTCTTTGCATTTCTTGCATTAGCATTTGTGCATAACATTGGTTCTTGGCATGGGATCGAGGTATTTTCTAGCAGCTCACAGCATTATCAGCTCCGACATTATTTTCAGCAGTATTCAGGGGCAAGCAGATGGTTTTCAAGGTCTTTTGGAGCATCTATTTTGCTCATTAGGCGTTTTGATAATCAGGAGCTTCAACAGTCATTTTCCGATCAAGCGATCCGGTATCAGGCATTATTATTTCAGTAGGATATTCTGAGGTGTCAGCAGGAATTTGTGTTCTTTTCAGGTGTTACTCAGTAGCAATATCAAGTTTTGAGTTTCAGAGGTTTAACGGGTTCAAAACAGCTATCAGAAGTCACTTTTCCAAGTTTCCCTCCAAAAAGCGCCAAAATTCAAATTTTGTACTGTGTAACCGGTTACAGCGTAACTGCTAACCGGTTACTTTTTTCTTTTTCTGCGTATTTTTTCAGTTTTTGAACTGAGTATCCGGTTATCAGTTATGCTGTAACCGGTTACTCTGGGCAAAATTTGAAAATTTCAGATTGCATCATTGGTGATCATGTGCTTAGCATGTGCACGTGGGGGAAGGATCTAGAATTGATATTTTCATCATTTTCCTCCCAAAATTCACATTCCTTCCAACATTTTCCACTCTAATTCCTCATTTCCTTTCCTAATCCACTTTTCACCCCAATTTCCACCCACTAAACCTCACTCCAAACCACATTTGAATTCCTAACCTAGCTTCTATTTAAGCTCACTCATTCCAAACCAAGAGGGACCTAGATCATTTTCACTCTCCAATTTTTCAGAATTTCTCTCAATTCTCTCAACTTTTCTCTCATTTCCTAAAACCCTCACTCAAAGTTTCATCATCAAAGTTCATCAAATTTCACCTTGGAATTTGTTGATCTTGAAACTAAACCACCATCCATTCATCAATTCTTGAAAGAATCTTGGATTTGCTACTGTTTTGGAGTGTGGAATCACTTTTGGGAGCAGCTTTTCATTATTTGAGTTGTTCTAGCTTGGATCTTGGTTGTTCATGCTTGGATCTTGAAGTTCATCACATAGATCTTTGGTTTTCTTGCTTGGATTCACCAATTTTCGTGCTCAACAATCACCAAGGAAAATCTCAGCTTTGTAGGTTGGTTTTCCTTAGATCTATGCTTGATTTAGCTTAATTTCAACTTATGCATTGTAGATCTTTGGTTTGTAATGGGATTTGATCCATTTTCTTGATTTGATTAGTGATCTTGTTGTTTGATTGATGAAATTGATGTTTGATTACTGATATTTGATGTGAATTCTCGTGCATTGTTGATTACATGATCATTGGATATGATTGCATGAGTGATTTGATGCTGAAAAGTGCTTTTGAAACTGAATTTTTTCACCACTCTCCCAGAGTAACCGGTCAGCAGTTATGCTGTAACCGGTTACACTGTGTATTTTCTGCGTAATTTGTACAATTTTGAACTGTGTAACCGGTTAGCAGTTATGATGTAACCGGTTACCACTGAAGCAGAACTTGATTTTCTTGCATTCTCTTGGTTGTTTGAGATCCTTTTCATGTTTAAACTTTATGGATTGATATGATGATGATTGGTGGATTGTTCTTGAGCTATTTCAACACACACCACTGTATGAACATGATTTTTCGACACGCGTTCTTTTGTTTCTCATTGAACGTTAATGCTTGCGTTGTTGATTAATTGTTGTGATGATCACGTAATGCACACACTTTGAGCTTGTTAATTACTAATTGATGATGATGATGATTGCTGGATAATTATGTGCATGTTCATTTGCTTTCGATTTCATGAGGTGCATACTTGATTAAACTTGATCATATGCTTAATATTGTGCATTCTTTCATAATGTGATGCATTCTTCCACAATGCTTTCAAGTCTATTCCATGTGACCTCTAATGTGTTTGTGGTCATGATCAATTGTTTGATACGTATGATGCATGTTGAGTCAAGTTATGATGCATGCTGCCCTGCCCTTTCCATGGTTGTTTATGTACATACATGCTGTCATATGTGTTGCCTCACATACACATGTTGTTTGTGGCTTTTTACACCTGTTTTCATGCTGGATTGTATGCTGTGAAATGCTGATTGGTGTTTGTGTTTGATTTTACTGCTGTTTGGTGCAAGTGTACTGTTGTAGGTGCTGTTCCTTTTCTTTTTCCTTTGACTCATTTCATTCCTTTGAATCTCAAGACTTGTTTAAGTCTTGGATTCTCTCCCTTTAGAGCTACCTAGTCCAACTTAATTTCCAATTAAGCTTGGAGTAGGATTAGCATTAGGTTTTAGGTAGTCGTCTCTCCTAAGCCTCACTAACCATAGGATCTCTTTTGCATGATAGAGTTTCCTTCGGGTCGTCTCTCTTCTCATCTCAAAACTTCTTGAAAACACTTAATAAAGATAAAGTGTATTACGCACGAGCCTTAAGCGTGGGGAATGAGAAATGAGGGACTTCCTCTCATCTTTCTAGAGTGCTTAGCGGGCGTCCTATCTTGGGACGATTCTTTAAGTATTCATCCCTGTGCCCTAGACTTTGGTGCAATGCAGGTTATGAACTAACTAAAAAAAACACTTCTGTCTAAAAAGCACAAAAACAAATTCAAATCTTTTTATCCTTCGGGATTGTTGGGTTTCAAATTTCATTTTCAGAAAAGAGCTCGTCGCTCACGTAAAAAACACTTACCCATTCGTGGTCGTACCCACGAACTACATTAGCTCTGATTCCTCTCTCTCTCATCCGATTGAGGATATATAGGCACAAGACAACAATTGTCTTGGTGAGCAACCTTCCCCCACAGTTCCCATCCGAACTACATTGACTCTGACTTTCCCATTGCACAGAGGGAGTACGTAGGCCTATGGCATCAAATATGTCCTACTGAGTCCGTCTTAGTCACCCCTATCCCCATTTTCTTTTGTTCAGCCATAGATAGTAGGACAACTCACCCTCTGTTTAGACAACAAGCGTGGATCCCATCGAGTACGATGGATGCGTGTGGTGCTAACACCTTCCCCTCGCATAACTGACTTCCGAACCTGGACTATGGTTGCGATGACCATGTCTTTCCCCCTTTCTCTTCAGGTTTATGCAGTGTTTCCTTTCCCTCTCTCGGGATAAATACACATTGCTGGCGACTCTGTGTTTTCTGCGCCACTCTCGCGTTTGTACCATTGGATGCGAATCTTTCGGGAGCGACAGTATGCCTTAAAAATGTGTGTGAACTACTATGTGAAAAGTGATGTTTTATGTGATGTGTGATTATATGTGTTTACTTGTAATATTTGTGTTATGCCATATCTATCTAATTGTTGTTAAGTATGAATGAAATATGCATGCTTAAAATGAATTAGGTAGAGTGAGGAAACTTTACCCCATAACAACTTGTTAGTGGAACCTAGTAATGGCTAGAGAGTGATAGAAACTCTGGATGACGACGCTCATGCATTCATTGGCGAGTTATGGCCTGGAGTAGATAACCTCGATAGCAAGGCTCGGGCACCTGATGCAGGAAGGTACATCCGTGCCGAGATTGGTCTAGAGGAGAGTGAAACATTAGTATGGAACATGTGTGAACTATTGTGATTATGAGAAAAGGCAAGAGAGGCCTTAAGACTAATATGGCCTTGTGATTGTCGAATACAATCACGTTGTGTATATGATCACGTAATCGTAACCATTTTATTTTAAGTTGCCCTAGAGAGGCCTTCATGAGTCTCGAGCTCCTCTGAAGTGCAGGAAGAATTACTTGGCAGGTTTGATTCCCGTGTGTAGTATGAATGGAACCTACGGGTAGAGACTTGTGATGGTGTACGGGCCGTGTGAAGTGACGGATCACGGTGTACGGGCCGATGATCCCGAATCCATTTTGTATGCCAAATAAACTACAAGGATCCATGACTCGGATCGACTTCTAGACGTAGAAGCGGACGGGAAAAGGGGATGCCTTGGTATGATTATCGATTAGTGATATTGTGAGTTGGTGAACTCATGAACATGTTTCCATATAGTGTGAGATTGTGAACTCAAGGTCATTTCCCTTCCCCTTGACTTGAGTTAGGATTGATAGAACCTTGTAAAGCCGAGAGAATCTATAAGATAGGGAACTCACTGAAATTTGATGTATCTCACCCCACTATTGTTGATTATTTTCAGGAGGTATTTGCAGGTATGATTTACAAGTGGAGCTATGCTTGGATGTTTCAAGAGAAGCTTAGTTGAGCTCATTCCGCTGTGTATTATTTTGTTGTATACAATTGAGGATATTGTATATTATTCTTAGATTTTTATTTTTGGCTAGTTTCCATGACTTGTGCCATATGTTGTATTTATATTTTAGAAATGGACAAGTATGTGAACTATGTCATTAGGCACTTTTGATGTGTCAGTACCAAATAAAACACTTGTATGGTATTATTCTAGATGAATATTATACAGGGCGTTACACCTACTAAGCAATTGAAGAACAAGGTTCCTGAAGAAGTGTGGAGTGGCAAACGACCATCAGTGAGTCAACTTAAGGTGTTTGGCTCTATGTGTTACAAGCATGTTCATGATGCAAGAAGAAGGAAGCTTGATGACAAGAGTGAACCATGGTTCTGGTAGGATATTATAAGACTGGTGCATATAGGCTATTCAATCCAATTAATGAGAAGATAGTGTTGAGTCGAGATATTGTGATTGATGAAAATTCTATCTGGAATTGGAATTCTAGTAATTTAATTAACAAGCCATTGATGAGCTCTGATTTCGACGAAGAAACTGATGAAGTCGAAGTTGAAGCAGTTGCTGACATTCCCGACACAGAGGCTATGGCTGGAACAAGCCAAAGACCTCGGCGAAATAGAGTTCCTCCAACAAGACTTCATGATTATGAAGTACTGGTGATGATGAAGTCACACCAGATGGAGAATTAGTTCATTTTGCTTTACTTGCATATGCTGAACCAATCAACCATAATGAAGCTTTAAAAATTCAACAGTGGAAGTTAGCTATGGTCGAAGAGTTACAGGCAATCGAAAGAAATAACACATGGGAGTTAGTCAAATTGCGAGCACATACAAAAGCTATCGAAGTAAACTGGGTGTTCAAGTTGAAACACAATGCTAATGGGTCGATAGCAAGACATAAAGCAAGATTAGTAGCTCGAGTGTTTCTTCAAAGAGAAGGACTTGACTACTCTGAAGTATTTGCTCCAGTAGCAAGACTGGAGACTGTTCGACTAGTGGTAACATTGGCATATAACCAAGGTTGGTCGACATTTTACTTAGATGTGAAGTACGCATTTTTGAATGGTCCGTTAAACGAAGAGGTCTATGTCACACAACCTCCTGGGTTTGTGATTCAGAAGGAAGCAAGTAAAGTATATAAGTTGGACAAAGCGCTCTATGGCCTCAAGCAGGTACCTAGGGCATGGAACAAGAAGATCAACTTATACTTAGTCAAATTGGGATTTGTCAAATGCAAGTCTGAGTATGGTGTCTATGTTCAGGTTGTAGCACCAGATATAACAACCATCTGCTTATATGTCGATGACTTGTTGGTAACTGGAAATAGCTTGGAGAACTTGTCGAAGTTCAAAGAGCTGATGATGAAGGAATTTGAAATGTCGGATCTGGGAGAATTGTCTTATTTCCTAGGCATGGAATTTCAAATGCTGAAGCAAGGTATGGTGCTACATCAAAGGAAGTATGTCAAAGAGATACTCAAGAGATTCAAAATGGATGATTCAAATCTTGCATCCTCGCCTGTCGAACTAAACTTGAAGTTGGAGAATCATGGAGAGGAAGACAAAGTTGATGTAACTTTGTTCAAACAAATAGTTAGATCTCTGAGATATGTTTGCAACAGTTGACCTGATATAGGTTTCGCAGTCGGATTAGTGAGCAGATTCATGGGTGAACCAAGAGTGTCACACATGAAAGTTGCAAGAAGAATTCTGAGATACTTAAAAGGAACAACAGATTCTGGAATTCTATTTCGACGAGATTCTGAAGGCAAAGAAGTAATAGTTAATTGCTTTTCAGATGCTGATTGGTGTGGAGATAAGGAAGATCGGAGAACTACAACTGGCTATTTCTTTCAAGTATTTGGTGCCCCAATCTCATGGTGTTCGAAGAAGCAACATGTGGTGGCATAGTCATCGTGCTAAGCAGAATATATAGCAGGATACTATGTTGCATGTCAAGCAATTTGGATTACATTAATACTTGAAGAAATGGAGGTCGAAGTGAAGAAACCTCTTGTGTTGCAAATCGACAACAAGTCAGCCATAAATCCGGCGAAGAATCCAGTTTTGCATGGAAGGAGTAAGCATATTGAAGCCAGATTTCACTTCTTGAGGGAAAAGGTAAATCGAGGTGAACTTGAAGATAGGCATTGCTCAAGTGAAGCACAGTTGGCCGACATTTTCACCAAAGGATTGAAGATCGACAGATTCCTGAATTTGAGAAAGAAATTAGGAATAGTTCAGATCGACTATGACTAGCGTATGCTCGACAACTTGGATTATGGGGGTGTGTTAAAATATTAGATTAGATTTGATTAGATTTGATTAGATTTAATATTTAAAAATAATCCAAGTTGTGTTAGCCCAAGCCCAATTAGGGTTGTATATAAATAGTCCTAGTTTGTATCATTATTTACACAATTCAATAATACAAATCCTTATTTCCTCATTCTCTCTATTCTCTCCTCACTAAAAGTGCCTCACGCACTAACACAATGCAGTGCAAGATTTCTCCCTGAACAATAAATTATACAGAGCTGTAAACTGTGCACTAGTACCTTTATACCAAAGACTAAGGATGCAAAAAAGGTAAAGGACATGAGACATATTGCTTGCTGCACTACCCTATACATTTTTAAGATCCCCACTAATAGGTTGAGCAAGGTTATCAACACTATTATTGATGACAGCCAAACTGCCTTCATTTTCGGAAAAACTATCCATGATAATATCATTATGGTACATGAATTAATTAGGGGCTATAATAGGAAGCATATATCTCCCAGATGCACCTTGCAAATTGATCTTCAAAAGGCATATGACACTGTGGAATGAGATGCTCGGGAGAAAATATTGAAGGAGATGAATCTCCTTATTAAATTCATTAATTGGATTATGGTGGCTGTCAGGTCTGTGTCATATAAGTACTTAATCAATGGCCAGATGAGCAAGATTTTGAAAGTAGAGAGGGGAATGAGACAAGTTGATCCAGTCTCTCGCATTCTGTTTGTTTTGATCATGGAATACCTCCATAGAAGTTTGGCCATTTTGTAAGACATCCCCAGTTTCAGTTATCATCCCAAATGTGTCAAACTTAGGATTATTAATGTGTGTTTTGCTGATGATCTTCTCCTCTTTACCAGAGGTGATGAGATATCAGTTCAGCTCTTAATGGTTGTGTTCAATCAGTTTTCTGTGCCAACAGGGCTTAGGGTCAATCCTGCTAAGTGTAAGGTCTATTTTGGAGGGAAAAATGTGCAGGACCAATAGAGAATTTAGAATGTTACTGGTTTTGTAGAAGGCAAGCTTCCTTTTAAATACCTTGATGTCCCTTTATCCAGCAGGAAAATAACTAGTAATCAATGCCAACATTTATTTGACAAAATGCTAGCCATAATTCAACATTGAACAACCAAGTTACTGACATATGCAGATAGATGCCAATTAGTGAAAAGTGTCTTATTGGCTGTGTCTGGTTATTGGATGCAAGTCTTCCCCATTCCAAAGAAGATCATAAAACACCTTGAAACTATCTGTAGAAACTTCTTGTGGTCTGGGAAGGCTACGGGCAAAAAATATTTTGTGGCTGGGGAAAGAGTTTGCGAGCCTAAAAACTCTGGGGCCTAAACATAATTGCTCTAGTGGATTGGAATAATGCTACTTTGCTCAAGCTTTTATGGAACCTGCACATCAAGGCTGACAAGTTGTGGACTAGATGGGTTGGCACATACTTTATGAAGGGAGAGCCTGTTATGCAATGACAACCCAACACTACTACTTCTTGGATAATGAAAAATATTGTGAAGTGTACAGAGCTAGTAAGCAATAACATTTACCGGAACACTAGTGTGCAGCAAGGAAGCTGTAAAATAGTTGACATGTATAAAGAACTTCATGGAGAAAAAAATTTTGTCAGCTGGAAAAATATGTTCATCAAGAACCATGCCAGGCCTAGAACGAGGTTTAACTTGTGGCTGGTGTTGCACGACTGATTGCCAACGAAGGACATGATGCAAATATTTGGAGTGCCCACTGATGGAAAATGTGTTTTCTGTCGGCAACAAGAAACATTGGATCACTTATTCTTTGATTGCAGGTACACAAAGAACATATCGCCGGACTGGCTCCATTTGAATGGTTATGAGAGAATTGTATCCAACTGGAATATTAAGGGAAATTGGCTCATTCATGAAACAACTAAAAAGGGATGGAGAAGATATATTCTAAAGATGATGATTGGTGAAACAACTTACCATATTTGGCATGCTAGAAAAGAGTTTTTAGGTATTAATCGTAAAAGAGTTTTTAGGTATTAATCAATAAATTTTATTCAAATTAAATATTATAATTTATGATTTTTATTAAATTGATATATTTTATTTAGAATTTAAAAGTTATATTTAGTGGATGACCCACGAACCAAACCCAACCCAACCCATTGATGAGCGGGTTGGTTTGGTTCGGGTTTAGTCTTAAAAGTACGGGTTGAACACTCAACCCAATCCAAAGAATATTGATCAGATCGGATATTGGATTTAATCAAATTAGACTCAATCCAACCCGCAAACACCCATAATTTGAACCTATATAAGCTATTACTCCATCCGTTCCTTTTTAAATGTCATTTTTTGACTTTTTACACTTACCAAGAAAGCTAATCAATATAGTTATTTTTCAAACAACAATTCTCCTTTTACCTATAATACCCTTAATTAGTTATTACATTCATCTAACTTTTTTTCTCTCTGTAATAATTATTTAGGGGTAATTTTGACAAAAGTGCAATTAATACTACCTTGAACTTTACAAATGACAATTAAAAAAAAACAAAAACTTATTCTAAAAATGACACTTACGGAGGGAGTAGTTACTATAAGTGTTCTGATAGATTATAATGTCTATTTGTCTATGCATTTAAACAAATAGGATATTGCATATCAAACTATTAAATGTTGTGCAAGAGATATAAATTATAATTTCAGATTTCATGCTTGTATATTAAGAAAGATGTTCAAGAGATATAAATAGTATATGTCATACCCCAAATTTTGACCACTAGGATTTCCCATCATTGTGCAAATCATCATCACAATATGGATCGGCCATCATACTTCATCAGTCTCCCCAAAGATGGGTGAGCATCCACTACAATCAAGAATTAGGGTTTCAAGCCCTCTCAGAGTTCTTAGACAAAGGATCAATCAAGGAATGACATGATCTTCAACTTGTCTAACCTCTAAAATATCCGCAATGGATCAAAAGGACTCCCACTTCAAGGATCAAGTACAAGGCTGCTCCCTTCTAGGTGGATAAAGTCTCATGATCGACAGTGTCACCAAATTAGGGTTTTGGTCGACCAGGGCCTCCAGATGGAAATTTTTCATCTGGGCACAAGCCAATGATCCAAAACCTAACCTAATATACTCCATGGAACCTCATGGACCCAATCATCAAGTCAATTTTGCCTCAGGGGATGCATTCATCAAAAATCAGGAATTAGGGTTTCTTTACCTAATTCACCCCTAAGTTGACTTTTGGGACAAATCATGAGCCAAAACCTCAAGAGAGGGTTTGAGGGTCTCTAATGAACTATATTGATCAATTTACAACAATGGATTAATCCAAGAAGCTTGAGCAACAAGTCTCAATTTCATCTGCACCACAGTTAGGGTTTTAAGGAAAAAGTCAACTGTAACTTTGACTTTTGACCAGGACATGCTCCCAAGCCCTATGACATGCATCAATATACCCTATGAAACCCATGGAACATGTCCATCAAGTTTGATTTAGGTCAAGGACATGATTTCCTGAAGAATTACACAGTTTGGAATTCATCTAATAAAAAGTCAATTGTGCACAAAAGTCAACTTTGACTTTTTGAGATTTTTCACCAAAATGGATTTTTAACCCTAAAATGATGTTAATGTATGATTTGAATCATCATTCATCAAGAAAAATCAAGAAAAGTTGGATAACTTGTAAAAGGGGTAACCATAAAAAACTTAGAAAATTTTCTAAGTTAAAAATAAAGTGGTTAGGGTACCAACTTTGGAGGGCCATAACTCCTAAACCACAAAGCCATTTTCTCCTATCCAAGGCTTGATTTATAGATCTCATTGCCCTCTACAAAAACTTCAACTAGACCTAATTCCAACTCCTCATGGATTTTGAGTTATGGAGTGATCAAAATCAAGAAAAGTCACTTTGTTCCAACACTTAGTGAAAATTTCACTAAGTCAGATTTTGCCTTACTTTTTGACAAATGTAGGGGGATTTTTCACTTGGATTAAAAAGAGATCAAAACCAAACATGTTCAAACAGTTGTTGTATTATGTAAGGGCTTTCCAAAATGGCCAAGAACATTACCAAATTCAATTTGAGTCATGAGATATGACATTGGCAAGTTGCCTTGTTGAAATCTGTCAAGGCAAGGCAGATTTTGCATTATTGCTCGATTTGCCAAAATCAGCCAAATCCAAATGCTCCTATCCACTTGGACACCTCTGAGGATTGAATCTAAAGGGGACAATCACTGAGCCAAGACAATCACTCAAACCAATCACACACACACACACCTCATATACATCATATGTGAGCTGATCAAACACTTAAACAACAACTGGAACACTGATTTCTCAGAATCACCAGCCAATTGCTCAAGGTTTTAACCAAAGTGCAGTTGAGATGCCATGAAGTGATCCAGCCATTCTCAGTCAAGTCCAAGCATTGGGTGTAGGGAAGCTGTTAAGATCATCACAATTCATCTGTAACACCTCCTACTCAGAAATCAATTTGCTCTTGCTGTCACGACCTAGAGGTAAGCTTAAACTTGGTCATCTCTCAATCTATGCATATTTCCTCGCACAATACTTTTGCCAAATGTTCATAATCATGCATGGAATGTTTCCCCGCAAGTAATTGCTTTGTTTGAATCGTGTATTAAAAATCCCAGCCTTCATGCAGAAATTAGGGTTCATAAGGATTTATCGTGATTTCTTGTTTTATGCTTAATTTAAATGAAATTAATTATCATAAACATGATCGTGAGGTTGAGACGAGCATATTGATATGTGGATTGCATGATATAATCAAGTATTCAGTGAGATTGGATAGAAAATGTAAATCTGGGCAAGGCAGAAAACGCGCGTGTTCTTGGTCCATGTTCTTGGCGCCATTTTCATAAATTGAAATATTTGAATTTTGTGATTTTATTTAATTGATTCAAAAATTAATTTCTCTCTAAGTTTTAATGATTTTGAGTTGATTCTTTTTTTAATAATTCACAAAAATGTTAAAATATTTTATTTTCCCAAAAAATCCCAAAAATATTATTTATTTTGTATAATTGATATTTTTGCAAAGAATTAATGTTTTAATTGTTTTTAACATTTAAAATATTTTTCCACCTTGATTTTGCAACTTTTAATGCTTTCTAATTATTTTGTAGGTCAATACTTAATTTTTGAAGCATTAATCCAATATTACAATTTGTTTTTCCTATGTTAAACAATTTTGATTATTTTAATTGAATTTTTATTCAATTAAAACACATTTTGAAAACAAATTAGGGTTTTTGGATTAATTCAACCCTCATAAATCATTTTCAAAACTCTTTGGGCCTCTAATAGAGTGTAAGACCCAATCCTTTTTTGACCAAATCATTTTTGGGCCTCAGTGTATTGTATAAGTCCCGATACCGTCAAAAAACAAACGGCGCGATCGTCGCCTTTTGAAAAATAACATTCTGGGCCTACCCTCGAGTAGTAAGACCCATTTCTTTTCTTAAAACTCTTTGGGCCTCTCCTTGAGATATAAGACCCATTTAAAACGTTTTGGGCCTCTTGAGAGAGTGTACTAATGGATTTCACTAATGGATTTCGGTAGAAGGAGAACTCATAGTTATACCTTCAAGGTTCCAAAGCTAGAGGATTTAAGAAGGTTAGTGAGGATGATCACAAACCCAGAGGCTTTCAGAGCCAAGCACGGAGGTTTGCTACCACTGTTAAGAGTCCATGTGATTGAGGGAATCATGGATGCGCTCATTCAGTTTTATGATCCAGTTTATCACTGTTTCACATTCCCGGATTACCAGCTCGCGCCGACGCTGGAGGAGTATTCTCATCTGATTGATTTACACATTACTGATCGAGCTCCATTTTCTGGAATGGAAGAAATTCCAAAGAATCATACCATTGCAAGAGCAATTCATTTGGACGAGTCTGAGGTCAGGACTCACCTAACTACCAAGGGTGGCATCCAAGGTTTGTCGACCCAGTTCTTGACAAAGAAAGCCCTGTATTTTGCCAGTATAGGAAACGTGACTGCTTTTGAAAGCGTCTTTGTCTTGCTCACCTACGGGTTATTTTTGTTTCCCAACATCAATAACTTCGTCGATATTAACTCCATTAAGGTTTTTCTCATTGGAAACCCTGTGCCGACTTTGCTCGAAGATGCGTATCATTCTGTACACTTGGGAAATTTGTACAGCGGAGGGGAGATCACATGCTGCGTACCTTTGCTTTACAAATGGTTTATCTCCCACTTGCCCAAGTCTGCTGCTTTTTGGGATTGTAAGAGTGCCTTACGTTGGTCGCAGAAGATCATGTCCGTTACCAACTCTGATATAGATTGGTGCAATAGGATCTATGATGGAATCAGAATCATTGATCGTTGTGGAAACTTCCCCAACGTACCCCTTATAGGAACTAAGGGAGGAATCAACTATCATCCAGTTCTCGTTCATCGTTAATTTAGGATACCCGATGAGACACGTCCCACGGGGTGTTCATCTGGAAGGTCTTTTCTTCAAGGAAGGAGAAAACGACAGAGCACTAAAGATGGAAATAGTGCACGCTTGGAAGCATGTTCATAAGAAAGGACGAGAGTCTCTGGGAAAACCAGACTGTGTCTCAGTGGAGCCTTATCTCCATTGGGTACAAACTAGAGCTCTCAAGCTAAAGATGCCTTATCCTTGTTACGGAATTCTTCCGCCGAGGGAACCTGTCATGTACTTCATGACGGAAACTGAAAAGCTTCAGGTTACTCTCAACAAAGTTCAAAAGGAGAGAAGGTCTTGGAAGAACAAGTACCGCACCCTCGACATAGAGTGCATCAAAATACAACAATTACTGAAAGAGAAAGATGCTCTGATTGAAATTTTGGAGCAACATGCTGTAGAGAATCAAGATGACCAAAGGAATTTGCTCGCTCCTTTCACCTGGCAAAGGAATGACAACCCGACAACGGCCCAAGAGCCCCGATCAAAGAAAAGAAAGATACTAGAGTCAGCACCCGATTTCTCTTCAGAGAGGACTCGGGACCCATTAGTTTAGGTTTCTGTTTTTGCACCTTGTAATCTACTGTGTTTTCGTTTCCGCAATCCTTTGAATTTCAATAAAAAGGGGTTTCCCCACCGTTTGATATTTGCAATCTAATTGTCGAAGTTTATTTTGATTAAACCAAAAACCAATTAATATAATCATTGCATTCATCATTCTCACATCGCGTATTCTTCTTATCTACGAATCTCACGTTTGTGTCTCGGTTCTAGAGTCAAACTGTCTCATTCGTATAATACTCGGGCCAATCGTCAGAAAAAGATGGATGATCTAGAGGAAGAAAACAGAGAGTTGAAAGAAGAGATCGACGCTCTGAGAGAAGATATGAGGAAGCTTCGTAACGACATGCAAGCCATGGCAGAAGCTCAGCTACAATGAACTGTGATCTCAGAGATCACCTCAACGCCCATAGTAGAAAAGTATGATCCTAGGTATCAAATGCCGAAAGATCGTCCTTGGGGCATGCCTGTTAACTATATCTCGGAAGGATATTTTCCGCCGATCACTGAAGATCATGGAATCACAACAGAAGCCGTTGGGCCTGAAGGTTACAAACTTCGGGAAAACGAAGATGCCAGGGGCATACTAAAGACTCCTGAAGGTTACAAACTTCGGGAAACGCCAAGACTCACTATCGTAGTCACGGTACCACCCTCTGTGGTGCACACTGTCCTGGAAGGATAGATTCCACAGACACCTTCTGGTAAGAAGGAAACTATGTTTGACAGAATGGAGGAATTTCAGGAGCAGTTCTTGGAAATGCAGAAGGAACTGCAAGCCATTCGCGGTCAGGATTTATTTGGAAAGGACGCCGCAGATCTCTGCTTGGTCCCAAATGTGAAAGTTCCGCACAAATTTCAAGTGCCCGACTTTGAAAAGTACAAGGGTAACTCTTGCCCTCAAAGCCATCTGGTGATGTATGCCCGGCGGATGTCAGCTCAGACGGAAAATCAGGACCTACTAATTCACTACTTTCAGGATAGTTTAACCGGTGCCGCACTCGAATGGTACATGGGTTTAAACCGTGCCACGATCAGCACATACACAAATACAATTTGGACATGGCACCCGACAGAGATCAACTCAGATCGATGTTGCAAAAGGACAAGGAAACCTTTAAGGAGTATGCTCAAAGGTGGCATAAAATTGCCGCTCAAATTTGTCCACCTCTTGAGGAAAAAGAGATGACAAAGATCTTCTTAAAGACCTTAAGCTCATTTTACAATGACCGAATGGTTGCCCGTGCGCCCAGTGATTTCACCGAAATGGTTGGCATGGGCGTACGTCTTGAGGAAGCCGTCCGAGAAGGACGTTTGGTAAAAGACACTGGATCGACGAGCGGTACTAAAAAATACGGTAGTGCTCTCCCTAAGAAAAAAAAGCAAGATATTGGGAATATCTCTCTCGGAAAGCAAAGGCGACGTTATCAACCGGTAGCAGTTGTGACTCCTGCTATCAACCCTGCGTCTATTCCTACGTATAAACCTCAGGTTGCGCAGAGCCAACCTGATCAACAAAGGACACAACAGCCTCTTCAGCAGGCTCGTCCTCCATACAACAACAACCGTACAACACGGCCACTAGGATTTGATCATATACTCGTGTCGTACACATAGCTGTTTCCATTACAACTGGCTAAGGGGCACATTCAAATTAAATCTCCTCTTACAGTACCAGAAAATATGCCTTTTTGGTTTAAGGTGGATCAAACTTGCCCTTATCATCAAGGAGGTCCAGGGCATAACATAGAGACTTGTCTCAATTTCAAGTCCGACGTGTAAAAACTTGTTAGGAGCGGGGTCTTATCCTTCAAGGATACGAATCCTAATGTTCTCACGAATCTGCTGCCTCAACACGAGAAAGCTGCAGTCAATTTGATAGAAGGAGATACTAATGATGTCTATCAAATTCATGATGTACTCTTGTTGAAAACCAATCTGGTCAAGATGCATTATACACAGAGTGGATATGGCCATGTGCCATCTCATAGCTATCACCAGTGTGATATCTGCTCTAAAAATAATCAGGGATGTTCTGTAGTGCAAGAAGCTCTACAGGAATAAATGGATCTCGGATGGATCCAAGAGCACTGAGTTCGTGGAGTTAACATGGTCTACACAAATTCCAACGTCATTCAGAACCATGACATCTGTGCAATGAATGTAAACTTGGTGGCGATGCACTCAAGGCAAAACCAGTATCATAATCTGTCGCGGCATGATTACAGTTCTTGTCTGACTTGCTCGGTAAACAAACAGGGATACTCTTTCATACAAGAGGCCCTCCAGCGTCTGATGGATCTTGGATGGATCCAAGACTACCATGATAGGAACTCCTATCAAATCAACATGGTTCAGATCTTTGACATTCGCGTGATGAATACCAACTTAGTAGAGTTACATGCTGAGCAGGTCCGACTCGGATTCTTAACATCACATGACTATCAAAGCTGTAGGGCGAGTTGCGAAAACGATCGAGTTTGTACCCTTATCCAGGAGGCACTTCAGCACTTGTTAAATCACTGGTGGATGCCAATTTATATGGATGAAGATACTCAGCAGATTAGTATCAATAATAGAAACCCCACTCGGCGTCAGAGTCAGGATGTTCGATCTGTGGAAGCTAACCTAGTGAGATTACATTGTATTCAAAGTGGGTGTGGCCAGGTGCCACCACACAACTATGAATGTTGCGGCGTCTGTTCGGAAAGTAACCAAGGGTGTTACCTTGTGAGAGCAGCTCTTCGGGGTCAGGTAGATCTTGGAGTGATTCGCCCATATCCGGGTTCTGGACCCGTCAATTGGTCGCCGAACTACCTTACCGAGCAAGTTGAGGACGTTGTCATGATCTCTGGTCATCACAGGACCAGGGATGTTTTTGCCATTATCCCTCTACTTGACGAATCTAAAGTTCCCAGCCGGGAACGGATCGAGATTAATTATGATGGTCAGAAAAATCATAAGGTTCCCATAGTCATCTATCTGTCGGGACCAACACCGTATGAATCAGCTAAGGCTATCCCTTACAAATACGGTGCAACGACAGTTGAAAATGGAAAGGAAATTCCATTACCCTCCGCCGTGAATATTGCAGACATCAGTCGTGTAACACGGAGTGGTAGAATCTTCAACCGAGGGGTTGGGGAACTTAACAAGGAAAAGGAACTTCAGACGGAAACTCCTGATCCACCAGTCGGTCAATCCAGTAATACCGACCTTTCGAAAAATAATGATGAGATGCTGAAGCTCATCCAAAGGAGTGAATACAACATTGTTGATCAACAGTTACAAACTTCTTCCAAGATCTTGGTATTATCGTTGTTACTCAGTTCAGAAGCCCACAGGGAGGCTCTATAGAAAGTCTTGGAGCAAGCCTTTGTGGAACAGGATGTAACAATCAGACAATTTGATAGCATTGTCTCTAACATCACTTCCTGCAATAATTTGGGATTTAGTGATGAGGAATTACCCGAAGAGGGTCGTCGTCATAACACGGCGCTCAACATCACGGTTAATTGCTAGGACGATGGTTTAGCCAGCGTACTGGTAGACACAGGGTCAACCCTGAATGTTATGCCGAAGTCCACTTTGATGCAATTATCATTCAAAGGCCCTCCGATGAGAATCAACGAGGTTGTCGTCAAAGCATTTGACGGATCCAGAAAAACAGTTATCGGCGAAGTTGATCTTCCCATAACTATTGGTCCTCACACTTTCCAAGTCACTTTCTAGGTCATGGACATCCAGGCAACGTATAGTTGTTTATTAGAAAGACCTTGGATACATCAGGCTGGAGCGGTCACTTCGACCCTCCACCAAAAGCTAAAGTTAATCAAGAACGATCAACTTGTCACAGTTTGTGGGGAACAAACCTTGCTTGTAAGCAACTTGTCATCATCTACTGGCATAGAACCTGAGGAAGTTATTGGAACTCCGTTCCAAGCACTGTCGGTGGGCAAGGACAATCAATCCCAAGGAGGAACCTCGATTTCCTCATACAAAGATGCTATCAAAGTGGTCGAGAGTACCAATACAACAGGATGGGGACGGCTTGTCATTCCTATTGACAATAAAACAAAGAAGGGTCTTGGTTTTTCTGCAACCTGTACCCGGACAGCTGCCAACGATGAAAGTCTTCATCCCCTTCAAAACTTCTTCCACAGTGGAGGTTTTCTTCACCCGGTGTCTCAGGCAGTACATGCTATCAATGAGGAAGATCCCTCCGACACAGATGAAGAATGGAAGTCCTATCTGAACGAGGACGGTTATATGTCTCAAGAAGAGGTGCCTACGCCATTTTGCTATCCCGCACAGAGTCCGAGATTTATACCAAAGTCAGATGTCGAAATGATATACGGAGATTGTGATCCGGAAGGATGCCGTGCTCCGCCAAATTCATTAGAGGAAGACACTCTGGTGAAAGACAACTTTGACCACAATTACTATGGCCCAATGGATGGTCTGCCAATGTGGCAGCCTTACCCAGGAAACTTGGGGCAAGAGAGTTAGCCGAACAATGAAAATCAGCTGACCATCATTGAACAGAATACCTGTGTCCCCACCATGTCATGGGATCAACACTCAGGTCATTCAGAAACTACTCAACATGAAGATGAATTTGCAACGGTTGCAGGACTTGAATTCATCAACTATGTTTTTCCTGAGGTCAACGTCATCGAGAGAGATGACTCCTCCAGTTCCAGAGAAGTGTGGGACACCTTGGGACAACCGAGTGGAAAATATGACTATATGGTCAAGTACACCGCTCCCGAAAGCTCTCGTATCAGGCTCGAAGACATCCAACCAACTGGATGGGGAGTTACAGCTGAGAGCACAAATGCTATGCAAAATGCAACTGAGGAATCCTCCTACGACAATTCTGCCTGGGAGACAGATTCCAATGATCCCGGTCCACCAGAAATCAGTGTTATTTCTGAAGGCAAATCAAGGAAGGTGCCAGACTTTGTGATTCACCGAGGAGTTCGCCGTCAATGGGTTGCCGTCGAGGTTCTGAAGATCGTTCATCAGTCAAAGTAATTGCCATCTTTAACCTTTCACCCTGCCCAGGTGAAACGGATGTTTTGATAGGGCTCGCTTTCTGTAAATTTTCCCTCTTCGCTTAGCCCAAAGCGACAGAGTTTTGTTTTATAGGGTTGTGGTTTCAAGGATCGACTTGTTCATTAATAAAATAACGTCGTTCTGTAATTTCCGCATTAATTGTTGTTTTCTCTTTTTGCTTTTTCAGAAAATGGTAATCCTAAAAAACAATTCAAATAAAAACAAGCTGTAAAATAAAACACTGTACACACTTGCATTTTCTCTATATCTTCTAAACACGAATCATCACGTCATGCAGATTGCTTGTTTTAAACCCCGTTGAAACATACGATCCGATGCCTTTTCCCAACTTTGAGTTCCCGGTATTCGAGGCTGAAGAAGAAAATAACGACAAAATTCCAGAAGAGATCTCTCGACTACTCAGACAAGAGGAAAGGTCCATTGAACCTCACAAAGAGCCGTTGGAAACGGTAAATTTGGGTTCAGAAAAAGAGAGAAAAGAAATCAGGATTGGGGCACTGCTCAGTCCAGCTGCCAAAGAGAGTTTGATAAAGCTTCTCAAAGAATTCCCCGATATATTCGCTTGGTCCTATCAGGATATGCCAGGGTTGGATACCAGCATCGTGGAACATCACTTACCGTTGAGATTGGAATGTCTGCCAGTAAAGCAAAGGTTGAGACGCACTCACCTGGACATGGCCATCAAAATCAAAGAGGAGTGCAGAAACAGATCGACGCGGGTTTCCTCGCCACGTCAGAATATCCTCAATGGTTAGCCAACACCGTACCCGTTCCGAAAAAGGACGGAAAGGTCAGAATGTGTGTTGATTACAGGGATCTAAACAAGGCAAGTCCAAAGGACGACTTTCCTTTACCACACATTGACATGATGGTAGACAACACAACAAAGTTCAAAGTTTTTTCCTTCATGGATGGATACTCGGGCTATAACCAGATCAAAATGGCGCCGAAAGACATGGAGAAAACTTCGTTAATTACCCCATGGGGCACCTTTTGTTACAAGGTAATGTCGTTCGGTTTGAAGAACGCCGGGGCAACCTATCAAAGGGCCATGACTACTCTGTTTCATGACATGATACACAAAGAAATCGAAGTGTATGTCGATGATATGATTGCAAAATTTAAAACAGAGAGTGAGCACGTTGAACATCTGTCAAAATTGTTCGAACGTCTAAGAAAATTCAAGCTCCGCTTGAATCCCAACAAGTACACCTTCGGTGTCCGTTCAGGGAAACTACTGGGGTTCATCGTCAGCCAGAATGGAATTGAGGTTGATCCTGACAAGGTCAAGGCCATTCAAGAAATGCCTTCTCCGAAAACTGAAAAACAAGTCAGAGGATTCCTGGGACGTTTGAACTACATCTCCAGGTTCATATTCCTTATGACCGCCACGTGTGCGCCGATTTTCAAATTACTAAAAAAGAACCAGGATTGCGTTTGGACAGAAGATTGCCAAACCGCCTTCGACAGTATTAAGGAATATCTGTTGAATCCTCCGATTCTATCACCTCCAGTGGAAGGAAGACCACTGATCATTTACCTCACAGTCCTGGAGGACTTAATGGGATGTGTACTTGGCCAACAAGACGAAACCAAAAGGAAAGAGTCTGCCATTTACTATTTGAGCAAGAAATTCACCGACTGCGAAGCTCGGTACACGATGCTTGAGAAAACTTGTTGCGCTTTGGCTTGGGTAACTAAACATCTACGTCAATACATGATTCGTCATACTACTTGGTTAATCTCAGAAATGGATCCAATCAAGTATGTCTTCGAAAAACCTGCTCTTACGGGAAGGATTGCCCGTTGGCAGATGTTGTTATCAGAATATGACATAGAGTACCACACTCAGAAAGCCGTTAAGGGAAGTATTTTAGACGATCATTTGGCTCATCAATCGATTGACAATCAAGAATCAATCGGATTCGACTTCCCAGACGAAGATGTCATGTATCTAAAAATGAAAGATTGCGATGAATCGTTACCCAGTGAAGGGCCAGAACCAGGTTCCCAATGGGGACTTATCTTTGATGAAGCAGTTAATCATTATGGAAACGGAATTGGGGCAATCATTGTTACCCCTCAGGGTACCCACATTCCTTTCACTGCCAGACTTATGTTCAAATGTATGAACAACGAGGCCGAATACGAAGCTTGCATCATGGGTCTCGAAGAAGCGATTGATTTAAGGATCAAAAACTTGGACGTATACGACGATTCAGCCCTGGTTATCAATCAGATAAAAGGAGATTGGAACACATACCAATCAGGACTGATCCCTTACAAAGACTATGCAAAAAGGTTGTTACCTTTCTCCGACAGAGTTGAGTTTCATCATATCCCTCGTGAGGAGAATCACATGGCTGATGCATTAGCCACTCTCTCTTCCATGATTAGTGTAGGTCAATGGAACGACTTACCTAAGATCGACATAATGCGCCTTGAAAGGACCGCTTACATCTTCACGATTGAAGCAGTCGTTGACGACAAACCTTGGTATCATGATATCAAATGCTTCCTTCAGAAACAAGAGTACCCACCTGGAGCATCCAGGAAATATAGAAAGACCCTCAGAAGAATGGCTGGAAACTTCTTCCTGAGCGGTGGCACTCTCTATAAGAGAAATTTTGACATGGTATTGCTCCGATGCGTGGACAGACCAGAAGCAGACATGCTTATGAAATAAATTCATGAAGGATCCTTTGGCACTCATGCCAACGGACACACAATGGCGAGAAAAATTCTATGAGCAGGGTACTATTAGTTGACAATGGAATCCGACTGCTACAAGTACATGAGGAGGTGTCACAATGTCAGATATACTCCGACAAAATTCATGTACCGCCAACGCATCTCAAAGTTCTTTCTTCCCCGTGGCCTTTTTCCATATGGGGAATCGACATGATTGGCATGATTGAGCCCAAGGCTTCAAACGGACATCAGTTCATCCTGGTAGCCATTGATTACTTCGCCAAGTGGGTCGAAGCAGCGTCATTCGCTAATGTAACCCGACAAGTGGTGGTCCGATTTATCAAAAACAATATCATCTGTCGTTATGGTGTTCCCGGCCAGATCATTACTGATAATGGATCTAACTTGAACAATAAGATGATGAAAGAGTTGTGTGCACAGTTCAAGATCGAACACCATAACTCATCTCCCTACCGACCCAAGATGAATGGAGCGGTAGAAACTACCAATAAGAACATCAAGAAGATCATTCAAAAGACGGTCGTAACCTACAAAGACTGGCACGAGATGCTACCCTTTGCTCTTCACGGTTATCGCACATCTGTCCGCACTTCAACATGGGCTACCCCTTTCTCTCTAGTGTATGGCATGGAAGCAGTGCTCCCCATAGAAGTAGAGATCCCATCAATCCGAGTATTGATGGAAGCTAAGCTCACCGAAGCTGAATGGTGTCAAAGCCGACACGACGAATTAAACCTGATCGAAGAGAAGTGAATCACGACACTATGCCATGGTTAATTGTAACAACAGAGAATGAAGAGGGTGTTTGACAAAAAGGTCCGACCTCGTGTCTTCAGAAAAGAAGGCCTCGTGCTAAAAAAGATACAGTCATTTCTCACTGATTCGCGAGGTAAATGGACTCCGAATTATGATGCCCCCAATGTGGTCACGAAAGCTTTCTCAGGCGGCGCCTTGAGACTTGCAACCATGGACGGAGAGGAATTTGCCTACCCCACGAATGTTGATGTAGTCAAGAAATACTTCGCCTAAACTAAAAAAAAATAAATAAAAAACATCTCGGTGGATTGAAAACCCGAAAGGGCGGTCCAGGCAAAAGTTAGAGACAGAAAAAAAATCATCCCGGTGGATTGGAAACATCACAGTACAATCCAGGCAAAAATTAGGGATAATGGCAAGTAACTATGTTCAACAAAGGCAATTCCCTCAGCAGCAGCAGTTACATCATCCGCCAGAAAACTCCAGTCAAGGTCATCTTCGACAGAAGCTCAGGATGTCCCGAATTCAAAGTTGGTAGAAGGATAGTGGTCGTTATGTTTCAACGTAGCCCTTTTCCATGTAAATGACCATTTTCTAACTTTGTAAATACTCTTTGGAATCACGCGTTTGGCTGATCTCCATCTTATCAATAAAATTTGAGCCTTTGTGCTTTTGTTCGTAATTCTTATTTGTTTTAGCTTTACAGAACGACGTTGTTAACATGATTAACGATTCTTGAAATAAAACAAAAATGAATTTACTTGTTAAAACTTTTTCTTCTTTTTAATTAAAGACTGCAATTTCTTTTGACTGTTGAACATCAGAAGAACATCGGTCGCTTCTCCAGAAGTAATCGAACCTCAAAGTGCAGAATCAAAGTACACCTTCTAACCCAGTACGCCTGAATGAAGGGATCAACTTTGTCAGAGACCTTGTTTCGTCTGACACACCTCGGCCGAGTTCTTATCTCCTAAGCCCGATCGACGGTATTCCCCGCAGGGACTATCTCTCCTAAGCAAGGTGGAATTGCTATTCTGAACCAACGGTACTTCTTCGCCCCGCGATGGCCGAATATCCAGTCGTGTTCATCTTTTAGTTTGTATGTCGCGTCAGTTTTGTCAACATATACATACATACATCATGCATTATTGATTTGCATTCACATTTCATATTGCAGCACTATCACTCTAGTCGGTCTTGTCCCCTAGTGATAAAAGTCCTCTCAATCGAGTTGTCAGCCCTTTCCTCGTCAGGAAGTGTTACGTTTGAACATTCTCTCTCCTCCAGTTTTATTTCTGGATGGAAGTGGGGTCCTCGACAACTTTGATAACTTAAACCTCTGAAAGACCAGAGAGCCCTCAGTTAACATCACTCTTCGCCATTGAAGATGATATCCTTGTTTTCCCGGATTAAAGAAAATCCCGAGAGAAAGCCTCCTAAATCGGAGATTCGGCAGTACGGCAGTTTTTCTCCGAAAAACCCACTGATGAAAAGGTCATCGGCACCTCAAAATTGGATCACATCATATGGCATTTCTCAGAGAAGATCTCCGAGAAAAGTATGATGTAAAGACCCGAAGCGAATGCAGTCTCTCAAGGGACTCGCATTCCCCAAGTAGAGTCAACAAATAGCATCTCCAACAGAGAAGTTTGTACACCTCTACAACTGAGACGACTGGGTTCCCCAGCAAGTCTGACATCAAAACTTTTTCCACTAAAATGGCATCTCCCCAGGAAAATTCGGCAAGAAGTTTGAAGGAAAGCCGCTACGAATAACGTCCCTTATCAGTAAAGTTTATTGACGAAAGAAACTAAGACCAGTTCCTATGTAGGACACCAGGATCGAGGGGAAGTTTACATCAGAAACTAAGACCATTTCCTGTGTAGGAAACCAGGATCGAGGGGAAGTTTACATCAGAAACTAAGACCAGTTCCTTGGTAGGAAACCAGGATCGAGGGGAAGTTTATTTTAGAAACTGAGACCAGTTCCTTGGCTGAAGACCAGGATCGAGGGGAAGTTTACCTTTTCTAAGCATCATTGCTTAGCTAAAGAAGATGAATGCGTAAGCTACCATTCATAACCACCATCAAAATTTCGGGTATTCCGATATTTAATCCTCTTGCACCCCGAATGCCCGAATACCTTCGTCATTCACACCTTCGTGTCCAAGAAGATTAAATAGGGGCATCTGTCATACCCCAAATTTTGACCACTAGGATTTCCCATCATTGCAAAAATCATCATCACAATATGGAACGGCCATCATACTTCATCAGTCTCCCCAAAGATGGGTGAGCATCCACTACAATCAAGAATTAGGGTTTCAAGCCCTCTCAGAGTTCTTAGACAAAGGATCAATCAAGGAATGACATGATCTTCAACTTGTATAACCTCTAAAATATCCACAATGGATCAAAAAGACTCCCACTTCAAGGATCAAGCACAAGGCTGCTCCCTTCTAGGTGGATCAAGTCTCATGATCGACAGTGTCACCAAATTAGGGTTTGGTCTACCAGGGCCTCCAGATGGAAATTTTTCATCTGGGCATAAGCCAATGATCCAAAACCTAACCTAATATACTCCATGGAACCTCATGGACCCAATCATCAAGTCAATTTTGCCTCAGGGGATGCATTCATCAAAAATCAGGAATTAGGGTTTCTTGACCTAATTCACCCCTAAGTTGACTTTTGGGACAAATCATGAGCCAAGACCTCAAGAGAGGGTTTGAGGGTCTCTAATGAACTATATTGATCCATTTGCAACAATGGATTAATCCAAGAAGCTTGAGCAACAAGTCTCAATTTCATCTGCACCACAGTTAGGGTTTTAAGGAAAAAGTCAACTGTAACTTTGACTTTTGACCAGGACATGCTCCCAAGCCCTATGACATGCATCAATATACCCTATGACACCCATGGAACATGTCCATCAAGTTTTAATTAGGTCAGGACATGATTTCCTGAAGAATTGCACAGTTTGGAATTCATCTGATAAAAAGTCAACTGTGCACAAAAGTCAACTTTGACTTTTTGAGATTTTTCACCAAAATGGATTTTTAACCCTAAAATGATGTTAATGTATGATTTGAATCATCATTCATCATGAAAAATCAAGAAAAGTTGGGTAACTTGTAAAAGGGGTAACCATAAAAAACTTAGAAAATTTTCTAAGTTAAAAATAAAGTGGCTAGGGTACCAACTTTGGAGGGTCATAACTCCTAAACCACAAAGCCATTTTCTCCCATCCGAGGCTTGATTTGTAGATCTCATTGCCCTCTACAAAAAATTCAACTAGACCTAATTCCAACTCCTCGTGGATTTTGAGTTATGGAGTGATCAAAATCAAGAAAAGTCACTTTGTTCCAACACTTAGTGAAAATTTCACTAAGTCAGATTTTGCCTTACTTTTTGCCAAATGTAGGGGGATTTTTCACATGGATTCAAAAGAGATCAAAACCAAACATGTTCAAACAGTTGTTGTATCATGTAAGGGCTTTCCAAAATGGCCAAGAACATTACCAAATTCAATTTGAGTCATGAGATATGACATTGGCAAGTTGCCTTGTTGAAATCTGTCAAGGCAAGGCAGATTTTGCATTTTTGCTCGATTTGCCAAAATCAGCCAAATCCAAATGCTCCTATCCACTTGGACACCTCTGAGGATTGAATCTAAATGGGACAATCACTGAGCCAAGCCTCCAAAGTCTTTGGAACATGAAATAGCATGTTGAACCTAGAATGGCCAAAATAAGGACAAGCCTCCAATTTTGGATTGGAGCATTCAATGGAAGCATCAAGGTGGCATGGACTGAGTCATTTGCAACTGAATTCAGTCAAGACTTATCCAAGACCAAGGGAACCACAGCCCTGTGCCCTAACCTCTAGTCAATGGCTAGAGGAGACTTGGATTACCATTGGCCAACATTGAACAAACACCTGCTGCAGTTGCCATTCACTGTGGATCCCAAAACAAACTTGCTCTACTATAAATAGAGCTCAATTGTGATCAGTTTAAGTACACCAAAGGCCTACAACACTTGCCTTTCTCAAAAACCATTTCTCACTCTCAAAAATGCCTTTCTTAGCAAGTCACTATCGAGTTTTTCATTAGAGAGCAATTCCACTCAAACCAATCACACACACACCTCATATACATCATATGTGAGCTGATCAAACACTTAAACAACAACTGGAACACTGATTTCTCAGAATCACCAGTCAATTTCTCAAGGTTTTAACCAAAGTGCAGTTGAGATGCCATGAAGTGATCCAGCCATTCTCAGTCAAGTCCAAGCATTCAAACACACTCCATAGGGTGTAGGGAAGCTGTTCAGATCATCATAATTCATCTGTAACACCTCCTACTCAGAAATCAATTTGCTCTTACTGTCACGACCTAGAGGTAAGCTTAAACTTGGTCATCTCTCAATCTATGCATATTTCCTCGCACAATACTTTTGCCAAATGTTCATAATCATGCATGGAATGTTTCCCCTCAAGTAATTGCTTTGTTTGAATCGTGTATTAAAAATCCCAGCCTTCATGCAGAAATTAGGGTTCATAAGGATTTATCGTGATTTCTTGTTTTATGCTTAATTTAAATGAAATTAATTGTCATAAACATGATCGTGAGGTTGAGACGAGCATATTGATATGTGGATTGCATGATATAATCAAGTATTCAGTGAGATTGGATAGAAAATGCAAATCTGGGCAAGGCAGAAAACGCGCGTGTTCTTGGTCCATGTTCTTGGCGCCATTTTCATAAATTCAAATATTTGAATTTTGTGATTTTATTTAATTGGTTCAAAATTTAATTTCTCTCTGAGTTTTAATGATTTTGAGTTGATTCTTTTTTTAATAATTCACAAAAATGTTAAAATATTTTATTTTCCCAAAAAATCCCAAAAATATTATTTATTTTGTATAATTGATATTTTTGCAAAGAATTAATGTTTTAATTGTTTTTAACATTTAAAATATTTTTTCCACCTTGATTTTGCAACTTTTAATGCTTTCTAATTATTTTGTAGGTCAATACTTAATTTTTGAAGCATTAATCCAATATTACAATTTGTTTTTCCTATGTTAAACAATTTTGATCATTTTAATTGAATTTTTATTCAATTAAAACACATTTTGAAAACAAATTAGGGTTTTTGGATTAATTCAACCCTCATAAATCATTTTCAAAACACTTTGGGCCTCTAATAGAGTGTAAGACTCAATCCTTTTTTGACCAAATCATTTTTGGGCCTCAGTGTATTGTATAAGTCCCGATACCGTCAAAAAATAAATGGCGCGATCGTCGCCTTTTGAAAAATAACCTTCTGGGCCTACCCTCGAGTAGTAAGACCCATTTCTTTTCTTAAAACTCTTTGGGTCTCTCCTTGAGCTATAAGACCCATTCAAAACTTTTTGGGCCTCTTGAGAGAGTGTAAGACCCATCCCTTTGTACAGAAAACCTTTTTGGGCCTCAGTCACTTGTATAGGTCCCTCTGTACAAATTCAAACAGTGCGCTCACTGATAAAACCCTGGGCCTCTCCTCGAGCTGTAAGCCCCAAATCTTTCTTTTTCAAAGCACTTTCTCCTTTGATTTTGAAATATACTGTTGTTTTCAATCTTTCTTTGTTGAACAACTAACCAAACAGCATGGAAGCTCTACAACCGAGTAAGTGGTTATTGCTTTCATTTACCGCTTTCATATACATATAACTGTATTGTGGGACTGTTTCACTGTAAGTCTTCTTTCATAAACTCATATCAACTGTGTAATAATAGTATAGATATTTAGAGTTTTCTCGGCCACTACGTCTAGAACTAGGTGACGCCGTTTCGTTTATTCGTAGAAATAGACAACTAGATCCCCAATAGGATGACCAGATACAGTCTTCTCTTCGGTTGTCCTCATTAGGAATTGTCAAGAAACTCTACTCCCAAAGATGAATGTATTCTCCGTGAATGGCATCTTTGAGTTTCTTCCAAATTCTCGAACTTTCCTGACTTGATCTATTCCTTGTGAATAGCTTGCCTTGAATTTCTCGGGGTTTGGGGACCCACGGGCTTCTTAAAAGCATCGGCCTCCTCTTGGGCATCGTACAAGGACCCACAGGCTTCCTAAAAGCAACTGTGCCTCCTCTTGGGCTTAGTACAAGGACCCGTCGGCTTCTTAGAAGTATTCACAGCCTCCTCTTAGGCTTCGTATAATGATCTCTTCCTCCGGGAATGATAGCCTCCTCTTGGGCTTAGTACAAGGACCCATCGGCTTATTAAAAGTTTCCAGCCTCCTCTTGGGCTTCATACAAATTGTCCCGACGACCTCCTAGAGGTATAGGAACAGAAATTAGTCATCTGCATAGAACAGTCCTTTGAAAAAGTCTACTACTGTTTCTCAAAGCATGGTACAAAAGATGACACTCTAGACACGGACAGTCTAATATCCTTGAGTCTCAAAGACATTCTCAAGTGACCTCTTCGTTAAGTAGGAAGAAAACCTGTAGACTCGGACAGTCTCAATACCCTTTGGATTTCCCAATTCCTTAAAGAACAGGAATAACCCGGATCCTTGAATCAAATCCTTGAGTACAGCATTGCTCATATAAGAACTGATTTTCTCTTTCAAAATCAGTCTACTGGACCTGTCACTTAACTGAACAGTCGCCACAGCCTCCTCTTAGGCTTTGTATAATGATCTTTCTCCAGTGAAGTTAGCCTCGCTCTTGGGCTTTATACAATGATTCTGCCCAGCGGAGTTAACAATTTTAGCCTCTCTCTCGGGCTTTGTACGAGACACATAAGAGACTCCCTCGTTGAGTCGATCACCCTTTCGCCTCCATCTCGGGCTTTGTACGAGGTACAAAAACTCTCTTGTTGAGTCAAATAGCCTCCATCTCGGGCTTTATACGAGATACCAAAAGACTTCATCGTCAAGTCAAAACCTTTTAGCCTCTCTCTCGGGCTTTGTACGAGACACATACTAGCCTCCTCTTAGGTTTTGTATAAGAAAACCACTGGTTAGTCCAAGCAACCTTTTAGCATCAAAGTTGTGCCTCGTTCACAGTACACAAACATCAACAACTACTTCCCTTCCATCTAAACTGCTGTAAGCGGCAAGCCTCTGGATCATCTACATCCATGCCAATGTCCCTCTTTTAGTATGAGAAATTCCTAAGGAAAGATGGCATTACTCTACACTGAGTTAAAGTCTTCTCCTTCAGGTTGAAATCCTCTATAAAGGAAATTATGGCATTGCCGGATTCACAAATCCCGGTTAAAGTAATCCTCCTTTACAGTCAGTCACCCAACAGTTGTGACAAAACAGACCCTCTTTAGAGATGAAAAATTCTCTCTAAGGTCAACACTTTTAGCTTCACATCTTGGGCTTTGAACAAGATACAAATAAACCTTTTAGCTTCACATCTTGGGCTTTGAACAAGATACAAACCACCTTTTGCTTCACGTCTTGGGCTTTGAACAAGACACCAAATACCATTTCCTCCCATAGAATAGGAGGAACTACGAACGCTCTGATTTCCCTGTTTCGGTAAACGGGAATACGTAGGCATAAGATTGAAAGAAAAATCTTAGCGAGCACACTAAACAAAAACCCAAAATCCCATACTTTCATATATATCCGTCCTAACATCTCAACCAATAGCCTAAAGCACCCCTCGTCAACAAAATAACCTAGGACAAACCCCGAATCTTTGTAGCATCTGTAAACTAACAGCCCGCTGTTTAATCTCAGTATGCAAGCAGGGTTAATTGGAGACATCTATTTCCCTTCCTTCATCAGCTTTAATAGGATAAAAAATGAATCGACCTGTAGTACCAGAGCGATCGTGTTTCGCAACCACATCCAAAAATCACTCGCTACAATATGTAAGAGATATAATTGCAGATTTGATGCTTGTATACCTATAGACCCTAAAGATATGGAACATATACTTATAGAACATAAACATATAGAACCTATATCTTAATGTACTAATAATAAATAAATATTATAATTAATTACTTTTATATATATATATATATATATATATATATATATATATATATATATATATATATATATATATATAATGGATTTAATTGAATAATAAAATGAATGATATAAAATATTAATTAAAAAAGTAAAGTAGATAAAAATATAGGATGCCTGATTAATATATTTAAATTTATAGAAGCTATACCTATAGATCCTAAACATACATGGAAGGAGACTCCTTATCTTTGCTGCTCTAATAATAATGAGCTATTAATGGGGCAAGCTGACCTTTCTTTTTATCAAACTTTTTTGAAATAAAATATAAATACAGAGAAATATAAATGGGGAAAAATACGTTCTCTTTGGAGTCAAATGAACTATGGCTCTTACGTTGTTTTTGCTTTATTATGTGTCTAATGTATTTGGTTTGCGATAATTTTTAAAATTTGCACTAATGTTATAACATCTTTTGTGCTTCGGTATGCCAACACTTATCGATTTCTTAGTTGATCAATTGACTCTAAATTATGTTTTTCTTCTAAATATATATCATGACCAAATCAATTGAAAATACAAATGTATCATTTGCTGAAATTTCTATACTTTAGGAGAATTAAAGTGAATATGGTTGCAACACAAGCTTTGGAGACTTAATTGTTGCAATGCTGCATGGATGCCATGTGCACTAAAGACTTAATAACTCTTCAAGACAATAATTGTACCACACACAAGTTTTGAGGTGCTGCATGGATGCCCTGTGTAAAGTTAAAACATAGACTCTATAGGATTATAAAATATATATATTTTATGGATATAATTGAATATTAAAGTAAATAATATAAAATATTAATTAAAAAAAAAATAAAGTTAATACATCATAATAAACTAATAGATTGTTAAAGTATAATTTTGGTTTTTCTTCACTTTAATAATTTAAAATATTAAATTTGAATTTGATCTATATAAGTCTTTATTTTTTATCTATTGATCTATTATTCAATTCAGTCATAATTCTTAAAAAATTGTTAAATATGTATTAATTAAATTTAATAATTATATTAGTATAATTTATACTTAATTTAAGAGAGAAAAATAAGGTAACTTTGCTAATATCCGTTTCTTAATTTTAATATTAATATACCTTTGCAAAGAATTGTAGACATTTAATTCGATTTATAACTAAAACAGAAAGAAAAAAATTACATGAATGAAAAGAAAAGGTAAATAAGAAATTAAAACCAAAAAATAGGACAAAATTGAATAGATTGATAATATCATATTTAAAAAGGAAAATCATGCATTCATAGAAATGTTTGATTACACGTACAAAAACATTAACCAACAAATACGTTAAACCAAAAAGTACATGACAAAAAGCAAGAAATAAATATTAAAATTGTAAAACAAAATACAACAGTTGATACCGAGATCATGACTTTGGTTCAAAAAGTTGTTAGTTCATATAAATAGGAACCGATTCGACATCCTTCAAAGTGTGAATCAAAGTTGTTCTCGCTTCAAAATTTGGTAGGATCCGGACATACATGAATTTGATCTTGTTGTTGTTGCTCTCAGTGACACTACATTTTATTTTAACCCTTTCAAATAAATGACGCAAATTGCAAAAGTCAATCCATCCTCCAGATATCTTGCATGACATTTCTGGTTTGATCTCAAAATTCAAAATACAATTAAATCTATGCCACTGTAATAAACCAAAAGCAATTCAGAAACAATAGATGGTAAATTTGTTTGACAGAATTCACACCAAGGTAAATTCGGTGGTCAATACAACACGAAAAAATATATTAAATAACAAAGAAAAAAGTATATTTTTAATAAGTTTCAATAAAAAAATATAAGATCAAGGATAAAAAAAATATCCAACGCTCCATAATTGACATCAGTGGACGTCAACGCTTTCATAAAACTAGAAGCAAACAATTTTGGTACAGGATATCCAAAAAGGAAGCGGAAAAATAAGTAGTACTTGATGAGCTAGCTTCAAAAGGTTTTCTAACCAAACGCCATTTAATTAGAAGAATAGAGGTAGGATACTCAATTTCTTCACCAAACCTACTTGTAAGTTTTATATTTAAAAGGTTATTCTCTATATATGTAAAGGTAACCCAAACACCAAACTTTATGTCGTAAACATCTCTTAAACTGATCCAACCATCATTAAAATATAACTCTCCATTTTTTTAGGAGTTGCACCTCGAATTCATTATCTTTTGGATCCCGAACTGTCACATATGTTGCAATCTGGTCTCCAAATTCTTTAGCAAAACATGAAGGAAGTTTTTCCATTACTTGTGTTTTATAAAATGCAATTAGTTAGCAAATAAATGCAACCAAACAGATCAGACAAACATTATGAGAAAAAAATAAAATACAAGCAACTTTCCATTTATTTTCTGTTGGAGAAACTTTCCATTTTTTTCAAAAGGGTTTCTTGAAGCCATTGGATTTCTTTAAATAGTTTGTGTTTGTTTGTTAAAAGATGTAGGTGATGGAGAGGCAATGGTAAGTGTGTGACAAAATATTGATTTATATACATGGGCATTGGGAATCATTTATTGCTAGCATTTATCTCCAACAAAGTCATGTCATCTACATATTCAAACCATCCTCTCCAAGATTCTCTTCAAGAATCATCTTCTTCTTCCCTGACTGTTTTCTTCTTCTTCGCTCTCGTCTGCACTTTTCCCTCCTTCAGACTCTACCCTCCTATTTTCTCTCTCCCTTTTTCTTTTTCTCTCCACTTTTTGTTAGTTCCCCGCCATGACTGTCTTATCCATAATTTCCTCCTCGTGAGTGTCTGGATCTGTTTTTCTCTTTCTCCTTGATCATGGCAAGAAACAACCAAGAACATATTGGGTCTAGCATTGAAGGTGCTTGCATAATGTCCCATGTGAACAACAATGTTAACATCAGACAAAATGAAGAACAAATTACCACTATCAGCAAAGTGAACCAAAAACGTCAATAAAACCCTGCAGGTCTGAAACAGGCGCAAACAAATTCTGAAAATACTCTCAACAATCAAGACTTCTTGTACTACGAAGAAGAAGAAATTCTGGTGAATGCAAAACCTGAAAGAAGCTTGATAGGTAAAATTGTTACAGAAAAACCGATTCACAAACTGTCATTAATGTCAGTGCTTGATCGGATATCGTGTAATCCCAAAAACTTACAGATCCAAGATTTGGAAACAGGTCTTTTCAAAATAACCATGGATAAAATGGAAGACCATGCTAGAATTCTGAAAGGGAGTCCATGGTTATTTCGAAATTCTTGGATGATCATATAAGAGTGGGATGGCATCAAACCAATTCAAAGTCTAAACCTCACAAAAGCTCCTATTTGGATACAATTTTGGGGTCTGCTAGAGAATGTCAAAAACACTGTGATGGGGGAAAACTGGGAGAGGTGCTGGAAGTAGGACTATATAATATGCCTGAAAAATATCTCATCCACAAAGTTAAGGTTTTACTAGATATCACTAAACATATCATGCCTGGTATATATATTGGAAGTAAATCTAATGGAACCAATTGGATAAACTTTAGATATGAAAAATTACCGTTGTTATGCTTTTACTGCGGAATGATGGGACATGGAAAGGATTTCTGTAGGAAAACTCAACCCCCCACACATGGATTTTCTGAGGTGAACCCTTTGGGGCCTTGGCTAAAAGTTATCCAATCAGGCAGGAAGCAAATAAACATTCAGGAAAGGCTTTTCAGCAGAAACCCTCTAAGCAAACCTAACATGAGCTGCTATAGTCCTATCCCTAAAGCTATGCTAGACAAACTCCAAGTTGTCACAGTTGCAGAGAGGCCAAATACCAAGGATCCGCATGCAGGTCAAATGGCAAACACAGCACCTAATCAAAATAGAAAACGCAGATGCATTACTTGGGAGGAACAAGAAGCAACTACAACAGAAGAGAATACAAAAAACAACTCAGACAAAAAGGTTGGCCTTCTTATAAAGGAAATGGAAGAACCATGAAGGTCTTAGCATGGAACTGTAGGGGGTTGGGCAACCCCCACAAGCAAAGAGCTCTTTATCATCTCATAAGGGAGCACTCTCCTTCCATTCTTTTTCTCTCTGAAACTAGGAAAGTAGCTAATGACAATGTTTTTAAAAATATCTCTAATGTTGGTCTCTTAACCAATTCTAGGATTGTTGATTTTACTATCAATGGGAAAGGGAGGGCAAGGGGTATAGCTTTATTCTGGACCTCCTCTGTAAATGTGAACATTTCTGACATGAATAAAAACTATATTGATTTTTATGTGCTTGACTTTGCTAACTCTAATTCTAATATGCACCATAACCATACAAAATGGAGAGGGATTGAGATTTATGGCTACCCCAAGTCTAACAAAAAACAGCTAACAGTTTCTCTCATAAATAACTTAGCTCAAAGGAATTATAACTCTAAGTGGCTTGTTTTTGGAGATCTCAATTTAATTTTTAATGACACTGAAAAAAATGGGGGAAATCCTATTGATATCAATCTGATTAATAAAATTCATGCTTGTATGAGGAATTGTAAACTTACTGACCTAGGATTTACAAGGTGTTTTGTTACTTGGTGCTACAAACAGGATGGTAATCACTACATTGAAGCAAGGCTGGACAGGTTCTTAGCTACTAATGAGTGGATAACTGATCAAAGCATCATGAAGATCCAGCACCTTCCTAGACACACCTCTGACCACAATCCCATACTCCTAACAGCCCTGGAAAATAACAATAATGGCCAAAGAAGAAATAAGAAAAAACCTCTAAGATTTGAAAACATCTGGATGGAAAAAGAGGAAGCTAATAACATCATCACTTCTACCTAGAATTCCACAAAGGGCAAAGATATTACTGCCATACTTTATCAAACCTTCAAGAATCTGAAAAGCTGGGGAGATAGCACTTTCAGCCATCCTGCAAAACATATCAAGGAATTAAGCAAAACGCATAAATTCCTTCAAGATACCAACAACGTTCAAAATGTTAGAAGAGAAGAGTTGGATAAAATACAAGAAGAATTAGCTTCAGCTTTACACAAAGAAGAAATCTGGTGGGGTCAAAGAGCCAATATTCATTGGCTCAAAGAAGGTGATAGAAACACTAAGTTCTTCCATCAGAAAGCTTCCCAAAGGAAACAAAATAACAAAATAAGTATGATGGAAAATGACTAAGGAGTTATTACAGACAAAGAACAAGAAATTTCTACCATTATACTCCAACATTTTCAAAAGCAATTTACTAAAGACCCGGAGCTCATTGACACCAACGACCATCCCAAACCTCTAATGACTTGTAACAGTGACATGAAACAAAACCTTAACAAGCAATTCAGTATAGAAGAAGTGGAGAGGGCTATGAACTAACTAAAGGGAAATGCTACCCCTGGGCCAGACGATTTATCTGCTAAATTTTATCAAAGATACTGGGTGATCATTGGTGATGAAGCGACTAAGGAAATTCTTCGGATTCTGAATCATAAGGGTGATCCTGGAAAATTCAACAAAACATTCATAGCTCTTATACCCAAGAAACCCAACCCCTCAAAGCCTTCAGAATTTAGACCTATTGCTTTGTGTAATGTTGTTATGAAAATCATAACAAAGTGCATAGCTAATAGACTTAAAACCTACCTCCCCCACCTCATAAGTGAGAATCAAAGTCCATTTCTCCACAAAAGATTAATTACAGATAATACTATGATAGCCTATGAAATTTTCCACCACATTGACAACAACAAAAATAGGAAAAAAAAGGGTTAGAGGGGATTAAAATTGATATGGAAAAGGTTTACGACAGACTTGACTGGAACTTTATAAGAAAAGCCCTTATTAACTGTGACTTCCATGACAACATCAACAATCTTATCATGCTCTGTATAACAACAGTCAATCATGCCATCCTTATTAATGGGGTCCCTACAGATTACTTTCATCCTACTAGAGGAATTCGTCAGGGGGATCCTCTATCTCCCTACCTTTTCATTATCTGTGCCAATGTTTTTTCTAATCTCATTAACAATGCTAGGTCTAACAGTCAATTTAAAGGCATTAGAATAACTAAGGATGCGCCACAAATTACTCACCTATTTTTTTGCTGATGATAGCCTAATTTTTTGTCAAGCAGGGATAAAAGAAGCAGACAAGCTTCAGCTGGTATCAAGAAAGATCGAGCCAGAAAATTAACTACAACAAATCACAAATATGCTTCTCTAACAACATACCACAGGAGCAAAATGAGGCTTTCATAAAGGAATTAAACTTCAAGGAAACTTCAAAGATAACAAACTATTTAGGCCTGCCAACAAAAGTGGGAAGATCCAAGGAGAGGAGCTTCAGATTCCTACTGGACAGAATCAGAACCAGACTGAACTCTTGGAACAGCAAACACATTTCCAAGGCAGGGAAGATAACCCTCATCAAAACTGTGGCACAAGCCATTCCTGCATACGTTATGAGTTCTTTTCTTATACCTAGTCAACTATTACATAAGATGGAAAGTCTAATGGTAAATTACTGGTGGGGAGATAACCATATTCATTGGAAAAACTAGAACAGTTTGTGCAAGCACAAGCTGGATAGAGGGCTGAGATTTAGAAAGCTTAGAGAATTCAACGAGGCTCGGCTCGCCAAACAGGTCTGGAGGATACACAATGAACCGGAGCCCCTTGTGGCTAGACTGATTAGAGAAAAATACTATCCTAAGACTGACATATTTACAGCCAAAATGGGAACAAATCCCAGTTACCTATGGAGAAGTATACATCACAGTTCTAAAATTATTCAGAAGGGCTCTTATTGGGTGATTGGAAACGGAAAAAGCATAAAAATTTGGGAAGATAATAGGATCCCATCCTATGTCAATTACAAAACCATAACACAAAAACCTCAAAACACTCCAGTCAACAAACACTCCAGTCAACAAAGTGGAAGATTTGATTATAAAATATGACATCTGCTGGAACAAAAGAACTCTTGAAGATAACTTCCTACAGGTGGATACTCACAACATAAGCCTTATTCATATTACTAACACTGCAGAAGAAGACATTCTGAGTTGGGCATACACTAAGGACGGTACATACTCGGTTAAAATAGGTTACCAGCAGATAATGCAGGGGAGTCAAGGCATAACTGAAACTAGCACATCTCACAATCTGGATAGCAAGCTTTGAAAAAGGATCTGGCCAGCACAAGTTCCACCAAGAAAAATATTCTCTTATGGAGAATCATACAAGACATTATCCCTGTCAAAGCTAACCTAAACCAAAGGCACATCCCAACTGACTTCCTATGCCCCAGATGTGGTACTGAAATAGAAACAATAAACCATTATTTTATGAATTGCAATTGGTTCAGATGTGTGTGGCTGAGCAACCCTCTAACAATCAACTTTAACCAACTCAATCAAACTGACCCATCATTCAGGGAATGGTGCAAAGACTATATAGAGAACAAAGATCCTGAACAGATAGCTATGCTTATTTAGATTATTGTCTGCATATGGTACAACATAAACAAGAAACTACATGACAACATAGACACTCACCCGACAATCGCCACCAGACACATATGCAACAACCAGGAGGAGTACATGAAAATCACACATAAGCCAACAAAACAAAAACAAGATAAGCAGGATAATAGCAGTAAACAAACAGAACATACAAAGGAAACGTGGAAGCAAAATTATGAAAAAGACAGAGAAGAGCACCTGAGAAAACAAAAGAAGGAACAGGAAAGGAACAAATATAAGGAAAAAGGGAAAGCTATCATGATAGAGTCTCAAACCTGCAAGAAAAAAGATAGCCAGTTTATAGAGAAAAACAACAGAAGAAAAAAAAGAGGGGGGATTCAAATCTGTGAGCCTACCAATGATCTTATAAAAAAATCAACACCACAACGAAGAAGCCACTGGTGTACTCAATCAACAAAATCACCTGGAAAGGAAAAAAGACAAAAGCGTGAGGAATATTCAAGGGAAAATAAAGAATCAAGTTCGGTATATACACAGCTGATGCTTCACTGATTGAAGAAGGAGCGTGGGGCCTTGGAGTTGCTAGCTTCGACGAAAGGGGGAGAAGAGTCGCCATCAATGCAATAAAGGTCAAAGGGAACAAAAACCCCACAACGGCGGAAGCTGCGGCCTTAAGATTTGCCATGGATATAGCGCTGAAAGACCAAAAGGAAAACGTGAAATTTCAATCGGATAATCAACAAGTGATAAAAGCGATGAAAGGTGAAAATCAAGACCTACCTAGAACGGAAATGGGGCAAATTTGCAGAGAAATGAAGAAGAAGATGGCTCTGTTCAATCAAGTAGAGTTTGGGTACATAGAGAAAGCGATGAACGAAGATGCACATGGGGCGGCTAGGGCTGTAGTGCAGAAAACATTAATCAATTGTAGTGAAACCTAATTGTTTGTTTTGGGACACCGTTGTGTGTCTGTGTGGGCCTTAAGGCCAAACACAACTAAAAAAAAAAGTCATGTCATCTACAAACATCCACTATACACCTATATATACTTATACACATATATATACCATGTTAATAAATAAAAGTATAATAGTTCTTCTTTTTTATTTTTATCAAAAGTAGTAATAGTAATGGTTTAAAGATTTAATAAATAAAAAAACATATAGCAAAAATATTTAATAAAACAAAGAGGCATGCAAAAAGGTCATGATGGCGTGTCTTCATTAAATGAGTTAAGGAGTGAATGAGTTTTTAGGGTTTGTTATCCGACCTTGTTAATTTTATTATAATAAATACAAAGGCTTACACACATGGGCTACTAACTCACATTCATTTGGGCCACTCCAAATAGGAGGGATAACCCAACAAAAAACACCCTATATTACAAGACATAAATATCACTACAATTGAAAATAACTTAATAGCATGGCAAACACATAAATAGGTAAGCATATGATGTTGTATATATGAATTAAGTAATAGAAAAAAATAGTAATAACAGAAAAAAAATCATACACAATGAAGACACACAATTTGAAATAAATCATAATAGATATATATTTCTCAAATTTGAGCTTATTGGCAAACAATTCTTTCCACAAACCTATATAATCAAAAAATTTAGGGTTGCTCTTTCCACCTTTAGTGGTAAAGAGTCACCTTTAGAAAATCCAAAGATGTCATTAAAATGATACGAAAGTTAACTTTTGAACGCCTCATGTACATACCAAAACACTTCGTAAGTGAGTCATGTTTATTTTGCAAAAAAAAAAGTACAGAATTTAACCTCCGTATTGATGGAAGAGAGAGTCCGTAGGTTAAGTTTCAGACTAATCCTTGAACATATTTTAAACACATGATAGACTATTTATTTCACAAATTAGTGAATATTACATAAGTTAAGTTCCATATTAACTCTCAGGATAATAAATTTTCCCCTTGTTAAGTATTTTTGTTATAAATTGACAAATTTTAATAAACCTTATATTTTAAGCCGTTTATACAAAGTACACATAACTGTTATTCAATTAAACCATACACTTATGTAATTCAATCACAATATCATATATTAAGTTAAAATGCAAACCCTACATTGTTTAAAAAATACAAACAAAAATACAAATTATCAAAATACAAAGAAAAAGTCAACTACTGGGTATATTTGAATCCCCCCAAGTTCCCCCTCAGCCTCCTGTAATTCAAGGCATGATGTGCCTCGGCTATCATGGCCTCTACAGTGTCCCTCCCAGGAGTGCTTTCATGAAACTCTCCTTTCTCCCTATGCCCGCCCTCCTAATAATCACAATACGCTAACAAATTGGTAACACATCAAAGACATGGTTCGTCCTAGCCTGCTCCTTTTTCAATATCTCTTGATGATTTAGCCTAGGTGGATGTCCCTCTACATCTGATGTCATATAAGGATGTGACACTCTATAAAACTATTGGATGTAGTTGTATGCAATACTCCATGGTCGAGGAGTTGTCACACTACGTACATTCTCTAGGACCAGATGATCATGGTTCTCTGAAAATATCTCATCAACATCTTTATAGTGGAGTGTGGGAGGAAAAGCAACAGTGAGGGCTCTAGGATTACCCTTTAGATACCTGAACTAGCCCATGACTTGCTCAAATAGATGCAGATACATCAGTCGCGACACATAAACTAGTCATCCAGAGTATAAGGATATCTCATCGAAAAGGCATGTCTCACAATGAAATTTGTATGATGTGAAGTTTATATCATCTTTCGTGATGCGGTCAAGATAAACATGAAATGGCTCAGTCACCTGATTCCCTCTAAGAGGGATGGAGGAACAAGCATGTGGCAAAGCCTCGTCGTAGTCATCCACATATACCCAACCGGAGAGACGTGGAAAGTGCTGGAGGATCTATACTTGAAAATTGTTCAAATGAAATATTATTAACGGCATAACACAAGTGTTATGAAATATTAGTAATAGTAAATGTGAAAATATATTATCGTAAATAGGGTGTTGTTTGTTGTCATTTGTCTAGTCTTTCATAAACAAGCTTCGCCTAATTTGGAATAGAGGTAAGCTAAACAAAAGGCCCCTTAATTGTACTCAAGAATTATCTCCAAGTAAATGAATTATCTTAGGTAGATGATATCGACATAATATGGACTTTTGTCCACGAATATTGATGTGCCAACAAGATACAAGAGGTATGACCTCGCTGCACATACTCTATGATGTGCTACATGTGCATCATCACCATCAAATTCAATTGTGGCATCTAGATGGTATCTATACAGCCTCTCCATAAATCCAAATCTGGCATGGCATTCTCTGGTGTCATCTATCTCTTGTAGGGTGTCACTTGGGCCAACTCCTAAATATTACACCATCATGTCCAGTTCATCATGTATAGTGACTCTAGAGTAGTTTAATAACCTTCCCCTGGCCGAAAGATGTAGGAGGGATGAAACATCATCAAGTGTGATGGACATATTGAAGGGAAATTGTGATTCAAAACGCAACAGAAATTAAAATTTCCCTTAGCGATCCTTACGAAAGATCATGATCAGTGATAGAATGGTTACCTCTTGTGGCGATGAAACCCTTGATTTTGAATCAAAGGAATGATCACGAGCGATGTACGATGAACAACGCCTCTACTCAGTCCACACGAACATCTTCCTTCAGTCTCAGTGCTAGCTGCTATGATTGAAGACTTTGAGTGAGAGAGAGAGAGAAGGAAAATACGGCTAGGGTTTCACAACTAAATTTTCATCAAGTGTTTATGCTTCTGAACAAGAGTTATATTTATAGAACCACTTATGTGGGCGGCAAGCTAAAATGCCCACTTAAGTGCACGCACACCATATCTTATGATGTACCGTATGTCACTTAAGAACGCGATACCTTACCACAATCCGTATTCCACTTAAGTGCACCGTACCTTACGGTGTTACATATTTACTTAAGTACACCGTACTTTACGGTGTGCCTTATTTACTTTACTTCTTATCAAATTGTCCTTATGTGTGTGACCCTATAGGATTTCGCGACGTTGGTAATATTATTAAATCATGCATTTAACATAATAACCAGTGAGCAGTATCTAGCAACACATCACTATTACCCAAGTCACAAAATTGTCATGTGATCTGACAAAACCTTTTGTGATAGTGCTTGTGTTTACAATTACCCTTTTGCCCTTATGTCTATATTGAACACAAGGCATATACCGTGTCATCCTTGTTCAGTTCAATATTGGGCCCTTAGACATTTATCCTGTTATGCAGGATGGGCAAATTCCATCTAGGTCACTCATGTCCCTCAGCATGCTTTATGAAGTACCCATCAACTGTCTTTATAGTAACCCAATTACGGACAATGTTTGATCAACAATAAAGTACTTAACTCTACATCTAGGGTCCATAGTGGTTTCAGGTTGAAGGGTGGTATACATCACTATCACTATGAGAGTAACTTATGACACTTTGCATAACATTCTATGTAGTACTCTCATAATGGGTAAATCCAGTATAAATATTACTCCTAATATTCATACCTATGTTAAGACTTGATAACTCCTTATCCATGATCCATGAGATGTGATCATCAGTCTATCTACATAATAGTCTTAATGCTTTAAGGTTATCCCATTTCACATTAAAGCTCGACTAAGGATACTTTACGAATAGTGTCCTTATGTTTAATGGAATCTCATGATTAAGTCACACTTAATATTCCATTAAATGAACTAGCTATTCTAGAGACTTTATCACTTTGGAAAAACAAACATAATAAATAAATTCCTTTTATTATTAATAAATAATTCGATACAAGTACCAAAAGTATTGGCCTCTAGGGCTTACACCAACAATCTCCCACTAGCATTAGAGCCAATCAGGCATACCCTTAATACCCATATATCTAGTATGGCCATCATTCTTCTGCTGCGCAAGAGGCTTTGTTAGTGGGTCAACAATGTTGTCAAGTGTAGGTACTCTGCATATCTGCACATCTCCCCGATCTATTATCTCTCGAATGAGATAATAACGCCTAAGTATGTGTTTGGATCGTTGGTGAGATCTAGGCTCCTTAGCTTGTGCGATGGCACCATTGTTATCACAATAGAGATCAATGTGATCCACAATGCTAGGGGCTATGCCAAGTTCATTAATGAACTTTTTGATCCAAATAGCTTCCTTTGCTGCATTTGAGGCAGCAATGTACTCGACCTCAGTTGTAGAATCGGCAACCGTTTCTTGCTTTGAACTTTTCCAGGTCACAACGCCACCATTTAGGTAGAACACATAACCAAATTGCGATTTAAAGTCATCCTAATGTGTCTGGAAGCTAGCATCGGTGTATCTAATTACCGCGAGCACTTCCTGAACTCCATATATTAAGAAGGAATCCTTAGTCCTTCTCAAGTACTTAAGGATATTCTTGACAACTACCCAATGAGCATCACCGGGATCAGATTGGTACCTACTCATTACACATAAAGCATACGAGACATCTGGTCGAGTACATAACATGGAATACATGATAGATCCTATTGTATATGCATATATGATCTTATTCATGCGATCCCTTTCTTCCTTAGTTGAAGGAGATTGTGTTTTTGATAAACACAGGCCATGTTGCATAGGTATGAATCCTTTCTTTGAATCATGCATATTAAAGTGTCTCAGCACTTTGTCTATGTATGTACTCTGACTTAGGCCAAGTAGTTTTTATGATCTATCTCTATAGATCTTGATTCCTAATATATAGGCTGCTTCACCAAGGTCCTTCATAGAAAAGCATTTCCCTAACCAAGTTTTTACTTGTTGCAAGGTAGGGAAATCGTTTCCAATGATTAATATGTCATCTATATATAATACCAGGAAGACGATCATGCTCCCACTAACCTTCTTGTAGACACAAGGCTCATCTTCATTCTTTATGAATCCATATTGTTTTACAGTTTCATCAAAACAAAGATTCCAGCTTCTGGAAGCTTCCTTCAATCCATAGATTGATCGTTGTAACTTGCATATCTTTTGGGCTTCTTCTGGTATGTCAAATCCTTCAGGTTGTGTCATGTACACATCCTCAAGAAGATTCCCATTAAGGAAAGCAGTCTTGACATCCATCTTCCATATTTCATAATCATGATATGCAGCGATAACAAGTAAAATCCGAATAGATTTAAGCATTGCAACTGGTGAAAAAGTTTCATCATAGTCTACACCATGAATTTGTTTATAACCTTTAGCAACCAGTCTTGCCTTATAGGTATGTACCTTACCATCCATGTCAGTCTTCTTTTTGAAGACCCGCTTGCATCCTATAGGATTAAATCCTACAGGAGGCTCTACCAAGGTCCAGACCTGGTTTGTGTACATGGAATCCATTTCAGATTTCATGGCTTCTAGACACTTCTCAGACTTAGGACCAGTTATGGCCTCTTGATAGGTTATAGGCTCATCTTGATCCATGAGTAATACATCACATTGATCAGTTATAAGATATCCATATCTCTCTGGTTGGTGACGTATCTTGCTTGACCTACGCTGGTCTTGTTCTACTTGAGCAGGTTGCTCTTCCACAACTACTTGTGGTTCCTGCTCTAATTCCTCCATAGGTGTATCAATGCTTTTTTATTTTTGGATTTCTTCAAGCTCTACTTTCCTCCCTCTGATTCCTTTGGAAATAAAATCCCTTTTTAAGAAAACTCCAGTTCGAGCGACAAACACTTTGACCTCAGAAGGATTGTAGAAGTAATACCCTCTTGTTTCTTTAGGATACCCCTCAAATAAGCATTTGTCAGATTTGGGCTCAATCTTAGTTGAAATTTGTCGTTTCACATAAACTTCACAACCCCAAATCTTCATGTAAGACATATGTGGTTTCTTACCACTCCATATTTCATATGGTGTCTTTTCAACCTTTTTGGAAGAAACACAGTTAAGTGTGTAAGTTGCTGTTAGTAGTGCGTGTCCCCAAAAGGAGTTTGGAAGATCGACGTGACTCATCATAGATCGGACCATGTCTAACAAGGTTTAATTTCTTCTCTCAGATACACCATTCCATTGTGGTGTTCCAGGAGGAGTGACTTGGGATATAATCCCAAACTCTTTTAGATGGTCATCAAACTCTAGGCTTAAATATTCACCGCCTCGATCTGATCGAAGAGTTTTAATATTCTTACCTAGTTGGTTTTGTACTTCATTCTTGAACTTCTTGAACTTTTCAAAGGATTCAAATTTGTGTTTCATTAAATAGACATAACCATATCTACTGAAATCATCGGTAAATGTGATGAAGTATTGAAAACCTCCTCTGGCTGGTATGTTCAGTGGTCCACATACATCAGTATATATGAGGGCCAAAAGATCATTAGCCCTTTCACCTTTTCCTATGAATGGGGACTTTGTCATCTTTCCAATTAAAGAAGATCTGCATGCATCATATGATTCGTAATCAAAAGAGTCCAATAGTCCATCTTTATGGAGTTTGGAGACGCGTCTCTCATTTATATGGCCTAAGCGACAATGCTAAAGGTAACTTGGATTTAACTCGTTAGGTTTCATCCTTTTAGTATTAATGTTATAAATTGGCATTTCAAAATCAAGGACATACAATCCATTGTTCATTTGTGCAGTAGCATAGAATATATCATTCAAATAAATAGAGCAATAATTATTCTTTATTATAAATGAAAAAACAAACTTATCCAAACAAGAAACGAAAATAATATTCATGCTAATTGCAGGTACATAGTAACAGTTCTCTAACTGAATTATTAAACCACTAGGTAAAGTCAATACATAAGTTCCTATGGCTAAAGCAGCAACCTTTGCTCCATTGCCAACTCGTAGGTAAACTTCACCTTTTGCCAAAACTCCACTCCTTTTTAGCCCCTGCACATTGGTACAAATGTGAGAACCACATCCATTATCTAATACCCATGATACAGAAGTAGATAAAATTATTTCTATAACAAAAATACCTGAAGTCGAAGTCTCCACTCCATTCTTCTTATCTTTCAGGTACTTTGGGCAGTTTCTCTTCCAGTGTCTGGTCTTACCGCAATAGAAGCAAGTGCCCTCCTTTGCTATACCCCACTAGGCTTCAAAGCAGGGGCAGTATGTTTGGGTTTGACAACTTCCTTGCCTTTCCATTTACCACCCTGCTTAGTGGGCCTTTTGTTCTGTTTCTTTCCATTACTGACCATCAAAATGGATTTCCCTTTTGACTTCAGATTTTGCTCAGCAGTTCTTAACATGCCTAGCAATTCAAGAAGAGTTTTGTCCATATCATTCATGTTGAAATTAAGGAAAAATTGACTGAAGCTTTCCGGAAACGATTGCAGGATCAAATCAGTCGCAAGCCCCTTTTTGAGGGGAAATCCCAATCTTTCAAGGTTCTCCACATACCTAATCATCTTGAGTACATGGGGACCTACAGGGGCTCCCTCAGATAGCTTGACTTGAAAAAGGGCTTTTGAAACTTTAAACCTCTCATGCCTTGCCTGCTCTTGATAGAGCACCTTCAGGTGTTCGATCGAACGCTGCCATGTTTTCATGTTGCTTTTGCAATTCAGAATTCATGATAGCCAGCATGAGGCAAGCAGTTTCATTGGCATCATCAACATACTTCTTATAAGCATCTCTTTCAGCCTTAGGAGTAGAACTAGGAGGCTCCTCCTCAGGAACATGTGTCTCTAAGACATACAACTTTTTGTCATGTTTGAGGACAATCCTCAGATTTCAGTGTCAATCCAGAAAATTTGTCCCAGACAATTTTTCCTTATCAAGGATTGATCGCAAAATGTTGTTAGATGTGTTTGTTGTCATGGTAATCTACAAAATAGAATGGAAAAATATAAGTATCATTAAAACAATATATTCAATTAGGCCTTTAATTAAATATTCTCCCACTATTTTAGTCAAACCAAATGACCCTCACCATTTGATTCGGAAAATCCCGTTGGAAGATTTTCTAGTGGATCGAGATCCATATTTCACTTTATTTTAAGTCAGCGTTAGGCTGATTACACAAAACTCATCTATTTAGGTAGGAATTCCTTCCAATTGTATCCAATACAATTCTCGAATATTTCAGTTGGGTGAATAACTCCTTATTCTAATCCATCATATAAATTATTCCCAACTCTTGCTTCTAAACGTATATAATCTTATTATATTTTGTTTAGTTAAGTTTGACCCATTATTTTAGAAATTGGATATTACATTTATCCCATGGCATCTTACTAATATAGAACATGCACCTTGCGTTAGGCGAAACCTACATAATTCAATACTAGTCTTGATGAGTTCTAAAACTTGGAAAACATAAACTTAATATTCAATTTGAGGGAATTTTCATTAGTTTGATCTCACCGGCTTATTTATCATATAAATCGTCTCTCACATGCATCAACATACTGTCAAACCCCAAATTTTGACCACTAAGATTTCCCATCATTGTGCAAATCATCACCACAATATGGGTAATCCATCATGCCTCATTAGTCTCCCCAAAGATGGGTGAGCATCCACTACAATCAAGATTAGGGTTTCAAGCCCTCTCAGAGCTCTTAGACAAAGGATCAATCAAGGAATGACATGATCTTCAACTTGTCTAACCTCTCAAACATCCACAAGGGATCAAAAGGACTCCCACATCAAGGATTAAGCACAAGGTTGCAGCATTCTGAGTGGATCAAGCCTCAAAATTAACAATGTCACCAAATTAGAGTTTTGGTCGACCAGGGCCTCCAGATGGAAATTTTCCCCTGGGCATGAGCCAATGCTTCAAAGCATAACTTGAATTACTCCATGGGACCTCATAGACCCCATCATTAAGTCAATTTAGCCTCAGGGGATGCATTCACTAAAAATCAGGAATTAGGGTTTCTTGACCTAATTCACCCCTAAGTTGACTTTTGGGACAAATCATGAGCCAAGACCTCAAGAGATGATTTGAGGGTCCCTAACACACCACATTGATCCATTTGCAACAATGGATTGATCCAAGAAGCTTGAGCAACAAGTTTCAATTTCATCAAAACCACAATTAGGGTTTCGCGGGAAAAGTCAACTGTGCCTTTGACTTTTGACCAGGATATGCTCCCAAACCCTAGGACATGATTCAATACACCCTATAACACCTATGAAATCAATCCATCAAGTTTGATTTAGGTCAAGGACTTGATTTCATAGAGAATCGCACAGTTTGGAATTCACCTGACAAAAAGTCAACTGTGCACAAAAGTCAACTTTGACTTTTTGAGATTTTTCACAATTATGGTTCCTTAACCCTAAAATGATGTTAATGTGTGATTGGAATCATCATTCATCAAGAAAAATCAAGAAAAGTGGGATAACTTGTAAAAGGGGTAACCATAAAAACTTAGAAATTTTTCTAAGTTATGGAACAAAGTGGCTAGGGTATCAACTTTAGAGGATCATAACTCCTAAACCACAAGGCCATTTTTCCCCATCCAAATCTGGATTTATAGCTCTCATGGCACTCTACAAAAGCTTCAAACATAACTCATTCCAATTCCTCATGGATTTCAAGTTATGGAATGATCAAAATCACAAAAAGTGAAAATGTCACTTTTTTCCAACACTTAGTGAAATTTTCACTAAGTCAGAATATGCCTTACTTTTTTCCAAATGTAGGGGCATTTTTCACTTGGATCCAAAAAGTATCAAAATGAATTATGATCAAACAGTTGTTGTATCATATGAGGGCTTTTCAAAATGGCCAAGAACTCCATCAAAGTCCACTTGAGCCATGAGATATGACAATGCCAATATGCCTTGCTGCAAACTGTCATGGCAAGGCAGATTTGGGAGTTTTGCTCGATTTGCTCAAATTTTGCAAAGGGGAAGTAACTCTATCCATCTGAACACATCAAGGGGGGACCAAGGAGGAACCAACTCTGACCCCAAGCCTCTCAAGTCTTTGGAACCAAAAGTAGCATGCCAAACCTAGAAATCCCTAAAAGAGGGACAAGACTCCAATTTTGGATTGGAGAATTTAATGGATGCACCAAGGTGGCATGGACAAAGCCATTTCCAACTGAATTCAGTCAAGACTTATCCAAGACCAAGGGAACCAATAGCCTGTGCCCTAACCTCTAGTAAATTGATAACACGAATTTATATCATATTTTTACTTTGATTTATGTTATTTTCTTATTCCGTTTTCGTCTAATATCCGATTTTCTCGAGATTATTTAAGTGTTTTTGCAGGTAATCCCATTTTCCAAGTCAAAGTATGCTAAGTGTGGAAAAGAACCAAAACATGCAAGAAAAGAGCAGAAAAGTGAAGCAAAATAGCAGAATCCAAACTTTGCTGCTGTGACGATTGTCACAGTCCACCACGACCGTGGCAGTTGCGAAATCCACCATGACCGTCACAATCCATTACGATCGTCATGCGCCCAAAATGTGTTTAATCCGTTAACAGAGACGTGGTTACGAGTTTTTAGAGGAGCAGTTTCACACGACCTTATTTTCTCCGAAGAATGCTAGGTTCAAAAGTCACGTAACTGTCAAAAGGAGTGCCTACATTCTCTCCAACCTCTACCTCAACTCAGTCTATAAATACGAGAGTTTTCGAAGAACAAAGGGTGGCCTATTTTCTGCATTCTGAAGTACCGTTTTGCTGCAAAATTATTTCCAGAGCTTTTATTTCATTTTTGCTTTGCATTTTCCATTTCCTTGTCAACCATTACCGAACAAAAGTAATAGTTTCTCACATTGAGGAACTATTACACTTAGATTTAATTTGCTTCATTGCCTTCATCATTTGTTATTTAATTTTATCCAAGCAAGAACCTACCAGCTTGTGGAGGGATTGCTATTGGTGTTATTACGAATTACCAGGTTTCCGTTATTTAATTCAAAGCATTGTTTATTTTCTTTCTTAATTATGTCTATGTCTATTTATCTCTTTGCCTTTACGTTTAATTTCCTAATTATGTCTAGCTAAACCGATCTTATCGGTATGTAGTGAAGTAACTAAAATGGATTAAATTTCTCTAAGCTAAAATCAATAATCAATCCTTCTTCTGGCTTCGATTTCTTAATTTTAAAACCCAACTTTTATTACGAAAGTAAAAAAGTAACATAGGTTAAAGTCGAGACCACGGGAGTGTGAGGCTTTACCCGGATAGCTGAAATCGGGCATTAGTTTTAAAAACAGCGGAAGTGCTTTAAAGTTGATTAGGTTTAACTAGTTTTCAAAAAGTATTTTTAACCTCATACGGGCTAGCGAGAGCAGACGTATTGACTTAGAAGTATAGTCTGAAGCAATAACCACGGGAGTGTGAGGTGAGGGCTTTTAAACCGGTTCTACTCTACAGATGAATAGGGTGATAAATCTTTATATGCTTAGGTTTAATTAATTCCACGTAGGTTTACTGAATTATATACCGACAACTTATTCATAACTAGTATTCCCAAATTTTAATTTCTCTTTAATTTCCCATTTGAACTTAAAAACCAAATTCTGATTAGCCTTAGATAAACATAGTAACGATAGATAACGGTGCGTTCGATTTCTAGTCTCTGTGGGATCGATAATCTTTTAAAACTACGCGATACGACTGTATACTTGCAGTTAGATTTATTTAGGCACACTAAATAGAGCGATCAAGTTTTTGGCGCCGTTGCTGGGGACTAATTAAGTCGACAACGTAATTCCTTTGTTACGTCGTATAGACTAAGGCAAAAACCAAAATTCCATTTCTGTTGATTGTATGCCAAGTACTCGCTCTTCTGGCGAAGACCTCGTACGACCGACAGACGAACCTGAACGTCTTCTTACCGTAAAAAGACGTATCCAAGAATACTGCTTAGCTCACGATATCCCTTTTCCTTTATCAGAGCCTGAATCTCAATCAGATCCTGAACTTGAATCCGAATCAGATTCCGAATCAGAAACAGACATGGCCGACCCACCACAAAACCGACCTCTTAAGTATTATGCTGCCGCATCCCAACAAGAACCTCACAACAGCATTGAAACCCTCGCTGATATCTGCTGTGTAACAAAATCAATTTTCTGGAAACCCAACAGAAGATCCGAACGAACATCTAACCAAGTTTGTGCAGTACGCAGACACAGTGAAAGTAAATGGTGTAACCGCAGACGCCATAAGACTACGTCTTTTTCCATTCTCATTAAGAGATAGAGCTTGGGCTTGGTTGTAATCCTTGCCATCCGACTCCATTACTTCTTGGGAAGATTTAAAGAAGGTCTTTCTGGCACGATATTTTCCGCCAAGCAAAACAGCTATGCTGAGACCCCAAATCAACAGCTTTAGACAAAAAGACAACGAGTCTCTATATGATGCTTGGGAAAGATACAAAGATATGAGGAGGATATGCTCGCATCATGGTCTTGAGGATTGGTTAATTATCCACACGTTTTACAATGGTCTCTTGTACAATACAAGATTGACAATAGATGCCGCCGCTGGTGGTACACTCATGGATAAACCATATGATGAAGCCCAACAACTCATCGAGAGTATGGCTCAGAACCACTACCAATGGGGAGGTGAAAGAACTCAAGTGGAGAAATCCCAACCAAAAGGAGGAATGCACGAAGTTTCTAGCCTAGTTCATGTTCGTACTAAGGTAGATGCAATCGCTCAAAAGATAGACAACTTGACCATAAGACCTACATCCATTGTGGCTGCTATAGCGCTAAACTGCGAATTATGTGGAATAGCTGGACACGCTACCCCTGAATGCCAAGTTTTAGCAGGAGCCTCTACAGATCAAGTGAATTATGCTCAAGCAAACCCTTATGCAAATACCTACAATCCTGGTTGGAAGAATCACCCAAACTTCTCTTACAAAAACAACAATGCACTGTATGCACCTGGTCAAGCACCTGCTGCACCACCAGGTTATCAAAAGGCTGCAACAGCTGCTCCAAATGTTCCTAGGAAGTCTAACCTTGAACTGATGATAGAAAACTTCATAGCTACCCAGACTCAGAGAAACAAAGAGTTCCTGAATCAAAACGTACACACTAGTGAACAGATTAAGCAGTTAGCAAACAAAGTAGACGCTTTGGCCACTCACAACAAAATGCTTGAAACACAAATTTCCCAAGTGGCTCAACAACAAGCACCTACTTCTGCTCCTGCTGGAACATTTCCTGGACAGCCACAACCTAATCCTAAAGGACATGCAAATGCTGTTATACTGAGAAGTGGAAAAGAATTAGATGGACCCATTGATCCAAGACTTCAAAATCCAGCCATGTACCAAAAATATGCTGACGACACAACAACTGAGAAGGAAAAGGAAGATAATGACCAAGAGGCCGTAAACAAAGAAAAACCTTATGTGCCTCCACCACCTTATAAGCCACCTATTCCGTATCCTCAAAGATTGAAAAATTCCAAAACTGCAGGGCAATTTAAGAAATTCGTTGAACTTCTGAAACAATTAAACATCACGATACCTTTTACAGAAGCCATCACCCAGATGCCCTCATATGCTAAGTTCCTAAAAGAAATCTTATCCAATAAGAAAAAGATTGAGGAAAACGAAACAGTTCGACTTACTGCTGAGTGTAGCGCAATAATTCAAAACAAAATGCCTCCTAAGCTAGAAGACCCAGGTAGTTTCTCAATACCTTGTGTAATTGGGAAGTTCGTCATAGACAAAGCTCTATGCGACTTAGGAGCCAGTATTAGTGTTATGCCCTTATCCATATGCAAGAAGCTTGATATGGGAGAATTAAGACCAACTAAGATGTCTGTTCAATTAGCTGACCGCTCTGTTAAATACCCAGTTGGTATACTAGAAAATGTTCCAGTTCGTATAGGACAATTCTATATCCCTACCGATTTTATAATCATGGATATTAAAGAAGACTCTACTACTCCTATCCTACTAGGAAGACCATTCTTAGCTACTGCTGGAGCAATTATAGATGTAAAGAGAGGCAGGCTAACTTTTGAAGTTGGTGAAGAGAAGGTTGAATTTATTTTGACACAATTCTTACAAGCTCCAGCTATAGACGACACATGCTATCTACTAGATGTCATAGATGAGTGCGTAAGAGAAATCGAGATGGAACTGACCATATATTCAGATATTCTAAAAATTCCTATACCTCCGATTTTTGAAGATGACAACTGGCGTGAACCTTATCAAGACGATAGCCTAAGCGAATGCTTAGCACTTACACCATATCATCTACCTTGCCCGAAGAACCTAACCCTAGAACTGAAAACATTACCCAAAAATTTAAGGTATGAATTCCTAGACGAAGCTCTCGAACGGCCTGTAATAGTCAATGCAGACTTAGGACAAACAGAAACCAAGAAACTATTAGATGTCTTAAGAAAATATCCAACTGCGTTAGGCTATAACATCGCTGACCTTAAAGGAATAAGTCCTTCTATTTGCATGCACCGCATTATGCTGGAGGAAGACTGTAAATCCTCTAGGGAACGTCGGAGAAGGATTAACCCGATCTTGAGTACTGTAGTCAAGGACGAAGTGAAAAAACTTTTAGAAGTAGGAATTATATACCCAATATCAGACAGTAAATGGGTTAGCCCAGTACATGTCGTTCCAAAGAAGGGAGGTGTTACAGTTGTTAAGAACGAAAAAGGTGAATCTATAACAAAAAGGGTTGTAACTGGAAGTAGAATGTGCATCGATTATAGGAAGTTAAATAAAGCCACTCGTAAAGACCATTTCCCATTGCCTTTTATCGACCAAATGTTGGAACTATTGGCTAAACACTCATACTTCTGCTATTTAGACGGTTATCCAGGATTCTTTCAAATTCCTATTCATCCTGATGACCAAGAAAATATGACCTTCACATGTCCCTATGGAACATTTGCCTATCGACGAATGCCGTTTGGATTATGTAACGCACATGCCACATTCCAAAGATGCATGATGTCAATCTTTGCTGATTTTATAGATGACATTATGGAAGTATTTATGGATGACTTTTCTGTTTGTGGACAGAGCTTTGAAGGATGTCTATCGAACCTAGAAATGGTATTGGAAAGATGCGTAAAAGTTAATCTCGTATTAAACTGGGAGAAATGCCATTTTATGGTAAATGAAGGAATTGTACTTGGACACGTTGTGTCCGATAGAGAAATTAAAGTTGATAAAGCTAAGATAGAAATTATAAAAGATCTTCAACCTCTGAAAACCGTACGAGAAATACGAAGTTTCTTAGGACACGCCGGTTTCTACCGACGATTCATGAAGGATTTCTTGAAAATTACTAAACCCCTTACCGGTCTATTAATGAAAGACGCTGAATTTATCTTTGATGAGAAATGTCTAAAAGCGTTTGAACAGCTGAAAACAGCTCTTATTACCGCACCTATCATGCAACCACCAGATTGGAGACTACCTTTCGAAATCATGTGTGATGCAAGTGATTATGTTGTAGGTGCAGTCTTAGGACAGAGGAGGGATAGAAAACTTCATGCCATTTACTATGCAAGTAGAACCTTAGATTCTGCCCAAATGAGCTACGCTACCACAGAAAAAGAACTTTTAGCCGTGATCTTTGCCCTTGACAAATTCCGTTCCTACCTAGTGGGAGCTAAGATCATCATTTATACAGACCACGCTGCTATTAGAATTTACTTAACAAAAAGGATGCAAAACCTAGACTGCTAAGGTGGATCCTATTTTTACAAGAATTTGATTTAGAGATAAAAGATAAGAAAGGAACTGAAAACGTAGTAGCAGACCACTTATCCCGACTAGAGGGCATTAAACCAGAGACAGTACCCATTAATGAGGATTTCCCATATGAATGACTCATAGCCCAACTAGAAAGTGATATGTCTACTCTACAGTTGAATGACCCAAAGATGGAAGAAGTCGTGGAAGAAATTAACATACACACAACCTTGCCATGGTATGCTGACATAGTCAACTACTTAGCAGCTGGAGTACTTCCACCAGACTTATCTTATCAACAAAAGAAAAAATTCTTTCATGATCTAAAACATTATTATTGGGATGAACCTTTGCTGTTTAAGAGAGGAGCTGACGGTATCTTCCGTCGTTGCGTCCCAGAAGAAGAAATAGAAAACATCATCTCTCAATGTCATTCTGCTCCTTACGGAGGACATGCTAGTACCTCAAAGACATATGCTAAGATCTTGCAATCCGGCCTATTCTGGCCCAGCCTTTGGAAGGATGTCCACATTGCAATACCAAACTGCGACCGGTGCCAATGCACTGGTAACGTATCAAAACGCGATGAGATGCCTCAAAAAGGTATATTAGAAGTAGAAGTCTTTGATGTATGGGGGATTGATTTTATGGGACCTTTCCCATCATCCTTTGGAAATAAATATATACTCGTAGCCGTTGATTATGTTTCAAAATGGATTGAGGCAATAGCTTCTCCTACAAATGACACACGAGTAGTCATAAAGCTCTTTAAAAACACAATCTTTCCCAGATTTGGTGTGTCGAGACTTGTCATAAGTGACGGTGGCTCTCATTTCATATCAAAAATATTTGACAAATTACTATCGAAGTATGGAGTAAGACACGACGTAGCAACACCATATCATCCCCAAACAAGTGGACAGGTTGAGGTCTCGAATCGAGAAATAAAAAAAATTCTAGAAAAGACCGTAGCCACCTCTAGGAAAGACTGGTCATCAAAACTCAACGAAGCTTTATGGGCATATAGGACGGCCTACAAAACACCAATCAGAACTACACCTTTCAAGCTTGTCTATGGTAAATCTTGCCATCTACCGGTGGAATTAGAACATAAAGCCTATTGGGCTATTAAAACATTAAACTTAAGGTATGACTCCGCAGGTGAAAAACGTATCCTAGATCTGCATGAACTAGAAGAGTTAAGATTAGACGCTTACGAAAATGCTAAAATATATAAAGAACGAACTAAAAGATGGCACGATAAGCGCTTGTCTAGAAAAGAATTTAGTGTGGGAGACATTGTACTCCTATTCAACTCAAGATTAAAACTCTTTCCTGGGAAATTAAGGTCTAGATGGTCCGGTCCTTTTGAGATTACAAAAATTCTGCAAAGTGGAGCAGTAGAAATAAAGGGGAGGAATAGTAATCCATTGTTAGTTAATGGACAACATCTAAAACACTATCACAACATTGAAAATAGAGATTATTTGAACTACCTAAAACTTTTAGAGTTGCCCACCGAACCCCCTAACTAAGCATCTAATTGAATTCGTCAGGCTTTCGACGTTAAAAACAACGCTTAATGGGAGGCAACCCATGATTTTTGTTTTTCTTGCTTTATATTTGTTATTTCTTTACATTTTCTATGTTTTGTTTTTATTTTGCAAATTTTTAGTTTCAGCTATATCATTTTTAATTTAATTTGAAAATGTTGTGCTGATCTTAAAAAAAATTGAAAAACTACAGGATTATAAAGTCTCTCTACTCTTTCTGTTCTCCTCTTCTGCTTACATTTTTACAAAAAGTACTAACTAATGGCAAACGAGGATAACATGTCAGTAGAATTCATAGATGGAGCACAGTGGCATCGCTATGAGGCTTTGTCTCTTAGACCTTTTGCCTTGACAAAATTCGCCCACAGACCCACCATGACCGCCTTAGGTGTAGGTGAGAGCGTAGACTTTCTGTTTAGCTAATTAGGTTGGGAGGGTTTTGCCAACAAGAAACATAAGTGCTACCGTAGGTTGACTTTAGAATTCCTGAGCTCTTTAAGCTATAACCCTCACTGTGGAAAAGGTTTAACCAGGGGAAGAATTACCTTTAGACTATTTGGATACAGCTGCCAGTTCACCATAGAGGAACTGTCGGATCTTTTAGGATTTCCTGAAGGACCCCATGTTTTCTCTGTGGTTCAAGAGGACTTAGTGTTGGTTGGAGAGCTGAGTGATTTTTGGGGTAGAATTTCAGGGAAACCTCTGGTTGAGGGTAAACCTCTTATACTCTGCTGAGGGGGACGATCCTCAACGGCTCCGCTTGGGAAATCACTTCTTTATACTCTGTTGAGGAAGACGATCCTCGAGACTCTGATGGGGAAGAGTAATAAACTACTGAGGACGATCAGACTTCAAAGTTGGGGAAGCAAAGCTCTACTGGGGAGGTACGCCTGTCATCCTGCAAAACCAAAAGAAAAGTCTACGTGCAAAAATGACTACTTTGATTATCATCATAGTGACTGTCGCCTAAGCAATTGCCACTGTTTTCCAACTTGTTTCACAAAGCTCAACATTTTAGCATGTAATGTTTATCAAAAATATCGGACATTTTCACAAACAAAACAGGTAAAACAAGAAACAAAAGGAAAGCTTTTTGAGTGAAATGCAAACTTTATTGAATGGATTGGCCTGTAAATAGGCATTTACATCTGGAAGCAATTCCTGGAAAGAGGTAATTGCGCAAAAAGTAAAAGAAAATACACATGTCGGCAATGTGGGGAACAGACACCCACCATGACTCGACTCAGCTATAACCTATATGACTTGTTTATCCGTGGATGCTTTGACCTTTGAAGATGACTGACTGGACTGATTCCTTTCCTTCAAATTTTCTAAGTGTGAGTAGCGATCACAGATCGAACGCGGAACGTAGTCTTTGCTTTTAAATCCCTAACTTTTGCCTGGATCGCCCTTTTCGGATTTTCAATCCACCGGGATACCCTTTTTTTGCCAAAGTTTCCTTTTCAGGTTTTCAACCTTGCGGGTTTATTTCTTTTTTTTTCTTTTTATCCCTAATTTTTGCCTGAACCGTTTCTTTTTATGGTTCGCCAGGATGCCTCATTTTTGCCTGAACCTTCTTTTTATGTTCAGCGGGTCTCTTTTATGCAAAGTATTTTTTGACTACATCCGCGTTCACAGGGGACGTAAAATATTCGCCATCCATAGTTGAGAGTAATAAGGCTCCACCAGAGAAAATCTGTCTTACTACATATGGCCCTTCGTAATTCGGAGTCCACTTGCCCCTGTGATTTGTTTGGGGAGGAGTGATCCTTTTCAGAACTAACTCACCAGTTTGGAAACACCGAGGACGCACCTTCTGATCAAATGCTTTTTTCATCCTGCTCTGATACAAACGGCCATGTGCAATGGCTTTCAATCTCTTCTCTTCGACGAGGTTCAATTCATTCAGTCGGGAACGCACCCACTCAGCTTCATCAAGCTTCACGTCTGTCAGAATTCTCAAAGAAGGAATCTCAACTTCTAATGGCAGGACTGCTTCCATACCATACACCAGTGAGAAGGGGGTTGCCCCAGTTGATGTGTGTACCGAAGTATGATATCCGTGCAAAGCGTAAGGCAACATCTCATGCCAGTCTTTATATGTCACTACCATCTTCTGCACAATCTTCTTAATATTCTTATTTGCCGCTTCAACAGCCCCATTCATTTTCGGGCGATAGGGAGAAGAATTGTGATGTTCAATCTTAAAGCTCTGACATAGCTCCTTCATCATCTTATTGTTCAAATTTGAACCATTATCAGTAATGATTCTCTCCGGGACTCCATACCGGCAGATGACGTCCTTCTTTATAAACCGGGCTACCACTTGTCTGGTGACGTTGGCATACGATGCTGCTTCCACCCACTTCGTGAAATAATCAATAGCCACCAGGATAAAACGATGTCCAATTGAAGCAGTCAGCTCAATCTTCCCAATCATGTCAATGCCCCACATGGCAAAAGGCCAAGGTGACGACAAAACATTCAGAGGAGTAGGTGGTACGTGCACCTTGTCAACATAAATCTGGCATTTATGGCACTTCCGGGCGTATTTAAAGCAATTAGACTTCATAGTCATCCAATAATATCCCGCTCTTAACAATTTTCTTGCCATAGCATGCCCATTGGCATGAGTACCAAAGGAACCTTCATGAACCTCTTCCATTAACAGGCCTGCCTCGTGTTCATCAACACAACGTAGCAAAACCATGTCAAAGTTTCTCTTGTATAACACATCGTCTTTGTTTAAAAAGAAGTTTCCTGATAACCTCCTCAATGTCTTTTTATCCTTGGAAGATGCCCTAGCTGGGTATTCCTGACTCTTCAAGAAGACTTTGATGTCATGATACCAAGGCTTGCCATCTGATACCCCTTCGACTGCAAATACAAAAGCAGGTATGTCCAAGCGCATGATTCTGATTAAAGGAGTTTCATTCCAACTATTCACTTGATACATTGATGACAACGTTGCCAATGCATCAGCCATCTGATTCTCAACCTTGGGAATGTGATGGAAGTCCACTCTGTCAAAGAAAGGTAACAACCTTCTAGCATAGTTGTTATATGGAACAAGATTCGCTTGACGAGTCTCCCATTCACCTGTAATCTGATTAACCACCAACACAGAATCACCATAAACATCGAGGTTCTTGATTCTCAAATCAATTGCTTCTTCTAACCCCATGATGCATGCTTCATACTCTGCCTCATTGTTGGTGCATACGAACGCCAATCGGGCAGTGAAGGGTATATGAGAACCCTACGGAGTTGTAATGATTGCCCCGATTCTGTTACCATATGAATTAACAGCCCCATCAAAAACCATCTTCCACTGAGATCCAATCTCAGGTCCTTCATCAGGCAAAGGTTCTTCACAATCCTTCATCTTCAGATACATGATATGCTCATCAGGAAATTCAAACTTCATCGGTTGATAATCCTCAATTTGCTGTTCGGCAAGATATTTTGACAAAACACTTCCCTTAATGGCTTTTTGGGAAACATACTGAATGTCGTATTCTGTCAAAACCATCTGCCAACGGGCTATTCTCCCAGAAAGCGGTTGCTTCTCAAACACATACTTGATCGGATCCATCTTCAAAATCAAGAGGGTAGTGTGGTTTAACATATACTGCCTCAAACGCTTAGCTGTCCAAGCGAGTGCACAACATGTTTTCTCCAGCATCGAGTACCTCGACTCACAATCAATAAACTTTTTACTCAGGTAGTAGATGGCATGCTCTTTTCTACCTGACTCGTCGTGTTGACCAAGCACACAACCCATTGAATTCTCAAGAACCGTGAGATACATAATCAAAGGCCTTCCTGGCACTGGTGGCATAAGGACCGGAGGTTCCTGCAAGTATTCTTTAATCTTTTCAAATGCCTTTTGACAATTTTCATTCCACCTGACCGCTTGATCTTTTCTTAACAACTTGAATATTGGTTCACACGTGGCTGTGAGATGCGAGATGAACCTAGCGATGTAGTTTAATCTCCCCAAGAAACCACGAACCTCTTTTTCTGTTTTTGGCACAGGCATTTCTTGTATGGATTTTACCTTTGCAGGATCAACCTCGATACCTTTTTCACTAACAATAAACCCCAACAATTTTCCTGATCTCACCCCGAAGGTGCATTTGTTTGTATTCAACCTCAGTCTGAATTTTCTTAACCTTTCAAATAACTTCTGAAGATTCACCAGATGTTCTTCTTCCGTCTGTGACTTCGCAATCATGTCATCAACATAGACCTCAATCTCTTTGTGAATCATATCATGAAAGAGAGTCACCATTGCCCGCTGGTAAGTTGCCCCTGCATTTTTCAATCCAAAGGGCATCACTTTGTAGCAAAAAGTTCCCCACGGTGTTATGAATGTAGTTTTCTCCATGTCCTCTGGGGCCATCTTGATTTGGTTATACCCAAAGAAGCCATCCATGAAGGAAAACACTGAATACTGAGCAGTATTGTCAACTAACACGTCAATGTGAGGGAGCGGGAAATCGTCCTTTGGGCTTGCTCTGTTCAAATCCCTGTAATCAACACACATCCTGACCTTCCCATCCTTCTTAGGTACAGGCACGATGTTAGCAACCCATGGAGGATAATTTGTCACGGCAAGAAATTCGGCGTCCAATTGTTTCTGAACCTCTTCCTTGATTTTGACAGACATCTCCGGTTTAGTTCTTCTCAACTTTTGTTTGACCGGAGCACAACCTTCTTTAAGTGGTAGCCGGTGTACGACAATATCAGTATCGAGCCCAGGCATGTCTTGGTAAGACCAGGCGAAGATGTCCACATACTCTCGGAGCATTTCAATCAATCTTCCCTTGACACTGTCTTCCAATGCACCCCCTATCTTTACTTCCTTTCTGGCGTCCTCGGTTCCCAGATTCACAATCTCAATTTCCTCCTGATGAGGTAGGATGACTCTCTCCTCTTGCTTCAACAATCTGGCCAACTCTTCGGGCAGTTCACAATCCTCGTCAGACTCTTCTTCAGCCTAATAGATTGGATTGTCAAAGTCATACCGGGCTACAGCTGAGTCATGATCGGTGTCGTCTGAACAAAAAGACCTGCATGATTGATGAGGTATGTTTTATTATGTATGCAACAAAAGAAACACATTGCCATTTTGATGTGGGTTTTTAATGCATAAAAATAAAAACGGAAAGACAGAGATCAAAATATTTGAGTGTGAAAAGTCCTTTATTGATGATAACGCAAAACATGCAACAGTTAAATCCCTACAAACAAAATCACTACGTCTTGGGCAGAACGCAGGATTAACACAATAGGAAAACAAAGCAATTACTCGAAGCCTGTCACTTGAATGACTCTTTCAGTAGACCAGTTGCACAGACTTTCTCCTGGGACGCAAGGGCGGATCCAGCTATCCATGTCACAATCAATGTCCCCTTCTTCCTCAATAGCACTAACACTGTCAAAGAAAACCCCGGCGTTGGTGAAACGGACTGGGCCATAGAATTTGGGAGGATCTCATCTCTCCTGGATGGCTTGTATCCCAATCCATAAGTATCCCTCTTCTCCTGAACTTCAACCACCTGGCCCCACCTCTGTGAGCTACCAGCTTCAACCACAGGTTTGGCGTCTTTAAACGAAGACATAGAGATCTCAGGTTGATTTGCCCCTGCAGGCTGCTCTATAGCTTCAGACTGGACAACCTCTTCAGAAACCTTAACCTTCTCAAACCCCTGACACAACGTCTCATGGATTTCACCATCCACTTCCACGTATTTGACGGTTGACAACTGACTAATCATTATGTCTTCTTCTCCGCACACTGTCACTACATGACCATCAACCATGTATTTCAGCTTTTGACGCAAAGTGGAAGTTACAGCGCCTGCCTCATGGATCCAAGGACGACCCAACAAACAGCTGTATGCTGGCTGAATATCCATTATGTAAAATGTTGCATCAAAGATTTCCGGTCCAACCTTGATCGGAAGCACAATCTCACCAAAGACAGATCTCTTCGAGCCATCAAAAGCTCGCACCACCAAGTCACTTGGTGTACAAATAAGTCCCCTGGTATCTAACTTCATTAATGCTTTCTTGGGCAATACATTCAACGATGATCCAGTATCAACCAATACATGTGACATCAGTGAACCACGACACTCAATCAAAATATGCAGGGCATTGTTGTGATTCCTCCCAGTAGGAGTCAAATCAAGATCTGTGAAACCCAAGCCATTACCCGCATTCACGTGCGCTACAACCCCTTCCAGCTGGTTAACAGAAATCTCTTGATGAACGTAGGCTGCATTCAAAACTTTCAGAAGAGCATTCCTATGCGCTTCAGAGCATAATAGCAAAGACAAAATAGAGATCTTAGACGGGGTCTGATGTAACTGGTCCACGATCTTGTAATCACTTTTCCGGATGAGTCTCATAAATTCCTCACATTTTCAGAAAAAGCATCATCAACCGGCTTTACTGTAGAATCCACAACCACTGGAGTCTGAACAGAACCATCCATTACCTGTTTTCCCTTATCTTGACTTGAAGTACTGGGTTGATCATTAACAGGAGTAAGCACTCTACCACTTCTCGTTATAGCATCAACTTCAACCTTAACCTCTAAACTAGAACTCACTTGAGAAGTAGTCATTAATTCCTGCTTTTGTCCATTAACAAATACACTAGCATCATAATTCCAGGGAATAGCCTTAGAACTCTCATACGGAATGGGTTTAGGACCTGAAATAACAACCGGCGCTGGTCTCGCTGGCCCTGATATTACAACTGTCTTGAAAGGAATAACAATAGTATCAACATCATCATTAACAACCTCTTTTTGCTGATAACCTCTATCAAACTGTAAGTAGCCCTCATTAATCAGATTCTGGATACCCCTCTTCAGCGAATCACAACCATTGTCTCTTGTCAAACAATCTAAACAGTTCTCATCACAACCCGGATAGACGCCACCCTTCAATAACCTGTTTTTAACCACAGCCAACGGAGTCTTCAATTCCTCAACATCCATGATCAAATTCGGAGCTTCACATTCCTCAATTATCGCATTCACCCTCGGCCCATTGTGGTCAGGCATCGGGTTTTGAATAACATTGGGTCCATCATTAGCAAAGCTGATAGCCTTTGAATCTACCAGGTCCTGCACTTTATGCTTGAAAGCTTTACAGTCCTCGAGATGATGCCCCGGTGCCCCAGAATGAAAATCACAATGGGCGTTAGGGTTGTACCCGGGAGGCAGAGTACCAGTAGGAGGAGCCAAAGTTCTCTTTTCAACTAACTTCAACTGAAGCAAATGCTGAAACAATTGTGAGTATGGTAGAGGTGGAGTATCAAAGTGTCTATCAGCTGTTCTCTGTCTGGCTGGATACTAGCGTTGAACTCAGTTCTGTTGTTGAGGCACTGCTTGAGGTGGAAATGCTGCAGGAATAACCACGGATGCCACCTGCTGGTTATAGTTTTGTCGTTGTTTCCCCTTTCCCCTATAGAATGATACAGCATTGGCCTCTTCTTTCTTTTTATAGTTCACAAACGGCTTCTTTCCCTGCCCGGAGGACGATCCGTCACCACTGGAAACTTTTCCAGCCTTAATTCCAACCTCTATCTTCTGTCCGATTGCAATCACATCTGCAAACTTGCCTAGGGAACAAGGCAATAGCTTTTCATAATAGTGCTTAGGCAGCGTGTCCATAAACATATCCAACATTTCCTTTTCCAGCATTGGTGGTTGCACCCTAGCCGCCAATTTACGCCACCTTTGCGCGTATTCTTTGAAACTTTCATCATTTTTCTGGGACATGCTCAACAACTGAGTTCTATTGGGAGCCATGTCTGTGTTGTACTGGTAATGCTTAATAAAAGCTGCAGCTAGCTCTCTCCAAGTACGAACATCTCTACTTTCCAGATCCATATACCATTCCAAAGACGCGCCGGACAGGCTGTCTTGGAAAAAGTGCATCATCAGCTTCTCGTCCTTGGCATGGGCAGCCATCTTCCTGGTATATGCCTTGACATGAGTTCTCGGGCAGGTAGAACCATTATACTTCTCCAGTGTAGGGATCTGAATCTTGTGTGGAATGACAATATCAGGGACCAACCCTAGGTCGTCTAAATCTATTCCCAGATCATCCTGTTTCACAACCCCTTTCAGTTTCCCCTCGATTAAACGGATCCTCTCATCACTGACCATAGGAAGACCAGCGTCCAAGCTTCTGACTGAAAAAACATCATCCTACTGATCATCAAAACAATGGCCTTGGATAGCTCGAACAGTGATTCCTTCCCCAACCATTGAAGGAATACCACCCTGTCCACCAGCACCAGTGATAGGAATGTTGATACCAGCACCACCTCCGCCCGAAGGAACAACACGATTAAGAAGACCACCGTGTAAGATACCATTTTCATCAACTTGTGACACCAAAGGCTGAACTAGAGTTCTGAACTCATTCTGACTCTGTACCACACCCTGCATCATCTCCATGAATTGATCGATGCGAGCTTGCATAGCTGCCATGTCTGCCTGAACTTTGTCCATCACTCTGCTTTGATTAAGCCTGTTAGAATACCGATGAGTTGGTTGATCAATCCTGACTGTCAAAAAGAGAGAGCATAAAAAAACCAGAGAAACCAAGATAACCTGCAATGCAAAATGAGATGATTATGCAAATGCAAACATGTATGAACATTATCAAGGCGATCTATCCCTTGATTCCAGTTTTAACAACAGAAGAGAACTGAATTCCTGATCATATAAAGAGAAAAAGCATCTGTTACAACACAAGTCTGAATAATCATAAACAAAGATCCCGATCAACAAGCCTGGCGGTGATCCCGAAAATACAAAAACAACAGCAAGGAAACTAAAGCATATCATCAAGACTCATCCGTGCTAGAATTCCCCATTCTCCATTCTTTTTGCACCAATTCTGCACTTCCTTGAGAAGCTTCTTGGTATTAGGATGCTCTGGTCTCTGAATCAACTCCTGAATCAGAAGATCTCTCCTATGCAAGATTCCTGTTAAATAACGACTATGTAACTCCCAATCATCTTCTCCAGAAGCTCCACCATAACTTGGACCTTCGCTTCTGGCTCTTTTCACTTCGGCTTGGATCTTCAGCTGTTCCATATCTGCCATGGTTTCCTTGAGCTTTTCCTCAACTGCTCTCCTCTCAAAGATCCCTGATAAAATCTCCTTATCCTTTTTCCGAAGCTCTGTCTTCAAACCTTTGATCTGTTCCTGATACTTGTCTTCTTTCAACCTGTTGGCAGTAATTGTTGTATTTCGACGGTCACTAAACCTATGAATTCTTGACATAGCATAAGCTAAATATTTCTTTTTGGACGAAAGGACCTTGCTAACACTTTTCAACGCTTGAGCCACTTTCTCTTTGGCTATGGCTTCTTTAGACAATTCTTTCTCCTTCACAGCCAAAAGTTCTGATTTAAACCTGGCAGCATAGATAGCTTCACCTTTTTCGTGCTTTAACTGACCAACCTCTCTGACCAGCTCACGATTCTCCTCTCGGAGTTTCTCCTTCTCAGCCCATAACTTATCATACTTCTCTATATCAACAGTCGTGGGATCCTCGATTATCAAAGGATACAAAGGTGGTTCCACCGGGAAAGGAAAAAGCTCTTCTTCTACTCTTTTCTTAATCCACTCTTCATAGGAAGGAAAAGCCCGGTTATTACATTTCCTGAATGAAGTTTTTCCCTTCTTGGTCACCTGCTTCCAAGCATTCACAATATTCCTTATCATCTCTTGATCCCCAGTACCATTGAAGAATAAGGACTCTCTGATATCTCGCTCTTCAGGTGGACCTCTCAAAGGATAACCAAACTGCCTGATAACAAGGGAATGATTATAGTTAATTCCACCTCTTCTCCCTATCAAGGGTACATTAGGGAATTCTCCGCACTTGCCAATAATCTCCATTCCTAGCAAGTCATGGCTGAGCCAAACAATGTTGTCAGCAGTCAAGCCCATTAACCTCTTCGACCACTTCAGAGACTCTCTCGTATCAACGAAAGCGCCAGCTTCGGGGAGATGACTCAGAAACCAAGTCGATAAGAGTGGTGCACAATAGCTCATAGTTTTTCCATGCCTATTTTCATTCTTGTAGTGGACTGAGTGATACGCATCACCTAGCAAGGTAGGTATATGATTCTTTGAAATAAAGATTCTGACAGCATGCATATCCACCAGATCAGGAACATTGGAAAGCAGTCCAATTCTTCTCTTTAACATGGATGCAAGCATTATGAAACAAGAACTTCAATAAGAAACCCTTAGCTCCTTGTTTCTCCACAATATTACTGCTCAGAATGGATTCACCAATATGAAGAGCAATGGCCATTTCTTTGATCCCATGGCGTTCTTCAGAAAAGAAAACTATGTCATGCCTGATAGGGATTCCCAAAATAAATGAGAACTCCTCAAACATTGGAGCCAAGATATAGTCTGGGAAAGTGAAGCAACGCAAAGAAGGATCATAGAACTGAAGAAGTGTATGAATGGCATCTTTCTCATACTTGGAGATGTTGTAGACAAACTTCAGAAGTCTCCCATACTTTCCACCAAACTTTGTACGAACTCCAGAACCAGCCATACTAATCAGCTTGTGAATCAACGTCAAGGTCGGGTCTGGGAACGAATAAGCAACAGTCTTCTTTCTCTGGACATCCATGTGAAGGAAACCTTAGAAAACCGGAATCAAGTGTAAGATGCAAGCCCTGAAAAATGTCAAACATGTTAGAATGCAAGAAAAATGATATGCACATGCAAGCATGGGATCAAGGCACCACTGCTGGATGTGCTGTGCTGTTAACTGAACGAGAACCACAACCCAGAAAACCAGAAATCTAGAATACCAAACCACTGAGATAACCAGAAACCCAGATTATCAAACACTGATGAGAAATCCAAAAAACCGGGTAGGTTGAAGGTTTCGGTTTCCTGCAAACCTGCAAACACCCGTCCCCTCTCACATGTGGGTTCTAGAAAGGCAAGGATCCTCAATATCACGGGCTCTCAGGTTGAGAAATGATGATACGTTCACCATTTATGGTTTGGCATCATCATCAATCGAGGAGGCCTCAACTGATTCCCCTCAAAAATAAGGTCATCCTATGCGAGTCCCTCATCATTGGGTCCTCGGATCGAGAATGTGCAATGGGTTTGCCACAGAACGTGGTCTGCCACTGTCACATCTCGGGAGGAGAGGCGCAACTGAGGTATCGAAGAATGGTCACCAGAGTCGACAACTCTCTAGATCAACACCCTAACATTCGCAAGACACAGACGTCAGAATGCGTCCCAAGATAGCCTCGTTTGGTTGTGAATTTCGTGAACACACAAACGTACCAAGCGGGCACGTAGGACCCACTACTTTCCACTCTAGTCATAGGGTGTACTCAAGCCTGGGTATTGGGCTTATCTCTCAAAACAACCCAACCTTCCAAACAGAAACCAGCCAGCACAGCACAACAATATCCAGTATGACAGTAATAAAATGAAATGCAATGCAATAAAAGTTGTAAAACAGTAATATACAACATAATAAAGCACAACAAATAAACATCCAACAAAAAAAACAAACAAGCGCTAGGATCGACTCGCTAAAGGGGATGGACCAGCAAGAGGTCAACCAGAGTCCCCAGCAGAGTCGCCAGCTGTCGCTCCCGAAAGATTCGCATCCAACGGTACAAACGCGAGAGTGGCGCAGAAAACACAGAGTCGCCAGCAATGTGTATTTATCCCGAGAGAGGGAAAGGAAACACTGCATAAACCTGAAGAGAAAGGGGGAAAGACATGGTTATCGCAACCATAGTCCAGGTTTGGGAGTCGGTTATGCGAGGGGAAGGTGTTAGCACCGTACGCATCCATCGTACTCGATGGGATCCACCCTTGTTGTCTAAACGGAGGGTGAGCTGTCTTACTATCTATGGCTGAACAAAAGAAAATAGGGATGGGGGTGACTAAGACGGACTCGGTAGGATATATTCGATGCCCTAGGCCTACGTACTCCCTCAGTGCAATGGGAAAGTCAGAGTCAAGGTAGTTCGGACGGGAACTGTGGGGGAAGGTTGGTCGCCAAGACAATCGCTGTCTCGTGCCTACATATCCTCAATCAGATGAGAGAGAGGAATCAGAGCTAATGTAGTTCATGGGTACGACCACGAATGGGTAAGTGTTTTTTATGAGCGACGTTAGATTCGCGTCCGGCAGTTAGGGTCGATGCCTGTTTGCGACTCAGACGGAAGGTAACGTGCCCTTTTCTGAAAATGGTCTGGAACCAAACAATCCCGAAGGATAAAAAGATTTGAATTTGTTTTTGTGTTTTTTAGACAGAAGTGTTTTTTAAGTTAGTTCATAACTTGCATTGCACCAAAGTCTAGGGCACAGGGACGAATACTCAACGAATCGTCCCAAGACAGGACGCTCACTAAACACTCTAGAAAGATGAGAGGAAGCCCCTCATTTCTCATTCCCCACGCTTAAGGCTCGTGCGCAATACACTTTATCTTTATTAAGTGTTTTCAAGAAGTTTTGAGATGAGAAGAGAAAAGACACAAAGGAAACTCTAAAGGGAAACTAAGAGTCCTAATGTTATCATGCATGGATAACCTATGGTTAGTGAGGCTTAGGAAGGACAACTACCTAAAACCTAATGCTAATCCTACTCCAAGCTTAATCAAAAATTAAGTCGGACTAGGTAGCTCTAAAGGGAGGGAATCCAAGACTTAAACAAGTCTTAAGATTCATGGGAGGAAGAGAGTGAAAGAGAAGAAATGAGAAAGAGAAGGAGGAGATGAGATACAATACATGGCAGCAAGCACATCATATCATAAGTGTCCAACTCAAACCATCAAAAATGTTTCAAAGATCAATGCAAAACAATTCAAGTAAGCATGCAAAGATGATCATGAAAGAATGCAAGCATACTTGTATGAAATGCGCAATTAAGCATACATGAACTTCATATCAAAACGAAATGAGAAAAACAAGATGAATATGAAAACAAGTCAGAACCAAAATCATATTATCATCAACAATTCTCATGTTCAAAAGTGATTCAAATTATGAAGCATTATGATCCAAAGAAATCCACAAAAGGAAAGGTAATGATATTCATCATACAATTCAAACCAAATGCATTCAACTATGCTCAAGTGAAATGAAAACCAAGTAAGGAACTCAAGAGGCAGTAGCATATGCATCAATGTCATATCAAAACCAAACTCAAGTCATACAAGTCCAAACATCAAGCAACACCTTCAAGACATGCATCCAAGTGATCCACCAATGGAAACTCAAAAGTCTAAACACTTAAGCATACTCAAACATGATCCACAAATTTCAAAATTGAGTCACAAAGGACCTCAACCAGGGGTAAACATCATATCAAAAGCTCATGCAAATAATCACAAAGGAACTCAATCAATTAGGCATGGCAAATCAACTTGTGTAAAGAGATGTCAAGATATAATCATGCATAAATCATTTAAGTACAAATAATCAAACATACATCAAATGAAGTTCAAAAATTGTGAAATTAAAACCCAAATGACCTAAGTCAGTGACTAACAACATGTCAAAAGATCTCACAAAAATTTACAAGTTAAGCCACTCAAACAATTAAGCAAAGATCAAGTAAGAAACATGATTCAATATGCAAAAGAGAAGGACCAAAATGCAATATGAAATGATTTTAAAAATACGAGAATTTTTTTTGATGAACTTCAAAGTGTCCTTTGAAGTATGCAAAAATAATGGAATGCATATCATATATAGATGATGAGAACAAAAATCAACAAGGTAGGGTGTGCACAATTGAAACAAATTCAAAAGAAATTAATCAAACAATTAATTCAGATGCAAAAAATAAAATAAAAATGGAAAATAAAATTTGTGAAAATTTTATAAAATTCTAAATATGCTTCATGATTTTTTTGGTGATTTTTGGATGCACAAATCTATTTTAAAAAAATAAAAATGGAAATGCAACAATTAAAATACAATAAAAGGAAATAAGAGCCAAGGGGTGCAAACAGCAAGCAATACACGTTGAGAATCAAATGGGCTCAAGGAGTGGGGTGCAATTATCAAACCCAGTCCAACAGAAAATGTCAGCGCATGCCAAAAAAAAAGGAGAAGCAGTCAACTCACACCAGCCATTGGAATAAATCCACGCTCCACATCAAGTCAACACTTCACACAAGTAGCCCAGATCAACATACAAGATTAAGAGGCACACAATAACAAGGGTATACGCGCACACACCATGCATACCCTAGACATAATAAAACTCACGTGGACGGCACATGCAAATTTTAATGCATTGGCACCTTACCAACCAATAGATCAAAACAACACACCAGATTAAATCAAACAATAAAAAATTAATCAAAAAGAGTGATCCAGATCTGTGGTACATGGTAGTGAGCATGGATTAACAAACACACAATTAATAAAATAAAATCAGAATTTAATAAAACGTCGCAACGCATGGACCATCAGATCAAACCAATGAACGGTGGGATTGCATCTTCCACCTCTAAAAGCTTCGCCGGACTGAACATGAACCAGGTGTCGGAGCCCTAGCTCCGGTCACCTTCTCCGGTGTGCCCCAACCAAAAATTTTCCAGAAATGGCTCATGAGTACATCAAACTGATCAGAATTTCACTAGGATGCAATTCAAATCATCAAACAATGAAACAATAATGAGAATCGAACGAAATAAGTTTAGATCCAAAACTTTCAAACTCACAGTACACATATGTTACACGTCCAAAACCAAAACAAAATAGATCAGCATCATCAGTGAACATCATAGATCATTATGCATACCATAAAAACAAGTTCTATAATGGTGAAAATCACACTAACCTGAAAGTTGCAGAGCTCGAATTACACCAAGAACTCCTTCCAAAAGCTGCAAATCTTCCTCTTTTGAGCTCTATTTGCAAAATAAATGCAAATAGAGGCTTGAAATAGGCTGGATCTAAGACTTTGAACTTGAACCAACTTGAAATGCACTTGCTGAAAACCTCACTCTAAGCTCAAACCAATGGTAGATCCTTGTTCTACTCTCTTCACTGATCAAGAATGTGGAAAAAATTCTTCAGAAACCCTTAAGACGAGAGAGTTTCGAAGGAGAGAAAGTGAGAGTGAAATTTGGGATTCTGAGCAAATGAGAGTGCATGACCTAATTTGGTGCGTATGAGTTAGCTTATATACACCTCCTTAGAGCACTGATCACAATTAAAGTTTGGTTAATCCCTTGGTTAATGAGTTTTGAGTGGTTTTGCAATTTGTGTTGCACACCCTTGTTCACACGTGCAAAGGCCATGAGATAAGTGTGATTCACCTCCATTTTACTTGCTGATCACATCTGGATTGGAATTGGGCCTTGTGGTTGATTGGTTTGTGAGATTCAATTCAACTTGCAAAAATGCATTTTGTGAAATAAGTGAGAAATATGGCATGAAATCTCTTGGTTCAAAGGCCAAAAATGATCCTTATGATGTGTACTTGGATGTTATAACATGACTTGAAGCAATTGGAAACATTACAAGTCCTTTTGTACCAAAATACAAAAGGTGGAAAAAGTGGTACATGTGAAAACCATCAAAAAGCACCTTGCCTTCTTTTGATCATAACTTGAGAACCACAAATGATATGGAGACAATATAGTACTTTTTGGAAATGGGAGAGAAAGATCTTCAACTTTCATGTTGGAGGAAAATTCATTTGAAGCTTCTTTGATGATGAAAAGTCAAGTTGAATGTAGTGTAATAACTTCCAAAAATGGAAAGTTCCAAATTATAGGTCATTTCCAAATTTAGCAACTTTTGCACAAACTCTTGATTCTTGATAAATGGTATGAAACTTGACCCTTGAAGACCATATGAGGATGTGAGACCTTGAAAACCCTGAAGAGAACCTCAAAATTCCATGGTTGACTTTTTTTCTCCACTGTTGACTTTTACTTACCTCAAAAGCAACTGATACACTGAACATTCTTCACCATAAACCATCAACCAAACCCTCATCTATGGACACATGCAAGCATAAAGACCTCATGACACCATGCTTGAACACACAAAGCCCTCCAAGAAGTCCTTTTGATTCACAAACCCTAATTGGTCCCTCTGGTTAGGAGGGAAAGATTCACTTGTAATCTTTTGCCATGCTTGACCTTATGAAGATATGATGAACCCCTCAAACCATCCTGAGGCTTGAGACTTGAGGACATGGACCAAGTGCCTTGATCCCATGCTGAGAACCAATGCTATGCACAATGCAACTGCAAGGAATGAAAAGAAACATAAGCCAGTTAGCTAAAAGTAAGAGGGAAAATTTTGGGGTGCCACACTTTCTAAAGTTCTGACTATGAGATCAATGTGCTTGCATTTTTAAATATACGCCTTCTGTCTTTACCTGCCTTTTTTATTATGAAAAATGGGGACACGTATAGTCTCATAGGGAGTAGAGTATATTCTTTACTCATGTGAGGGGAAGCTTAAACACTTCAAGTTTTTATTTACCTGTGTTTCTTTTACCACCTCACCTAGAGATGTATTGTCATCATCAAAAAGGAGGAGAATGTTGAGCTATCTGCTTGCAGGTCTAATCCATAAGTGATCAAAGCACAATATGCCTAACCCTGATAACATCATGATTTTGATGGTGAGAACTAATGAAAATGCAGCATTCCTTAAAGTGAATTTGATGACAACAATGCATGAAAGCAAGCAAGTGCTAAAGTTGGTTTAAGCGGTCAAAGATGCACAAGATTATTAATCAAGATATTCTTCATAATCAAGCTAGGTTTGATGATCACCATTGATATCCTTTGATGATGGCGTTCGGCTTGAAGATATCTCAAGCCTCGTATCCAAGAAAATTCAAGTGAAGTGCTTATGTTAGTGGTTTGCCTATAAAAGTACTTGAAGCTTCAGAGTTTGAAAAAGAGGAAATGTGAAAGCTCTCTTAATCGTGTCTATTTGAGTGATCAAAGTTTTGTAAAAATACAAGGGCGTTTTTGTAATATAGTATAGATAAATCATACACTCACCAAAACTATTTTTTAATCCTATATTTTTTAAATAAAATCACGTAAAATGATTTTGGAGCATAGTCAGATGATTTGAGAACTGACAGATTGATTAGGGCATGTTTTTAAACTGCCTAATCAATTAGGTAAGAGAAAAATAAGTGTATAATCGATTATGATAGTGAATTAATGAATATTAGCGACTCTCTATCAAAACCTTCAAAATTAGGCTCAAAGAATCGATTATTTGTGGTACCTAAACGATTAGTTTTTGGACCTAATCGATTAGGTGAGTTAACTTTTCCCATAGATCGTTTCCTTTTTTAACCATCATTTTGCCTATAAATAGAGGCATTCCCCTTCATTTATTTTCATCCAGAAAACGTGAGATATCTTACCTTCCTCTCTTTCAATCTCTCTCTAAAATATTTTTCATTTTCTCACATATTTTTAGCCATAGCGCTTTGAGAAAAGTTCTTGTGTTTAGTGAGGAATTTTTTCTGGAAAGAGTATTATTGTAAATTCACCGAGAGTTGTTTTTCCACTTGAGTGAATTATTCTTCCTTAGAATGTGTTTGTTTGGGTTTTGAGCTATACCTGCGAAAAGATTGTTTTGAGGGATAAGTGTTAGTCTCTGTTTGGTTTGTGAGCTCTTCCACTTGAGGAAAAGATCTCATTTTGTGTTTTTGAGGATCACTAGTTAAAAATATTCATATTGGTTCTTGAGCTCATCCCGGTATAAAAGCTTAGTCGGTTCGAGATTAGCTTGGAATAACATCTTAGTTTGGTCAGTGGTTAGTTCAGTGTAAAATCTTGGTTTGGTTTGAAGGGTAACCAATTTAAAATTCTACCTTGATTCGATATAAGTCTGTACAAAATAGGTGTTTTGTTTAGAGGCTAATCTCTCAAAGCTATGTTTTTTGTTTGGCGTGAAGACCAACCGTTTCATTCCACTGTTCGTTGTTTAGTTGGAATTTAACCTGAAACTTCATTTTTCCTTGTATAAGAGGGTTCGTGTGCTAAATCTTCTAAAAGCTCTCAAGCATTATTGGATATTCTAAAGATCAATTCTTGGGGAGAGTAGTAGGTCACTTCTTTAAGACCAAGCCTCTATAAATCTTAGATGTTATCTCGTTTCCCATATCTTTTCACTTTCCTCTTATTTTCTTTACCTTGCTTTTTCAATGCATATCCAAATGTCTTTTTAGAAAACATTTTTAAACTTTGATTTAGAAAATAATTTTGTTTTAAATCATAGTATTTAAAAATCCCATAATTCACCCCCTCCTTGTGTGTGGAGTCACATGTTCAAGATTTGATATTTTCGATATGCCCTATACTAAAGACCTACTCAAGAAAATAATCATGTAACTAAAGATGATAAATGTGAAGGTCAACTTCCTATCCTTTAACATTACCCAAGACTTAAGAAATATACCTCGAAGGATGTTCACTAATGAAGTGACCTACTCGATTTGATCAAGTATCTAATCGATTAGGTAAGGGAAAAACAAGTCTATAATCTATTATGACAATGTCTTAATGAATGATAACAACTCTATATCAAAACCTTCAAAATTGGGCTCAAATAATCGATTATTTATAATCAACTAGTTCTTGGACCTAATCGATTTGGTAAGTTAGCTTTGCTCATTGATTGTTTCCTTTTTAAACCATTATTTGGCCAATAAATATAGTTCTTCCGCTTCATTTCTTTTCATCCAGAAGATGTGATCTCTCTCTCTCTCTCTCATACTTTTAGACAGCGCTTTGATAAAAGTTCTTGTGTTTAGTGAGGAAGTTTTTATGGAAGGGGTATTATTGTAAATTCACCAAGATTTCTTTTTCCACTTGAGTGAATTATTATTTCTTAGGAAGTGTTTGTTTGGTTTTTAAACTAAGTTTGCGAAAAGATCTTTTTGGGGGATAAGTTTTAGTCTCCATTAAGTTTGTGAGCTCCGCCACATAAGGAAAAGCTCTCATTTTGTTCTTGTGAGGATAACTAGTGAAAAATTTTCATATCGGTTCTTGATCTCATCCCGGTATAAAAGCTTAGTTGGTTCAAGATTAGTTTGTTATAAAATCTTAGTTTGATCCGTGGTTAGCCTAGTATAAAATCTCGATTTGATTCGGAGGATATCCTATTCAAAATTCCATCTTGGTTCGAGATACGTCCGTACAAAATCTATGTTTGGTTTAGAGACTATTAGCTCAAAGCTCTGTTAGTTGTTTGGCGTGAAGACTAATTGTTTCATTCTACTGTTCGCTGTTTGGTTTGAAGAAAACTTAAAACTTCATTTTTCCTTGTATAAGGGGATTTATATGCTTAATCTTCTAAAAAGTCTCAAGTATTATTGGATACTTTAAAGAATCGTTCTTGGTGAGAGACGTATGTCACTTATTTTAGATGGAACCTCTATAAATCTCGGATGTTATCTCTCTTCCCATTACTTTTTGCTTTCCTCTTATTTTCTTTGCCTTGATTTTTCGATGCATATCCAAACGTTTGTTTAGAAAATATTTTAAACTCTGAGTTAGAGAAAAAAAATTTTTTAAACCATAGTTTTTCAAACCCCCACAATTCCACCACTCTACCCCCTCTTATGTGTGGAGTCACATGTTCAAGATGTGATATTTCCGATATGCCATATACTAAAAACCTACTCAAGGAAATAATCAAGTGACTAAAGAGGATAAATGTGAAGGTCATTTTTCTAGCCTTTCACTTTGCCCAAGACTTAAGACATTTACCTCGAGGGATGTTCACTAATGATGATGAGGATAGTGAAGAATAGTCTCACCTATGTGTCTCAGTCCTTAAGTGTGTTTAAATTCTGTTTTCCTTGCATTATTTCCTTTCCTATTTCAATTTTTGCCTTTTTTCATACTTTGAATTCCTGTATAGTTTGAATCAATGAAATGTTTTCCCTTGCATCTCTACCCACCTTTTGGATTATGAAAAATGGGAAGAAATATATTCTGAGGGAAGTAGAGTATAGTATATACTCATGTGAGGGGGAGCTTAAACATTCCAAGTTTTTATTTACCTGTTTTTTCTTTTACCACCTCTTTGAGAGATGCATTGTCATCATAAAAAAGAAGGGGAACGTTGAACTATCTGCTTGCATGTCTAACCAGTAAGTGATCAAAGCTCAATATGCCTAGCCCTAATAACATCAATGCTTTAATGATGACAACTCATGATGATGCAACATTCCTTAAAGTGAATTTAATGACAACAATGCATGAAAACAAGTAAGTGCTAATGTTGGTTCAAGGGGTCAAAGATGCACAAGATAATTAATCAAGTTATTCCTCATAATCAAGCTATGGTTTGATGATCACCACTAATATCCTCTGATGATGTGTCTAACTTGAACATATCTCAACCCTCATCTCCAAGAAGATTCAAGTGAAGTGCTTATGTGATTGGTTTATGTGGAAAAGTACTCAAAGCTTTAGAGTGTGAAAGAGAGGGAGTGTGAAAGGTCGTCTGATCGTGTCTGTTTGAGTAAACAATGTTTTGTAAAAACACAAGGGAACTTTTTTGTATTGTAGCATGGCTAACTCACACATTCTTTAAGATTGTTTTTCAAGCCTCAATTTTTCAAATAAAATCACCTAAAAATTTTTTTGGAGCATAGTTAGATGATTTTAGAACTGACAGATTATTAGGGCAAGTTCTTGAACTGCCTAATCGATTAGATCAAGTACCTAATCGATTAGGTAAGGGAAAAACAAGTATATAATCGATTATGGCAATGTCTTAATGAATTGTAACGACTCTATCAAAACCTTCCAAATTGGGCTTAAATAATCGATTATTTGTGGTACATAATCGATTAGTTTTATGACCTAATCGATTAGGTGAGTTAATTTTGCCCATGATGTGTTTCCCTTTTTAACCATCATTTGGCCAATAAATAGATGCATGTCCCATAATTTCTTTTCATACAGAAAATGTGAGATATCTCACATTACTCTTTCTCAAAATCTCTCTAAAATATTTTTCATTTTCTCACATTTTTTTAGCCATATCGCTTTGAATTTTTTTTCTGTATTTAGTGAGGAAGTTGTTGTGGAAGGGGTATTATTGTAAATTCACCCAAAGTTATTTTTTCCTCTTGAGTGAATTATTCTTCCTTAGGAAGTATTTGTTTGGGTTTTGAGATAAACCTGTGAAAAACTCTTTTTAAGGGATTAGTGTTAGTCTCTGTTTTGTTCGTGATCTCTGCCACTTGAGGAAAATCTCTCATTTTGTATTTGTGAGGATAACCAGAGAAAAATATTCATATCGCTTCTTGAGCTCAGCTTATTATAAAATCTTAGTCAATTCAAGATTAGGTCGGTACAAAATATTTGTTCGGTTCGTGGTCAGCCCGATATAAAACCTTATTCTCGGGGAGATGAGTATGTCACATCTTTTAGACCGAACATCTATAAATCTCGAGTGTTATCTTTCTTCCCTTAACTTTTTACATTTCCGCTTATTTTCTTTACCTTGATTTTCCGCTGCATATTTAAATGATTTTTAGAAAATGTTTTTAAAACTCTGATTATGAAAATATATTTTTTTTAAACCACAGTTTTTAAGACCCCCACAATTCACCCCTCCCTCTTTTGTGTGTGGAGACAAATGTTCAAAACTTCTTCGCTAGGAGACATACTGGGCACTGGGATCGACATTCAACAAATGGCAAGTTGCCATGGGGTCGATGATGGGAATATTTTGTGAGGAGATAATGAATAGATTCGCGTTCTCCCAGACACATTTGATCAACATGAAATTTACTTCAAAAGGAAGCTTGAATTCTATCTTCACTGAACAGGAAGGATGATCATCAAGTTGAACAACTTTGAAATCGCAGTCTGAAATAGGTCTAACTTCCTATTTGTGTGCATCCATATCGAACATATTGATTCCCCCAATACCTTATTCTACTATTGCTGTAAAAGTAAGGAAAACTCCGAAGATGACCTCTCTGACGTGACTCACTTACTTGAAGTCAAAGTTGATTACAAATGGTTTCCCTTCACTACTATGATATGTTACCGTCATGTGAAATAATGAAACCATAACATCTAGCTTTGCCACGAAGGATCTACCTAGGATAGCACTAAAGGCATTCCTACACGAAATTACCAAGAAGTTGAGGGTGAGGGTCACCTTTATCTCGCTCGTTCCTTCGCCCAGTGACAATGTCATATTTGTCATTCCACAAGGGCGAGTTATTGAATCGTTAAAGGCCAATAGATCTCCACCATTATAAGGATTCATATCTAGTTATTGGAGACCTAATCACTTTAATGTGTGAGGATGTTACATGAACTTCTGTCGTCTACCAAGAATCCGATGAGAGTGTGATCCACGACGGTGATTGCTATAACTAATGGAAACTCTGCTTTTGGGGCTCGATTTATCTTCTCATGATCTAGAAATCCTATCGTCATACGATCTCCGCTTCGCAGTCTGATATCAATCACTGTCTGGTGGAGGTGCTTCTTTGACGGATCTGCAATGTAAGTCGCCACGGTGCGGATCTCATCAATGGCCAATAATTAAGGTGGAATAGGACCAGAAGAATTAACAGAGCTCTTCGGTGTGATGTAGGAGGTGACTGCGTCTATTTCTCGGCAGTTTTGGTCGAGATCCGTCGTGGAACCATAACAGGTGTTGATTGGTGACATAGGACTCTATAAGCAGTAATGTTGATCTTCAATATGGTGGCACGGTTTAACCTACAAGGCTATCACGCCAATGTCTAAGTCAATTCAGAGTCTAAGATGAATATAGTAAAAAATACAGATAAAAAAAGTATACCTTAAATCTTACGTGTACTGACTTTATATGTTGAAATTTTTTAAATAAACTTGTGCATGATTAGACCTTTGAATTAGACCGACCCATAACACTTCAATTCTCAATATATCCTCCCCTAAATTAGGATTACTTATTTGTTTTCTATTTTCTGGAAATATTATCTCAACAAATTTCCAAATTATATTGACTTATGACTCTAAAAAAGAATATTAAAATAAAGATGATATAATAATTTTAATATAATTATTACTATATTAATATTTTTTTAGCAGACATAACATATTGAAATGACTAAAGGATCCATGATTTTCTGAGTTTAAATATAGAAAAATGTTAAATGAAAATATTATTTAGGAATGACTGTGTTTTCAAACAAGAAACCCAATTCTTAGGTGGTGGCAATGGAAGCTATGGACGAAGTCTTGGAGTTAAACAAGTCTAACCCTCAACTGCGAGTGAAAAAGAGGACCATTGATCATGGACTGGATGCTGATAATCCCTCTGATTGTCACAATATCCAGGTTAATGCAGGTTGCTTTGAGGATGGTAATATGGCTATGAGATGTGTTATTAGAAACAAAGACTTGCAGGTAACAACGGGTGCGTGTAAAAGAGTGGTTAACTCGGCTGATGTAAGTACTTCAGAAGCAATGGCTATTGCTTGGAGTCTGCAACTGGCTCTCGATTTAAAGCACACAAAGATCACTGTCCATTTAAATGCTCTTGTTGTGGTAGATTGTGTTAACAACATAGATTTTTCAGCTGTTCTTGAACCTATAAATTTGGATTATAATCTGTTAATTAAACAGTTTGAGATTGTTTCATAGGAGAGAGTCAAATTCTGATGCTCACCATATGGTTAGACTATATTCCCAATCTGGATTCCTTTCTGTTCCTTTTTCTGGTTTTATCAGTTAATGAAGTGTTTTTATTTAAAAAAGAAGAAAGTGTATTCAATTTCTTAAAAGTTTGAAAATTAATTCTTTCAAGACCTTTTATTAATATAACAGCATTTCCAACCACTTGACTTCATTTAAGTTAAATTTCACAGTAGAATCTGAATTGAATCATTTCTCATGAACTACACTTCAGCATGTAGTGATTCTTTTTCTAATGAACCAATTAGTCACAATACAGCTTCATGTAATAGTAAAATATGAACAAAATACATTGATGATGATAGTCATCATAAATTATGCTCAATTTTAACAGAACAGTCAATGAAAAATTCAGACATAACATAACTGCCTCAGCAGTACAGCATCAGCAACAACAACCAAACTTTATTCCCTTCAGTGGGATCGCTAAGTGGATCAACTTCTTCCATAATGTTCTATCTACGCAATAAAAAATAACTGATACCAGAAGACACTGCATATAGAGTAAAGAAAAAAGTAGTTGTAGAGAGCCAATGTCACGACTCACAAAACAAGCCATTACTTAGCAGTCCCACAAGAGGGATGGATAGCACAAACTACACGACTCCCTTGAAGAGTTTTTCAGTCAGATCTTTGGGAAGCCCCACCATATCTGGCATCTATCGAAACCTAAAATTCGACACTAAACACAAATTGAAAAGCCACCGCTACTGGATATAGAGTATGAAGATATCTACAACACAACACTACCAAGCTATGTGAGTATTTCCAAAGGATACTTATCAATGCAATCTTGTCATTGTCCATTAGGAGAGGGATTCACATCACAAAGCTCTATTTGGTACGAGCTGGCGTATATTCAATTGACGTCAACTCATACCAAATAAAGCTCGACGAAGTGTTCCCGAATCGATGAAGTGCCATCCTAGAAGCCTCAGGATTTGGATGAGATTGTAGTTGTCTTATGAAGACCGGGATGGTTTAGGGGTTCTGTTAGAGAGATTTGGATAAAAGTGATTATGGGATTATGGAAACCTCAACCAACTATGACTTCAATATTGATTCAATCTTTCTCAACTATGGCTTCTTCAATATTGATTCAATCTTTCTGTTTGAGAGACTATAAAAAGGCATACTCATCTTAGAAGACGACAATTACAATGAACTTGAAGATAAGGCTTGGATTGCATTATGATTCACAGATTCATCACCCAATCACCCATTCTATTTGGATTGTGCTCGGATTGCATTGTGATTCACCGATTTATCACCCAATCACCAATTCTTTGATGTGGCAATGGGGTTTGAATTAGTTGTTTTGGCCTATTAAAAAAATTAATTGTTTTGGAATTCACCATATTACCCTTCTTAACTTGCTGCCACTAAATTTAGTTATTTTTTCAATCAAATATTAGGTTTGGTTCCATTTTAATGTCAGTTTCCCTAAAATAAACTTAAATTATTATTCAGTTATGGAAATTGGAATGAATAATCCATTTCTCTTTTGAAATTAAATTGGATTGTGACAAAATAACTTAAGTACAACAAAAATAAGTCTGCTGCAAAAAAAAGAAAAAATCATCTTTTCTACATCAATTTCGTGCTGCACAACTTTATTTTATCTTTTTATTAAAATCATGTTTATGATTACAATTTATATTTTATTATCGCTTAAAAAAAGAAAATCTTTAATTTATAATATTTACATTATAAAATTAATAAAATTAAATTTTAAACTTATGATATTTACATTAATAATTCAATCAAATTCATAAATAATTTATAAACTTATAATATAATATATAAATAATTTATAAATTTATTCAAATTTTTAATAATTCAATCATACGAAGATCTTAGTATTATTTTATACCAATTAATATTTACATTATAAAATATGCTTCTTTTAAAAAATAAAGAAATACTAAAATAATTATTTATAAAAGTTCCAAAATAAAAAAATAAAAATCAAACAGACTTTAAGATTTAGAATTTAAAAAAAATGTTTTATAATAAGTTAGAAATGAATGAATTATTAAAAAAAATATTTATTGCACATTTAAATATATTTAAAGATAATATTTCATATGATTGATTCAAGGAAAAGAAAATATATAATAAATATTGCTAATTAAAATTTATACAATTAAAGAATGATTGTATTATTAAATACGAGACAAATTAAAAATTATTTTTAATTTAAGTTTATGATTTAATAAAAATGTAAATTATAAATTACTAAAATAATTTTAATCAACTACATTAAATCATTGTTTTTTATTTTAGTTTATAATTTAATAATATTAAACGATAGAATTAAATATGTCTTTTTTATCTTTTATATACAACAACATTCATTCTTAATTTCTCTAAGAATCTCTTTAAATTTTTTATATTAAATATTTTTAACTTAATTAGTTAAATAATAAATCTTTAATTAATTTATTTGTAATTTCAAACATGGATTAAAAAATAAGTTTTATTTACCTATAGTTTTAAAACATAATAAATGTTATTAAATTTTAAATTTATGTTACCATTATTTTGTGTTTTTTATACTATAAAGTTATTATTATAATATTAAAAATTATAGTTATTTTTTTTCTTTTATTACCGTTTAATATATGTAATTTAATTGCAATTATTTTATCTTTGACAACATAATTTAAAATGTTATTTATAAAATAATTTGTTTTTAATAGGCAAATTGTATTAATGGAGAGTATAAGGGACACTCGACCCGAAAATACAAAATAGAACACCCCTACATCCTAAAACAAAGGAGAGGAATGCTATTCCAAACACAAAAATGACTGCCTTCTAGCCTTTTACAACTAGAGGATAATCAATCCCACGACCGGTGAACTATCATAGTCATACAATCAACGAAATTGAAAACCGAATTCTTAAAAATAACACCGTTCCTCATCAACCAAATACTCCAAACTGTAGCAAGCCAAATCACTGCTATGGCCATTCTTTTCGTCTTGTTCTTCACCTTCTCACCGAAATAAAAAAAGGACATTAACTCCGATAAAGACAACTCTAATCCGCTTCCGATCCAACAATACACCTTGTTCCAAATGCCCAAAGAAATACTACACCTCCCAAACAAATGGAGGTCAATTTCTTCTTCAATCAAACACAAAACCTAGCTTGCATCGGTCACAATTCCCCTCCTTAACAGCTGGTCCTTAGTGGCTACTCTATTTATGATAACTCTCCAACCGAAAATAGAGATCTTGGATGGAACATTGACCTCCAATTACATCTTCCCCATATGGAGTTCCCGTCTCAACATTGCTGAACAAATCCAAACAAGAACTAACCTTAGAGCAGCCTTTGCCCCCTCCTGTCCAATCGAATCTGTCAAACTCGGTGCTGACCAAAGGAAAGTCCCGCAACAGACCCACCATATCTTGCCATTGAACATAATCAATAGCTCATTAAGTGTCAACCAAAGCTTCAAAATTCCAGTTCCAGATGGAGTCATCCCACCTGCCTGCATCAGCAATACTGACTGATTTATTGCGAGCACAATTAAAGATATCCGGAAATGCCTCCTTCAAGGATTGCAATCCGAGCCATTTAGATTTCCAAAATAAAGTGTCACTGCCATTCCCGAGATTGACAAGAACAGAACCTGCAAAAATGAAATCAGTAGCACCTTTGGCTTTATCAGTTAGAATCATATTTCGCCACAAGATTGAGTCATTATTCCGCAGTACGCTAGCATCACCAATCTGTACCTTTATCTTGATATTACCTAACGACTTCTTAACAAATCCATCCAAGCCGCGTCTTTCTCCGTTAGGATCCTCCACTTCCACTTGCACAATAAAGCAAAATTCAATAACTCAACATCTCTGACTCCTAAACCACCTTGACTCCTCGGTTTACATATGTTTTTCCAACTAACCCAATGGATGGTTCTTCTATTTTCCTTCCTATTCCATAAAAAATTACTTTGAATTTGCCGAATCTCTTGAAGAATTTTGGATGGTGCCTTATAAAAGGATAAAGTATAAATAAGGATAACATTCAACACCGAATTAATCAACACTATGTGACCCGCAATAGATAGATACATACCCTTCCATATGGCCAACCTAGACTTTAAGGTGTTTATCAAATCCTTCCACATCGATAGCTTCCTAGGGCTGTCCCCTACTCTTACTCCATGAAATTTAAAGGGAAGCGAAGCACAATCACATGTCAAAAAGGTTGTCGCCGCCTCCAATAACCACTCCCCCACATTGACTCCGTAAATCTTACTTTTGTGAAAATTTACCTTTAAACCAAACATAATTTCAAAACCCCTAAGGATTACCTTCATGCTCCAAAACTTGTCACTACTACCATCCGCTAACATAATTGTGTCATCCGCAAATTGCAATAAGTTAACCTCATATCCATCGCCTATCTTGAACCCACGAAAATCACCTAACTCCACCGCCTCATGCATTAATCCGGTAAGAGCCTCCATCACCAATACAAACAAAAAAGGAGAGAGAGGATCTCCTTGACGGAGTCCTCTTTCCACTTTAAAGTCTCTCGTAGTACTACCGTTCATAATAACGGACATAGAGCTTGTGAACATGCATCCTTCTAACCAACTCATCCATTTCTTCCCAAATCCCATCTTCGGAAGTAAATATCTCACAAAGTTCCAACTTACACAATCGTAAGCTTTTTCGAAATCCACCTTCAAAACCACACAACTCCTCTTCTCTCTTTTAACCAAATCCAAAGCCTCATTAACCATCAAAACTCCATCCGCGATATTCCTTCCCGGGACAAACGCCGTTTAATTGGTTGAAACAATGCAACTTAATACACACTTCATTCTTGCCACCAACAATTTGGAAAGAATCTTATGAAGACTACCCACTAAGCTAATAGGACGGTACTCATGAAGGAATTGGAGATTAATGACCTTAGGAATGAGTGTGATAAAATAGGAAGTGCAAGCTTTGGTTAGTTTTGCACTACGATGAAAATCCTTCATAAAGCACAAACCATCTTTCTTAACACTCTCCCAAATTTGTTTAAAAAACTCTAAAGAGAAACCATCCAGCCCGACACTTTTATTACCATCACAAGACCACACCGCTTCCTTGATTTCTTCTTCGGTAAACTCTCTTTCAAGCCACACACTTTGACTCTCTTCTAAGGATTTGAACTCAATCCTTTCCGGCACGGGTCTAGAATGATTGTTTTCTTTAAAAAAAATCCTCAAAATAGTCCTTCACCTTCTCTTTAAGGGAAAACACACCATCCACTCTCCCATCAACCCCATCCACCATCATAATATCATTCTTCCTCCCTCTTTCCTTCAAAGAATTGTGAAAAAATCGTGTTTTTGTCACCGTCCAACAACCAAAGTTGCCTAGACTTCAACCTCAACATACTTTCCTTTAAATTCATGGTGTTCCAAAGTTCACTAGTCACATTACTTCTATCAGCCACTAACTCCTCTATGTCCTCTCCAAAAAGATCTACCAACATTTTGTCTAGCTTGATAAATTCTAACACCTTATCGTCAACCTTCAAGTCTATCTACCCGAAGACCTCAAGATTCCAAATTCTAATACTTATTTTTAGAATTTTTAACTTTTCATACAAAGCAAAATCGCCTCTGCCTTCTACATATGTCTTATCCCACTCCTCCTTGATGAACTTAAGGAATCCTTCATGTTTAAACCACACATTATTAAATCTAAATGGTTTCGGCCCCCAATCAATCGTACATGACTTGAGCCATATAGGACAATGGTCAGAGATATCTCTCTCTCCCACTCTTTGATCCGAGAGCTGCCATTCATTAATTAAACTATCCGACAAAAGAAACCTATCAAGTCTACTCATAGCCTTCCCGTTTCCTTTAAACCAAGTGAAACGACCTCCCACACAAGGAAGATCCACCAGCTCCATATCACCTATGAAACACCTGAACTCTTCCATGTCCCTTCTCGAGTGACTAATCCCTCTTCCAAGTCTTTCCTCCCTCCAACACACTTCATTGAAATCACCTCCTTAGCACCACATCTCACTCCCACAACTCAATTTCCTTTCAATTAATTTGCTCCATAAGAGCCTTCTTTCCACTGCCTTGCAAGGAGCATAAATACTAACAAAATTATACACCACGCCCTTCCATGTTGCGTTAATTCCAACGAAACCATAACCTCTGAATCTATAGTTTAGAGAGAGAGAATTGCGTCTCCATAATATCACCACACCACCCGACGCTCCAATAGAATTACACGCTGCCCATTCAACCTCATTGTTACCCCAAAAGGACCACGCCAATTTATCATCAAAACTAGAGATTTTTGTTTCCTGAATCATACACAAATCGATACCTCCTGAGTTGATGAGAAAACTAATTCTCCTTCTTTTTGACAGAGATCCTCCCCCTCTGATATTATATGATAATAAATTCATGACCACCCATTTGTTTCCGCCTTCTTTGCCAACATCCCAACCTTATCCCTTTCCTCCATCATCTTCACTATTTCAACACCATCCTTCCTCTTCCCTCTGCTAACTAGCCCCATCTTTGCCATAGAGTCCCAAACCTTTAAGCTAACTCCAGAATTCTCATTCTTCCGACATCTATTATTACACCTTAGCACTTCAGAATCAGTCAAAGAATGGCTAATAGAGAACATACCGTTTGAAATGCTATCCTCTTTAGTGAAGGCTCCGACTCCGCCTTGGAGTGACTAACAGAAACGCCTGCATTCCTGGGAACAAGACAAGCATAATAAGACGGCTTAAAAGGAACACGAATACCCAGATCTCGAACTTTCCTTTTCTTTCTCTTTTTTCCTTCCATGTTACTAAATTGTTACAGGCCTCCTCAAAAGTCATCGGGCCTTCCGAATAAGATGCTCCCATTAAAGGCCCAACTTTTGGTCCATTCCTACCATTCCCTCCTGGCCCCACATAATTAACCAGCACATTATTTGAATTTTCCTCTACAAATGTGTCCCTTAGACTTCTATCACCCTTTTCGTCATTAATTAACCTAACCCCTCCTTCTGACATAGCCTTTTTCTTGTTTACACCTATCGTTGTATAACCAGAAGAAATAACATAGCACTTTCCACTAGAAAACTCTTTATTCTTCCTTAAACACGTAAAGTCCCCTCCTTTTACCATTGTGCCATCAGGCGGATTAGACTGAACCATGTGGCTGACAGCTCTATCAATAGTCTCTATCACCCTACTTTCCTCTTTCGACCCTCCACTATCATTTTCCTCTATATCATCAAAACATCCTTCTTCATCGTCCTCGTTTTTACCGGAATCCTCCAAATTTTCCGATTGTGAACCATACTTCGAACTCACCCATTTGTTCGATCTTCCTTTGATCCCTTGCGTTTCTTTTACCAAAGTTATTCTGAAGGAAGCTCCATTTACTCTGACCATCACAACTTCATTGATGAACGCTGAGCATCTTGTCATAATGCGCAATCTTGCCACTTCCATGCTTGTCTTCAACATCGTGTTCTCATCGCAATCCAAGAATGTACCTAATGTAGCAGATATAATTTCAAAGAACTTGTTTCCCCAAGCATGACAAGGTATTCCTCCACATTTGATCCAAGTTATTCTCTCAGAGTCTACATCACTATGAATCCTAGGTCTTATCACTGATAGCCATTTCTGCCACCATTCTTTTGTCTCTTCTATGAAATGATCCACCGCCCCCTCCACTAAATCTTCCAGCAAACATAGGTTTGCTCCCAAAGGTGTTAGTCTGATCGTGAAGATCCCCTCATCGTGTAAGCGGTTCTTCATCGAACGCCTTACTATATCTTTTTAAATCTTCTTCTTCCGCTTCATAAGTTAACGAGGACTTTAGTTCCACTGTTCTATGCTCCACCCTACCTCTATCCATCTTGTTTAGAATAACTTCCGCAAAGGATCTATGGTCATTCTTCTCATACAAACTTCTACCACGAAAGGAAGACTTGTTACCTTCTGTACCCTGATGGTTACTACCTCTTACGTTTCCCCTGTCCTCCTTATTCTGACTATTATTCCTCTGAAATCTCGAAATATTAGCAAAAATCTTTTTCCCCTCCAGTTGGACATTATCCAGCTTCATAGCCATCATTCTCTCATCTGTAACATTAAAAAAACGCACAAATCCATATCTATTTCCTCTTTTATCCCTTTTGGGAGGAATTACTACCTCATCACTGTCCCCCATTTCTCTGAACACTTCGTACAACCTCTTAGCATTCCATTTATCTTCGAACTCTGTAATAAAGAACGTAGATGATCCATCCTTTCCCCTCCTTCCTCCACTTCCCGCGTCATCCCACCAAACCTGTTTATTTCTACTGCTTTTCTTCTTCTCCACTTTCCTCCATCCCTCAAACGCTGTGCATGTAGTAGCCTTATGAGACATCTCAAGAACTTGAAGAATCCCAGCTAAAACATACGTTAGCAGAACACCGTAACACAACCTCAACTCCTTCCTAGTAATACCAGATGATTTACCAAGGCCCCTAAACCCAAAGGCTAGGAATTTAAGCCGAAGATAGATCAAATGAATCACCAGGCCGTTGCTAAGATATGCGATGAAAACTACCTTTGTAAAACACTAGGGCACAACTCGTTGGAACATGATGATCTTTAACTTAGGAGATGAAAAAGTTGACAAAGTTTTGATTTCTAGAGAGAAGTCAGATGTTATTTATAAAATAATAACACGGGTAGAACAATTATTACTGGTAAAATATAACTCAAAGTGTATTTTCGTTGATACAAGATTAATATATTGGGACTATTTATTGAAAATACTATAATTATACCCTCTATTCTAAAATACTTATTAAATAATTATTTAAAAAATATTTGTTTTGACAAGGAAATTTTATAAGTGTTATTTATTTTATATGTAATATTTTTATTGGAATAGAAGAATTTTATTAAATCCCAAAAAAACCTTACAGCACAAAATACAATCCAAAGATTCATCTAATAAACCCACAAAAACAACACAACACCGACTACTTAAGGAAGCATGAACGAGCTAATATGGCTTATAAGGTTAGGCATAGTCTACCACCTAAAAACAATGATATCAATGATCTTAGGACCTATGGTAACACTATCAATTTTTTCACCAAAGCCATGTTGATTTCTAAACCTTTAAGCTTCATAAACACTCTCCGCAAAAGCACACTTAAGGGTCCTGGATTTCCATATTTTACCCTTGCTATTTATTATTCATAACCCATATCAACTCTTCCTTCCAACCAAAAGGCGTATGATTAATTTGGAGCCATTGCAACACAAGATTCCAAATACTATGCATACTAGGATAGTTGAACATTAAGTGACGAAAAGTTTCTTCCCTGTTACAGAAGCAGCAGTTGGTTTCCTCAATCATACCAAACTTGTGTAATATGTCATGTGTGGGAAGCTCCCATTGCACGCCATCCACAACACAAAAAGGGCCAGCGGTCCGGATGGGTTGTCAAACCACATCTTATGCCAACCAACCTGAACGTTCTCAGTTTTAAGAACATTGTAAAGGTGCCTGGTAGAAACATTATGTTGATTCATGAGACGCATCCAATCTTGGTTGCCCACTATTCTTTGTCATTGTTTGAAGATAACCTTAATTATCCAAGACCAATTACTCTTAACCAAGACTTCTATACTATATTTCCCTTTCATATAGTAACAATGGATCCATTTCATCTAAATATTATCCCTCTTGCCACTAAGATTCTAATGGAGCATAAGAAGATAAGGTTTTTTTTTCCAATCCTCAATAGCAACAATATTCAATCCATCCTGATTCTTACTGTTGCAAACTTTTTTTTCCAAGAAATGGGAGCCTTCCTCGATATCTCACCACTACCTGACCAAAGGAAAGACCGGCATATGGCTTCCACCTGCTTAATGAATTTCTTGGGGAGGTGAATAATCTGCATCCAGAAATTAGTAACAGTAAAAAGGTGCTTTTTATTAGTTGAAGCCTTCCTACAAAGCTGAGAAGATGAGAGCTCTAATGGTTAACACGGACAACAATATTCTAAAAAAGAATTCTACACTGAGCCACTGGCAGTTTCTTACTCGTTAGAGGAATCCCAAAATAGTGAAAGGGAAGGTTGCCTTCACTGAAACCAGAGATGTTGAGGATGACTGCCTTCGTTTCTTCATCAACATTTCCAAATAAATATTTACCCTTTTGAGGGTTTTCTACTAAACCATTTGCATCCCTTAAAATTCTTCATAGCAAGCTCCACAGACATAGAGTCACCTCTAGTGAACACTAAAAGGTCATCCGCAAAACAAAGATAAACCATATTCAATTTTTCACACCTTGAATGATAGTTAAAATTCGGGTTGTTTGCCAGCTTCCCAAAGGTTCTATGTAAGTACTCCATAACGATGACAAAAAGAAATGGGGAGAGGGGGTCCCCTTGCCTAATGCCTCTCCTAGCTTTCAACAATGTAAAGTGTTCTCCATTGATACAAAACTTGTATGAGACAGTTTTCACAGTTAAGAGAATCCATCTAATAAATTTATGAGGAAAACCTAATTCTTACAAAATGATATTCAGAGCATTCCACTCAGTATAGTCATAAGCCTTCTGAATGTCCATATGGATCATACACCTAGGAGGTCCACCTTTAGAACTATAGCTCTTTATCAGCTCATAAGCAAGGAGAACATGGTCTTGAAGATGATGACCATGCACGAAAGCAGCTTGACTGTGGTGCACAATGTTTTTTAGAACTTTACCAAATCTTAAGGATAAGATTTTGGCAATGATTTTATAAACAATTGTGCAACAGGATATAAGCCGAAAATCTTTAACCATCTTAGCATTTGTTGACTTAGGAATAAGATTGACAATAGCACTATTAAATACATAGAACATTCTCTCTTTATCAAAGAACTCTCTAACAGCAACATACACGTCATACTTCGTAATATCCCAAGTGAACTTAAAAATTTTAGAACCATAGCCATATGCACCTGGAGAAGTGTTGTCACTAATACTCTTCAAGGCATTGTCAATATCCTTATTATTTATAGTGACTATAATAAGGTTTTCCCTTTGCTCCAAGGTAAGTCGATTACCTTTTCTCAAAGCCACAATATCTATCCCTCTAAGTCTAGGATAAGACTTACCAACCGAATTTCCATAGAATTTCCATAAAAAGAATTTGATTTTGAACTCTTTGACTTTTCAGCATAGCTTATAGTAGGTCGTGTTGCTATCTCCCTACTTCAGCCAAGATATCTTAGCCCTTTGATTTAATAACTGCTTTTCTATGATATTCAGCTTTATCACCTTTTCATAGAAAGCTTTAGTTGCCAAAATTTTCTCTATGTTCATCTTATCCTGAGCAAGGTTGTGTTGAGCTATCTTTAACTCCTATCTAACATCCTCCACTTGCTTCTTAATTCCAATGAACCTCTTACTATTCTCTTTGATAATAGGCTGAAGCCTCCTCAACATTCTCCAAAGAGCCCCCATACCATTACCGCTCACTAGATGATTCCAACTAGTTCTCACATCATCAATAAACCCCTCTATAGAAGTCACTGCATTTTGGAACTTGAAATGGTTCCTACTAGGCTTTTTAAAATTCTGATCCACTAAAATCAGCATAACATGATCTGAAACACCAAAGTCCAACACTTCGAGAACAATTGTAGCATTCATTTAGTGCCATTTCATGTTAGCCATGGCCCTATCAATCTTCGAGTATATAGGGTTATCCACTTGGTTGTTGGACCAAGTAAATTGCTCACTTATGCTTTCTTTGTCATACAGCTCAATTCTCCTCTTCATCCTGTCAAGGTAACGAAATTCTGCTTTATGAACCATAAATCCCCCTATACGATCTTGGACATGGAGAACGTTATTAAAATCTTTCATTAAGAACCAAGGATCTGTGTTGCACATTTGTAACTCCTCAATCTCGTGCCAAAGAGATTTCCCCTGCTCCAAAGTATTAAAGACATATATTGCAATACACCACATACTAAACTCATCATCCAAATTATAGACCCCGCAGTGAATGAATTGAGCAGTGCAGCAAACCAACTTGACCTTTACCTTATTAGAATCCCACATCAACCAAAAATTTCAATTATTGTGATCAACATAATTATCTAGAAAGGACTACATAGATCCAAACTTATTTCTAATTTTAGTGGATTTAGCCTGTTTTACTCTAGTTTCCACCAAAATGACCATAGTAGGGTTCATGCTATTGAAGCGGGAGCAAACCTCTCTGCACTTCCCATGATTATTTATCCCCTTAGTATTCCAAGAAATGATCATGACCCTTTGTCTAAATACACTAGAGGATCATTTAATATCCCTAGTGTCTCAAACCCATTATGACAAGGAATAATTGATGCTGAGTTTTCTCTTGTACCTACCTTCCCTTTTCCTCTCCATGTGTTTCCTACCTCAGCCCACAAAGTAGAACCAATATCTTGGTCTATTTGAGTTATTTCATGTTCCATAATCCTTGGATTTTCTTGAACAACACCCTTTTCCTTCCATGGTTTCACCACTTTGTTCTTCTCATTACTGCACCTGTGTCCAATCTTTTGGCAAGTTTCATAATATAGAGGTTTCCACTCATATTCTACTGGCTGCTGAATTTTATTACCTTCATGGTCTTTGATAGTAATACTCTCCTTTTGCTTCTATGTAATGTCCAGTTCCACTAAGATTCTCGCATATGAAATACGTAGCTTATTAGCTGTATATTCATCTATGAATAAAGGATTACCTAATGCACTCCCTATTTTCCCCAAGCTTTTAGGGCCCTAAAGATGCAATGGAAGGTGAGGGATTTTAACCCAAATTGAAAGGGTCCTGAGCATATCTCTCTAGAAATTGAACTCAGGTTTCTAGTCTTTGATATCATCGGCATGTTGTAAATCGTGTACGGACTTTTCATCTGAACCATTTCCTTGTCAGCAAAGGATTTAAACCACAAAATGAAATATCTTTCTTCATGATAAAACATTTCAGGGAGCTTAATGAAATTCCAATACTTTGTCATAAATTTTTTCACAGCATTCATACTTAAATCCTTCCCCAAGACATACATGATGAGAGAAGCTTCCCAATATTTCATCTCAGTTTCAACATCCTCTTCATCAATTTTCACATCCAGTTCTCCTTCAACAATTTTTGGCAGAATAAAATCGATATTCATACCATTTGGTGGGATGCAGTTTCCACTTGTGATATTGACCTAGAGCTTCGTGTTGTTTTCCTCTTTGCGAACAATATTTTCTTTTACTTTCAGAGAAGGATTCTCATCTTGGGTTTGAGCAATGATCTCCTCCCCACTACTTTCCTCAGATTAACCATCTTCATTCTTATTACTACCTCCCTTAGTACTTGTTTTCGGTATTTCTAATGTGATTGATGTGAACCCACTTGGAGTTGTCACCTTGTTTTTCTTCGACCTACCCTCCATTTCTTCATCGCAGATCTACAAAGACGACAAGAATCTACTCGATTTGATCCCTACTCCGAAGAGTAGGATTTTAAACCATCTCAAGTTTTGATTCCGCTGTCAAACCCTAACAGAATGGTTTTCTGATGTAACCACCAGAGTTCACTTTTTCCCTTGCCGAAAATCACTAGAGCTCGTCGAAAATCGCTAGAAGGTTCACAAATCCTTATTAACAATTTTTATATTTAATTATTTATTTATTTCATATTTTAAATTTATTATATAATACTTTTTCGAATAATTATATAATACTTATTAAATAATTTTTAAATAAATATTATTTAATATTTAATAAATTATTTAATTATTATTTAAAATGTGATTGAACATTTTAAAATTTGATATTGAATACTTATTTAATATAAATATGTATTTATTTTATATTTAATAATATTGAACATTTTAAAACTTAATATTTAACAAGGTTATGAAAACCGGACCGGCCGGTTCAACCGGTTAGACCGGGAACCGGCCCTATGTTCGGTCAATTAAACCCTTTAAACCGGCCTGTCAAGGAACCGGGACAAAAACCGGAAAATCGGGTGGAAACCGGTCAAAACCGGGGGTTCGTCCAATTACATAGGTTGAACCGGATTTTAACTTTTTCAGTTTTTTTTTAAATTTATTTAAAATAAAAATATAATAAAAGATGAAAAAAAACCAATTTAATACTATTGAACCAAATGAGTCTTATAATTGAAGACCTCACTCTAATCTATTCAGAATTTGGATTTTCTTGATAATAAGGCCTAGAATTCTAATATTCTTTGGCCTAAATCAAACACCATCTAATATATTTTACATAAGATACAAAATTCTAGCATTTTTAACTCTTTCTCAAACTGATTCTAGTTAAGAAATTATAAGAAATAAAAGTCACCAATCTATATGATAAAAAACTAGTACTAAATCATATAACATATATAATAACGGTCCGACCCTCGGTTCGACCCGGTCAAACCTTTAAACCTTAAAACTTAATATTTAATACTTATTTAATAAGAATACTTATTTATTTCATATTTAATATTTTTAAAATCGCAAAAGTTTTTAGTTCAAACTAATATATTTTTTCTAATATCATGTAATAAATATTTACAGAATAAATTGATATTGTTAAATACAAAATAATTATTTTATAGTCTATTAAATATTTAATAATAATTAAATAAATATTATGTTAAATGTGATTGAATAAGTAATAAATATTTATATAATTAAATGATATAATTAAATATGAAATAATTATTTAATGGTCTATTAATTATTAAATAACAGTTAATATTTACATATAAATAATTACATTTTAAATAATAATTAAATAGTTTATTAAATATTATGTAATATTTCTTAAATAAATAAGTAAATACGAAATAAATATTTACACAATAAATTAATATTATTTAATATTAAATAAAAAAATTGAAATAAAGTAAGTGAGAGAGGATAAAAGATAATTGAAATAAAAGTGTATGTGAGAGAGTGAAAGAGATTATTGAAATAAAAATGTGATTGAAATAATTGGTACCAAATTTCCTAAAGTGAAATAAAAAATGATATTATAGGATTCATCCTATAATAGCGCTCGCGGATAAAGTGCTATCATAGGTCTTTGTATGAAATTTATAATAGTATTTTTTAAATAAACGCTATTAATTTAATGATATTAAAGGTTTAAAATATAATAGTGGGGTAAACAGTCTTTTTTCCAAACTCTAGTTGGTGATAACATGTATCAGATTCACAAATAGGACACGCTTTGTGTCCTTTAACACTATATCTAACTAAATTACCATATGTATGAAAGTTTTTGATCGTGCAAAATAACATTGCACACATCTTAAACTTTTCACCAGAATAAATCATCAACTTCAACGCCTTCCTCCCACAAAAGTCTTAGATCTTCAATTAATGGACTTAGATAAACATCTATGTCGTTTCCAGGTTGTCGTGGTCCATAAATCATCATACTTAACAACATATACTTATGCTGCATGCACAACCAAGGAGATAGGTTGTAAATCGTGAGAAGAATAGGCCACGAAGAATGGTTAGTACTTGATCGTACCTGGATCAGACAGTTGATAGTGGCCAACGGCGTCTGGAACGGTAGCTCCGGTGATGGTGAGAGACGGCCAGGGGGGGGGAAGGAGGTGTACCTGCAAGGTACTCTGACGCTCAAGTGAGAGAGTGTACAAAATAACAGCAAATACAGAAAGTGTAGAGTGGCAAGAAGAATGTGTCTAACCTGACCCTCTCAAATGAGAGGGTATTTATAGAGAGCCCCAACGCGGGGCCAACGGTTACCTGCAGTGGGTTGGATAAACTAGGCCCACTCCAAGCAACTGCTAGGGCTTACGTGTAGTAGTGAAGACCAGCACGTGGTCTTCGCCCTAGAGTATCTGCTCCTAGATTTCCGTAAGTAGGGCAGACCGAATCCTTCGGACGTGGGAGGTTACTTGGAATGTGTCCACGTGGTATGGACTGTTGAGTACTCCTCGCGGGGAGGAGCCTTCTTTGTCGAGGGTATATCAAGCCCGTAGAGTGGACATGGCCCCGCGGGGAAGAATCATGTCCGTCGAGGAGTGATGTGTAGCATTCTCGCGGGGAGAAGCTAATTTGTCGGGGAGGTACATCTCAGCAGGGTGTGATGTCCTCCTTCCCTATTGTCCCAAGTGCCCGACACTGCCAAAGTGCCCGGCGAAACTGTGGCTTTCCCGTGGCAGTCACGTGTCTTGCCGAAGGGCCTTATTGGGCCTCCCCAGGCTGTATGGATTGGGCCTGCTCGACTGTTGGATAGCCTCGGCCCAGTCCAGAACAGTACTCATATTACCAAAGGGGTTCATTCCATCGGTGGCAAGTCCAAGCCTAAGGTTTATTGGCTCAGTGCCAAAATCCAGAAACAACGAATCAATTTCTTCCATTTCAAAGAATCAGCTACCTGGCGTATGTTTCCATCACTTTTTCTTTCTTCTGCATGTCATCTAATATTCTTTGCGTCATCCGCATTAGTAAAAAGTCACTTGAATCTTGAAATTATTGGCAAGTACCATAACACTTTAGCATGTGACCTCTTTCTACTGACATTGTCATCACCATTGTTGTCCTTCAACTTGTAACGCGACACCCCATATTCCAGACATTGATCAAAATTTTCATACTTTTTATTGTATAATATGAAGTCATTAGGGCATGCATGTATTTTGATATACTCCAAACTCAATGGACACAATATCTTCTTGGCATCATAATAACGATCATGCAATTTTTTATCTTCTGGTAGCATTTGTTTTAGCTAATTAAGTAGTTTCGTGAAACTTTTATCCAACCACTAATTTTTCGCTTTCAGATTAAACAATTTTTAAACCGTAGACAATCGTGTAAAACTCAACATTTATTTCAATCACATTTTTAAATAATTTGTTTTAGCAAAGATTTCCTGAAGTGAAAATTTAACTTGATCATCCACATATTAAAAAAAATTGGTCACGAAAATGGTCATGTTAAATATTTTGGTGTCTCGATTTTAATTTGTAACATATTTTACCTAAAATATTAAACAATTATAATTAAAAATTTATAAAAAGATCTATGTAAGATTTATACACACACACACACATATAGATATATATACACACACACACACACACACACACACACACACATATATATATATATATATATATAATACTTACTTTTTTCTCATTTCTAATGAATGCACATATTATTTATTAAAAATAAACTTAAATGCACTTTTGGTCATCCTAATTTGATGGTTTTTAAATTTTAGTCCCCCATTTTAAAAACCAACTTTACATATCTTGAGATTGCGTTGGTCCCTTCCAATTTTGGTGACGAGTCAGTGATGACAAGGATATAAAATTAATTTTTAATCATTTTTTGTTAGCGTGGAAACTATGACTAGGATAATTTATTTTTAAATATTTTGTATAAAATAAATTAAACATGATCAAGCAGTGATAAGTGAAATATAGACATCTTGAAAGACCAAGTAGGCCAGACGTTAGAACTTGTGGTAGCTATGTCCAATCTTCAGCATGCGGTTGCGAAAAATGTTGATCCCCCACCAGGCTTTACTGTGATGACTAACTTGATGTATGATTTTCCCCCTGACTATGCTCCTCAACAAGTGGATGTTCCTACTCAACCTTAATCGGTGCATATTCTGATGTCTAAGAAGGTCCCCATTATACCGAAGAACCCCACTATTCAGGTTGATGAAGGGGTCCTCACTTTACAAGTAATGCGATAGATTCTCAAAGTGCCCACTCGATGACAAAAATAAAGCATCGTTAATTTGTTGAAGCTGTAGAAAAATTTTGTTATCTACAGAAACGATTGAGGGCAATGGAAGGCTTTAGCACGTTGAGTCTTGATGACATGTGTTTGGTGCCAGATCTAGTTATACATCCGAAAATCAAAGTACCCGACTTTGAGAAGTACAAAGGGGATAGTTGTCCAAAACAGCATTTGGTGATGTACTGCCAAAAAATGACCTCCGATACTCACGATGATAAGCTGGTGATTCACTCTTTTCAAGACAGTTTGAGTGGGGCATCGTTGAATTGGTACATGAAATTAGAAATGAGTCATATTCAGTCATGGATGGACCTAGCCAACACCTTTTTAAAGTGGTACAAGTTTAACTTGGACATGGCTCCAGACAGAAGGCAGTTGCAAAACTTATCTCAAAAGAGCAATGAATCCTTCAGAGGATATGTGCAGCAATGGAGAGAATTGGCAGTCCAAGTGCAACCTCCACTCTTAAAGAAGGAATTGGTTAATTTGTTAATGGATACCTTGCAGAGCCCATACTTCAAAAGAATGGTAGGCAGTGCGTCATCAGACTTCGCCCACCTAGTGACAATCGGAGAATGCATCGAGAGTGGCCTCAAGAGCGAAAAAATCTAAGATGCCTCGAGCAACCATGCTAGCAAGACTGAATCCCTTAGTAGTTCCCAAGAAGAGGATGAAGCTGATGCAGTCATAGCAAATATTGAGTATTCTCGTGGTGCACCAATAAGACCTTATGGTTCTTCATCTTCTCAGCGGTCACCATTTTCAGCGCCATGCCATCCTATTAAGCAACCAACAATGCCTAGAGCGCCATACTAGCATCCATGGGTTGTTCCTCATGTAAATCGGCGAACCCATGGTCGAGGATATCAGAATCAACATCAGAATCGGCCTAGACCTCGAAGTAATCTGGAAAGAAGGAATGCTCCTCTTGATCCAATTCCCATGACATAGAGTCAACTCATGCCATATCTCATTCAAAGCTCGTTGGTGGATCCCAAGTCTCTCAAGACGTTTCTAGAACCATACCCACATGGGTATGATCCCGATAGACAGTGTGGATATCATGCTTGATTAATGGGGAACTCAACTGAAGACTGCAATGCTTTCAAAGCCAAAGTACAACAGTTGATTGACAAGAAGTACATATCCTTTCCAGAAGGAAACCTGGTGGTGCATGTCAACCTCTCGCCTGAATGAGTTCGAAGACTTCAAGGGGCATCTCCTAAAGCTAGTGGTTTAGACAGGAAGACATCCTCAAATGATGGCAATCATTGGACCATTTTTATCATTGCATTTGTATTTTCTTTCCTGTTAAATGCTATTTGTTTTAAGCATTGTTGTTTTTTAATGGTAATATTAATGAAGTGATGTCGCGGTGGGAAAAATTGAGATTAAGCTATTGATTAACTTAACTCGAAAAAAGAGAGACGCCACCGAACTTTATTATTTCCTCAGTGAAAAGAGAAAAGGTCGAACAAAACCCACAAAAAGAAAAAAGCTAAAAAAGAGAGATATAGATACACAGGTTAATTATGCAAGGGGAAGGTATTAGCACCCCTCACATTCGTTGTACTCAACAGGAACCACTTCAAAATCTGTGTTTATATAAATCCGAGTTGTTTATTGATTGATTTTAAGTGAAAAGACATTTTGTCATATTCGAGTGGAAAACTCAACTTACTACCCACAAGTATGAGGAAATGAGCATTTGCACCATCTTGATATGGAGAACTTTTACTTGGACTTTCTCACAAACACATTTCAACATTCAAGTGGAAAATGTCAGACATTTCTCGACATCTTGTAGAAGTATAGTGGTTTGGATCACTACAAGAATGGACTAATATCTAATCTTTTGAAAAAAAAGGCTTTTGAAAGAAAAGTGTACAAAGGCACAAAAAGAAGTTTGACGAGGTATGTCTTTTTTAGAATTTTGAAAATATTTTTAGAACAAGTATTTTTTAATGACATATATCCTTGGTTTTGACGATAACAAAAGTACTAAAAGAACAATGGTGTTATCTAATGTGTGTTCAAGTGTGCAAGTTCTTATGCTTAAAGAAATATATTCAGAATCTGATATAAATGCGCACTTGAGAGAAGCAGAGTTATTTGCTTCTGATGGTACAAAATTTGAAGAACATTCTCTAAGTGATGTCTGGCGTAGACTCTGAAGTTGAAGGCCTTGGCATCAGAAGAAGCAACACATTGTCTCTACACTTGGTGATTGTATTAGCTTCTGGTGATCATTCAGAAGTAGTAGCAAAGCTAAAGTTGTACGTACTGCAGAAAGCAAGCTACTTTGTCAAATCAGTTTATCTGCTAGAGTCTAAGTTCACAAGGCTCAAGAAGAGTTGACATACTTTACGGATAACAACTCTCAATGACTCTATAGTACAAGATCTCGTTGATGTCGTAACTATTAAACATGTTACACAATGGATCAAGATCTTTGAGTGTATCTATCTTCAATGTCTCATGTACTATTGAGAAAACAAAGACACTTGATCAAGTTATCTCTTCCAACGACTAGTCTTCTGCAACTGCTATATAAGTAGCTGAAGGTTCAATCTAAATCTTTAATAAGGAATAAGAAGGAGAAGGAATGCCAAGAAGATTAGAAGTGTTCAACATTTCTATCTGAATGAAGACATAACAAGATCAACACTATTGAATATGAAGAATGAAATTCTGGTTAAGCAGATCACTAAGATATCAGACAGGATGTCGTGACACTTGATCTCTGCTTCTCACAAGGATTAAGGAAGAACAAAAGTAAACTGCAGAATGTAAACGACACACAGAAATTGTTAACCCAGTTTGGTGATCAACAACACCTACGTCTGGGGGCTACAAAGCCAGGAATGAAATCACTAACTAGAATTGGTTCTAAGCTAAACTCCAATGTTTATAACTTAACACCTATACACTGCCCGTCCTAGATTTCTACCTAAGACACTCCTAGGTATGAGACCCTTCTCAATTCCCTTCCAATCACAGCAGTGACTAAAAATATTACAACTTAATAAACACTCATTCTCAAGTATTCACAAAATACACGAGAGGCTCACACAAGTACAAACCCTAGTACTTCTAAAACAGCTGCAATATCCAACAACTAAACTAGGTTAAACCCAACCTATTTATATTTCAAAACACAACTGGACTTGGGCTTCAAAAATACAGCAGTTCTGCTCCTCAGAATCTGCGACCTAATCCTTTCTTCAATCCCAAGTTTCCAAAAATGTCTCCTTACAAGGAAACCGCATATTCTATTATAATCAGAATCTCTGATTCCACAATCTCATATGCCACCTAGAATCAAGTCATATTCCAATCACATCTATTACCAAAAACAGTTAACCCAAAACTGTAACAGACAAAGATGTCGAATCCACCTGATAGGACATCTTGTCTAACATCTTAACCTTTAGTTAGTTCATCATGTTAGGATATCTTGTCCAACATCTTTCTGCTAAGTTAGTTTTACCAAAATTGATGCCAACCTCAAGGGAAAGGACTCAACAATCTCCCCCTTTGGCAGATTTAGGCTAAAACTAACTTTCATTTACCTGCAGAATCATATCAGGGAGACCACCATCAGAGCAGCAGCGGAAAGGTTTGTCTCCCCCTCAATCAGTACAGATCTACTCCCCCTCGGTGGTTAGTATACAATTAGCAGTGGTTAGTGATGTTATTATTTCTCCCCCTGTTTATCCACAATATGACAAAGGTAGAAGGACTAACTCAAAAACCAATAAAAGAGTTCACAGTAGTTAAAAAACACACCCAACAGAAACAAAAATTATCCTGGGCATTCAACCCTTACACAACCAAAAGTAAAACAAAAAAATTAAAGAGAAAACAACTCTTAGAGGTCATCTTCAATTTCCTCATCATCTTCTTCTTCTCCTGAACTTTCATCAGAACCATTCCCAGCATCTTCCTCTCCTGCATCATAGTTTTCCTCATCACCCTTCTTAGCATCTTCAGCATTGACTCCAGCATCTTTGATCTGCTTAGTAGACAAAACTTGTATCAATTTTTCAAGCTTCTCTTTTCTGGCAGTGCTTATCTTGATGGTATCATCAAGCTCTTTGCAGGTTGCCTTTAGCTGAGCAATGGTGTCCTCCTCTGAGGATTGAACAACAAATGTCAGAGTGGATGTTGAGGCAATATCTGAAACATGTTTTCCAGCAAATAGCTTATGATGTATAGTCAGATGAGGCTTTCTCCTCATAACAGTGTCACCAGATAGAATTATCCTAGGATATTGTTGAAGCAGTATTCCACAGATGAGTGATGGGAAGCAGATTGACAATTTAACAGCTGATGAGGTAGCTTGTTTCAGAATTTGATCAAAGATATATTCACCAAAATCAAAGGATTTCCTTTTTCCAATTGCATAAATAAACTTCCCAAGTCCTGTTGAAATAGTTGAAGTGTGATTAGTAGGGACCCAATTCACAGTGCCAATTCTATGAAGAATGGCTTATTTGATACTGAGCTTCCCAGCGGAAAGTTTCTGTTTGCTTGGCCAATTCTTCACAGTGTTCCCAGTAATTTCCCTACAAATTTGATCATCTGAATCTTCAATTTCAGCCTGGGAACATTCAGGTCTGCCAAGGTACTTGTTTACCTCAGCCGGAGAAAATGTCACAACATTTCCCCTGACATACACCTTGAAGTAATCCTCACTTTTTCTATCATTGCATCCTTCTGGAATGTTTACAAGAAACTCTTTCACTAGCTTCTCATAGCATGAGTCAAAACGAGAGACAGTCCTTAACAACCCAGCTTCTTTAATCAAGTTCATCACTTCTTCACACTTGAGGGCATTCTGTCCAAGTTCTCTCTCCAAAGCAATTCTTCTATGATAAACATGCTTCCACCTGTTGACACTTACAACATCATGAAAGAAGATGTTGTCCATGGGAGCCTTAGGAAGTGTGACTACTGTCTTCTTAGAAACTGGTTTCTTTATGACACTTTGTTCATCATAGTCTGATTCTCCTTCAAACTATGCCTTCCTTTTCTTGCTTTCAACACCAACCTTGCTTCAGGGCCTATAGGGGCCAACTGCATACCTCTTGTTGGAGATGGCTACACCTTTATCTTTTCTTCTTTTTAATCGTTTCGACACACTTGGCTTGAGGCTTGTAGCAATGACTTCATTGTCAGAGGGCATGTCATCTAAATTGATGATTTTGTCAGCCTGTTCTGAAGCTCCTTGTGTAGATGAGGATGTTTCATCATCTGTCCCAGCATTTTTAACCACAGAGTCAGCAAGGGAATGCAGATTCCCTTCTGACATTTCAACATCATTTCCTCTTTTGTCAGCATTCTTCTTAGCAACATCTGAATCTTGAGATGGGTTGGGTGGCATAATCTGCGCAAGAGGTCTGGTGATTCCAGCAACACTCACTCTGTCCCCCTGGCTTATGAGTTTCTCTATAATTTTATCAATCCTTTCATCTGTGTTAAACCTTTCTATTCCTTTCTTAGGACTAAAGAAAGCATCAGAGGTATTCGAAGGGTTACCTGGTAAGGCAGTTTTGGATCTTCTAATAGGAAGTTTGTCTATTTTGCATGGCATGATAGCAAGCGGAGCATCATTATCTTCAGCATATAGCTCCCTCGACTTTAACCAAGAATCAGATATTTCTGTTGTGTCCTTCTTGGTTGCACGTGTTGGAGATTATTGAGACATCTTCACAGAAACACGATATGCTTGTCCTTCAATCTTGAGTGTGAACGAGTTAGAGAGGATTAGGGAAAATTGAGAGTAAGTTTGGTTGATGAGGTTCTTTGTGATTTGATTTCTGACCCTTTGAGTAGCGTTCCCACAGACCAAGTAAAACCCTAATTTGTCCTTCAGAATTTTTCTCTGTAATTCTGTAACACCTGAGCAATTCAAAATGTCGCAGTCGGATGTCGTGACATCTGGTATGACATTATGCCATGTCAAAACACTTTCAGTTCCAATGTTTTGAGGATGATCATTCTTATCCCTTGTCTCATGGGCTGAGTCTATTATGATGACATAAGAGCATATATTTCCAGTCATTTCCCTAAACCTGGAGGCCTTCTGAAGAAAATTCTCCATCCTTGCGATAGTCTGACGTTGCATTCTCATATGTGTCATTTTGGTTAATCGTCTAATGTCCGTTTCTGGGAATGGTTTCTGAGGTCTCTCCATGTGTGAGGCAGTCCACACATAATAGTTATTCCTTGATCTGAATCCTTTCATGATAATTCTACCTTTATCATCTAAGACTTGGCATTCAGATCTGGTAAAACTGACTTTTGAGCCTTGATCACAAAGCTGACTAATGCATATTAAGTTTGCAGTTAATCCCTTTACAAGCAACACATCATTGAGTCTAGGATTACCAGCGTGATCCAATCTTCCGACTCCTCTAATCTTTCCCTTGGATCCATCTCCAAAGGTTACATAGTTGAAGGAATGGGGCTCTATATCCACTAGATAGTCCCTGACACCAGTCATGTGTCTTGAACATCCGCTGTCAAAGTACCACCTTTCTTCAGGGTACTCCTCTTGATAGGAGTGGGCTACCAGAGCCATGGAGTCATTCTCGAAACTCTTTTTCTTTACAGCACTCCTGCCTTTAGGATATCCATGTAACTTGTAGCAATACCGTTTAATGTGGCCATACTTGCCACAATGATGACATTTCCAATTTTGTCTTCTCTGATGTCTATAATGATGTTGAGACATTCTATTTGACATTGTCTGTTTTCTTTTGATCAGATTGAGACTGCTCTCTGGATCATTGTAGCCAAGTCTTCTGACATCTCCAGCATTCCTCCCAACTTGAAGAATTTCATCTAGAATACCAGAACTGCTGTTGAGCATCTGAACATTTTTTGTCACATTTTCAAGCTTGGAATTTAGCACAACCATTTCCTCCTCAAGATCAGAGATCACATCAAGATGTTTTTCTCTTTCAGCCTCAAGAAGCATAATGATCTTGTGTTGTCCTTCTCCTAGTTGGCAGATTTCAGCACATCTCTTGTAGACCTCTTTGAAGGATTTTATTAGATCATCATAGGATAGACCTTCAATCTCTGATTCTATGTCAGAATCAATCATTCCTGTAAGAGCAGAGACTTGTTTAGGTGTTTCTCCATCACTTGCAGACACATATTTAGACCAGGATGTAATGAGTCATTTCTTTTCTTTCTTCAGAAAGGTAGGACATTCATACCTGATGTGTCCGTATCCCTCACACTCATAGCATTTGATTCCTTTTCCCTTTTCATCCTTTTCCTCATACTTAGAGTTTCTTCTAAGGTCATTTCTTTTAAGGTTGTTGAATGGTTGAGGATTTGCATTCAATCTTGCTTCCCCCTCCATTTTCTTCAGAAACTGTCCATATTGCTTTCCAAGAAGCACAACAGCCTTGGTCATCACTTCATTAGAGTTTATCTTCTCTTCATCATGATCTGACACCAAGGCTAAGCTTTTCGTCTTCTCAGATTTTTCATTCAGTCCCATTTCAAAAGTTTGTAGACAACCCATGAGCTCATCAACTTTCTTAGTAGCTATGTCCTGAGCTTCTTCTATAGCAGTCACCTTCATGTCAAATCTCTTGGGAAGAGACCTTAGAATTTTCTGGACCAACTTGGCTTCAGGAATTTTCTCTCCAAGGTCACTAGATGTGTTAGCAATATCAACAATGTTCATGTGAAAGTCATGTATACTTTCATCTTCTCTCATTCTTAAGTTTTCAAACTTAGTGGTAAGCAACTGAAGTCTTGAGGATTTGACATCAGAGGTACCTTCATAAGCATTCTTTAGGATTTCCCACACATCCTTTGCAACAATACAATTCTTGATGAGTCTGAAGATGTTCTTGTCCACACCATTGACAAGGCATTCAAGGCTTTAGAATTTCTTTGAGCAAGCTTATCATCTTCATCATCCCAATCTTCTTCAGGTTTCAGCTCCTCAGTGAGCTTCCCATCTTTGTCTTTGATCTTTGGTGGATCCTACCCCTTAACCACAGACTTCCAAGCCTTTCCATCCATAGACTTAATAAATGCCACCATGAGAACTTTCCAATAGTCATAATTGGAACCATCAAGTATAGGTGGTCTATTCTGAATTCCTCCTTCTTTATCCATCGAACCAGAAAGTATCGTCCCTGAATCTCACCCAAATACAGAGCAGGATGCCTGCTCTGATACCAATTGAAATTTTGGTTAAGTAGATCACTAAGATGTCGTGACACTTGATCTCTACTTCTCACAAGGATTAAGGAAGAACAAAAGTAAACTACAGAATGTAAACAACACACAGAAATTGTTAACCTAGTTCGGTGATCAACAACACCTACGTCTGGGGGCTACCAAGCCAGGAATGAAATCACTAAGTAGAATTGGTTCTAAGCTAAACTCCAACGTTTGTAACTTAGCACCTATACATTACCCATCCTAGATTTCTACCTAAGACACTCCTAGGTATGAGACCCTTCTCAATTCCCTTCCAATCACAGCAGTGACTGAAAATATTACAACTCAATAAACAGTCCTTCTCAAGTATTCACACAATACACGAGAGGCTCACACAAGTACAAACCCTAGTACCTCTAAAACAGCTGCAATATCCAATAACTAAACTAGGTTAAATCCAACCTATTTATATTGCAAAACACAACTGGACTTGGGCTTCAAAAACGCAGCAATTCTGCTCCTCGGAATCTGCGACCTAATCCTTTATTCAATCCCAAGTTTCCAAAAATGTCTCCTTACAAGGAAACTGCATATTCTATTTAAAATCAGAATCTCTGATTCCACAATCTCAGATGCCACCTGGAATCAAGTCATATTCCAATCACACCTGTTACCAAAAACAGTTAACCCAAAATTGTAACAGACAAAGATGTCGAATCCACCTGATAGGACATCTTGTCTAACATCTTAACCTGCAGTTAGTTCATTATGTTAGGACATCTTGTCTAACATCTTTCTGCTAAGTTAGTTTTACCAAAATTGATGTCAACCTCAAGGGCAAGGACTCAACAAAGAATCTTCTGTTACTTGTTGTAAATTGTAACAAGCCTTAAGATTTTCTAAACATTGAATATCTTGGAAATCTTAAGTGCTTAAGGTCTTTGTTAAGGTGCTTACCCTGTACCTCTGATCTTGGTATCAAGTAAAACTTGTTCTCTATTTTGCTGAACATGTTATTTAGCAGTTTAGATCAAATTCTCTTGCTAAGTGCTTGAGCATTGAAAGTTTTGATCTATTTTGATTAAGCAAATGAAGTCTTGGATTGAGAATCTGAGCAAAGAAGTCTTAGACGGTGCGTCTGAGCAGTGAAGTCTTGGATCGAGGATCTGAGCAAAGAAGTCTCAGTGGGTCTAAGAAATGAAGTCTAGAACTAGGAGAGTTTAAGAAAGGGAAGTCTTAGGATCTGAGGATCTAAGCAGAGAAATCTTGATCAGGTGCTGATTGAGCAAGAAGTCTTAGGCTGTAGGTATGAGCAGTAAAAGTCTTGTGCTTAAGTGCATAAGCAGTTGTAATCATGAGTTAATTATAGTGGAAAATCTTTTGTGTTGTAAGGGGACTGGACTACTCTCAAATTAGGAGGAACTAGGAAAAGATGGGTGGCAAATGAGGAAAGATCTTGTGGGGAAAGTATGTTTTCATCTTAGTATGAAAAGATGGGTGGCAAAAAGATGAAGGAATCTATTAAAAGCAAATAGTCTCTTTCTCAATGGTGTGATCCTTTTGAAGAAGATAGTTCAATATGTTGGCTCTTGAACAAGCCATAAATACTTCATCAAAACAAACTAGAGATCTTGAATCATAAATTTTATCCAGGTAAGTTCTGTTAATTATTTTCTATTTCAAGCGTAATTTTCTGTACAAGGTAGTTTAGTGTGTGTAATCTTTACTCTCAGATACCTTGGAAGAAATTAGCTTAAGAACATTCAGACTGGTAAATTGGGTATTATCACCGTTTGTGATAATACTAGTTTCATGTTGAAATAAAGAGTTCTCTTTAAACATTCTTGAAGAAAGCCTTATTGCTACTGATCAGAAGAAACATCTATATGTTATGTTTTTCACTAAACTAATAGTTGAGATACAACTCATAATTCTTCCAAGATTTATTTAGTAAAAAATGGGTTCTGAACATAGTAATGTATGTTTTACTCTAAATGAAGAATCTGAATTAGATGTTATTTAGATGAAGTCTCAATCAAAGTTTAGGTAACAAACTTTTGATCCAAGATAATCTCTGAAAAAATCTCTGATTCAGAAACCTGCATAAAGAAATCTTTGCTTCCCACATGCACAAGAGTGGAAATTCCTTTTTACACCTGTACCACTCTTTACACCTGTCTCAAATCTCTTAAGCATGCTTGAAATTATTTGTGCTTTGAATTAGAAGGGAAATTAATTTGTTTAAATATTTTAGTGTTAAAACTCTCTTTAATGTCATTTAATTCTCTCAACACATTCTCAACACACACAACCTTTATCAATGTCCTTTTCGTGCTTTAACTGTAAACCCTTGAAAATCCCTAAAACCTCTTCAATGGTATCCTAATCAACCAACCCTTTAAAGATAGATTCCATGGAAACTCTTAAATTCAAACCGAAGATTGTTCCGCTCGACCAAGATGGTTTAAAGTTTCTCATTGAGCAAGTACTTGATTTTAATAGTTTTGAAGCAAATGGTTGTCCATTAAAAGGTTATTTTGAATTCCAAGGATGAATGAATTTCTATGATATGCTGAATGGACCAACTTACCCGACTATCGTAAAAGATTTCTAGGTTAGAGCTGAAGTGTATGATGAGTACTAAGTATAAAATAAAGAGAGAAATGTTGTAGAAAAGGACAAAAGTCTGAAAGGGAAATCAAGAACAGAAACGGGTCTGAAGGAATTCAAGGGTGTGGAAATTAGAACTGCTGTGATGGGTCTGGATATTACCATCACTCAAGAAAACATTGCTATGCTAATCGGGGCTGAAAATAGTGGAATGGTGATACTCAACAAAAATGATGGAGGTGATTTCGCCAAGGAAATTAAGAAGACTTTGTTTGAAAAGAAATATGATTATGGAAAGGTGAAGAAAATGCATCTCATGCAAAAGCTTTGATGCTCCGCAAGTGCACGGATTTATTGAAGTAATATAAAAGATTGGTTGGGTGGTCGAAGTAATATAAAAGTGCTCCGCAAGTGCAAAAGCTTTGGAGAAGTCTTTAATGAAGCGTCGGTAGAAACCGACGTGTCCAAGAAAACTTCGGATTTCTCTAATGGTTTTGGGTGGTTAAAGGTTTTATATTACTTCTATTTTAGCTTTATCAACCTCAATGCCTCTTTTGGATACTATGTGTCCTAGTACTATGCCTTCAGTAACCATAAAATGGCATTTTTCCCAGTTTAGAACAAGGTTAACCTCTACGCATCTTTCTAGGATTTTCTCGAGGTTTGTTAAACAGTTTTTAAAACTGGATCCACATACCGAGAAATCGTCCATAAATACTTCCATGATCTCATCAAGGAAATCTGCGAAGATTGACATCATATAGCGCTGGAAGGTAGCTGGGGTATTGCATAGTCCAAAGGGCATTCGTGTGTAAGCAAATGTTCCATAGGGACATGTAAAGGTTGTTTTCTCCTGATCATCAGGATGAATGGGTATTTGGAAAAATCCGGAGTATCCATCTAAATAGCAAAAGTAAGAATGCCTAGCTAAACGTTCGAGCATTTGGTCAATGAATGGAAGTGGGAAGTGATCTTTCCTAGTAACCTTATTAAGATTTCTGTAATCAATACACATCCGCCAACCATTTTCTATACGTTTGGCTATTTGTTCTCCTTTTTCGTTTTGCACAGCGGTGACGCCTCCTTTCTTGGGTACCATATGTACGGGGCTTACCCATTTACTATCTGAAATTTGGTATATTATTCCAGCCTCTAACAACTTTAACACTTCCTTTTTTACTACGTCACTCATTATAGGATTTATCCTTCGTTGATGTTCCCTAGAGGGTTTCGCATCTTCCTCCAGCATAATTCGGTGCATACACACAGAAGGACTTATTCCTTTGAGATAGGAAATTTTATAACCTAGAGCTGAGGGATATTTTCTTAAAACATCTAAGAGTTGATTGGTCTCAGGACCATCTAACGTGGCACTGACTATGACTGGGCGGTTTAATTCTTCATCCAAGAACTCATATCTTAAATTCTTAGGTAGCTCCTTAAGCTCTATTAATGGTTTTTCGGACATGGCATATGATTTGGGGTAAGTGCCAAGCATTCGTAAAGACTGCTATCAATGTAAGGTTCAGATAATCGTTCAAATCCGTTGTCCTCTATAATGGGGACCGAAGGTAGTTTGATGATTTCCACTGGATCTTCTTTATCTAATTCTCTTATGCATTCATTAATTATATCAATGACATAACATGAGTCATCTATGGCTGGTGCATTTAAAAATTGGGATAGTATAAATTCTACTTTTTCATTACCTACTTCGAATGTCATTTTTCCTTTCTTGACATCTATTATAGCTCCATCTGTTGATAAGAAGGGTCTACCTAAAAGGATTGGGATCTCATCGTCTTCCTTAATGTCCATTACGACGAAATCTATTGGAATATAAAGTTGACCAAGCCTAACTGGGACGTCTTCCAAAATGCCTATTGGATACTTAACTGATCTGTCGGCTAATTGGAGAGACATCCTAGTTGGTTACATTTCTCCTAGGTTTAACCTTTTACAAACGGCTAAAGGCATTAAGCTTACACTTGCTCCTAAGTCCAGAAGTGCTTTATCAATAACTTGGTTGCCCAAAACACAAGGTATAGAGAAACTTCCTGGATCTTTCTCTTTCTTAGCAAGCTTATTCTCAGCAATTGAATTACATTCTATAGGTTTAGGATCATCTAATCTTTGTTTATTGCTTAGAATGTCTTTAAGGAAATTGGCATAAGATTGTATTTGGGTAATAGCTTCTGTGAAAGGAATCTCTACGTGGAGTTTCTCAATCACTTTTATGAATTTCTTATATTGATTATCCAATTTGGTTTGTTTAAGTCTTTGTGGGTATGAAATCGGAGGTTTGTAAGGAGTAGGTGGTACATAAACTTTTCCATTCTCTTCTTTTTCCTTCTCCTTAACTTCCGTATCTTTAGATTTCTCAGGTTCCACCGATTTCTCAATTTCTTTCTCAGGTGTGGTCACAACTTCTTTCCTGGGAGGTTCCGGATTATTCAACCTAGGGTTTATAGGCCCATTGTAAGTGGTCCCACTCCTTAGGGCTATAGCATTTGCGTTCCCTTTAGGATTAGGTTGAGGTTGTCCAGGGAATTATCCTCCTGGTGTAGCATGAGTATATTGTTGTTGTGCTACTTGAGAGATTTGGGTTTCAAGCATTTTGTTATGGGTAATTATAGAATCGAGTTTAGTACCCAACTGAGTAATTAGTCCATTCATATGAATGTTTTGGTTCATGAAATCTTTGTTCTGCTGTAATTGAGCTGAGATGAATTCGTCCATATTTTTCTCAAGATTTGACTTCTGAGGAGCATATGGTGCAGATTGGTTGGGTCTTTGAGTTTGGAAACCGGGTGGTCTTTGAGGTGTTAAATTTTGAGGAGGGTTATTATTCTTATAGGAAAAATTTGGGTGATTCCTCCATCCAGGGTTGTATGTGTTTGAATAAGGGTTTCCTTGGGCGTAATTGACCTGATCTGTTGTCCTGAGGTTCCACAGATTTCACATCCGGGTTGTATAGCTGCTATGGTTGTTGTGGGGTTGATAGTCAGGTTTTCTACCTTTTGGGCTATAGCGTCCATCTTTGCGTTCATATGGTCAAAACAACTCACTTCATACACACCTCCTTTGGTCTCTTTCTTCTCTACTTGTGCTCGTTCGGTTCCCCATTGGTAATGGTTTTGTACCATATCCTCAATGAGAGCGCTAGCCTCGAGGTAGGGTTTGTTCATTAGAGCGCCACCAGCGGCAACGTCTATGGTCATCTTTGTGTTGTACATGAGTCCATTATAAAAGGTATGGATTATGAGCCATTGTTCTAAGCCATGATGTGGACATGCTCTTAATAGTTCCTTATATCTCTCCTAAGCGTCGAAAAGTGATTCTCCTTCGCTTTGGGTAAATCGAGTTATTTGGTTTCGTAGAATAGCAGTTTTACTCGGTGGAAAGTATCTAGCAAGGAATACTTTCTTTAGGTCATTCCAAGTGGTTATAGAGTTGGCTGGAAGGGAATCTAACCATGATCGGGCTCTATCTCTGAGGGAAAATGGGAATAGTCTTAGACGTATTGCCTCAGGAGGAGCTCCGTTCGCTTTTAAGGTATCAGCTAGTTGAATAAAGACTTTAAGATGTTGGTTCGGGTTTTCCGTAGGAAGACCTGCGAACTGGTTCTGTTGTACTAATTGTAACAGAGATGGTTTTAATTCGAAATTATTGGCTGGTATATCTGGGTTAACTATACTAGAATGAGGTTCTTCGTTAGAGGGTAGGGAGAAATCTTTAAGAGGTTTAGCATTTTCTTCGTCTGCCATTGCTCTTTTGAGTTTTCGAAATAGAAGACGAGCTCGGGCGTAACGTTCAGGTTCTTCTAATGGATCAACTAAGTTTCCGGTGTTGCGAGTTCTTCACATTTACCGGCTAAGGGATGCCTTAGTCTAGAGGTGTAACAACAGGGTACGAAATTTTGACGTAATTGGTCCCCGGCAACGGCGCCAACAACTTGATGCGTGTTATCTGCAAGTATACAGATTACGTCAGAGTAATATAAAAGATTTATCGATCCCTCAAGGTAAATATTCACTTTTAAAATGTTTAAAAAAAATAAAAAATGAATTTATTCACAAAAATACTAATTATATTAAATAAATAATATAAACTTGATTTTTGTGTGGAATAAAATATTTCAACATTTTTGTGATTTTTTTACAAAAAGAACCAATAAAAAATAATTAAAATTGAGGGAGTTATTAATTTTTCATATCATTAAAATAATAAGAAAAATAATAAAATATGAAAAAGTGGGAAAAAAGAGGATCTGGGGCGAGGGGGATTTGAACCCCAGACCTCTTGTGTGCAGAATGCACGCCTTACCACTGGAGTAGTGATACATCCGTGTATTGAAACACAACCACAAATATACAAGACTTGCCTTGTTTTTTGGCTTGGCCCAAGGCAAGGCAAGGCAAGATTTTGGTCAGAAATGTGAAGGCCATAACTTTCTCATTTCTCCATGGATGGAGACAAAATTTATATGCATCTGGCCTAGAATTTCACAAGGAATCCAATGGTGGTGGTGGTTTTTTCAGAAAACAAATTCTCCTCAAAACCCGATAGTGGTTTTGAAATAGGCCATATTTTGCATTTTCTGTACTACCTCTTGGTACAAGCATGAATTACATGATGAATTGGTTCAAACACAACAAATATAACATGTATGAGATGTGCATGATCAGTGGACCTCAAAGTAAGGCATATTTTAAAGAGTTCAAGTTGAGATACTTACCTCTTTAGGAGATTTTTGGGCAATCTGTCAAGTGCCTTGTTCCAGAAATGTTTTGATGCTTTGAACACTCTCAAATGATCCCTTAGAAGCTTTTAGGATGATTAGAACCAGCTGGAAACCTTAGGAATAGAAACTGACCCTTTCTTGCAAAAGGGGCAAAAGTGTCAAAATAAAAACTCTCTCAAATGGTGTTCCAGATGTGTGGAACCATTTGGGACAGTTCAAGGATGATATTTTGAGTGTGTTTGAGGTTTTATCTGGTTTGTAAAGTGACTGAATCAAGACATGGCTTGAAAAATGCAAAAAGGCCCTATTTTGAGGTTTTGAGATGAGACTTTGTGATTTTGGTGTTACAGGTCACTTGTGAGAGTTTGGATCACTTCTATATGATGTTTATGAGGTGTGTGTGTGTGATTGGTTTGGTTGGAATTGCTCTCAAACTCAAAACCCGATAGTGACTTGCTTTGGAAGGCAAATTTGGAAGTGAGAAGGTGATTTTGAGGAAAACATCTGTTTGATGGCTTTGGTGTACTCAAACTGATCACAAATAATCTCTATTTATAGTAGAGCAAGTTTGTTTTGGCTACAATAGTGAATGGAAACTGTAGCAGAGGTTTGGCCAATGTTGATCAATAGGAATCCAAGTCTCCTCTAGCCATTGACTAGAGGTTAGGGCACAGGCTACTGGTTCCCTTGGTCTTGGATATGTCTTGACTGAATTCAGTTGGAAATGGCTCAGTTCATGCCACCTTGGTGCATCCATTGAATGCTCCAAAATAAAATTGGAGTCTTGTCCCCTCTTTAGGGATTTCTAGGCTTGGCATGCTACTTTTGGTTTCAAGGACTTGGGAGGCTGATGGATCAGTGTTTGTCCCTCCTTGGTCTCCCCCTGAGGTGTTCAGATGGATAGACATGTTTTTCATTTGCACAAATTTGGCAAATCGAACAAAATACACAAATCTGCCATGCCATGACAGTTTGCAGCAAGGCACATTGGCATGGTCATATCTCATGGCTCAAGTGGATTTTCATGGGGTTCTTGGCCATTTTGGAAAGCTCTCATATGATACAACATATGTGTGATCATAGTTTGTTTTGATACCTTTTGGCTCCAAGTGAAAAATGCCCCTACATTTGGAAAAAAGTGAAGGCAGATTCTGACTTAGTGAAAATTTCACTAAGTGTTGGAAAAAAGTGACATTTTCACTTTTTGTGATTTTGGCCATTCCATAACTTGAAATCCATGAGGAATTGGAATGAGGTGTAGTTGACACTTTTAAAGTATGCCATGAGAGCTACAAATCCATCTTTGGATCAGCCCAAATGGTTGCTTGGATCTCGAGTTATGATCCTTGGAAGTTGGTACCCTAGCCACTTTGTTCCATAACTTAGAAAATTTCTAAGTTTTTTATGGTTACCCCTTTTACAAGTTATCCCACTTTTCTTGATTTTTCTTGATGAATGATAATTCCAATCACACATTAACATCATTTTGGGGTCAAAGAACCATAATTGTGAAAAATCTCAAAAAGTCAAAGTTGACTTTTGTGCACAGTTGACTTTTTGTCAGATGAATTCCAAGCTGTGCGATCCTCTATGAAATCAAGTCCTTGACCTAAATAAAACTTGATGGATTGATTTCACAGGTGTTATAGGGTGTATTGAATCATGTCCCAAGGTTTGGGAGCATGCCTGGGTCAAAAGTCAAAGGTATAGTTGACTTTTTCCTCAAAACCCCAATTGTGGTTCTGATGAATTTGAAACTTGTTGATCAAGCTTCTTGGACCAATCCATTATTGCAAATGGATCAATGTGGTGTATTAGAGACCCTCAAATCATGTTTTGAGGTCTTGGCTCATGCTTTATCCCAAAAGTCAACTTAGGGGTGAATTAGGTCAAGAAACCCTAATTCTTGATTTTTGATGAATGCATCCCCTGAGGTTAAATTGACTTGATGATTGGGTCCATGATGTTCCATGGAGTATATTAGGTTATGCTTTAAATCATTGGCTCATGTCCAGAGGAAAATTTCCATCTGGAGGCCCTGGTCGACCAAACCCTAATTTGGTGACACTGGCGATATTGAGGCTTGATCCACTTAGAATGCTGCAACATTATGCTTGATTCTTGCTGTGGGAGTCCTCTTGATCGATTGTGGATGTTTGAGAGGTTATACAAGTTTGAAGATCATGTCAATTCTTGATTGATCCTTTGTCTAAAGCTCAGAGAGGGCTTGAAACCCTACTTTTTTATAGTAGTGAATGCTCACCCATCTTTGGGGAGACTGATGAGGTATGATGATTCATCCATATTGTGATGATGATTTGCCCAATGATGGGAAATCTTAGTGGTCAAAATTTGGGGTATGACAACCACACCAGCCTATGATCAGAGACATCTCGATTTCCAATAACTTGTGTAACTGTATTCCAATCCTTGATTAATCCCTCAGAAATGAGAAATATGTCTAATCTACTACAACAACTTCCATTTGAATTAAACCACGTGAACTTATTGCCAACTATTGGTAAATCCACCAGGTTCATCATCTCTATGAATGCTCCAAAATCCCCCATCTCTCCTCTACCATAATTCCCCCTACCACATCTTTCCTCTTTAGCCTTAATCGCATTAAAATCGCCACCCACTAACCACTCCCCAGATGGTAATTTGTTTTTCCATGTTAAAAGCTCAGACCACATTATCCTTTTTTCAGCTGCAACACAAGATGAATAAACATTAATGAGATAGCAATTTGTACCATTCCATATTAAGTTAACCCCCAAAAAGCCTTTATCGCGAAAGCTGAGAACAAAATTACCAAGATTCTTCCTCCAAATCGTCAAGATCCCTCCAGATTGACCCATCGACAAAGACGCAGACCAATCATAATCTCCCTAGCCCACAAAGACTCTGAAATATAGCCTCCTCCATAGACTGACACTTTGTTTCCTGCAAAAAGCACACATCCACACCTCCTTTAGAAATTGATTCTTTAAATCATCTTCGTTTTGTGGAGGAACCACACCCTCGAATGTTGTAAGTAATACAATTCTTAAAGACTAATTTTCCGCCCCCTTCTTGAAATAAGTAGAATTCATTTCCATAGCTTCCATGTTTTTTATTATCCCCTCAAAAACCTCATCGTCCTTATCCCCTTCAATACCAAGCTACTTGATCGAATCCCAGACCTTTACAGGAATATCCTCGAATTGTCTCCTAATGCGAGAATTGCTCTAATTCACATCAGAATCACCAATGGAATCACAGCATAAGATTGACCCCCCGAGTATCTCGATTTAGAATTTCCATCCTCCAAACTGGTAGTAGGCGAACAATGATGCACCAAAACATTTGTTTGTTGTCGTTGTTGCTGCGAATCAATATTGGCCAGCATGAGTGCAGAATAATACGATGGAGTAAAATGGATTTTGACTTTGTCATAGATATCAAAGATAAGCTTCTTTTTCCTTGGTTTGACCATAATTTCTTGTCCCCTCACAACCGGGTTAGAATAGGATATTGGATCAAAAATTGAAAGGGCCACCTCCCCAACATTAGGCCTACACAATATAGGAATAATTGGGCCTAAGGCCCCACCCTCATCTAAATTCATCGTCTGGTCCACTAAGACTTTGGGGTCCATCACCATTAAAGCTGACTTACCACCAAAAGATGGATTAGACATGCATCTGGGCATTTCATCATTACCTCGAGCCTCTCCATCACTTTGTAACATTAACTTTTCGGAGTGACCATCATGATTAACACATATAGCCGCAGTAGTAGATAAAGTCATTCTGTTGTTTTCCAAAATAACCTTTTCCACGCTACCTTTATGTCTCCCCTCAGACTCGGGAATTGCAGCTTTGAAGGACGTGTCATGTCCTTCCCCAGAAAAATAGTTTTTTATTTCACCATATTCTTCCTCCTCCGAGCTTCCCCATTCGTCGCTGTCGATGTCTGAGCTATCACTCTCCGACGACCTGCTCACTTTATTTAAATTCACTTCCCCAAGTCTTAATAGCCCATGTCCATCTTCTAACAATTTAATTCTGTAAATGTTTCCATTTAGTTCAATATTGAAAATTTCATTCAAGTTAATAGCAAACTTGGTTTTAACAAGGAATTTGGCAACATCCAAACACACATGATTTTCCGTATCGTCATCTGAAGTAATATATTCACCAACTCTTCCAGCAACAAACTTAAAGAATTTTGAGCACCAAACGTGGCAGGGAAGCCCATAACATCGTATCCAGGTGAATCTCTCATTGTCCACATCTTCTGGCAGCCACAGATGAATGTTAGAGAACCACCGGGATACCCATGTCATCTCCTCCTTGACCAAGGTTGTTAACTCTCCAGATACCTCTTCCTTCAACCAGACACGCCGATGATCCAAAATATCCTTATCATCTACTTGTTGAGCCCCCATCCCCTACTTAGAGATACGATCTTCAGATAAAAAAAAACTATCAATTCTATTCTTGCACTCCCATTTGACTTAAACCATGTGAACTTGTTTCCTACGACAGGTACATCAACCAAGTCCATAACATCAATGAATGTCGAGAAGTCTTCCATTTCTGAAGCAATATTTCTGCCCTTACCCTTCTATTCATCATTCAATTTTATAGCATTAAAGTTGCTTGCAACCAGCCACTCCCCACGAGGGAATCTTATTCTCATGTCAATTAGTTCTGATCACATCTTCCACTTATCTGCGATGTTGCATGGTGTAATGCCCTGTATAATATACATCTAGAATAATACAATACACGCATTTTATTTGGTACTGACACATAAAAAGTGCCTAATGGAATAATTTACATACTTGTCCATTTGCTAAAACATAAATACAACAGATGGCGCAAGTCATGGAAACTAGCCAGAAAGAAAATCTAAGAACATTATACAATATTCCTCATTGTATAAGAACAATAAAATACACAGCGGAAAAAGCTTAACTAAGCTCCTCTTGAAACATCTCTGCATCGATCCACTTGTAACCAAACCTGCACCTGAAATAAAGCAACTATAGTGGGGTGAGATACATCAAATCTCAGTGAGTTCCCTATCCTATAGATTCTCTCGGCTTTACTAGGTTCTATCAATCCTAACTTAAGTCAAGGGGAAGGGAAAGACTTTGAGTACACGATCTCACAATCTCACACTATATGGAAACATGCCATGAGTCCATCAACTCACAATATCACTAATCGATAACCTCACAAGGCATCCCTTTTTCCCGTCCTCTTCTAAGTCTAGAAGTCGGCCCGAGTCATGGATCCTTGTAATTACTTGACATACGAATTGGATTTGGGATCATCGGCCCGTACACCGTGATCCGTCACTTCTCACGGCCCGTACACCGTCACAAGTCTCTTTACCCGTAGGCTTCAATCGTACTATACGCGGGAATCAAACCTGCCAAGTAATTGTGCATACGTTTCAGAGGAGGTGCTCGAGTCTCATGAAACTACACCGCAAGATAAGCTGGTTACGATTACGTGATCAAAACACAACGTGATTGTATTCGACAATCAAAAGGCCACATTCGCCTTAAGGCCTCTTTTTCCTTTTCTCAAAATAAAACATAACAATCACACATGTTCCATACTAGTGTTTCACTCATTCGATACCATTCGGTAATGGACACATGCCTCGACCTCTCTGCACGAGCGTTGTCATTACGGTATCTACTCTAGGCCAGAACTCGTCAATGAATGCACGAGCATCCCCATCCAGAGTTTCTATCACAATTCTAATTACAACCTAGAATTATACCATTTGTCTTGGGGTAAAGTTTCCTCACTCTTCCTAATTCATTTTAAGCATGCATATATCTTTCATTCACAATTCAAAATTAGATAGACATGTTAACATCACAAATATTACAAGTAATACATATAATAACATAACACATAAAACACCCCTTTCAGGTTCCCTCCGATTCATTTAACCGGGTATCTGAAAATCAATATTCTCACTCTTATCCCGTAGGATATTCCCACAGCTTTACATCGACTATTACTATGCCGAAATTGGACTTATGATCCAAAAGATATCAATTCCAACATTTCACAAAACATTACTTTCCTCCATTTCCCACTAAATGAAATATCTCACATCATAGCTTTCTAATGACACCAAGAACGTCCCGATCCGAGTTACGGATCAAAAGTTATGAAGGAAAGAAAACTGCACAAACTGTCATGTTCGCTAGGCGAATCCCCAGCGAGCATTCGCTTTTGACTTTGCTAGGCGAAGCCCCTGGTGAATGAACAAACAGAACAAAACAGACATAAAGTTCGCTTTGCGAACTCCCTGGCGAACATTCGCCTCGCCCTTCGCTTCACGAACAACTCAGCGAAGCAAGGCAGAACCACACAGCACTGAAAAGGCACAAAGTTCGCTAGGTGAACGTCATCAGCGAACCTTCGCTAACCTTCGCTGCCGGGTTCGCTAGGCGAGCCCTCGAAAATCTGCTCGCTGCGACTCGGCCCAGGTTCGCTAGGCGAACCATGCAAAACCTAGAAATCTCAGAAACGTAACAGCAGGTCCTTAGGCCACAAAACTCATCCACCACACTTCTAATCCATACCCAAAACATAATAACAAGTAAACCCGATCATTAACTCGATTTATTTCACGTTTTGTCCGTTAGATTTCATTTTCTCTCAAATCTAACCTAAGTCTAAAACTTATATTTCTAGACTTAGAGTGTCTAACTAGAACCCACCTGATAATCGAAGAGGAGTTTGAAGAAGATGATGAATCGATGAAGATGATCCTTGCTTTTTCCCCTCTTTCTCTTCTTCCTCTTTTTCTTCTTCTTCTTCTTCTTCTTCTTCTTCTTCTTCTTTCTATTTCTTTTTCTTTCTAACAAAATATATATATATATATATATATATATATATATATAAACTTATAATAATATATAATCCAACAGGGCAAAATATCTCCAATTGATATTTTGTCATCTCAATCAATCGATCAATTATTAGAGTTGCCTTAAAATTCTCTTTTAAACTAACAAATCTCAATCCGTCTCTTTAATAAAATAATTGATCTCTTATGCATCCAATTGAGCAATTAAATAATATGGGGTATTACACACGGAGAATAGACATTGATTAAGTAACAATTTAACCCTTTCCATTGGCCACTGATCCCCAGAAGTCCAATTCCTCTAAAACTAAAATCTGGGGAAAAATACTCCTTTCCCCAAATTGATAGTAAACCACCTGATTGGCCTATTGACGTTGATGCCGACCATTCCATCTCTCCATTACCCCAAATATTTTGAACACAAATTTCTCCCATTTCTTAAATCTTCGTTTCCTGAATGAAGCATACATCAGCGTTTCCTTCAGATAGAATTTGGCACACCCTCATTCTCTTTATTGTGATCCACACCCCCTCACATTGTATGACATAAGATTCATGGAACCCTAATTTCAGCCCCCTTCTTCTCTTCAAAGATTTTCATATCCCTACCTTTCAATTCTCTAATAATTCTTTCAAACACTTCATCATCTTCTTCACCTTCAACACCCAATTCTCTAATTGATTGCCACACTTTCATAGGGACACCTTCAATCGAGTTTCTAATTCTCTTGTTGCCATGGTTGAAATCAAAGTCACTGATAGAATCGTAATACAGAATTGACTCACTAGAATAACACGATGATGCACCACCTTCCTTCGAAATATTATGATGACTACATGGTTGAAACTCAATAGCGATCATTTTTTGTTTCTGATAGATGAAATGATGTACCAAGGTAGAGAAATATGATGGAGAAAAAGGAATTTTGATAGTTTCATAAATATCATTAATCAACTTAGTTTTCTTAGGCTTTAGACCAAAGGCAGGCCCAATAGACCCAATCACTGTGCATTGTATTGGATTAGAAGACTTCATATTTGGGTCCAAAGTAGATGGGTAACACGCCACCTGGCCCTTCCTTGTTTCCAATGCCACTATAGTCAACGCCTCCTCCCGTCTCTTTTCAAAGCCTATTATTTCATTATTGTCGGAGTTTGACAAATGTCCCAAAATTGTGTGAATACTTTTCTCAGTATCTTTGCCTCCAAAAAGAGACATTTCATATGTTATGCCCCTTCCATCTCAAGTTCCCAACCTTTCCCCCACTCCATCACCCTTATGCTCAGACCCAGGTCTTTTAATCTCCAAATCTACACTCCCAAAGTTATTGGAATTATCACTTCAATTATTGCTACTACCTCGATATGCATATATGTTCCATATTCTTACCTTCTTCTGAGTCTTTAGAGTATTCTCACGCGTCGTTGTCGTCCTTCGAATCCGACATTTCCGATTCACTTACTGTTGAATGTCAAACATCTCTTATTTTGATCCATATTTCTTTGCACTTTTTAACTCATTTGTTATGTTTCAAGGGATTTATTCCATGTTTCTATGCTATTCTTCAATTATGTTGAAAATAACTTTGTTTTCTTTGATATGTGTGTTATTGTGCAGGATTTAGGCATAAAACATCAAAGATTAAGACACAAATGAATTGACAAGGAAACCAAAGAAGAGAAGAGGAATAAGCATGTTCGTTGTGCGAGCAACAGCGAGCAGCCAGCGAATATTTGTTGTACGAAGTTGCAATGAAGCCCCAGCGAACCATCCCAAATTTGAGGCAGTAAGAAAAGGACCCTAAGTTTGTTGTGCAAACTTGTAGCGAAAAAGCTCGATGGGCGAAGAAGTGTTCGCATTGCGAACTTATATATTTTCTTAGAGGCGGTTTAATTGTTTAGAGGCACTCCAGGTGCCATAAAGTGGTCTTCGCTGGGCGAACTTGACAGATTTTAGAAGTACTATATATATACTTTTCACACTTTTTTGGGATCATAACCCATTTTTCACCTAGAAACCTTATTTTCAACATTCCTTCACCAAAGAGTGATATTTTGCAAATAGAAGTTGGATTCGCATCCAAGATCGATTCTTCGATGTGGATGCTCATTCATCTTCTCTCATTACTTGTAAAGCAAGCTACCATGGTTATGAGTAGCTAATTTTCTTTGTATCAAAGGTAGAGGTAATCTACCTTAGCTTTATGTATTTCTTTTGATTGACCTTGTATGTGAACAAGTGATGATTAATGTATTGTCGTACCCAAAATTTTGACCACCTTTCTTTTCTTTTTTTCACCTTTTTATTACTTATATAAGTAAAAAAATAGTGATAATAAGTAGTTTATATTTTTAATATCTTTTTTATATTTTAATACTATTTCTATGCATTTTAAAAAAGAGAGAGAAATAAAAAAATATAGTATATGTATCATTTGCAAGAAGAGTGCAAATTATAAATTAGATTTTAATTAGGATATTACTCTTTGGGTGTAATTTCATTTCGAACAAACATAATAGCCAATTTGGTAGAGGAGTAGGCCTAAGGATTGTAAGGGAAAGTGCATGAGTTTGAATCCTACCTCTTCCACTTTTAGTTTTTTTTTCCTTTATTACTAACTTTTTCTATTTTACCTTTAAACCATAAAAAATACCAAAAAAAAAATAGTTTTTTTATTATTTTAATATTAATTTTCGTATTTTATTTAATAAATATTTGTCTAAAATACAGTTTTGGTCCCCCTGTTTGTCAAAATTCACGGTTTTGGTCCCCCTATTTTTTTAACAGTTTTGGTCCCCCACCCCTCACTGTTCATGTACTGTTCATGTACGGACATGTACTGTTCATGTACGGACCAGATACTGTTCATAATTTTTTTGGGCCAAAATTGGGATGGGGAACAAAACTGTTAAAAAAAATAATAGGGGGACCAAAACCGTGAATTTTGACAAACAGGGGGACCAAAACTATATTTTAGCCTAAATATTTTAAAATATTGATTTTTTCATTAAAATCATGTTTTTATGAAAAAATCTTCAAAAAATCATATAAGTCAAATCAAATCAAATCTTTCTTTCATTTTAATTATTAGAATTTTTATTTTATTTTTTTTTTATTATTCAAATTCACCAAGCCATGAATCCATCTAGATTCATTGGCTTGGGCTTTAAGAAATAGGAAAAAATCAGGTTAAATCAAATCGATCTAAAAATAGACAATCAAATTTAATTTTTTAACCTAATTTTTCTCTATAAATAGAACCCCCTTCTCTCTTATTTTGATCACCCATAAATTCACAATAATCAGTATAAAAAAAAGTTGTTGTTCTTCACATTGAAGAACAACAACACTAAAAGGGGAAGAGGGGTCGGAATCTTGCACTAAGGGAAAAGGAGAAAAATAGGGAGAGGAAAGGGAGAACGTCAAGAAATACTAAGGAGAAAAGGGATACGCGAGGAACGTAAAGAAAAGAAGGGAGGAAGCAGCTTATTTTGGGTCACGACATTTTAGGTTAGTAAGTTCGATCTCTAAATCATATGCATAATTACTCGTTTGCCTAAATTGTTTGATTGACCTATATGACTTTAGGATTTATTTAAATTTTTGTATATAAATGTTTTTATATAATTAATCTCTTGTAAATATCTTTATTTCAAATATTTGTTATAGTTCTTCTTTGTTACAAATAAATGATTGTTTTTACAAACAAAATAAAATTAAAAGGAAGAACAAACAATATAATATAAAAGCCAAAAAATAATAACAGTGATTTTTTTTTCCTTTATTTTATTAGGATAGTTTGAATCTTAAGATTAGATGCTAAAAACTTGTCTTTAGGTTAAAAATATTTTTAAAAAAAATTCAAACAAATAAACAATTAATATTTTATATTAATTAGGACAATGTTAGAATAATTTAAGAATTATAAATACAATTAGGGATAATTCATATGATAATCATTGGATATCTTAGGTTTAAATACACCCCCCTCGGTTCAATTAAGTAATTAAATTAATTCCTTAATTTAATTATTAATTAGAGTTTAATTATTTAATTAGGATTTATAAAATAGAATTTAGGGTTATTATTATTAGGAGAAATATAATTAGGATTTTTAGAGTTTATTTTGGGTTTGGATTTTGTAAATATTGGTTTTATATATTTATTTTTAAAGTAAGGATAAATTTTTTAGTGGGATTTTTATTTATGGATTTTTGGGGATGATATTTTCGGAATTTGAATTTATTAAAATTTGGTTTTTGATTTATTTTAAAGAGCATTTAGATTGTTAGGTTTTTAGTTTAAATTGGATTTAAATATGGTTTTGGGATGAAAAATATCAAATTAACTCTAGTTTAATTTTGGGAATTAAAATTCTTTTATTTAGGGAGTATTTTGAATTTAAAAACAATTCTATTTTTTGGATTGGAATAATTTTGGGTTTAATTTTGCTTTTTTTTTTTTTTACATGAAGTCATTATGAAATTTATTTACTAAATTTTATAAAACTTTAGGGATGTAATTTTAAAATATAAGGGATAACTTTGGGTTGATTTTAGGGGTAATTTTTAGGATAACTAAAGAGTGTAATTTGGGACAAGTAAATAGAGATTAAAGGCAAAATGTGGTTTTTTTTTTCACTTATGATTTTCTATGCATTTAATTTACTTTATAATTAAATTGGAAGGTGATGTCATATTAATTTTTTAGGGATATTAAGTTTGGGATTTTATTATTAATTTTTATATTATAATTAATTTATTTTGGTAAAGAAATTTGAAGGATTTAAGGGATTTAAGGGATGTTATTAAGGACTTAAGGGATATAAAAGGATTTTTAAGGGATTAAGACTTAGGATAAAACTCTTGGTCCGAGAGTCTAAATAAGGGATGAGATTTAGGGAAAGCTCTCTTAGGTTCCAAGAGTATAAATATAGGCCAAGGGATAAGGGATTTTTAAGGGATAGAACTCTCCATCCGAGAGTATAAACAATGGATAAGGGATTTTTTAAGGGATAAAACTCTCCATCCGAGAGTATAAACAATTTGATAAGGGATTTAAGGGATAAAACTCTTCCACCGAGAGTATAAATAAACGGATCGGGATTTAAGTGATAGAACTCCTTGTCTAGGAGTATAAATAATAGATTAAGGGATAAAACTCCTTATCTAGGAGTATAAATAATAGATTAAGGGATAGAACTTCTTACTAGGAGTATAAATAATAGATTAAGGGATAGAACTCCTTATCTAGGAGTATAAATAATAGATTAAGGGATAGAACTCTTTATCTAGGAGTTTAAATAATAGATTAAGGGAAAGAACTCCTTATCTAGGAGTATAAATAATAGATTAAGGGAAAGAACTCCTTATCTAGGAGTATAAATAATAGATTAAGGGATATAACTCCTTATCTAGGAGGATAAATAATAGATATGGGGATAGAACTCTTTATCCAAGAGTATAAATAGTGGATTAAGTTTGGGATTAGGGTTAGGAATAGGATTAGGGGGTAGGAATAGGGGAGGTGAACTACGGTTACTCTGATCCTTCAAAATTGAAGGTACGTAGGGATAGGGTTGTAAAACCCTAGCGAGTACAATAATAAAAAACTTAGGATTCTTTTGTAAATAAATAAATTCAAACGACAAACAAACATACCCTAAAATTTAAGGAGGATCCCATTGAGTACAATGGAAGTGAGGGGTGCCTAACACATTTCCCTCACTTAACCGACTCCCGAACCTTAGGAATCCCTACCCTTAGGATTAGGATTTTAGGTTTATCATTTATTTTCCTTAAAAAAATATGATGGCGACTCGAATATTTTTGTCGGCCGCGACAGCTGGCGACTCTGCTGGGGATTCCTCCCTAAAGAAAGTCCATCCTCACCTTAGGTTTTAGGGTCCTTGTTTGTTTGTTTGGGTTGTTTACTATTTTTTGTTTATATATTTTCATGGTTATTATATATTTCTTTTATTATTTATTATATATGTTTATTTATATTTATCATATTGTCATCATGCATTGGATTAGGATATTGTAATGTATGAAGCTAAAACACAAGCTTGGAGGATACCCTAAGTTAGGACGTGGAACGGAAATGTTAATGGAATGGATGTAACATCCCGACTATGCATTGATGCCACACTCAGATAGACCCTCCAAAGTTATCTTCCTGGTAAGGCTAGCCCTTAACATAGTTGATAATTTTGGATGTGGTCCAAGATTCTGAGGACCTTTAGAAAACCCTATCAACTCATGGTGACCCTAAGTATTCCACCCTCAAGGGTCGTTACTAGGGTCTTCCTAGATGAAACTTATCCCAAAGGTTTTTCGTAGGAAGGCTTGATCCTTATCGTGGTAAAACGAGGGTATAGTCCGTAAATTCTAGGGCCGTTATGCTGTCCAAAACTCTATATCCTACATGTGAGGGGATGGGGTAAATAAAACTTAGATTTAAACCTATTGTAGGGAACCCACCTAGTTAGGGTCATACTTGCATTTTCACCTACCCTAACCAAATAAAAACAGATAAAAAAAAAGTGTCCATGTCATCATGCATTTTAAAAACATTTTTTGCATATACGCATTTTGTGGGGAATTTCAAGATATGTTGTAAGAACATTGGAAAGATGGATTCAAACAAAAGGGCTACCCTACGCATCAGAGTGCTAAGTGCTGATTTACAAAGTCTCAAAGACCTTTGAGACTTAATGCCAAATCTGCTCAAAGGATGTTTATACACAAGTATGGAAGGATCCTCGATCTCTTAGGGATCCCTAGGAAGGTAGAGGCCGTAATTGCTTTTGCACAATTTTATGATCCTCCTCAATGTGACTTCCTCTTCAAGGATTTTCAACTAGCTCCTACGCTGGAACAATTTGGACTATACTGGAATTTACAAAGAGAGGGAAAAACCTTACAAGGGGCATGGGGGCAACAAAAAAACAAAAAAAAAAAAGCAAAAAAAAAAAAAAGAAAAAAAAAAGAAAAAAGGTCAAGCCTAAGGACTTAGCTGTACATGTTGAAGATCTATTATCTCGCCACAAGGAGGATAGGGAAATGCAAGGGTACTTGGAGGAGTTTAAAGCTCATTCGAAGAAGGCATTGGGGGCATCTATTTAGTTTACGCCTTCTTAGGTTCAGGAGTTTTTCATTTTGGAGTCTGGAAGTCTTTTTGGATTTGGAATTGGCTAATGGATTTGAATTTTATAAAGTAATTTTTATTCTATGGATATGGGTTTCATCCTCTGAATATATTCACCTCTAACTACAATGGATTTTGGAATTTCCCCCAAATAAAATTTTAAAATTATTTAGCATACATCATGCATATTCATACATCCATGCATCAACATGCATTCAAATAAGGAAAAAGGAATAAAGAACAGAAAATCATTTCCTTTTACAAACTTTGTCTCAGAGACATTGAGCATAACAATCTGACTTCCCGACCTCGCACTCGAGCGTACTAAAGGAGAACTATGGATTAGTTGGAAAAGGATCTGGTCACTCAAAGGGGAGAAATGGATACTGTTAAGGAGAACGTGGACGGTATGAAGAGCCAGATTGATCAACTAACACTTGCCATCCAGAATTTGATAGCCAGAGGAACCAAGTCAAGTCATCAAAGGAAGGTTCCTACTCCTACCCCCCATGCTGAAAACAATAACCCTCTACTGGGGTTTGTCCATGATCTGGAACGTGAGGATACCGAACTGTTAAGCATAAAACTGTTAACCAACCTCTCGAGGGAACCATCTCTCTACCTATTTCCAATGGGAAACCTCGTACTACTCACATACCCACCCCACGTAAGAATCACGCAGATTGAAACTTCCAATACGAGGGTGAAAATCCAAGACAAGTAGTCCTCAAAAATAAAGGAACCACTTCTATCGAAAGGAGAGGGATTGACGATAAGTACAAGGCACTTGAGGAAAGGTTAAAGGTCGTGGAAGGATTCAATATATGTGGAGTGGATGCTTTGGAAATGTGTCTGGTGCTCGATGTGGTCATACCTCCCAAATTTAAGGCTCCGGACTTTGAGAAATACAAAGGTGTCAGTTGTCCTAAGAATCACCTTAGGATGTTTGTTCGAAAAATTGGTGCCCATGCTACTAATAAGAAGCTGATGATGCACAATTTCCAAGACAGCCTTAGTGGGGCATCCTTGGACTGGTATATGCAATTGGAGAGGATTCACATTAAGACTTGGAAAGACCTTGCAAGCGCCTTTCTGAGGCAATACCAATACAATGTGGACATGGCTCCTAACCGCACGCATTTGCAGAACATGTCTCAAAAAGGGAACGAGTCCTTCAAAGAATATGCCCAAAGATGGAGGGAACTAGCTTCTCGTGTGCAACCTCCATTATTGGAAAGTGAACTTGTGGATATGTTTATGGATACCCTACAAGGAAAATACTACAAGAGGATGATTGGGGCATGTCGCAACTGCGAAAAAACAACCGACGAGAGACTGGAACTGAAGAGTCTCCACCAAACATTATTTATCCCGACGCAGGGAAAGGAAACGATCGAAGAAAACCTAGAAGAGGGAAAGACATGGTCATCGCGACCATAGTCTGGGTTTGGGAGTCGGTTACGCGAGGGGAAAGTATTAGCATCGCCACGCGTCCATCGTACTCGATGGTATCCACGCTTGTTGTCTCGATCAAAGGGTGTCGTTATCTGGAGCTCCGCTGCTACTGGAAAGGAGAAGAAACGGGAACGGAAAAGAATGAAGAAGTGAGGAAGAAAAGATAAATAAGTGACTCAATAGGACATCGCCGTCCTATGCCTACGTATTCCCTCGTGCAATGGGAAAGTCAGAGTTAACGTAGTTCAGACGGACTATGCACTAAGAGGGGGGGGAGGTTGCTCGCCAAGACATCGCCGTCTTGTGCCTGCATATCCTCAATCTAACCAGAAGGAGGAAATAAGAGCAGCCGTAGTTCGACCTAATAGGGTCTTAGTGTTTTTTATGAGCGACGTTAAGTTCACGTCCGACAGTTAGGGTCGATGCATGTTTGCGACAAAATGGAAAATAACGTGCTCTTTTCTGAAAAGAGATTTGAAACTTAACAATTCTGAAGGATAAAAAAGGTTTGAATTTGTTTTTGTATTTTTTAGACAGAAGTGATTTAAGTTAGTTCATAACTTGCATTGCACCAAAGTCCATGGTATAGGAACAAATACATAGCAAATCGTCCCAAGACAGGACGTCCGCTAAACACTCTAGAAAAATGAGAGGAAACCCATCATTCCTCATTTCCCACGCTTAAGGCTCGTGCCCAATACACATTATCTTTATTAAGTATCTTAGGATTGTTATGAAATGAGAAGAGAAGACTCAAGTCGAAAAGAAAAGACTACGGGGAAATCTATTCTAATGTTGTCATGCAAAAGATGACCCTAAGGTTGAGTTCAAAGGGGAAACATCTACCTAAGATAGCATGCTTGGTTTGAGAGCCTAATGTCTATCCCACTCCGAGCTTAATCGGAAATTAAGTCGGACTAGGAGCCTAAGGAAGCAAGCAAAAGCAAGGCAAAAACCAAAGCAATAAATCAAAAACTGCGGCTACAACAGCGCTCCAGCACCTGCACAGTGGTAAAATCGAGCATATACACCAAACAACATTCAACAACTCACATTTTAGCACAAAAATAGGTGTAAGAAAGCAAACAACAGCACATACAACAACACACTTGCAAGGGGACAGCAGTGGAAAACAGGGCAGCATGCAATCGAAAACGAATCAAACATGGCATAGCGAACATGCATCAAGCATCACACATTCCTCAATCAATCATGATTACAAACACACCACACACCATAGTAAGCAATGCTTGAAGACAATCAAGCATGCTTCACATGAAATTAAATGCAAGCAAGCATGTACAACACAACAACTCCAGCAACACCAGCAATAATCCACAATTAACATGCTCACGGAGCGTGTGCAAAGTGTTCATCACGTTAAGAAAGCACCAATGCAAAACATGAACATTTATCGATGAAAACCAAGAATCGCGTGTCGAAGGATCATGTTCATACAATGGTGTGAGGTGCAACGTCATCAAAACAGTCCACAAATATGCGTCATATCAATCCATGAAGATTAAAAGTGAAACGGGATCGAAAAATGCTAAAAAATGCACAAAAATCACACTCTGCAGCAGTGTTAATCGATTAACCATTTACAGTGCAATTAGGTTAATCGATTAACAACCTTGAAACAGAAAAATTTACACTAGTTAATCTATTAACCTAATTGCACTGCAATTGGTTAATCGATTAACACTGTTCTGGCAGCAAAAAATCAGTTTGAAAAATCACTTTCCAACAGCAAAATCACTTATGCAATCACTCCAAATGATCATGAAATCAATAATGCACGAAAATTAAATTCAAACACAGTATTCAAACATCATTTAGATCCAATAATCATCAACATTAAGAATCAAATTCAAGCAAATGGATCAAAATCAACAAACAACCAAATATCTACATTGAATAAGTTGTAAATAAGCTAAATCAAGTATAGATCTAAGAAAAACCAACCTACAAAGCTGAGATTTGCTTTGGTAAGTGTTACAAACGAAAATTGATGAATTCAAGCAAGAAATTCAAGATCTATGCAAGAAACTTCAAGATCCTAGCAAGAAACTTTAAGATCCAATTAATGTGACGATTTTGCTTTAAGCTTTCTCCAAAATCAGTCCCAAAAGCTCAAATCCTAGAGTAAAACAGTAGTAAATTCAAGATTCTTTCAAGAATTAGTGAATGGATGAAGGTTTAGTTCCAAGATCAACAAATTTCAATGCAAAATTTGTTAAACTTTGATGGTGGAACTTTGAGTGAGGGTTTTGAAATGAGAGAGAATGGAGTGAGATGTGTAGAAAATTCAGAAACTGAATCAAGGTTATGAGAGGTTTGGAGTTTATTAGATTAAATAACCCTTAGGTTAGGAGTTAAGTTTGGGTTTGGAATGAGGCTTAGTGGGTGGAAATTGGGGTGAAAAATGAATTAGGAAAGGAAATGAGGAATTATAGTGGAAAGAATTTGAATTTTGGATGGAAAATCATTCTCTCTAGATCCTTCTCCTGGTGTGAAAATGAAATGGTGATAAAAATTTGAATCCCAAAAAATGTAGTGCTGAAAAATGAAGTATTTGGGCAAATTTTGCCTTGGTTAATCGATTAACCATTTTCAGTACAAAATGTGTTAATCGATTAACACAAGGAAAATTTGAATTTGGCGCCTTTTGGAGGGAAATTTGGAGAATTGCCTGATTCCACTTGTTCTGAGCCATGTTAGACCTTTGAAACTTGCCATTTGATATTAACACTGAAACACACTTGAAATATGCTGTGAACTCTATTTCGTACTCAGAATACTGCCGAAAATAATCGTCTGGTGCTAAATCGCTGATCAAAAAATGACTGCCAGAGCTTCTGATTATCAAATCATCTAATGAGCAAAATAAATGCTCAAAAAGACTTTGAAAGCTATCTACTTGGCCCTAAACACTGCTGGAATTTCTTTTGAACTGGATGAGATGCTGAAGCGCAAGAAAATACCTTGATCCCATGCCCAAAAGAACCATGCAAATGCAGGAATGACGATGCAAAATGAGATGAAACATAAGTCGGTTAGTGTTAGAAACATGAAGGAAAATTTTGGGGTGCTACAGCTGCCCCTATTCAATCGACTTGAACCTGAAGGGATGATAGCAATGGCTTTCAGACATTTAAGGTAGAAGGTGATTGAATACAAAAAGAACTGCGAAATTTGCAAACTGTGGGGAGACAAGATGATTGGAGCCCAATCACACCTCGCAAAGGAATTTGACGGAAAGACAACATACCTGAGAAATAAAAGTGAACCCAGAACCGCATCAGACAGAACACATACTCAACAGACCACATCGTCAAAGGGATTTGACAGAAAGACAACATGAAACCCAAGAAACACCTCGTCAAAGGGGTTTGACGGAAAAAAAATTTATACGAAGAAACACATCATCAAAGGGGTTTGATGGAAAGAAAACCTGACCGAAGGAAACACATCGTCAAAGGGGTTTGATGGAAATAAATTTTATACGAAGAAACACATCATCAAAGGGGTTTGATGGAAAGGAAACCTGACTGAAGGGACACCTCGTCAAAGGGGTTTGACGGGAAGAAAACTTGACCGAAGGAACACATCCTCAAAGGGGTTTGACGGAAAGAAAAGCCTGACCGAAGGAAGCACATCGTCAAAGGGGTTTGACGGTAAGAAGACCTGACCGAAGGAACACATCGTCAAAGGGGTTTGACGGAAAGAAAAGCCTGACCGAAGGAAGCACATCGTCAAAGGGGTTTGACGGAAAGAAGACCTGACCGAACGGAGCACATCGTCAAAGGGGTTTGACGGAAAGAAAACCTGATCGAAGGGAGCACATCGTCAAAGGGGTTTGACGGAAAGGAAACCTGAAAACCCGACCGAAGGGACACATCGCCATGAGGATGACAGAAAGAAAACCTGACCGAAGAAATACATAATCAGAGGGGTTTGACGAAAAGAAATTCTATACGAAGAAACATATCTTCAAAGGGGTTTGATGGAAAGGAAACCTGACTGAAGGGACACCTCGTCAAAGGGGTTTGACGGGAAGAAAACCTGACCGAAGGAACACATCGTCAAAGGGGTTTGACGGAAAGAAAATCCTGACCGAAGGAAGCACATCGTCAAAGGGGTTTGACGGAAAGAAAATTCCACCGTAGGGACACATTGTCATGGGGATGACAGAAAGAAGATTCCACCGTAGGGACACGTTGTCATGGGGATGACAGAAATAAAATTCCACCGTAGGGACACATTGTCATGGGGATGATAGAAAGAAAATTCCACCGTAGGGACACATCGTCATGGGGATTACAGAAAGAAAATCTGAACGAATATAACACATTGTCATAGGGATGACAAAAAGAAAATTCCATCGTAGGGATACATCGTCATAGAAATGATGGAAAGGAAACTTGTTTTGGAATGTCTCCATCAAAGGGTTGATGGACAAGGACTGGTCGAGGGTAAGATCGACGTATGACCTACGACCCTGAAAAAAGGTAAGCAGAGGTTGACTAGAATGTCTGCTGGGGAATGACTTGGCAATCTCTATGGGGATATGTCACTGTCTTGATTGAAATTACTTCGGGCTTCTGTACAAGGTACCAAATCTGGCTTATGCTTCGCATGCATATGTTTGATTTTTTTTGGTGTAATGCTCCATACGAAATGGAAATGCTACGCGTTTGAGGATGAAATGCAAATGTTTATGATATGCAACGGGACCCCTCCAGCAAAATAAATGCTGAAGAGATGAGGCCAACTCCACCGGGGATGACAAACTGAACTATCTCCGAGTTCACAAACCCTGCTGAGGAAGTCACACTGAACGGTCTTCCTGATATAGCCATTGCTGAAGATGAACCCGAAGAGAACTGCTAAAGAAAAGGTGCCAATAACCATTGGACTTGGAATCTGCCGGGGATGTCAACCATTGTTGACCAAGCCATTGAGATGACTAGCACCAAAACCTGCTTGGGGAATGACGTCAATAACACCAAACTTGCCGGAGAATATTCATTGAACTTAACCTGTTGCCGGGGAAACGCCCTTAACCTGCTAGGGAATACCAGCCACCACCAACAACTCTGCTTGGGGAATGATGTTTGACGACATCAACTCTGCTAGGGGATAACATTGAGCTTACTCCTCTGTTGGAGACTTACCTTCTATCCCTGTCTCTGTTGGGAAGATGGGAACAACTTTACTGCAAACTGGGGAAGCACAAACCCAACACTCCTATCCTGTACGGGAATACGAACTTTTGCTGAAAAGCAATGAACTTCACCAACCTGGCTAGGGGAGAGCGAAATTATGAACTCTTGCTGGGGAGTATAATCTTCCTAATGCTCTGCTACGAGTGATAAAACTCCAGCTATCTCTTCTAGGGAGAGAGACTCTACTGGGGTCATCACATGTTATTTATCAACATGAACTTTGCAAATGTGATATGACCAAAAGAAAGGTGCCCTGGTGCAGCATAACCCATAAAAAACTTGTCTTCAGGATGTATCATGAAGATCTGACATATCTTGCCCCATGACCTTGATTAATCGTTCTCCGGAGAGAGTACCTTTTTGCCTTTGGGGTGGCCTACCCCAGCCTTGAAATGATTTTTCCCCTGTCTGACTAATATCTAAGAGATTTTCTAAATCTCGACTTGATTGCTCCAGATTCCCGACATAATTGCCCCAGATTAACCGAAGTGCCGAGAGATTTCACAATGTAATTGCCCCAGATTGGCAACTTCACAACACGACTTACCTGGGAAACCCTACATTCCACAGAGTCTTCTGGAAACATGCCCCTTGTCACACTTATCCCTCGGAGTTTTCAAGCATCTCCTTTTAGCAGGATCAAAATTCTCAACTGATGTTCACTGTTTAAGCCCCGCTGGCGTCAAATACATGTAAGAAAGCAGAAAACGTTTATTCTGAGAATTAGAATTCTAATGCAACACACATGTTAATCTCAAAGTTTTTATTGAAAATACATCGACAAAACCCATGAACGAGTCACTGGTTAAGGCGTGACACAAATTTTAAATGGAAGAAAGCATGCACATGCAATACCAACAAAAGTTTTTTAGCACAACTCATGGGAGTCAGGAACGCTATCTCGTCGAAGTACGCCTTCAGAATAAACCCTGATTCAATTAGGACTTTTGAGGGTTGTAACGTGGCCTGGTTCACGGTTTGAGAAAGAAAGGATATATGGCTCAAAGTTTGGTTTGTACCCACCCGTTCTCCTTGATATTCTACAGTCCTACGTTCAGCTAACTTGACACAGGCGCTCACCTTTCAAAAAGGTTACTGAATGACATGAGTGATGGTTGTAATACCCCGTATTTTGATTACTCTGGATAATATTAGTTGTGATCTACTGAGTTCCAGTGTACTCTGAGAAATTATCTGCAAAGATAATTAGAGTAACGGTTGAGCTCAGAGCAAATCTAATTAATATTATCTGACTCTGAGATATTTAAGTAATTTGAACTTTAGAGACTTTTTGGGCAATTAGTAGTATTACAATTGATGATGTCTTACTATATCATTTCTTTTCCACTCCTTTTCCACATAAGAGCAAAAGAAAGAAAAAGATAGAAAGAAGTTGGAGAGAAAGAAGAAGAAAGGAAGGAAAAAGGGAAGAAAAACCTAGAAGAGAGAAAGATCAAGAACATCATCCATTCTTCATCAAATCATCTTCCAATCTTCATCATCATCATCTATTCAAGGTGGGTTCTAGATAGATACCTTAGTGGTAGAAAATCATGAGTTTTAAAGTTAGGTTGAAATTGTGAGAAAATGAATAATTGTGCTAAAATCATGAATCTAACGGATGAAATGCAATATAAATTATTGTTGTTATGATTATACTGTGTGTTGATTGTTTTGTTAAGGGTTGGATGTGTTTTGGATGGAAAAACCATGGATTTTGGATGAAGAACAACGTTGTTGGGAAGTTGGGTTTTCCAGGCTTCGCCTAGCGAACCTGGGGCGAGTCCCAGCGAACAAAATTTCGAGGGTTCGCCTAGAAAACCCGGTAGCGAAGGTTAGCCAACGACGTTCGCCTAGCGAACTTTGTGCCTTTTCAGTGTTGTTTGGTTCTGCCTTGCTTCGCCAGGGTGTTCGCGAAGCGAAGGGCGAGGCGAATGTTCTCCAGGGAGTTTGCGAAGCGAACTTTAGGTCTGTTTTTGCTCTGTTTGTTCATTCGCCGGGAGCTCCGCCTAGCGAAGGCTGGAGCGAATGCTCGCTGGGAAGTTCACCTAGCGAACATGGCAGATTTTCCCATTTTGTTTCCTGCATAACTTTTTAACCGTGACTCCGATAGGGGCTTTCTTGGTACCGATGGAGAGCTTTGAGAATACTCTATCTAGTGGAAGTGGAAATTATTGGTTTTAGTGCCCGATTAAATAATCGGAGGAAAAACCAAGAGTGGTACCATTATGTTGAATTATCATATGTGATTCTATTGTGCCAATATGTTATGCTGTGCTTACCCTACTGTTGTGTATCATAATTGTGAGTGAATCTGCATGCTAAAATGAAATGAAATAGGTAGAGTGAGAATATTACCATTGAATTATGTTGGAACCTAGTAACGGCTAGGATAGTGTCGAATATAATCGTGTTGGGTTTTGATTGCATAATCGTAACCGTTTATCTTGCGGTGTAGTTTCATGAGACTCGAGCTCCTCCTCTGAAACGTATGCACAATTACTTGGCAGGTTTGATTTCCGCGTGTAGTACGAATGGAACCTATATGGTAAAGAGACTTGTGATGGTTAACAGGCCATGAGAAGTGACGGTTCACGGTTAACAGGTCGATGACCCCGAATCCATTTTGTATGCCAAGTAACTACGAGGATCCATGACTCGGGTCGACTTCTAGACGTAGAAGCGGACGGGAAAAGGGGATGTATTGGAAAGGTTATCGATTAGCGAGATTCTTGAGTTAACAGGCTCAGGACTTACTTTTGCACTAGGGTGAGTTAACAGGCTCACGAGTGCGGATCCATATAGGGTGTGTGAGTGCTCAAGGTCATTTCCCTTCCCTTTTGACTTGAGTTAGGAATTATTAGAACCTTGTAGAGCCGAGAGGACTATAAGATAGCGAACTCACTGAGATTTAATGTATCTCACCCCATGTTGTTGTTTACATCACAGGTACTACAGGTTCGGCGAAGGGTAATGACAAAGTGGTTTGACTTTTCCTTACGGATCGTAGCTTTTGAGATGGCATGGCTTCCGCTATGGCGTTTTATTTTGAGATTATTGTATTGATCTAGTTCTTAGTGCATTTTGGGACATCTTGTATATGTTATGCCGTAGACTTTAGAACTTTGTATTTAGGGCATTTAATGTATATAATGTGTTAACTAGGAACTTATGGTATTTCAGTACCAAATACTTGGATTCATGTATAATATATATGCTTTGATGTATGTGTGTTATGTATGGTTGTTACATTTGGTATCAGAGTTGGTCGTATCCTCGACCTAGCGATGAAATAGTATAAGTATTTCTTTCCGTTTCATATGCGTTGTGTCGCCATTGGTCTTATGTGTTATATTTATGGTATTGAGCCTGATCAACTTAATCCTATCTGTATGACATTTAGGAACATGGCCGACGGGCGCAGAAACAACCGTGGTAGACCGAGAACTACTCCAGCAGGGACAAATCCACCAGGGGACGAAGGGAATGCCCCTTTGTATCAATTTATGCAGCAGATGCAGCAACAACAGAATCAGTTTGTGCAACAAATGATACAGCAAATGGCTGGTGGCGTGCATCCTCCAGTGGTTTTTCCCGAAGCTGTAGGGGGAACCTTTAGGGATTTTATTCGTATGAATCCTCCAGAGTTTCAGGGAGGGTTAGATCCAGTAAAGGCTCATGAATGGATATCCGGTATGGAGCAAATTTTCTTGATAGTTCAGTGCAGTGAGGAAAATAAGGTTGTTTTCACTTCTCACTTGTTGAAGGGTCCTGCCATGAGGTGGTGGGAGAGTGCTTCGTCCTTAATGACAATTCAAGAGGTACCGAAAGTATGGGAGCAATTTAAGATAAATTTTATGGAGAAGTATTTTCCAAGTTCCTTAAGGTCTCGGAAGGAATTCGAGTTTCAACAGTTGAGACAAGGCAACTTGACTGTGGCTTCTTATGCAGAAAAGTTTGAGGTTATGGCTGCTTATTCTAGGCAGGCCATGTATGCCCCTGATGAGAGGTGGAAGATTGATCAGTTTCTTTTTGGTTTGAGGGCCGAAATTTTGCATAGCGTGTCGCAGAGGGAATTCACTAACTATGCTGAATTGTTTTGACAGTGTTATGTGGCGGAGCATAGCTTAAAGAAAGTGGAAGCAGAAGGAGAGATGAGTAGGGTGAATCAAAGTGATCGTGGGAGATCGAATCAACCATTTAGGCCAAGGCAACAATCTTTCAAAGGGAAGCAAGTTCAGAGTTCCAGGACTAGTGCGCCTCCAGTATGCCGTACTTGTGGAAAGCATCATCATGGTAGGTGCAGTTTGGAGGGAATAAGGTGCTACCAGTGTAATAAGGTGGGCCATGTATCGAGGGATTGTCCTCAGAGGAGGAATCAGACGCAAGAGAAGAATACCAGGCGAGTGTATACCTTGGATGCGAGGAAAGCCAAGGGTGACAACTCTTTGATTGCTGGTACGTGTTTTGTGAATGGGAATCCTTGCTTTGTTTTATTTGATTGTGGAGCTACACACTCTTTTGTATCGATGCAATGTGTAAAGCGGCTTGGGTTGCAAGCGGTTCCGTTGTCTCCACCCATGGTGGTTACTACTGCCATGGATGAGACGGTCGAAACACCGTTAATGTGTGAAAATTGTGTTTTATCTGTGGATGGAAGAGTTTTCCAGATTGATCTGATTTGCTTACCGCTTAAGAAAGTGGATGTTGTTCTGGGAATGGATTGGCTTTCAGCTAATTCGGTATTTATTGGGTGTGAAGAAAAACTAATCATTATTCCATTTGTAGAGGTTACCCCGAAGGATGTGTTGACTACTATTTTAGAAGGTACGGTTGGAATGATAAATTTCTTGTTTGAGGAGGAAAAATCCGTTCTTTTGATTCTTACTAAGGAGGAGAGTAGTAACCTTCAAGCTTTGAGTATTCCGGTAGTTTGTGAGTTTCTTGAAGTTTTCCCCGAGGATATCACTTCTCTTCCTCCGGAGCAGGTAGTGGAATTCTCTATTGACCCGATACCGGGAACGACTCCAATATTCGTTTCTCCGTATCGGATGGCACCACTCGAATTAAGAGAATTAAAGGGTCAATTGGAAGAATTAATGGCTAAGCATTTTGTTAGACCCAGTGTTTCGCCCTGGGGAGCTCCAGTGTTGTTGGTAAAGAAAAAGGATGGTGGAATGCGGTTGTGTATTGATTACCGTCAATTGAATAAGGTCACCATCAAGAATAAATACCCATTACCAAGGATAGACGATCTGTTAGATCAATTGAAAGGAGCCTGTGTGTTCTCAAAGATTGATTTACGGTCGGGTTATCATCAGATTCGTGTGAAGAGTTCAAATGTACCAAAGACTGCGTTTAGAACCCGTTATGGTCATTATGAATTTTTGGTGATGCCTTTCGGTGTGACGAATGCTCCGGCAGTTTTCATGGATTATATGAATCGGATATTTCAACCTTATTTGGACCAATTTGTGGTGATTTTCATTGATGACATTCTTATCTATTCTCGTGATCCTCAAGAGCACGGAGAACACCTAAGAATCGTTTTATCTATATTACAAGAGAGGCAACTTTTTGCCAAGCTAAGTAAGTGTGAGTTTTGGATGTCGAAGGTTAATTTCCTTGGACATGTCATATCTCAGGGAGGTGTAGCGGTTGACCCATCAAAAGTTGAGGCGATGATTAATTGGGAGAGACCGAAGAATGTGTCTGAAGTTAGAAGCTTCTTGGGATTAGCAGGTTATTATAGAAGGTTGATTAAAGGCTTTTCTCAACTGGCTTTACCGATGACGAGACTTACTCGGAAGGATTATTCGTATGAATGGGATTCGGCTTGTGAGCAAAGTTTTATGAGTTTGAAGGAAAGATTGACGACCGCTCTTGTTTTGGTTATTCCTGATCCTAACAAGTCATATGAGGTATTTTGTGATGCATCGAAGATGGGATTAGGAGGTTTGTTAATGCAAGAGGGACATGTGGTGGCTTATGCTTCTCGACAGTTGAAAGTCCATGAAGAGAATTATCCAACGCATGATTTAGAATTGGCGGCAGTTGTATTTACCTTGAAGGTGTGGCGTCACTATTTGTATGGTGTACGCTTTAAGATGTTTAGCGACCACAAGAGCTTAAAGTACCTCTTTGATCAGAAGGAATTGAACATGCGTCAAAGGAGGTGGATGGAGTATTTGAAGGATTATGACTTGGAGCTAAAATACCATCCGGGTAAAGCGAATAAGGTGGCGGATGCATTGAGTAGGAAGGTGTTGCATAATCACTACGGGAAAAGAGGGAAAAGAGGGCGCTTTTTTTGCCCTATAAAAGCGATGTCTAAGCCTGCGCTGTCGTAGGTAAAGACGGCGCTTTTTTATTTATGAAAAAGCGCTCTCTAAAAAGGAACTTTAGACAGCGCTTATAAAAGCGTTGTCTAAAGTATACTTTTAAAATTAAATTTTTTTTTATCAACTTTAGAAAGCGCTTTTTCCTTCAAAAGCGCTCTCTAAAGGTGCTTTTAGACAGCGCTTTTGAAAGCGCTGTCTAATGTATACTGAAAATGATTTTTTTGTATACCTTTAGAGAGCGCTTTTCCCTAAAAGCGCTCTCTAAAGTGTACTTTAGAGAGCGCTTTTTCCTTAAAAGCGCCCTCTAAAGTATACCTATAATTTTATTGGTTTTTTCTACGTATAAAAAAATCCCATTTTAGCCATTTTTTTTATGCAGAAACCTGCATAGTTTCAAACCAGCATTTCTTATATAATTTCTTGCAACAACAGAATTCTTATACATTTCAAGAAATAGAATTCTTGCAACAACAGAATTCATATATACATTTCAATAAAATTAACATTCACAAGACTTACAACAGAATTCACAAAATTCTTGCAACAACAGAATTCATATATATACATTAACAGAATTCACAAAATTTACAACAGAATTCTTCTTGCAACAGAATTTTCTTATATTCACAAAACTAAAATTTACATTCACAAAACTATACATTCAAATAATTTTTTTTAGAAGAAAGAATTCGCACAATTCTTCCGTAATATAATTCAATTGTTTCTTTGTGTAAGAAGAACACGCCATATCTTCGAAATACTACATAACAAAACAAAATACGCATTATTTAGTTAAAAATAATAAATTATATGACATATCCGATATTAAAATCCTAAGTTATAAAACCATGCATACCCTAATAGGAATCTCCAATTGTTCCATTTGAATGATTTCTCTCATGAACCTCAAAACGAAGTACCCGCAGTCTATGCCATTACGCTGACGAGGGCACTACACATAGACAAACAAATAAGAAATAATATATAGATGTTTTGTGTTATTAAGTAGCATCACTAATAAGCAATATTGTGAAAATTAATATACCTCCACTTTGACCCATGTAATATTGGTTGATCTAGCCCGTGCTACTCGAGTCTCTCTTTGTGCACGGTATAGTAGTATAGCTCTATAAAAGAAAAACGTAAGAACAATGTCACAGAAATAATTAGATATACAAATACACACGAATATTTTGAACAGTCTCACTTACGTGTCAACCACATCCTTCATATTCTGATATGTGGACCAATCAGTATCCAATGAATTAAGATAATAGACCACTTCTGCTATAGGATTAATGGCAACCAACAACCAGTGTCCATTGTAAAGTATAACAAAAGTTTAGATGGATAATTTCTACGCAAAAGATACAAATTAAAGATTAGAATGAAATTATAATGAAAATCTTACCCGTTTCCAGTATTATACGGTAAAAGAAATAGACATTCTGTGTGGCTGGCCGTAAATCGCTCAAGTAAGTGGTCTCTTACTTCAATTGCATTCATACCAATTCTTGGTGCATTAACAAGGCTGCAAGAGAAGAAACGGAATTTGTTTGACAAATCCGTCCCCCGCATGAATTTTTCATACATGCACCTTAAATAAAAACATAATAAACATTAGACTATTGTCATTGAAATGTGTAAATAAATTGTTCAACTAAATAAATAATAGATTGATTGGAGTACCAGATGTATGAATGCATAACACCGATGCCTAATTCAGTATGATTGAAAACCTGCTCCATGTCCTCTTTTCCGATTATCTCGGAATGAGGAAAACCAAAAACACCTTCGTCCATGTTGATTTGACGAATAGCACCTTGCATCAAATCAGACATTTCCAAAAGTGTACCTAGACACGTCTGAAAGTGAGGTCTACTTTTTTCCTTCACGGTCCTTGTAAGCGCTTTTTTCTTGCCGGTCTGTTGTGAAGGTTGAGCAGTAACCTAACAATCATATAAGTTAGGTAAAGTAGAAAATCATGAATTCGGATAATAGAATAACACTTAAAAGCTACCTCTTTGTGTGATTCAACAGACTCATTTTGCAGCAAAACCCCTTTATTCTTTGCTGCGGGTTTTGTAGGAGTCTAACATTACCATGTAAAAAAAAGTAAGTAATGGTTCAGAATGATTTTCATAATCGTTAAGAATTGACATTTGAATACTAAGAGATTCGTAATGGTTTTCAACATACCTCATCACCTATGCAAATGAGGTCTAACGACCATGCAACAAACGAACCTATTGCATCCCGCAGCAATGTAACCTCTGAAACCGAGTCTGGTATCGGTAGTAATGCATCTGTATCTAAAGCGATATCAACCGACATTTTCAGATAACCTTGTGGGAGCGGATGATGGTGAAGTAACGTTCCCGCAAAGTTATGTACTTTTCCCTTGCCAACCATGCGATAAGTCGGAAACGACAAATACAGCTGGCAAGATGAAATGCCCTAAAGCAATGATAAATATGTAACTGTTAATATGTATAAAGGTCAAATAAAATAAATGTGTCAATTTAATTAAAATAAATATGTGCTAATTACCTCGGGAATTTTATTTGGAGAATTGATACTAGCTTTGTCACTAGCATCTTTCAAACCAAACCCGCGCCTTTCCGCCTCATATCTCTCTTTATCCTGCTGCAATGCTTGGACTTGCGCTTGTAGTGCCATCACAGTTTGCATGATTTATTGGGTGGTGGGATTTTTTTCCTTGATTGCTTATACAAGGATGATGGAGTCACACCAAATCCTTTACCTCTCACCCGACCGGGATACTCAGGAACATTTAGTACTCGACTAAGAATGCTCCTGCAATCATCCTCACCTGCGGGTATGGATTTAGATAGGTTCTCCTGAAATTTATCGAAAATTATTAGTGGGGATTAGAAATTAATTATAATTTAATAAAATTTCAATTAACTTTGAGACATAATGTTATACTTACACATTCTTCATAAACATGCTGAACATCTTCTGTAACAGCTCCACCCTTACCCACGCGAGCTTCCTTCCACAAAACATGGTCCGGAAGTGATGATTCTTCACTTTTAGACTCTTCTAACTACACATTTAGTTAAATAATAAGTTCATCAATTATAACACAATAATACAATTAATAAAATCATAGCATTAATATATACTTACCAATTTTTGTTGTAATCGTGCATATCCCAAACGCCCTTTTCTATATGGATATGCGGGGTTTGATGCTCTTTCGCGATTAATGGCACTCAATTTCTGGATAAAAAATTTTAAGTCATATCAAAACAAACTAATGAAACACATATATAATACAATCAATAGACATGACAAGACAACATTACATTGAATTCTTCGGTTTTCCGTTTGTCTACAAAAATGCCCCATTCTTGCGGTGTAATCACATCCGCATACAACGGTGGAAGTTCTGCTTCAACAAAATTTTTGTTCTCGTCCCTAAGATATTTGTTTGATAATAAGGCTCTAAACCCTCTGTGTCTCTTTCCGGCCAATTGAAGACAATACTTTTGCCGGCTTTCTTCAATATTAAAGGACCTCTACGAAAAAACATACACATATAAACATAAAGTGTTTTAGTATAAGTAAATTAAAGACTTAATCATCAACAAAAATCTAATAACATCAATCATATTTGGTAAGTACCTGTATCTCAGTCCATATCTTTTCTTTACCGGCATCCAACAATTTACTCCTCCAATTATCACTAGTGATTGGAATGTGCTGACGGACAAGTGAACCAATGTATGAAGATAACATTGAACCGTTAGGCTCAACTAGTTGGTTCTGTTCACTCCAATGTACATCAAATCTCATCCCTTTATCTCTAGCACGGATGATTCTCTTCATAATGGTTTTTCCTCTTTTTATTTCATGTTCTAGATTCGAACCTTCATTCTGAGATTCCTGTGTATCTTGTGTCTCGTGGATGTCTTCCTGGTTATTAGACATTTTACCTGTAAGCAAGAAAAAAACAAAAAGTAAATGACAAATATAAACTCATAAATAATTAATACTTCACTGTTAATGAACATGTTACACTTTCTAATTCTAACAAGAAATTGATACTCCTTCCATTTTTAATTAACAGGTTACTTTCACTTCATTCTCAACCCTTTATCTAATATTCCTTCCATTTTAATAAACACTGAAATTGTAATTGAAAACATCTAACAAGATTCTGAGTTGCTGAAAACATCATTAACAGGTTACTTTCACTTCATTCTCAACCCTCTATCTAATATTCCTTCCATTTTAATTATCATATATAGTTGTTTGTTACTATAAAATAAGTATCTAAATAAAAACATGGCTAAGTTGGTACACAAACATCATTAACAGGTTTACGGCCAGCAACAACGAACAACAGTAACAACGAACAACAGTAACAAAAACAAAAAACGATTTACGGCCAGCAGTAACAACGAACATCAACAAAATACATGCAAGAACAACAGTAACAACGAACAACAGTAACATGCAAGAACGATTTACGGCCAGCAACAATGAACAACAGTAACAACGAACAATGCAAGAACGATTTACGGCCAGCAACAACAAACAACAGTAACAACGAACAACAGTAACAACGAACAACAGTAACATGCAAGAACGATTTACGGCCAGCAACAACGAACAATGTTAGAAGTAAGAACAGCAACAACAATGTTAGAAGTAATGTACCTCTTCTTCGTCACGACGGCAGCAAAACGACGGCAATGGCAAAGGGTTTCAGCAGAGAAGAAAGAGAGCAAGCGTCGCGAGAAGAAAATGATTAGAAGCAGTTTTAGAAAATGAAATGAAATGTGTTTTATATTTTAATTAATAATGATCTTAGAGGGCGCTTTACTTAAAAAGCGCTTTCTAAGGTGAGGAGACTTAAAGACCTTAGAGGGCGCTTTTCTTAAAGCGCTTTCTAAGGTTAAACTTTAGACAGCGCTTTTCAAAAGCGCTCTCTAAAGGCTATTTTTAGAAGCCTTATAACAACGCTTTGTCCTTAGAAGCGCTGTCTAAGGTTTACCTGAAAATGTCAAAAAATATAAAAATGAGTCTGGGGCGAGGGGGATTCGAACCCCAGACTCAAAGCATGGCAAACAAACACATAAACCTCCTTGACCAGCGGTACTACGCCCTCATCCATTATTTAGACTAACTCCATAAATATATAAAATAAGTTCACAACATATATATTTAAATATATTATTTGAATAATTTTAATTATAATTTAAAATAATTTAAATATATTAAATATAATTTGATATATTAATATAATTTAAAGTATATTTTAAATTATATGTTAATATAATTTATATATACTAAATATAATTTAAATAAGTTAAAATGTTTGTATTTAAAACATATATATTTAAATATATTATTTGAATAATTTTAAATATAATTTAAAATAAATTAAAATATAATTTAATATAGTTTAAATATATTAAATATAATTTGATATATTAATATAATTTAAAGTATATTTAATATTAAAGTATTTTAAATTATATATTAATATAATTTATATATATTAAATATAATTTAATAAGTTAAAATGTTTGTATTTAAAACATATATATTTAAATATATTATTTGAATAATTTAAAATAAATTAATATATAATTCAAATATATTAAATATAATTTGATATATTAATATAATTTAAAGCATATTTTAAATTAATATATTCTAAATTATATGGTTAACTTTAGACAGCGCTTTTCAAAAGCGCTCTCTAAAGGCTATTTTTAGAAGCCTTATAACAACGCTTTGTCCTTAGAAACGCTGTCTAAGGTTTACCTGAAAATGTCAAAAAATATAAAAATGAGTCTGGGGCGAGCGGGATTCGAACCCTAGACTCAAAGCATGGCAAACAAACACACAAACCTCCTTGACCAGCGGTACTACGCCCTCATCCATTATTTAGACTGACTCCATAAATATATAAAATAAGTTCACAACATATATATTTAAATATATTATTTGAATAATTTTAATTATAATTTAAAATAATTTAAATATATTAAATATAATTTGATATATTAATATAATTTAAAGTATATTTTAAATTATATATTAATATAATTTATATATATTAAATATAATTTAATAAGTTAAAATGTTTGTATTTAAAACATATATATTTAAATATATTATTTGAATAATTTTAAATATAATTTAAAATAAATTAAAATATAATTTAATATAATTTAAATATATTAAATATAATTTGATATATTAATATAATTTAAAGTATATTTAATATTAAAATATTTTAAATTATATATTAATATAATTTATATATATTAAATATAATTTAATAAGTTAAAATGTTTGTTTTTAAAACATATATATTTAAATATATTATTTGAATAATTTAAAATATAATTTAAAATATAATTTAAAATAAATTTAAATATAATTTAAATATATTAAATATAATTTGATATATTAATATAATTTAAAGCATATTTTAAATTAATATATTTTAAATTATATATTTATATAATTTATATATATTAAATATAATTTAAATAAGTTAAAATGTTTGTACTTAAAACATATATATTTAAATATATTATTTGAATAATTTAAAATATAAGTTAAAATAAATTAAAATATAATTTAATATAATTTAAATATATTAAATATAATTTGATATATTAATATAATTTAAAGTATATTTTAAATTAATATATTTTAAATTATATATTAATATAATTTATATATTTTAAATATAATTTAAATAAGTTAAAATATATAATTTAAATATATTAAATATAATTTGAAATATTAATATAATTTAAAATTCGTTTCCATACATAAAGGGCGTGGGTTCGACCCCCCCTTTTGCCAAACAACAAATACAGCGCTGTCTCAGAAAATGTTTAGAATTGTTTTATATTTTAATTAGTAAATGACTTTAGAGGGCGCTTTTCCTTAGAAAGCGCATTCTAAAGTGAAAAGAAATTGAGCCCTATTAGAGCGCTTTCTGAAAGCGCTTTCTAAGGTCATACCTATAGCAGCGCTTTTTAAAAGCGCTCTCTAAAGGGATACCTATAGCAGCGCTTTTTGGAAACCGCTGTCTAAGGTGGCACTCTTTTACATTCTTTTACAGCGCTTTTGAAAAGCGCTTTCTAAAGCCTTTCTTTTAAGGCGCTTTTTTTTAGCGAAATTTTTTTATTCTTTTTAGCAGCGCTTTTGCATAAAACCGCTGTCTTTTTTGTGCTGTCTAATCATATTTTTGGCGTAGTGAATGCCGAGTTGATGATGCTAGAGTATACTTTATTGGAAAAATTTTGAGATCTAAATCTTCAATTTGTTTGGACTCCTAATGGTGTGATTATGGGAAATTTGAATATCAATTCTACTCTTAGGGAAGAAATCCAACAAGAGCAAGGGTTAGATGAGAAGTTACAAGAAGTGTTATTACAACCGGGTTTTGTGCGAGCTACCGACGGAATTATTTTGTTTAACCAAAGGATTTGTGTTCCGGATAACACGGAGTTAAAAAGGAGGATTTTGGAAGAAGCGCATAAGGGTGCTTTTACTATACATCCGGGGTCTTCAAAGATGTATCAAGATTTAAAGAGGGACTATTGGTGGTCCGGGATGAAAAAGGATATTGAGGTGTATGTGTCGGAATGTGCGGTGTGCCAACAAATGAAGATCGAACACCAAAGACTTGGTGGCTTGTTGCAACCTTTAGAAATTCCGGTATGGAAATGGAATAGTATTTCTATGGACTTCGCCGTTGGACTACCCTGTACTCAGGGTGGTTATGATTCGATTTGGGTAATTGTGGATCGGTTAATGAAATCCGCGCATTTCTTAGCTGTGAAGACTACCACAAGGCGAGTCATCTCGCAAGGTTGTTCATTTCGGAGATAGTGAGATTGCACGGTATTCCCACTAATATCGTTTCGGATAGAGATCCAAAGTTTACTTCGAGATTTTGGAGAGATTTTCAATAAGCTATGGGAACGAAGTTGTGTTTGAGTACGTCGAATCATCCGCAAACGGATGGTCAGACGGAACGGACAATACAAACAATGGAAGATATGTTGAGAGCTTATGTACTTGAAAGTGGAGGAAATTGGATAGAAATTTTGCCATTGATTGAGTTCTCTTATAATAACAGTTATCATGCAAGTATTGGTATGGCACCTTATGAGGCATTGTATGGAAGGAAGTGTAGGACACCTTTGTGTTTGATAGAAGTTGGTGAAGATAGAATGTTGGGACCCGAGATTATTCACGAAACTACGGAGAAGATTAGGATGATCCGTGATAAGGTCAAACAAGCCCAAGATCGTCAGAAGAGTTATGCGGATAACCGTAGAAGACCTTTAGAATTTGAAGAAGGCGATCACGTGTTTTTGAAAGTTACTCCGAGATTGCGGTTGAAAGGACCGTTTCGGTCGCGGAAATTAAGTTCGAGATACGTGGGACCGTATCAAATTTTGGAAAGAATTGGTGAAATAGCTTACAGGTTGGCCTTACCGCCTTCTCTATCAGAGATGCACGACGTTTTTCATGTGTCTCGGCTTCGAAAATTTGTCCCAGATCCTCTTCAGCCAATTCTACCAGATACAATTGAGATAGAAGCAGATTTAACGTTTAAGCCTCAACCGAGTCGTATCACAGGAAGAGAAACTAAGGTGTTAAGGAATAAAGAGATTCCTCTTGTTAAGGTCCAGTGGGATGAGACGCATCTGGGCGATGCAACTTGGGAATTGGAATCGGAGATGCGGGAGGTCTATCCTCATCTTTTCAGGTAATTGTTTTAAATTCGTGGGCGAATTTCTATTTAAGGGGGGAGGATGTAATACCCCGTATTTTGATTACTCTGGATAATATTAGTTGTGATCTACTGAGTTCCAGTGTACTCTGAGAAATTATCTGCAAAGATAATTAGAGTAACGGTTGAGCTCAGAGCAAATCTAATTAATATTATCTGACTCTGAGATATTTAAGTATTTTGAACTTTAGAGACTTTTTGGGCAATTAGTAGTATTACAATTGATGATGTCTTACTATATCATTTCTTTTCCACTCCTTTTCCACATAAGAGCAAAAGAAAGAAAAAGATAGAAAGAAGTTGGAGAGAAAGAAGGAGAAAGGAAGGAAAAAGGGAAGAAAAACCTAGAAGAGAGAAAGATTAAGAACATCATCCATTCTTCATCAAATCATCTTCCAATCTTCATCATCATCATCTATTCAAGGTGGGTTCTAGATAGATACCTTAGTGGTAGAAATTCATGAGTTTTAGAGTTAGGTTGAAATTGTGAGAAAATGAATAATTGTGCTAAAATCATGAATCTAACGGATGAAATACAATATAAATGATTATTGTTATGATTATACTGTGTTTTGATTGTTTTGTTAAGGGTTGGATGTGTTTTGGATGGAAAAACCATGGATTTTGGATGAAGAACATCATTGTTGGGAAGTTGGGTTTTCCAGGCTTCGCCTAGCGAACCTGGGGCGAGTCCCAGCGAACAAACTTTCGAGGGTTCGCCTAGCGAACCCGGTAGCAAAGGTTAGCGAAGGTTCGCCAACGACGTTCGCCTAGCGAACTTTGTGCCTTTTCAGTGCTGTTTGGTTCTGCCTTGCTTCGCCAGGGTGATCGCGAAGCGAAGGGCGAGGCGAATGTTTGCCAGGGAGTTCGCGAAGCGAACTTTAGGTCTGTTTTTGCTCTATTTGTTCATTCGCCGAGAGCTTCACCTAGCGAATGCTCGCTGGGAAGTTCGCCTAGCAAACATGGCAGATTTTCCCATTTTGTTTCCTGCATAACTTTTTAACCGTGACTCCGATCGGGGCTTTCTTGGTACCGATGGAGAGCTTTGAGAATACTCTATCTAGTGGAAGTGGAAATTATTGGTTTTAGAGCCCGATTAAATAATCGGAGGAAAAACCAAGAGTGGTACCATTATGTTGAATTATCATATGTGATTCTATTGTGCCAATATGTTATGTTGTGCTTACCCTACTGTTGTGTATCATAATTGTGAGTGAATCTGCATGCTAAAATGAAATGAAATAGGTAGAGTGAGAATATTACCATTGAATTATGTTGGAACCTAGTAACGGCTAGGAAAGAGTCGAATACAATCGTGTTGGGTTTTGATTGCATAATCGTAACCGTTTATCTTGCGGTGTAGTTTCATGAGACTCGAGCTCCTCCTCTGAAACGTATGCATAATTACTTGGCAGGTTTGATTCCCGCATGTAGTACGAATGGAACCTATATGGTAAAGAAACTTGTGATGGTTAACAGGCCATGAGAAGTGACGGTTCACGGTTAACAGGACGATGACCCCGAATCCATTTCGTATGCCAAGTAACTACGAGGGTCCATGACTCGGGTCGACTTCTAGACGTAGAAGCGGATGGGAAAAGGGGATGCCTTAGAAAGGTTATCGATTAGCGAGATTTTTGAGTTAACAGGCTCAGGACTTACTTTTGCACTAGAGTGAGTTAATAGACTCACGAGTGCGGATCCATATAGGGTGTGTGAGTGCTCAAGGTCATTTCCCTTCCCTTTTGACTTGAGTTAGGAATTATTAGAATCTTGTAGAGCCGAGAGGACTATAAGATAGCGAACTCACTGAGATTTGATGTATCTCACCCCACGTTGTCGTTTACATCACAGGTACTACAGGTTCGGCGAAGGGTAAGGACAAAGTGGTTTAACTTTTCCTTACGGATCGTAGCTTTTGAGATGGCATGGCTTCCGCTATGGCGTTTTATTTTGAGATCATTGTATTGATCTAGTTCTTAGTGCATTTTGGGACATCTTGTATATGTTATGCCGTAGACTTTAGAACTTTGTATTTAGGGCATTTAATGTATATAATGTGTTAACTAGGAACTTATGGTATTTCAGTACCAAATACTTGGATTCATGTATAATATATATGCTTTGATGTATGTGTGTTATGTATGGGTGTTACAATGGTTACGGAACCCACACGGTTTTCGGAGTGGCAGACATTCTTTTGTCTTTGGTGTCTGTAGTCACACGACTTATTTTTTTATCGAGGATTTTTCTTTTCTTATTTTTTTCGTTTTTTATTCTTTTGTTTTCTCTGATTTTGCCTGGACTGATTCTTTTGGATCTTTCGATCTTGAAGTCCAGCGGGATGCCCTAACTTTTGCCTAAGTCACTTATTTTCAAGTTTTCGACTTAGCGGGCTATCTTTTTATTTTGATTCTTTTCTCTTTTTTTTTTTGAACAAATCGTGTGACACTGGCTTGTCTGACTTGTTTGAAAGAGCTGTGACTGCCTCACTCTCCAGTTGGTGAGGGATAACCATAGATGATTGTGAAGGATAAAAGGTAATGGATCCTTGGATGCGCACTCCTTTTGAAATTTGAACGCTCGGTCAAATTAACTGACACCTACCCTGCCCTAGGTTAAGATTGAGGGATTTCATTTTCAGAAAGAAACTCCTACTACTAGGCTCGACGGGGTTGACAAGGATCTATCTCCCTTATATCTCTGGTGTTTGGGGATTTGAAGCAATGCCTGTACATCATCAACAAGGTTTTATCCAAAAGCACACAACCAAAGATTTTGCATTTTTCACTTCATCATCCTCCCTCAAAGAGTTTAAGCAAGAAAATTGGTATTGCAATGCACATAAATATTAAATGAGTGAACAAGAACGAATTACTTCAAGAAAAAAACATACTCATTGCATTAAAATCATCATTCAAGAACAAACAAGTTTTTACATGCAAAGACATTAACCAGTAAGGAAAAATACAAAATAAATAATGCAGTAAAGAAAGTTGACGATTGCCACTGTTGAGGAGGCTTGGCTCCGACTGAACTAACTGCTTCTGATAATATCCTTGCAGTCCCAAGTGCTCACTTGGGAAGCTTCAGTTGAAATGCATACCATCTGCAGTGAAAGTAATGACCCCTGCATCAATCAGATCTTGCACTTTGTGTGGGAGCGGCTTACAATCCTCAGTTGAATGCCCCCATGCCCTAGCATGGTATCCACATCGAGCGTTGGCATTAAACCCTGGTGGATATGGAGGAATGATCAGACCTGGTTTCCTTGGCACAATCAACCCTCTTTTAACTAACTCTGGCAATATCTAACCATACAGATTTGGTAGTACAGTAAACCGTCTGTTTCTTGGCTTCCGTCGACCCCCTTGGGAACTATTCTGCTGTTGATTCTGATTTGCGTATTCCTCTGGCTCAGGCGCTTTTCCCCTCAGACTTAATCAAGGAGTAGGAAGCAGTTGCGGACGTGGGGATTCTAAGACCAAGGACTGCAAGAAATGCTCCTAACTTGATGTAGCTTTGGGAGAGGCAACAGGGATATCCAATTATTTTTCAACAGCTGGAGTATGACCACCTTGTATGCTTACGCCGCCCGACGTGAATTCAATTTCCTTCGAATCGATCAGATCCTGGACAGCATGCTGAAAGGCCTTACATTTTTCCACATTATGCCCCGGCGCACCAGAGTGGAAGTCACAATGGGCTCTTGCATCATAACCCAGTGGGAGAGTACCAGTAAGAGGAGCCAGAGTTCTTTTCTGTACCAGTTGCAACTGAAGGAGATGCTGTAATAGCTGAGAATATGGCACTGGTGGAGTCTCGAAGTGTCGGTTCATCTTTGGTTTATCTTGACACCGACGAGGAGCACTTTCTTGTTGTGGAGATACAGCCGGGATGGTCACAGTGGCAATCTACTCACTCTTTGGGAGGGACCCCTTAAACAATGGAGGAGAGACAATTCCAGTCGCAGCTTCAGGCATGGGAGTATTATCTTTGTTTAGCACACCTCTCACGACCTCCATAACCAGGCTCATTTGAGTCTTCAATTGATTGACCTCCTCCTTCAACATTTTCTGGTCTTGAATCAAAGCTTGCATATCCCCCATAAACTGCCCCATCTGGCTTCTTACTTCCCTCAACTCCGCTTGAATTTGCTCCATGATCAACTTCTGAATGGCTTGAAAAGTTAAGTCTGAAATTCGGAGAGAACCAGATCAGAACAAGAATAACCAGCCTCGAACACCTGTTATGCAAATGGAAATGCAATGCAAATGCCATGCTCGAATATTTCCAAGGAATCATTCTGCTTTGAGTCAAGTTTTTCACAAAAGAGCCACAAGAAATAGATGGAAATGCTCAACAGCGAGTCTCAAAGTTAATATCCTTTGGAAATACAAGAACATGTATGCAAAAATGATGATGCAGATGCAGTAGACATGGGATCAAGGCTTCCATAAAGCTCTGTACTGCTGTGCTGCTGAATGGATAAGTTCAAATGTCTGCTCTGAAGAGAATATAGGAATACCAGTATATCCGAATAACCAAAATACTAGAATAACCAGAATACCAGGCTGATAAGTTCACACTGATAAGAAAACCAGAATACCAGGTAGGATGAAAGTTACGGTTACCTGCAAACCTGTAAACACCCAGCCCCCCTCACATGTGGGTTCTAGAAAATTGAGGATCCTCAGCGTCAGATTATCGATTTGAGAAGCAATAGTACATTCATCCCTCGGGGTACAATACTATCGCCAAACAAAGAGGTCGTCCACTGATTCCCCCAAAAATAAGGTCATCCTATGTAAGTTCCCAGCTTCGGGTCCTCGGATCAAGAAGTATAATGGGTTTGCCATTTTTGGTCTGCCATTACTACCTCTTGGGAGGAGTGCCTCTACTGAGTCCTCAGGGAAATGGTCGCCAGAGTTGACAGCTCTCTAGATCAACACCCCAAAATGCGCAAGACAGGCACGTCAGAATATCTCCCAAGATAGCCTCGTCTGGATGTGAATTTCGTGAACACCAAACGTACCAAGACGGGGCGTAGGTCCCACTACTTTCCACTCTAGTACTAAGTGTATACTCAAGCCTGTGTATTGGGCTTATCTCTCAGAGAATCCCAACCCGCCAAACAGAGAAACCAGTACATCACATCACAGTTCAGCACATGATAACAATGAAAGGCAATAAATGCGGTAAAAACAGTAATATACAGTAATGTACAACAAATAAAGCACAACAGTAAACACCCAATGAAAATAAACAGACAAGCGCTAGGATTGACTCGCATAGGGAACCAGAGTCCCCAGCAGAGTCGCCAGCTGTCGCAACTGTGAAAAAACAACCAGCGAGAGACTGGAACAGAAGAGTCGCCACCGAACGTTATTTATCCCGACGCAGGGAAAGGAAACGATCGAAGAAAACCTAGAAGAGGGAAAGACATGGTCATTGCGACCATAGTCCGGGTTCAGGAGTCGGTTACGTGGGGGGAAGGTATTAGCACCCCCACGCGTCCATCGTACTCGATGGGATCCACGCTTGCTGTCTCGATCAAAGGGTGTCGTCATCTGGAGCTCTGCTGCTACTGGAAAGGAGAAGAAACGGGAACGAAAAAGAACGAAGAAGTGAGGAAGAAAAGAAAAAGAAGTGACTCGATAGGACATCGCCGTCCTATGCCTATGTATTCCCTCGTGCAATGGGAAAGTCAGAATCAACGTAGTTCGGACGGACTACGCACTAAGAGGGGGGAGGTTGCTCGCCTTGACATCGCCGTCTTGTGCCTACGTATCCTCAATCTAACCAGAAGGAGGAAATCAGAGAAGTCGTAGTTCGACCTAACAGGGTCTTAGTGTTTTTTATGAGCGATGTTAAGTTCGCGTCCAATAGTTAGGGTCGATGTCTGTTTGCGACAAAACGGAAAATAACGTGCTCTTTTCTGAAAAGAGATTTGAAACTTAACAATCCCGAAGGATAAAAAAGGTTTGAATTTGTTTTTGTATTTTTTAGACAGAAGTGATTTAAGTTAGTTCATAACTTGCATTGCACCAAAGTCCATGGTATAGGAACGAATGCATAGCAAATCGTCCCAAGACAGGACGTCCGCTAAACACTCTAGAAAAATGAGAGGAAACCCCTCATTCCTCATTTACCACGCTTAAGGCTCGTTCGCAATACACGTTATCTTTATTAAGTATCTTAGGACTGTTATGAGATGAAAAGAGAGGACTCAAGTCGAAAAGAAAAGACTACGGGGAACTCTATCATAATGTTGTCATGCAAAAGATGGCCCTAAGGTTGAGTTCAAAGGGGAAACATCTACCTAAGTTAGCATGCTTGGTTTGAGAGCCTAATGTCTATCCCACTCCGAGCTTAATCGTAAATTAAGTCGGACTATGAGCCTAAGAAAGCAAGCAAAAGCAAGGCAAAAGCCAAAGCAATAAATCAAAAACTGCGTCTACAACAGCGCTCCAGCACCTGCACAGCGGTAAAATCGAGCACATACAACAACACACATGCAAGGGGACAGCAGTGGAAAATAGGGCAGCATGCAATCGAAAACGAATCGAACATGGCATAGCGAACATGCATCAAGCATCACACATTCCTCAATCAATCATGATTACAAACACACCACACACCATAGTAAGCAATGCTTGGAGACAATTATGAAAGAATACACAACATTAAGCACATGAACAAGTTAAATCAAGCATGCTTCACATGAAATTAAATGCAAGCAAGCATGTACAACACAACAACTCCAGCAACACCAGCAATAATCCACAATTAACATGCTCACGGAGTGTGTGCAAAGTGTTCATCACGTTAAGAAAACACCAATGCAAAACATGAACATTTATCGATGAAAACCAAGAATCACGTGTAGAAGGATCATGTTCATACAATGGTGTGAGGTGCAACGTCATCAAAACAGTCCACAAATATGCGTCATATCAACCCATGAAGATTAAAAGTGAAACGGGATCGAAACATGCTAAAAAATGCACAAAAATCACACTCTGCAGCAGTGTTAATCGATTAACCATTTGCAGTGCAATTAGGTTAATCGATTAACAGCCCTGAAACAGCAAAACTTACACTGGTTAATCTATTAACCTAATTGCACTGCAATTGGTTAATCGATTAACACTGTTCTGGCAGCAAAAAATCAGTTTGAAAAATCACTTTCCAGCAGCAAAATCACTTATGCAATCACTCCAAATGATCATGAAATCAATAATGCACGAAAATTAAGTTCAAACACAGTATTCAAACATCATTTAGATCCAATAATCATCAACATTAAGAATCAAATTCAAGCAAATGGATCAAAATCAACAAACAACCAAAGATCTACATTGAATAAGTTGTAAATAAGCTAAATCAAGTATAGATCTAAGAAAAACCAACCTACAAAGCTGAGATTTGCTTTGGTAAGTGTTGCAAATGAAAATTGATGAATCCAAGCAAGAAATCTAAGATCTATGCAAGAAACTTCAAGATCCAAACAATGTGACGATTTTGCTTCAAGCTTTCACCAAAATCAGTCCCAAAAGCTCAAATCTAAGAGTAAAACAGTAGTAAATTCAAGATTCTTTCAAGAATTAGTGAATGGATGAAGGTTTAGTTCCAAGATCAACAAATTTCAATGCAAAATTTGTTGAACTTTGATGGTGGAACTTTGAGTGAGGGTTTTGAAATGAGAGAGAATAGAGTGAGATGTGTAGAAAATTCAGAAACTGAATCAAGGTTATGAGAGGTTTGGAGTTTATTAGATTAAATAACCCCTAGGTTAGGAGTTAAGTTTGGGTTTGGAATGAGGCTTAGTGGGTGGAAATTGGGGTGAAAAATGAATTAGGAAAGGAAATGAGGAATTATAGTGGAAAGAATTTGAATTTTGGATGGAAAATCATTCTCTCTAGATCCTTCTCCTGGTGTGAAAATGAAATGGTGATAAAAATTTGAATCCCAAAAAATGCAGTGCTGAAAAATGAAGCATTTGGGCAAATTTTTCCTTGGCTAATCGATTAACCATTTTCAGTACAAAATGTGTTAATCGATTAACACAAGGAAAATTTGAATTTGGCGCCTTTTGGAGGGAAACTTGGAGAATTACCTGATTCCACTTGTTCTGAGCCATGTTAGACCTATGAAACTTGCCATTTGATATTAACACTGAAACACACTTGAAATATGTTGTGAACTCTGTTTCGTACTCGGAATACTGCCGAAAATAATCGTCTGGTGCTGAATCGCTTATCAAAAAATGACTGCTAGAGCTTCTGATTATCAAATCATCTAATGAGCAAAATAAATGCTCAAAAAGAATTTGAAAGCTATCTGCTTGGCCCTAAACACTGCTGGAATATCTTTTGAACTGGATGAGCTGCTGAAGCGCAAGAAAATACCTTGATCCCATGCCCAAAAGAACCATACAAATGCAGGAATGACGATGGAAAATGAGATGAAACATAAGCCGGTTAGTGTTAGAAACATGAAGGCAAATTTTGGGGTGCTACAGAGCAGTCTCAACAGGATTTGCTGACTTGGTTATCAGTGGAGAAGTATTGAGAATGGCTTAAAGACATGAAAGATTGGGCAGTCATCCTCCGATCAACATAACATTAAAAGGTATTCCAGAAATCACGATGTCGGTGTTGTAGACCCTGAAGGACCCAATCTGGGAGATAATGCATTACTGGGGCACATTGGGGCAATAGTCAACGCCATGGAAGGGATGGAAGATTAATTCCTTATTAAAAAGGGAGACCTAACGAACTGGGGCAAACAATGGGAGTCACTTGAGAAGAAGGATTTGTTCGGGCTGGGTTACAAACCGGCTAATAAAGGACTAGAAGACAATTTTCATAGTTTTGGGGTTCCAGGATAAGAATCAAGTGGTTGCAATGGAAGAGGAAAAAGGAATGCCTAATCTCGATAATTGGAAAGCCATCGGGATTCCTGAGATGATTTCTGTTTCGAAGTAATTTACTTTTTTCTTAAAATAGTAATAAGTCCCTTGCTATGCCCAAGGCAAGTGGACAAAGCTTTGTAGGGTCACCTTTTATTTCATTGGATTATTTCTATCAATAAAATTGCATTTTGTTTTCAATCAAGATCTTATTTTTCTTTCATTTTCCGTTTGTTCAAAATGGCAATATGCCTTCTTTCAATATTTTCATTTCTAGCACTTCATTCCAAAAAGGGATACTAATAAAAAAAAACTTCCTAGTGCAAATTTAAAAATGAACCTATTGAAAATGACACCGCTATAATGCCGAATGACTTCGAATTACCGATTAACCAAGCGGAAGAGGGTGATGAGGAAGAGTGTGAGCTTCCCGAAGAGTTAGCCAGACTGTTGAGGCAGGAGGACAAGGAAATACAACCTCACCAGGAACCAGTGGATGTGATTAATCTGGGAACTGAGGAAGATAAGAAGAGGTCAAAGTCAGTGCTTTTCCAAATAAGGATATAAAGGAAAGGTCGATCGAGCTATTACAAGAGTACACAGATGTGTTCGCCTGGTCATACCAGGATATGCCTGGACGTGATACGAACATCGTTGAGCATAAATTACTACTCAACCTAGAATGCACGCCAATCAAGCAAAAGCTGAGGAGGACTAGACCAGACATGATCCTCTAGATCAAGGAAGAAGTCAAGAGACAATTTGACTTTTTGTCACAAGGTAACGCCTGTTGGGTTAAATAATGTAGGAGTAACTTATCAAAGGGCTATGATAATATGGTGCATAAGGAGATAGAGATTCACGTGGATGATATGATTACCAAGTCACAAAAAAGAAGAAGACCACTCATAATGTACTTAATAGTCTTGGAAATTCAATGGGTTGTGAACTAGGGAAACATGACGTATCAGGGAGGATAGCTAGGTCGCATATGTTATTAAATGAACGTGACATCCAATAAGTCACTCCAAAGGCTATTAAAGTAAGTACACTAGCAAATCATCTCGTTCATAAACCAGTTGACGACTATCAAACTCATTCAGATGGACTTCCCGGACAAAGATGTCATGGTTATAAAGGACTGTGAAACTTCGGACTCCTATGAAGGACCTGGACCTGGATCTCGATGGAAACTTATATTTGCATAAGGATATGGGATTCAAAGAGGGGCTATCAATCAAAGTGAAAATTCATCATTTAGGATCATAAAGGAAGCTAATATGGATAAGGCAGAATGGGTGCAAACTAGACTCGATAAACTAAACATCGTATAAGGGAAACGTGTGGCTGTAGGCAATTATATCAACAGGGAATTAAGAGAGCGTTCGATAAGAAAATTCGTCCTCGTCTACTCGAAGAGGGAGACTTGGTGTTAAGAAAAATATTACCCATCCATAAGGACCACCGCGGAAAATGAAAACACTATGAAGGGCCATATGTCATGAAGAGTGCCTCCTCTGGCGGAGCACTAATATTAACAACCATGGATGGAGTGGATTTACCACAACTGGTGAACTCCGATTCGGTCAAAAATGCTATGCCTAGAAAAAGAGGATAAAAGCCCGCTAAGTCAAAAACCCTAAAGGGCGACTTAGACAAAAATTAGGGCGTCCCGGTGGATTGAAAACTCGAAAGAGCAATCCAGGCAAAAATTAGGGACTTGAATAAAAAATGATACCCGACAAGTTGAAAACCCTAAAGGGTGGCTTAGTCGAAAAAAAATGGTATATCATCCCGGTGGACTAAGACTCTAAAAAGAGCGGTCCAGGCAAAAGCTAGGGATATCCAAAAGGCATATGACTGAAAACACTCAAGTCACCCCGTAACAGGAATTCAGAAGGGAGCGATCATTCCAGCCGTCATCTTCAGAAGCGAAGTGTCGTGATCTTGGAGACTTAGGGATATTGGCTGGTGTTACACTTAATAGGGACATAAATAAATTTGTTTTCTTATTGCCATTTTACATCTTTTCTGGATTTATGGTAATATCTCCTTATGGGAATTACCCTCTTTACGTATTATTGCCCATTTTCGGGCCAATTCTCAATAAAATTTGCTTTTCAAATATATTTCTTTGCCTCCAAATTATTCCGCTTGATTACAAGGTGTCGATTAATTGTAAAATAATGCATTGAAATATCGGGTATAAATAAAAGCTTTGAAAAGGGAAAATGGATTTTACTTCGGTTTTTGGAGTCATCAAAGGGATCATATTCTTCCAAAGCAGGATATAGGGGCTATACACTGACAGGAATATACGTTACAATCTAACCAACATGGGAGATTCTTTAACGACATATTAAACAGGAATCAAGGGTATCATGGCTTACTACAATTATCAAAGTCTCAAGGGTCAAGGAGTCAGGACGTTATGGAAAGTATTATTTCAGACAAAGACATACATTGCACTACATAAAAAGAGGCGTTAGCCCAAATAATGCATCATACATAAAAGCACGCATACATGCACTCATATACGCAAACATGCATACATGCATAGGGTTCATAATCACCATTAAGGATTTAATTCTCGATTATATCGTGAGAACAACACTTCAGTAAAGGATCTTTCAGGATTATCAGCCTCAGTGAGTAGGTCTTCACCTTACACTCAAGCAACCCATCTCACCCACGGAGGGTGTGCCATCAAACATACCAGGGTTATTATTAGGAGTTGTACTAAAGGATTGTCTCAAGAGGGTTCATTAAAAAGGGGTTCTATCGGATCTTTATCCAAAGGATTTTATCCAAGGGGTTATATCGGAATTGTATACTAGGGGTTATATCAAAAAATGGGTCTTACCGGATTAAAGGGATTTTCAAGGGATTGTATCAAGGGGTTCTATCGGATTTTTATCCAAGGGATTTATTAGAGGGGTTTTAATCAGGATTTTTAAAGGGGTTCCATCCAGGGGTTTCATCTAGAGGGATCAGGGCATCACTAAATTCCTACCTGATTCCAGTAGCATGATCGAAGGATCATAGGAATCATATGCAAGATCCACCCGGAAGGGTTGAAACGGATCATCGGGACTAATCAAGGGGTGCCATCACGGGTTTGCAAGACTTTTTTGTCAGGACTTTTATTATCAGGGTCCCACAAAAAAAACAGCAAAGGGGTTTCATCAAGATATTACCAAGAGTTTTATCAGGGGTTCTACCAGGATTTACCAAATTGGAATAGGAAGATCATCAAAATCCTACCCGACTTCTGCAACCAGGTATATCACAAGGGATATTGGGATATTAACAGAGCATCTGGGATCGGTCCGTACGGACTCTGAACCTATCAACTCCGCGGTCAAAATTTGGGTTCCTCTTGTATTTAATCGTCTCCTCCTCAAAGAAGATGAAGGCTCACCAACATCATCATTTTGATTCGAAACCGATTAAATAGGGGCAACTGTCGTACCCAAAATTTTGACCACCTTTCTTTTCTTTTTTTCACCTTTTTATTGCTTATATAAGTAAAAAAAATAGTGATAATAAGTAGTTTATATTTTTAATATCTTTTTTTTATTTTAATACTATTTCTATGCATTTTAAAAAAGAGAGAGAAATAAAAAATATAGTATAGGTATCATTTGCAAGAAGAGTGCAAATTATAAATTAGATTTTAATTAGAATATTACTCTTTGGATGTAATTTCATTTTGAACAAACATAATAGCGCATTTGGTAGAGGAGTAAGCCTAAGGATTGTAAAGGAAAGCGCATGAGTTTGAATCCTACCTCTTCCACTTTTAGTTTTTTTCCTTTATTACTAACTTTTTCTATTTTACCTTTAAACCATAAAAAATACCAAAAAAAATAGTTTTTTTTATTATTTTAATATTAATTTTCGTATTTTATTTAATAAATATTTTAAAATATTGATTTTTTCATTAAAATCATGTTTTTATGAAAAAATCTTCAAAAAATCATATAAGTCAAATCAAATCAAATCTTTTTTTCATTTTAATTATTAGACTTTTTATTTTATTTTGTTTTTATTATTTATTCAAATTCACCAAGCCATGAATCCATCCAGATTCATTGGCTTGGGCTTTAAGAAATAGAAAAAAATCATGTTAAATCAAATTGATCTAAAAATAGACAATCAAATTTAATTTTTTAACCTAATTTTTCTCTATAAATAGAACCCCCTTCTATCTTATTTTGATCACCCACAAATTCACAATAATCAGTATAAAAAAAAAGTTGTTGTTCTTCACATTGAAGAACAACAACACTAAAAGGGGAAGAGGGGTCGGAATCTTGCGGTAAGGGAAAAGGAGAAAAATAGGGAGAAGAAAGAGAGAACGTCAAGAAATACTAAGGAGAAAAGGGACACGCGATAAACGTAAAGAAAAGAAGGGAGGAAGCAGCTTATTTTGGGTCACGGCATTTTAGGTTAGTAAGTTCGATCTCTAAATCATATGCATAATAACTTGTTTGCCTAAATTGCTTGATTGACCCATGTGACTTTAGGATTTATTTAAATTTTTGTATATAAATGTTTTTATATAATTAATCTCTTGTAAATATCTTTATTTCAAATATTTGTTATAGTTCTTCTTTGTTACAAATAAATGATTGTTTTTACAAACAAAATAAAATTAAAAGGAAGAACAAACAATATAATATAAAAGCCAAAAAATAATAACAGTGGTTTTTTTTCTTTATTTTATTAGGATAGTTTGAATCTTAAGATTAGATGCTAAAAAACATGTCTTTAGGTTAAAAATATTTAAAAAAAATTCAAACAAATAAACAATTAATATTTTATATTAATTAGGACAATGTTAGAATAATTTAAGAATTATTAATACAATTAGGGATAATTCATGTGATAATCATTGGATATCTTAGGTTTAAATACACCCCCTCGGTTTAATTAAGTAATTAAATTAATTCCTTAATTTAATTATTAAGGTTTAATTATTTAATTAGGATTTATAAAATAGAATTTAGGGTTATTATTATTAGGAGAAATATAATTAGGATTTTTAGAGTTTATTTTGGGTTTGGATTTTGTAAATATTGGTTTTATATATTTATTTTTAAAGTAAGGATAAATTTTTTAGTGGGATTTTTATTTATGGATTTTGGGGGATGATATTTTGGGAATTTGAATTTATTAAAATTTGGTTTTTGATTTGTTTTAAAGAGCATTTAAATTGTTAGGTTTTAGTTTAAATTGGATTTAAATATGGTTTTGGGATGAAAAATTTCAAATTAAATCTAGTTTAATTTTGGGAATTAAAATTCTTTTATTTAGGGAGTACTTTGAATTTAAAAACAATTCTATTTTTTGGATTGGAATAATTTTGGGTTTAATTTTACTATTTTTTTTGACATGAAGTCATTATGAAATTTATTTACTAAATTTTATAAAACTTTAGGGATTTAATTTTAAAATATAAGGGATAACTTTGGGTTGTGTAACACCCATACATAACACACATACATCAAATACATCAAAGCATATATATTATACATGAATCCAAGTATTTGGTACTGAAATACCATAAGTTCCTAGTTAACACATTATATACATTAAATGCCCTAAATACAAAGTTCTAAAGTCTACGGCATAACATATACAAGATGTCCCAAAATACACTAAGAACTAGATCAATACAATGATCTCAAAATAAAACGCCATAGCGGAAGCCATGCCATCTCAAAAGCTACGATCCGTAAGGAAAAGTCAAACCACTCTGTCCTTACCCTTCGCCGAACCTGTAGTACCTGTGATGTAAACAACAACGTGGGGTGAGATACATCAAATCTCAGTGAGTTCGCTATCTTATAGTCCTCTCGGCTCTACAAGGTTCTAATAATTCCTAACTCAAGTCAAAAGGGAAGGGAAATGACCTTGAGCACTCACACACCCTATATGGATCCGCACTCGTGAGTCTGTTAACTCACCCTAGTGCAAAAGTAAGTCCTGGGCCTGTTAACTCAAGAATCTCACTAATCAATAACCTTTCCAAGGCATCCCCTTTTCCCGTCCGCTTCTACGTCTAGAAGTCGACCCGAGTCGTGGATCCTCGTAGTTACTTGGCATACGAAATGGATTCGGGGTCATCGGCCTGTTAACCGTGAACCGTCACTTCTCATGGCCTGTTAACCATCACAAGTCTCTTTACCATATAGGTTTCATTCGTACTACACGCGAGAATCAAACCTGCCAAGAAATTGTGCATACGTTTCAGAGGAGGAGCTCGAGTCTCATGAAACTACACCGCAAGATAAACGGTTATGATTATGTGATCAAAACCCAACACGATTGTATTCGACACTTTCCTAGTCGTTACTAGGTTCCAACATAATTCAATGGTAATATTCTCACTCTACCTATTTCATTTCATTTTAGCATGCAGATTCACTCACAATTATGATACACAATAGTAGGGTAAGCACAGCATAACATATTGGCACAATAGAATCACATATGATAATTCAATATAATGGTACCACTCTTGGTTTTTCCTCCGATTATTTAATCGGGCATTAAAACCAATAATTTCCACTTCCACTAGATAGAGTATCCTCAAAGCTTTCCATCGGTACCAAGAACGCCCCGATCGGAGTCACGGTTAAAAAGTTATGCAGGAAACAAAATAGGAAAATCTGCCATGTTCGCTAGGCGAACTTCCCAGCGAGCATTCGCTCCAGCCTTCGCTAGGCGAAGCTCCTGGCGAATGAACAAACAGAGCAAAAACAGACCTAAAGTTCGCTTCGCGAACTCCCTGGCGAACATTCGCCTCGCCCTTCGCTTCGCGAACACCCTGGCGAAGCAAGGCAGAACCAAACAGCACTGAAAAGCCACAAAGTTCACTAGGCGAACGTCGTTGGCGAACCTTCGCTACCGAGCGAACCCTCGAAAGTTTGTTCGCTGGGACTCGCCCCAGGTTCGCTAGGCGAAGCCTGGAAAACCCAACTTCCCAACAACGCTGTTCTTCATCCAAAATCCATGGTTTTTCCATCCAAAACACATCCAACCCTTAACAAAACAATCAAAACACAGTATAATCATAACAACAATCATTTATATTGCATTTCATCCGTTAGATTCATGATTTTAGCACAATTATTCATTTTCTCACAATTTCAACCTAACTCTAAAACTCATGAATTTCTACCACTAAGGTATCTATCTAGAACCCACCTTGAATAGATGATGATGATGAAGATTGGAAGATGATTTGATGAAGAATGGATGATGTTCTTGATGTTTCTCTCTTCAAGGTTTTTCTTCCCTTTTTCCTTCCTTTCTCCTTCTGTCTCTCCAACTTCTTTCTATCTTTTTCTTTCTTTTGCTCTTATGTGGAAAAGGAGTGGAAAAGAAATGATATAGTAAGACATCATCAGTTGTAATACTACTAATTGCCCAAAAAGTCTCTAAAGTTCAAAATACTTAAATATCTCAGAGTCAGATAATATTAATTAGATTTGCTATGAGCTCAATCGTTATCTAATTATCTTTGCAGATAATTTCTCAGAGTACACTGGAACTCAATAGATCACAACTAATATTATCCAGAGTAATCAAAATATGGGGTATTACATCCTCCCCCCCTTAAATAGAAATTCTCCCACGAATTTAAAACAATTACCTGAAAAGATGAGGATAGACCTCCCGCATCTCCGATTCCAATTCCCAAGTTACATCGCCCGGATGCGTCTCATCCCACTGGACCTTAACAAGTGGAATCTCTTTATTCCTTAACACCTTGGTTTCTCTTCCTGTGATACGACTCGGTTGAGGCTCAAACGTTAAATCTGCTTCTATCTCAATTGTATCTGGTAAAATTGGCTGAAGAGGATCTGGGACAAATTTTCGAAGCTGAGACACATGAAAAACGCCGTGCATCTCTGACAGAGAAGGCGGTAAGGCTAACCTGTAAGCTACTTCACCAATTCTTTCCAAAATTTGATACGGTCCCACGTATCTCGGACTTAATTTCCGTGACCGAAACGGTCCTTTCAACCGCAACCTCGGAGTAACTTTCAAAAACACGTGATCGCCTTCTTCAAATTCTAAAGGTCTTCTACGGTTATCCGCATAACTCTTCTGACGATCTTGGGCTTGTTTGACCTTATCACGGATCATCCTAATCTTCTACGTAGTTTCGTGAATAATCTCGGGTCCCAACATTCTATCTTCACCAACTTCTGTCCAACACAAAGGTGTCATTCACTTCCTTCCATACAATGCCTCATAAGGTGCCATACCAATACTTGCATGATAACTGTTATTATAAGAGAACTCAATCAACGGCAAAAGTTCTATCCAATTTCCTCCACTTTCAAGTACACAAGCTCTCAACATATCTTCCATTGTTTGTATTGTCCGTTCCGTCTGACCATCCGTTTGCGGATGATTCGACGTACTCAAACACAACTTCGTTCCCATAGCTTGTTGAAAAGCTCTCCAAAATCTCAAAGTAAACTTTGGATCTCTATCCGAAACGATATTAGTGGGAATACCATGCAATCTCACTATCTCCGAAATGAACAACCTTGCGAGATGACTCGCCTTGTAGGTAGTCTTCACAGCTAATAAATGCGCGGATTTCGTTAACCGATCCATAATTACCCAAATCGAATCATAACCACCCTGAGTACGGGGTAGTCCAACGGCGAAGTCCATAGAAATACTATTCCATTTCCATACCGGAATTTCTAAAGGTTGCAACAAGCCACCCGGTCTTTGGTGTTCGATCTTCACTTGTTGGCTCACTGCACATTCCGACACATACACCGCAATATCCTTTTTCATCCCGGACCACCAATAGTCCCTCTTTAAATCTTGATACATCTTTGAAGACCCCAGATGTATAGTAAAAGCACCCTTATGCGCTTCTTCCAAAATCCTCCTTTTTAACTCTGTGTTATTCGGAACACAAATCCTTTGGTTAAACAAAATAATTTTGTCGGTAGCTCGCACAAAACCCGGTTGTACTAACACTTCTTGTAACTTCTCATCTAACCCTTGCTCTTGTTGGATTTCTTCCCTAAGAGTAGAATTGATATTCAAATTTCCCATAATCACACCATTAGGAGTCCAAACAAATTGAAGATTTAGATCTCGAAATTTTTCCAATAAAGTATACTCTAGCATCATCAACTCGGCATTATGCAACACCTTCCTACTCAATGCATCCGCCACCTTATTCGCTTTACCCGGATGGTATTTTAGCTCCAAGTCATAATCCTTCAAATACTCAATCCACCTCCTTTGACGCATGTTCAATTCCTTCTGATCAAAGAGGTACTTTAAGCTCTTGTGATCGCTAAACATCTCAAAACGTACACCATACAAATAGTGACGCCACACCTTCAAGGTAAATACAACTGCCGCCAATTCTAAATCATGCGTTGGATAATTCTCTTCATGGACTTTCAACTGTCGAGAAGTATAAGCCACCACATGTCCCTCTTGCATTAACACACCTCCTAATCCCATCTTCGATGCATCACAAAATACCTCATATGACTTGTTAGGATCAGGAATAACCAAAACAGGAGCGGTCGTCAATCTTTTCTTCAAACTCATAAAACTTTGCTCACAAGCCGAATCCCATTCATATGAATAATCCTTCCAAGTAAGTCTCGTCATCGGTAAAGCCAGTTGAGAAAAGCCTTTAATAAACCTTCTATAATAACCTGCTAATCCCAAGAAGCTTCTAACTTCACACACATTCTTCAGTCTCTCCCAATTAATCACTGCCTCAACTTTTGATGGGTCAACCACTACACCTCCCTGAGATATGACATGTCCAAGGAAATTAACCTCCGACATCCAAAACTCACACTTACTTAGCTTGACAAAAAGTTGTCTCTCTTGTAAGATAAATAAAACGAATCTTAGGTGTTCTCCGTGCTCTTGAGGATCACGAGAATAGATAAGAATGTCATCAATGAAAATCACCACAAATTGATCCAAATAAGGTTGAAATATCCAATTCATATAATCCATGAAAACTGCCAGAGCATTCGTCACACCGAAAGGCATCACCAAAAATTCATAATGACCATAACGGGTTCTAAACGCAGTCTTTGGTACATCTGAACTCTTCACACGAATCTGATGATAACCCGACCGTAAATTAATCTTTGAGAACACACAGGCTCCATTCAATTGATCTAATAAATCGTCTATCCTTGATAATGGGTATTTATTCTTGATGGTGACCTTATTCAATTGACGGTAATCAATACACAACCGCATTCCACCATCCTTTTTCTTTACCAACAACACTGGAGCTCCCCAGGACGAAACACTGGGTCGAACAAAATGCTTAGCCATTAATTCTTCCAATTGACCCTTTAATTCTCTTAATTCGAGTGGTGCCATCCGATACGGAGAAACGGATATTGGAGCCGTTCCCGGTATCAGGTCAATAGAGAATTCCACTTCCCGCTCCGGAGGAAGAGAAGTGATATCCTCGGGGAAAACTTCAGGAAACTCACAAACTACCGAAATACTCAAAACTTGAAGGTTACTACTCTCCTCCTTAGTAAGAATCAAGAGAACGGATTTTTCCTCCTCAAACAAGAAATTTATCATTCCAACCGTACCTTCTAAAATAGTAGTCAACACATCCTTCGGGGTAACCTCTACAGATGGAATAATGATTAGTTTTTCTTCACACCCGATAAATACCGAATTAGCTGAAAGCCAATCCATTCCCAGAACAACATCCACTTTCTTAAGCGGTAAGCAAATCAGATCAATCTGGAAAACTCTTCCATCCACAGATAAAACACAATTTTCACACATTAACGATGTTTCGACCATCTCATCCATGGCAGTAGTAACCACCATGGGTGGAGACAACGGAACCACTTGCAACCCAAGCCGTTTTACACATTGCATCGATACAAAAGAGTGTGTAGCTCCACAATCAAATAAAACAAAGCAAGGATTTCCATTCACAAAACACGTACCAGCAATCAAAGAGTTGTCACCCTTGGCTTTCCTCGCATCCAAGGTATACACTCGCCCGATATTCTTCTCTTGCGTCTGATTCCTCATCTGAGGACAATCCCTCGATACATGGCCCACCTTATTACACTGGTAGCACCTACCATGATGATTCTTTCCACAAGTACGACATACCGGAGGCGCACTAGTCCTGGAACTCTGAACTTGCTTCCCTTTGAAAGATTGTTGCCTTGGCCTAAATGGTTGATTCGATCTCCCACGATCACTTTGATTCACCCTACTCAACTCTCCTTCTGCTTGCATTTTCTTTAAGCTATGCTCCGCCACATAACACTGTCGTAACAATTCAGCATAGTTAGTGAATTCCCTCTGTGACACGCTATGCGAAATTTTGGCCCTCAAACCAAAAAGAAACTGATCAATCTTCCACCTCTCATCAGGGGCATACATGGACTGCCTAGAATAAGCAGCCATAATCTTAAACTTTTCTGCATAAGAAGCCACAGTCAAGTTGCCTTGTCTCAACTGTTGAAACTCGAATTCCTTCTGAGACCTTAAGGAACTTGGAAAATACTTCTCCATAAAATTTATCTTAAACTGCTCCCATACTTTCGGTACCTCTTGAATTGTCATTAAGGCCAAAGCACTCTCCCACCACCTCATGGCAGGACCCTTCAACAAGTGAGAAGCGAAAACAACCTTATTTTCCTCACTGCACTGAACTATCAAGAAAATCCGCTCCATACCGGATATCCATTCACGAGCCTTTACTGGATCTAACCCTCCCTGAAACTCCGGAGGATTCATACGAATAAAATCCCTAAAGGTTCCCCCTGCAGCTTCGGGAACAACCACTGGAGGATGCACGCCACCAGCCATTTGCTGTACCATTTGTTGCACAAACTGATTCTGTTGTTGCTGCATCTGCTGCATAAATTGATACAAAGGGGCATTCCCTTCGTCCCCTGGCGGATTTGTCCCTGCTGGAGTAGTTCTCAGTCTACCACAGTTGTTTCTGCGCCCGTCGGCCATGTTCCTAAATGTCATACAGATAGGATTAAGTTGATCAGGCTCAATACCATAAATATAACACGTAAGACCAATGGCAACACAACGCATATGAAACGGAAAGAAATACTTATACTATTTCATGGCTAGGTCGAGGATACGACCTGCTCTGATACCAACTGTAACACCCATACATAACACACATACATCAAAGCATATATATTATACATGAATCCAAGTATTTGGTACTAAAATACCATAAGTTCCTAGTTAACACATTATATACATTAAATGCCCTAAATACAAAGTTCTAAAGTCTACGGCATAACATATACAAGATGTCCCAAAATGCACTAAGAACTAGATCAATACAATTATCTCAAAATAAAATTCCATAGCGGAAGCCGTGCCATCTCAAAAGCTACGATCCGTAAGGAAAAGTCAAACCACTTTGTCCTTACCCTTCGCCGAACATGTAGTACATGTGATGTAAACAACAACGTGGGGTGAGATACATCAAATCTCAGTGATTTCGCTATCTTATAGTCCTCTCGGCTCTACAAGGTTCTAATAATTCCTAACTCAAGTCAAAAGGGAAGGGAAATGACCTTGAGCACTCACACACCCTATATGGATCCACACTTGTGAGTCTGTTAACTCACCCTAGTGCAAAAGTAAGTCCTGAGCCTGTTAACTCAAGAATCTCGCTAATCGATAACCTTTCCAAGGCATCCCCTTTTCCCGTCCACTTCTACGTCTAGAAGTCGACCCGAGTCATGGATCCTCGTAGTTACTTGGCATACGAAATGGATTCGGGGTCATTGGCCTGTTAACCGTGAACCGTCACTTCTCATGGCGTGTTAACCATCACAAGTCTCTTTACCATATAGGTTCCATTCGTACTACATGCGGGAATCAAACCTGCCAAGTAATTGTGCATACGTTTCAGAGGAGGAGCTCGAGTCTCATGAAACTACACCGCAAGATAAACTGTTACGATTACGCGATCAAAACCCAACACGATTATATTCGACACTTTCCTAGCCGTTACTAGGTTCCAACATAATTCAATGGTAATATTCTCAATCTACCTATTTCATTTCATTTTAGCATGCAGATTCACTCACAATTATGATACACAACAGTAGGGTAAGCACAGCATAACATATTGGCACAATAGAATCACATATGATAATTCAACATAATGGTATCACTCTTGGTTTTTCCTCTGATTATTTAATCGGGCACTAAAACCAATAATTTCCACTTCCACTAGATAGAGTATTCTCAAAGCTCTCCATCGGTACCAAGAACGCCCTGATCGGAGTCACGGTTAAAAGGTTATGCAGGAAACAAAATGGGAAAATCTGCCATGTTCGCTAGGCGAACTTCCCAGCGAGCATTCGCTCTAGCCTTCGCTAGGTGAAGCTCCCGGCGAATGAAAAAACAGAGCAAAAACAGACCTAAAGTTCGCTTCGCGAACTCCCTGGCGAAGGAAGGCAGAACCAAACAGCACTGAAAAGGCACAAAGTTCGCTAGGCTAACGTCGTTGGCGAACCTTCGCTAACCTTCGCTACCGGGTTTGCTAGGCGAACCCTCGAAAGTTTGTTCGCTGGGACTCACCCCAGGTTCGCTATGCGAAGCCTGGAAAACCCAACTTCCCAACAACGTTGTTCTTCATCCAAAATACATGGTTTTTCCATCCAAAACACATCCAACCCTTATCAAAACAATCAAAACACAGTATAATCATAACAACAATCATTTATATTACATTTCATCCGTTAGATTCATGATTTTAGCACAATTATTCATTTTCTCACAATTTCAACCTAACTCTAAAACTCATGAATTTCTACCACTAAGGTATCTATCTAGAACCCACCTTGAATAGATGATGATGATGAAGATTGGAAGATGATTTGATGAAGAATGGATGATGTTCTTGATCTTTCTCTCTTCTAGGTTTTTCTTCCCTTTTTCCTTCCTTTCTCCTTCTTTCTCTCCAACTTCTTTCTATCTTTTTCTTTCTTTTGCTCTTATGTGGAAAGGGAGTGGAAAAGAAATGATATAGTAAGACATCATCAATTGTAATACTACTAATTGCCCAAAAAGTCTCTAATGTTCAAAATACTTAAATATCTCAGAGTCAGATAATATTAATTAGATTTGCTCTGAGCTCAACCGTTACTCTAATTATCTTTGCAGATAATTTCTCAGAGTACACTGGAACCCAGTAGATCACAACTAATATTATCCAGAGTAATTAAAATACGGGGTATTACAGGTTGATTTTAGGGGTAATTTTTGGGATAACTAAAGAGTGTAATTTAGGACAAGTAAATAGGGATTAGAGGCAAAATGTGATTTTTTTTTTCACTTATGATTTTCTCTGCATTTAATTTACTTTATAATTAAATTGAAAGGTGATGTCATATTAATTTTTAAGGGATATTAAGTTTGGGATTTTCTTATTAATTTTTATATTATAATTTATTTATTTTGATAAATAAATTTAAAGGATTTAAGGGATGTTATTAAGTACTTAAGGGATATAAAAGGATTTTTAAGGGATTAAGACTTGGGATAAAACTCTTGGTACGAGAGTCTAAATAAGGGATATGATTTAGGGATAGCACTCTTAGGTTTCAAGAGTATAAATATAGGCCAAGGGATAAGGGATTTTTAAGGGATATAACTCTCCATTCGAAAGTATAAACAAGGGATAAGGGATTTTTTAAGGGATAAAACTCTCCATCCGAGAGTATAAACAATGGATAAGGGATTTAAGGGATAAAACTCTTTCACCAAGAGTATAAAGAAACGGATCGGGATTTAAGGGATATAACTCCTTTTTTAGGAGTATAAATAATAGATTAAAGGATATAACTCCTTATCTAGGAGTATAAATAATAGATTAAGGGATAGAACTCCTTATCTAGGAGTATAAATAATAGATTAAGGGATAAAACTCCTTATCTAGGAGTATAAATAATAGATTAAGGGATATAACTCCTTATCTAGGAGTATAAATAATAGATTAAGGGATAGAACTCCTTATCTAGGAGGATAAATAATAGATACGGGGATAGAACTCTTTATCCAAGAGTATAAATAATGGATTAAGTTTGGGATTAGGGTTAGGAATAGGATTAGGGGGGTAGGAATATGGGAGGTGAATTACGGTTACTCTGATCCTTCAAAATTGAAGGTACGTAGGCATAGGGTTGTAAAACCCTAGCGAGTACAATAATAAAAAACTTAGGATTCTTTTATAAATAAATAAATTCAAACGACAAACAAACATACCCTAAAACTTTAGGAGGATCCCATTGAGTACAATGGAAGTGAGGGGTGCCTAACATCTTCCCCTCACTTAACCGACTCCCGAACCTTAGGAATCTCTACCCTTAGGATTAGGATTTTAGGTTTATCATTTATTTTCCTTAAAAAAATATGATGGCGACTGAAATATTTTTGCCGACCACGACATGTATGGTGAATATTTTTGTTCTTAATGATCCATTCTTGTTTTGTAAAACTCTAGACATAGATTTTATGGAACTTGACCTAAAATATTCATCTATTAATTCATAGATTTGAGAGACCGACCTATGGTTGATATTTGCTTTGTATTGAACTTAAAGCTTACTATATTGGTTGTTATATGGAGAGATCGTGTAGCGATGAATATATTATTTCTCAAGACACCACTCTAGACATAGGCGGTATTGAGAGAATACAAGATGATATTAATCAGATCCGACTTCACATGCAAGATTAAGAGAATATGTATTAGTTAGGGTAGATAAAAACTACTTTTGATATACTTTGTTAATCAAACATCTATAATTTAAATTTAAAACTTTGAAAACCTTTTTCTTGAAATGGTAAACTATTGAACGACAAGCATCCTATATCAGAACAATCCATGTGGAGACGATAAAAAAAAACCCTATATCTACAAACACTTACCACCCTTACTTTCTTTCTCACCACATTTCGTTTAGGACCATGATAGTCTTCAACAAGCTTAATTATAAAAATCTTACTTCCTCCGTTTTTTTATTATAAGTCGTTTTGGGGAAAAAAATTGTACCACAATATAAGTCGCTTTATAATATCAATGAATCATTAATGTTATTTTTTCTATTATACCCTTAAATATTTATTATTCTCTCTCTTTTAAATTATGTAAATTTGTGTTTCCAATACCATTAATAAAGGACAATTTTGTAAAATCATTCAAAATTTCTCTTTTCCATGCTACAATTATTATATTTTTTAATATATGTGAAAAGTCAAAAATGACTTATAATAAAAACAGAGGAAGTACTATTGATCTCTATGTTAAACACTTCATTAAGATTTATTAAACTTGTTTAATATTGAAAGAGAGTTAGTCTGCACTTCCATTTATTTGGGTTCTGATAAATTATATTTCCATTGTATTATTTTATATTTATCGCAAAAAAATTATGTTTATGAGTCAGTCATTTTCAACATAATTTTTTTAATTTAAACATTTTTAAATTAAATAAAAAACTTGTTAGTTGAATTCAATAAAAGATTAGAAATTTTAATAAAGAAAAAATTAATAAATGATTAGCCCGCCGATACAAATTCGGAGCATACTACAAATGTAGTGCCAAGATGTTCATTTATAAAATTTTCTTATTATTTTAGAGAATAAATTATAATAAATCGATTTCAAAATATTTTACACAAATTAATTGTCTTATTACATTGTGTTATCATTAAAATCCAATTAAAATTTAATTAAAGAATATCTTAAAATTATTTTTGATTCAACATTTCTTCTAGAGACAATTTAATTCATCCCTTATAATTCTTCTAGATAATCACCATTTTCAAGCTTTTTGATATGTACTTCCATCTCGTACAAGACTCTCGTAAGTATCATTATGACCATCATATTAATATTTTGTTACAACATTTGGATCTCACAACTTCATTTCTTGTCACAATCTAAAAGAGTGTTGAATCATTCTTCCATTTTTTTATCTCTCATTCTAATGACGAGTTTTCAAGTTTGAATCCTTTCTTTTTCTGAGTTGAAATTGTGAATTTCTTCAATAAATGATATATGAAATATTTAAATTGAGTCTCTCAAAATCATATCGTTATTTTAATTTACACTTAAAAAAATTATTTCTAAAATATAATTAATTTAATTTTAAAAAATATATATATAATCATCCTCCAACATTATTAATCATATTCTTAAAATAGTTTATTATTTGATTCCAAATAATAATAATAATAATAATAATAATAATAATAATAATAATAATAATAATAATAATTTTTTGAAATAATAATAGCAATATTGGCGGCATAATCTATGCGTATTCTCTTCACAAATTTATTTACCAAAAAGTTAATTAACGATTTTCATAATTGTTAGCTTCACGGAAACAAAGTCATCAGTATTCTTCTACTTTAAATACTCGTGTCTACACACAAGTATTGGTATGGGACGTGCATTTATTTTTAAAATGTAATATAAATAAAATAAAAGACAAAATTATTTAACATGGTTTTTTTGTTATTTTAAAAAGAGATAATAAATCCGTGTCTATAATTTTTTTCATATAGAAAAATATGGGTTTAATAATAGTGCATTGTCAGTCTAAGACAGTTTTACACCTATAACCAATCAAAATGTTTACAATTGCCATGTAATATCAGTATTTTTAAAATAAAAATATGTTTTATTCTGTTGCATTGTTGTGATTGGGTGATAGTGTAATATATTTTACACTGTCAGTGCATTTTTTTTCTCTAAATATATTTAAATCAACAATATATATTTTTCTTATATAAATATTATTTTTGTTTTGGTATTATTTACTAAAATAATTGAGTCAATCGTCAACGTTTTCTGATTGTTATTCAATTTTTTTATCAATATTTTATTTTTCCGGTTTTATATAATTTGTATATTATGAGGAAATAAAATTTATTAATTTTTTTTAATATATATTATTTTTCTAATAGATTTTTTAATAATATTAACAATAATAAAACTATGAAATTGACAAATAAAAATTATATATTAAGTCATTAAATTATTCGAGACAACAATATATTTTTATCCTGTATATAAATATATAATTTTATTTTTGATATTATTTATAAAAAGATTTGAATCAATAGTAAATTTATTTTCGTTTATAAAAATAACACCAATTAAAATTTGAATCAATAATAATTTTACCATTTTATATATTTTAATTAATAGTTTTATTTTTCCCGTTTCATATAATTTTTACAAAAAAATAAAAAATCAAATTTATTAAAATTTTATTGTATTTAATTGACTATAACAATCAAAATTTATTATAATCTCTATTAATCAATATATATAATATAGACCTTTTCTAAATATACCAAATAGTGAGAGGAAAGATAGTTTGGATTTAGAAAAATCAGTAAGATTTATAAATTAATTATTTGGTGTTTAGTGGTCTATTTCCTCTAGTCAAGTTTGTTTAGAGTCTAGAAATTAATTGATTAGACAATTTTATTATAATACCCCATATTATCTAAATGCTCAATTGGATATCATATGAGATCAGATGAGTGTCTATGTGCTCTATCTCAGATCAATTGGAATAATGGAATTCTCTAAGTGTTTTAGGTATGGTCAATTGGGATCAATAGAACAACTGGTGAACTCTGAAGAGATCAATTATTGATGAAAGAGACAGATCAATTATTTTAACTCAAGAAAGGATTTTAAGGTAACTCTAATAATTGATCAATTGGGTTGAGATGACAAAATATCAATTGGAGTGTAATGCCCTGTATAATATATATCTATAATAGTACAATACAAGCATTTTATTTGGTACTGACACCATCACAAGTGCCTATTGACATAATTCACATACTTGACCATTTCTAAAACATAACATAGTCTATGGTACAAGCTATGGAAACTAGCCAAAACAAAAATCTAAGAATAATATACAACATCCTCAATTGTATACAACAAATACACAGCGGAATAAGCTCAACTAAGCTTCTCTTGAAACATCCAAGCATAGCTCCCCTTGTAAATCAAACCTGTAAATACCTCCTGAAAATAATCAACAATAGTGGGGTGAGATACATCAAATCTCAGTGAGTTCCCTATCTTATGGATTCTCTCGGCTTTACAGAGTTCTAGCCAAAACCTAACTCAAGTCAAGGGGAAGGGAAATGACCTTGAGTTCTCAATCTCACATTATATGGAAACATGTCACGAGTTCAACTACTCAAACTATAATTATCACTAATCGGTATCACATACCAAGGCATCTTTCCCCGACCATCCCACACAAGAGGATATCGACACGGGTCACGGATCCTTAAAATTAATTATCACTAATCGGTAACACAACCCAAGGTATCTTTCCCCGGCCATCCCACACAAGAGGATATCGACACGGGTCACGGATCCTTAAAATGTAGACATTCATTCCCGGCCAACCCTTCTAAAGAGTTTTCGACACGGGTCCCGGAAGCTAACATAGATAACTTTCCCCGGCCATCCTACACAAGAGGATCTCGACACGGGTCACGGTTACCTACACATGGTACTTTCCCCGGCCATCCTACGCTGGAGGATCTCGACACGGGTCACTAATACCACCCACTAAGCAACTTTCCCCGGCCATCCTATACAAGAGGATCTTGACACGGGTCACGGCTACTTACTTAATAAATACTTTCCCCGGCCATCCCACACAAGAAGATATCGACACGGGTCACTAATATTTATTAAGGGATACAACGGTTCCGATTACTTGATCTCTCACACACACGTGATTGTACTCGACAATCACAAGGCCACAATGCCTTAAGGCCTATTTTGCCTTTTCTCAAAATCACAATGGTGCACACATTTTCCATACTAGTGTTTCACTCTTATTATACCATTCGGTAAAGGACACACGCCTCGGCCTCTTCTGCAAGAGCGTTGTCATAAGTTATTCAACAATTTCCTAGCTCATTACTAGGTTCCACTATTATGTTGTTTGGGGGTAAAGTTTCCTCACTCTACCTAATTCATATTTTTAACATGCATACTCTCTCGATCATGTTTTACAACAATTATTTACACATAGCATAATACAATTTGTATAATAGAATCACATATAATAATTCAATCATAATTTATACAAAGCATGTTACAATTGTATAACAAACACATATATTGAATCAATCATAATTGCATTCAACATCTCTAGGCCTCCTTTGCCTTTCTCAAATAACATAAATAATACACGTTTTTGGGTTTTCTTTCGATTATTTAATCAGGCATCAAAACCGATATTTTACACCTTCATTGTGTAGAATATCTCCGTAGTTTTCCATCGGTACCAAGAATTCCTCGATCGGAAACACTGTTCGAAAGTTATTAATTCCCACATATTGCACAAAATGTTTTATTACCATAACTTATAAATCTTTGAGATATACATATGTTTTTACTTCACCATCAATTAGAGCATTTAAATAGCTTCCCAACGCTTCGAACGGGGACCAAAACGGAGTTACGGTTCAAAAGATACGAATTTCCGAAGTTTCATAAATATCTGCCAAACAGTGAAGTAATGGGTTACCTTGTGAAGTAACCGGTTAATTCACCCCAGAAACGTGTTTTTCACTAATTTCTGCTCATGTAACCGGTTACCTCATGAAGTAACCGGTTACTTCAGCCCAGAATTTACCAAAAACCTATTTTTCTCATCAAAAACTCAATCTAAACATCATTACAAGTATCAATAGATGATTCCACATATATATTGATCATACTATGCAATTTATATCACATTTCATCCGTTAGATTTCATTGATTTGCAAAATTACTCATTTTCTCACAAAACCAAAAACCTAACTCTAACTCAACAACTCTACAACTAAAGCATCTATCTAGAACCCACCTGGTAATCGAAGAGGAGGTTGAATACGATGATGAATCGATGAAGAGATGATAAAGATCCAAGCTCTTCTTCTTCCATGAGCTTTTTCTCTTCTTTCTCTCCATTTCCTCTTTCTCTTCTTTCCTTTCTTTTCTATCTTTTCTTTTTCTCTTCTAACAAACATATATATATATATATATATATATATATATATATATATATAAACTTTATTATATAATATAATCCGATAGAGTAAAATATCTTCGATTGATATTTTATCGCCTAACACCAAATGATCAATTATTAGCATTACCATAAAATTCTCTCTTGGACTAATAATTATCGATTTGCTTCTTTCATTAGATAATCCAACTCTTCAGAGTTCATTTAATGATCTAATGATCCCACTTAATAATACTTAAAGAAGTCTGTTGTAACGCCCATATATAAATACATACATCAAAGCATATATTATACATGAATACCACGTTTGGTACTGAAATATACAAGTCCCTAGTAAACACATTATACATATACATGCCCAAAAAAAATCCCTAATACATAAAACTATGGCATAATATATATACAAGATGTTCCAAATATAAATACTAAGAACTAGATCGACAACGATCTCAGAAACTCCACAACGGAATCCTTGCCACCATAAAAGCCAAGATAGTAAGGAAAGTCAAACAACTTTATCCTTACCCTTCGCCGGACCTGTAGTACCTGTAATATATTCAACAACGTGGGGTGAGATACATCAAATCTCAGTGAGTTCCCTATCTTATAGGTCCTCTCGACTTTACAAGGTTTTATCACACCTAACTCAAGTCAAAAGCGAAGGGAAGTGACCTTGAGTACTCACACACACTATAAGGATCCACACTCGTGAGTCTGTTAACTCACACTATCACAATGGGATAATTCCTGAGCCTGTTAACTCAAGAATCTCGCTAATCGATAACCTTACCAAGGCATCCCCTTTTCCCGTCCGCTTCTACGTCTAGAAGTCGACCCGAGTCATGGATCCTTGTAGTTACTTGGCATAAAAAATGGATTCGGGATCATCGACCTGTTAACCGTGAACCGTCACTTCTCATGGCCTGTTAACCATCACAAGTCTCTTTACCATATAGGTTCCATTCGTACTACACGCAGGAATCAAACATGCCAAGTAATTATGCATACGTTTCAGAGGAGGAGCTCGAGTCTCATGAAACTACACCTCAAGATAAATGGTTACGATTACGCGATCATATACCCAACGCGATTATATTCGACAATCACAAGGCCACATCCGCCTTAAGACCTCTTTTGTCTTTCTTAAATAAACCCAATAAAACATGATCCATACTAGTGTAATTATTTTCATACCATTCGGTAATAGACGCACGCCTCGGCCTCTCTTGTACAAGCGTTGTCGTTATGTTATTCAACAATTTCCTCGCCGTTACTAGGTTTTAACATAGTTCAGGGTAATATTCCTCACTCTACCTATTTCATATTTTAACATGCATATACTCTCAAACATGCTTAACAACAAGGGAATAGGTAAACACAAGTCAAATACATAATAAAACCACACAATTCAACATCTCACTAAGTTACACCAATTCCGATTCCCTCCAATTTATTTAATCGGGCATCAAAACTAGTATTTTTCACTTCCATTAGATAGCGTATTTCCATAGCTCTCTATCGGTACCAAGAACACTTAAATCGAATACACGAAACAAAAGTTATGAATTTTGGAAGAAAAGGAAATTATTGAGAAACAGCCAAATTCGCCTGGCGACTTACGAATTCGCCTGGCGAATCCCCCTTCGCCAGCACTTCGCCTGGCGAGGAAGTGGCGAGACCCAATATTTTGAAAATCCAAAAGTTCCAGTAGCTAAGACATTTCTGTCTCTTCAATTTCGCTTGGCGAATCCCTTCCGGCAGTCCTTCGCCTGGCGAACCTGTGGCGAGACCTCATTCGCCTGGCGAATCGCACCAGAAACAGAATTTTTCTGCTGCGGGTTACATGGTTCTAAACCCAAAAAATTCAACTTTTCCAACCCAAACCAATGTCAAACAATCAAAATAAGTATCACCAATGTTCATATGCACATTACGATTATACTATGCAATTTATATCGATTTTTAACCGTTAGATTATCGATTCCAATAATTCTAACCTAACTCAAACATTTCCAAAAACTCTAAAACTAATGTCCTAACTAGAACTCACCTTGAATAGAGGATGATGATGAAGAAGATGAGATGATTTGGTGAAGAATGAATGATGATTCTTGATCTTGAGTTCTTTGGGTTTTCTCTTCTTTTTCCTTCCTTTCCTCTTCCTTCTCACAAACTTCTTTCTATCTTTTTCCTTCTTTGCTTCTAAGTGTGGAAAAAGGGTGGAAAAGAAATGATATAGCAAAATATCATTAATTAGTAACACTACTAATTGTCCAAAAAATCTCTAAAGCTCCAATAATTAAAATCTCAGAGTCAGATAATATTAATTTGATTTGCTCTGAGCTCATCAGTTTACTCTAATTATTTTATCCAATAAATTCTCAGAGTAAACCGGAACCCAGTTGATCATAATAATATTATCCAGAGTAAAATAATTTACGGGGTATTACATCTGTTAATTCAATTAATCAGAGATAGAGCACATAGACACTCGTCTGATCTCCCATTGAGTATTTAGATAATACGAGGTATTACACTCTCCCCCCCTTAAATTGAAATTCGCCCCCGAATTTCCTCTACTCGACAATAACCTCAACTTGTATCACTGTCTTAGATCCACACTTAACTTTACGTCCGTCCAAATTTCTGACGTATTCCAATTCTAACTTGACTTCACAGACTAAAAATCCTTAATTCCACAAATTATCAAACTTTGGTTCCTTAGTCATACTCTTATTCCAATATTGGGTTAACTTCGAACTTTGTTTTCCCCTAATTCATTTATTGATCCATACAAAACACTTGGTCGCATCTTACTTCGAAAAGAATGTACCATTCCACATTCCTCTACTAAGTCACAAACAAAGCCATAACACCTTATCTTGGTTTAGGATAGCAAACACTCATCAAATCTTCGCGATGTAATTCAGTGATTTCTTAACTTCCCGTAATCACCGACGACCTATTCCTTTCATAAATCCTTTAACGTTCAAACCCACTTCACAATTAGTCAAACGACTTCTTCACCAGTTTCATCTGGTCCGATGTTGTACACTATACTCATTCAATCCGATATTACCTTTCTTTCGTGTCACACCAGAGGTAACACACTTAAAACAAAATCTTCTTATTCCATACTTACAAGCAATAATCCGTCTAAATTCTTATTATTCTGACATAACTCTTTCATTCGTCACCTTCCACAGCGTAACCCAAATTCTAACAGTAAAACACCACGAATTCTTGCGCACTACCAATTAGCTAACAGTCAACGGAGAAACACACTCATCCATTGGGGTTCTTACTAACCATGGTACAAAACTTATTGGTGTCTTATGGTAAAACAATTTCCTCGCCAACACACAAAATTATCACATCTGTCCAACACTCTCCAGACGATAAAGACACAGGAGTTACACTGCTACAACCATAACGTACACAACTCCAGATCCACTCTAAACTTGGAATAATTCATCTAAAGTAGATTAACAACCTTTGTTTCTGGTTACTACATTCCATATCAATTCTTCTTACGGCTTTCCGACTTACTCAAGATTCCTTGCTGATTCGAGATCTCAACCAATGACGACGTAACACCAACATAGAACTTCAATCATAAGTGAGTCACCACTTATCCAAACTTAAACCATTCAAAGCGAGATTGTGAGTTTCCATACTACTCATCAATTCACATACAACACTCTACACGTACACACACCCGCAAGGGACATGCCACGTTTCTCGATTGAATCCACTTTTCTCAATCGTTCTGTTCCATATACAATTCAGGTTACATGATTAACTTCAGAACATCTAATTCTTACTCATACCCGGAAGGATAACTTTCAAATTTCATTCTCGGGTAAAACACAACTGTACACAACTGGTACCACTTCCACAGTCTAAATCTAAACCCATGAACTCATGAAAGATAGCACTTACGAACTCTGACCAACCGCTCATATCTTACTAACACCATAATTAAAATACCGAAATGATCTTTACAAGGTCAACACTTCGAGAGTATTTTCCAACTTCGTCCTCAAGACTCGCAACGGTAATAATAATAATAATACACTTAAGACCTTCTCATACTCAACACAGTTCACAAGATTACTTTCCCAAAAGTCATCTCCCTTATCGTCTAAACAAATGGTCAACTATGTAACACCTTTCTACAAGTTCTGATTTCAAAACACAATTCCGTCTTTCATTTACTTGGAATTCCATTTTACATTCACACAATACTCTCCACTCGGAGCAACATAAGGTAACAAAACACAGATGATGGTTCCTAAGGGATTTCACGATTTACACACACGTTAATCGATTAACCATCTGAGCTAATCGGTTAACCCCTCAAAATTCAACGTAAAACACCTTCCATGCACGTGTTAGTCAGTTAACCACATTGCTGCAGAAACAAAAACCAGTTTCTTCTTAATTCAAAAACCATTCCTATTCAAAACCATCAATCCGGCTTGTTCTATCTTGGAATATCATTCTCAACTCGTGGCTTTTAACTTATATAACATTTACTAACCAATATCCCCTCAAGGTAATACAAAACAAAGTTAAAACATGCGGATGACACACTCCAACCAAGTGACAAGACAAAAATTCCAAATTCTATCGCAGTCACACGACAAAACTTCAGCGGGATAGTTCATTTTTCCTTTTCAAACAACTACACTAGCGGGAAGTCAATAATGACGACATTCTCAGGTTTAAGCCACAACTTAACTTAATTCGTCTACAAGAAAAATCCAACACACAACCATTATACGATACCACAAAAGCGATGGACATAACATGTCGAGCATACTACCTTATTCCCTCACTTGAATTCCTTGGTGAGAACTAAACCAACTACGTCCTTGGTCCAACAAAAGGTAGATTCTGAAAATTCCGATCATTCACAATTACAAAAGTTTCTCTATACTTGAAAATAAATCGGGGCAATGCATCCTCTTGAAGAACCTTTCCATCACTTCATACACATTAACCGGGATTTCTTACCCTTCACTATCCATTGTAATCCTCTTAGGTCCAAATATAAACCCATCTTACAAAAATTTCCTCGAATCCAAGGTACTTACTCTGTTTCTTAATACAAACTTCTTCCGGTCCGTGTCACTACACTTTCTGTTACCAAATAAAGTTTAAACTTCTTCCGACACAATACCTTATAATGTTCCTCGGGTAATTTAACAAATTCCAATTTGGTCTCTTACCGAAAACAGAAAATCTCGATGTAATTATCTCGAACTTAATCTCTCTACATAACTGAATGTACATAATTCATCACCCACTCTTCATCCGGCATATACTTGTTTCACTTGAAGTATGTAAACAAATCCTTGTGTTCCTTCACACACTTCCTTACTACCACTATAGGTTTCCACCGAATCGAACTTCCTTAACTCTCAACTTTTAACCAGTCGGGAGATAGTGTTCCGAACACATTCCTTAAGGTACTCTCGTCCATTAAAGATACCATAATGACCTTAAAAACTGAAGCACCAATACGTATCTCACTTCCGGACCTTACGCCACGCATTCCACAAAACAACTTTTCTTTTTCGTGGAAGGAGATTACTTGAAATTCTTATCCACATCAGTGGTCGATCGATCTTTACTAACGACTTTACATATTCCTCAATACCTTACCCAATCGTCCGCTAGAGATCCTTAACTTTCGGACTCCATCCATTCCAAAGAATTACTTGAACAACTCACCACTCTTTAATTTCCATGCTACCCAAGCACAACTTCTACCAAGATCTCAACTGAGCTGACCAAAACCCATCACTACTAACTCTTGGCTTGAGCCTACCCTCACAGCACAAGTTCCAACAAACACTTCGGAATCCTCGTGGTCGCTCAGCCATGATTCTACCTATCACATACATAGTATTACGTTGATCAGGCCCAACACTACATAGTATGATATTAAGAGTCATGCTGGCAAGACACACTTGAGAGGCAGGAATAGATTTACTTATGATGTTTCAAGGCTAGGTCGAGGATACGACCTGCTCTGATACCAACTGTAATGCCATGTATAATATATATCTAGAATAATACAATACAAGCATTTTATTTGATACTGACACCATCACAAGTGCCTATTGGCATAATTCACATACTTGACCATTTCTAAAACATAACACAGTCTATGGTACAAGCTATGGAAACTAGCCAAAACAAAAATCTAGGTATAATATACAACATCCTCAATTGTATACAACAAATACATAGCGGAATAAACTCAACTAAGCTTCTCTTGAAACATCCAAGCATAGCTCCCCTTGTAAATCAAACCTGTAAATACCTCCTGAAAATAATCAACAATAGTGGGGTGAGATACATCAAATCTCAGTGAGTTCCCTATCTTATGGATTCTCTCGGCTTTACAGGGTTCTAGCCAAAACCTAACTCAAGTCAAGGGGAAGGGAAATGACCTTGAGTTCTCAATGTCACACTATATAGAAACATGTCACGAGTTCAACTACTCAAACTATAATTATCACTAATCGGTATCACATACCAAGGCATCTTTCCCCGGCCATCCCATACAAGAGGATATCGACACGGGTCACGAATCCTTAAAATTAATTATCACTAATCGGTAACACAACCCAAGGCATCTTTCCCCGGCCATCCCACACAAGAGGATATCGACACAAGTCATGGATCCTTAAAATGTAGACATCCATTCCCGGCCAACCCTTCCAAAGAGTTTTCGACACGGGTCCCGGAAGCTAACATAGATAACTTTCCCCGACCATCCTACACAAGAGGGTCTCGACACGGGTCACAGTTACCTACACATGGTACTTTCCCCGGCCATCCTACACCGGAGGATCTCGACACGGGTCACTAATACCACCCACTAAGCAACTTTCCCCGGCCATCTTATACAAGAGGATCTCGACACGGGTCGCGGCTACTTACTTAATAAATACTTTCCCCGGCCATCCCACACAAGAAGATATCGACACGGGTCACTAATATTTATTAAGGGATACAACGGTTCCGATTATGTGATCTCACACACACACGTGATTGTACTCGACAATCACAAGGCCACAATGCCTTAAGGCCTCTTTTGCATTTTCTCAAAATCACAATGGTGCACACATTTTCCATACTAGTATTTCACTCTTATTATACCATTCGGTAAAGGACACACGCCTCGGCCTCTTCTGTACGAGCATTTTCATAAGTTATTCAACAATTTCCTAGCTCATTACTAGGTTCCACTATCGTGTTGTTATGGGGTAAAGTTTCCCCACTCTACCTAATTCATATTTTTAACATGCATACTCTCTCGATCATGTTTTACAACAATTATTTACACATAGCATAATACAATTTGCATAATAGAATCACATATAATAATTCAATCATAATTTATACAAAGCATGTTACAATTGTATAATAAACACATATATTGAATCAATCATAATTGCATTCAACATCTCTAGGCCTCTTTTGCCTTTCTCAAATAACATAAATAATACACGTTTTTGGGTTTTCTTCCGATTATTTAATCGGGCATCAAAACCGATATTTTACACCTTCATTGTGTAGAATATCTCTGTAGCTTTCCATCGGTACCAAGAACTCCTCGATCGAAAACACGGTTCGAAAGTTATTAATTCCCACATATTGCACAAAATGTTTTATTACCATAACTTATAAATCTTTGACATATAAATATGTTTTTACTTCACCATCAATTATTGCATTTAAATAGGTTCCCAACACTTTGAACGGGGACCAAAACGGAGTTACGGTTCAAAAGATACGAATTTTTGAAATTTCATAAAAATCTGCCAAACAGTGAAGTAACGGGTTACCTTGTGAAGTAACCGGTTACTCCACCCCAGAAACGTGTTTTTCACTAATTTCTGCTCATGTAACTGATTACCTCATGAAGTAACCGGTTACTTCAGCCCAGAATTCACCAAAAACCTATTTTTCTCATCAAAAACTCAATCTAAACATCATCAAACATCATAACAAGTATCAACAGATGATTCCACATATATATTGATCATACTATGCAATTTATATCACATTTCATCTGTTAGATTTCATTGATTTGCAAAATTACTCATTTTCTCACAAAACCAAAAACCTAACTCTAACTCAACAACTCTGCAACTAAAGCATCTATCTGGAACCCACCTGGTAATCGAAGAGGAGGTTGAATAAGATGATAAACCGATGAAGAGATGATGAAGATCCAAGCTCGTCTTCTTCCATGAGCTTTTTCTCTTCTTTCTCTCCATTTCCTCTTTTTCTTCTTTCCTTTCTTTTCTATCTTTTCCTTTTCTCTTCTAACAAACACACACACACACACACACACATATATATATATATATAAACTTTATTATATAATATAATTCGATAGAGTAAAATATCTCCGATTGATATTTTATCGTCTAACACCAAATGATCAATTATTAGCATTACCATAAAATTCTCTCTTAGACTAATAATTATCGATTTGCTTCTTTCATTTGATAATCCAACTCTTAAGAGTTCATTTAATGATCTAATGATCCCACTTAACAATACTTAAAGAAGTCCGTTAATTCAATTGATCAGAGATAGAGCACATAGACAATCGTCTGATCTCCCTTTGAGTATTTAGATAATACGGGTATTACATGGAGATATTTAACTATATTGGATTATATTATATAATAAGTTTATATATATATTGTTAGTAAGAGAAAAGGAGAAGCAAAAAGAAAGAAACAAGAAAAGTTGGGAAAGAAGAAGAGAAAGAGAGAAAGAAGAGAGGAAGAAGGGGAAAAGGGGAGAAGAAGCTTGGATCATTGTTCAACATCTTCTTCAACCTCCTCTTCGATTATCAGGTGGGTTCTAGTTAGAAACTCTAAGTTCTAGAAATTCACGACGAACTTAGGTTAGATTTGAGAGGAAATGATTAAACGGATAAATCAATGAAATCTAACGGATGAAACGCGATATAAAATGCGTAGTATAGTCGGGTTATGTGTGGATTGAACCTTTCATACTTGTTTTGATGTCCCAATATGTTTAGGTATGAGTTAGAATGGTTTAGAGTGAAGAAAAACATGATTTTTGGGTTCTGTTACGATAGTAACCGGTTACCCTAATGAGAGTAACCAATTACCCTTTGAAAAATGACGTTTCTGGCCTGTTTTTGATCAAGTAACCGGTTACCCATTATAGAGTAACCGGTTACCACTGTTGTGTGAAAAATACAGAATTTAAAAAGGGCGTAACTTTTGAACCGTAAGTCCGTTTTGGTCCCCGTTCGAAGCGTTGGGAAGCTATTTAAATACTCTATTTGATAGAGAAGTAAAAACATAGGTTTTTACCATGGATTGATAAAATAAAATTGAAAATGAATGAAATAACCGGTTACTTCAGATAGAGTAACCAGTTACCCAAAAGTGTCTCTAACTCTCATTTTGGCTCTGTTTCAGAGTAACCGGTTACCACTATTATGTTTTGAAAAATATTTTAGAAAACTAATATCTTTCGAACCGTGTTTCTGATCAAGATGTTCTTGGTACCGATGGAAAGCTATGAGAATATCCTACGGGATAAGAGTGAGAAATAGTGATTTTGATACCCGATTAATGAATCGGAGGGAACCTAAAAATTTTGTTAACTATGTATTTGAGTGGAAATTATGTTTATGTGATATATTGTGCTAAATGCTTTACTTGTGCACATTGCGTTATACCATATCTATCTAACTATTGTTGAGTATGAATGAGAAAATAACATGCTTAAAAGGAATTAGGAAGAGTGAGAAAACTTACCCCAAACCTAATGATATGATTCTAGGCTGTGAATAGGATTGTGATAGAAAACCTAGATGGCGATGCTCAGGCACTCGATGTAGAAAGGTGCATCCGTGACGACTATTGGTCTAGGAGAGAGTGAAACACTAGTATGGAATATGTGTGAACCATTGTGGTTATGAGAAAGGCAAAAGAGGCCTTAAGGTGAATGTGGCCTTGTGATTGTCGAATACAATCACGTTTGTGTGTGAGATCACATAATCGTAACCGTTTCACTTGAGTTGCAGTTTCACGAGTCTCGAGCTCCTCTGAAATGTATGCATAATTACTTCGCAGATTTGATTCCCGCGTGTAGTAAGAATGAAGCCTATATGGTAAAGAGACTTGTGATGGTTAACAGGTCATGAGAAGTGACGGTTCACGGCTAACAGGCCGATGATCCCGAATCCATTTTGTATGCTAAATAACTACAAGGATCCATGACTCGGGTCGACTTCTAGACGTAGAAGCGGTCGGGAAAAGGGGATGCCTTGGTAAGGTTATCGATTAGTGATATTTTGAGTTGGTGAACTCGTGAACATGTTTCCATATAGTGTGAGATTGTGAACTCAAGGTCATTTACCTTCCCTTTGACTTGAGTTAGAATTTATAGAACACTGTAAAGCCGAGAGAATCCATAAGATATGGAACTCACTGAGATTTAATATCTCACCCCATTGTTGTTTTTATTTTTCAGGCGTTGTTGCAGGTTTGATTTATAAGTGGAGTTGTGCTTGGATGTTTCAAGAGAAGCTTAGTTGAGCTTATTCTGCTGTGTATTATTTTTCTTGTATAATGAGGAATATTGTATATTGATCTTTGATTTTTATTTCGGCTAATTTCCATGCCTTGTACCATAGGTTGCATTTATGTATTTAGAGATGGTCAAGTATGTGAATTATGCCATTAGGCACTTATGATTGGGTCAGTACCAAATAAAACACTTGTATGGTATTATTCTAGATAAATATTATACAGGGCGTTACAGTTGGTATCAGAGCAGGTCGTTTCCTCGACCTAGCCTTGAAACATCATAAGTAAATATATTCATGTCTCTTAAGTGTGTCTTGCCAGCATGAATCTTAATATCATACTATGTAGTGTTGGGCCTGATCAACCTAATACTGTGTATGTGATAGGTAGAATCATGGTTTAGCGACCACGAGGACTCCGAAGTGTTGTCAGAACTTGTGCTGTGAGGGTAGACTCAAGCCAAGAGTTAGTATGGAGGAGTTTTGGTCATCTCAGTTGAGATCTTAGTAGAAGTTGTGATTTGGGTAGCATGGAATTAAAGAGTAATGTGTTGTTTAAGCAATTCTTTGGTATGGATGGAGTCTGAAAGTTAAGGATCTCTATCGGACGATTGGTCAAGGTATCAAGGAATATGTAAAGTCACTAGTAGAGCTGGATTGGCCATTAGTATGGATAAATATTTCAAGTAATCTCATTCCGTGAAAAAGAAAGGTTGTTTTATGGAACGTGTGACGTAAGGTCCGGTAATAAGATAGTTATTGGTGTTTCTTTTCTAAGGTCTCTATGGTATCTTGAATGGACGAGAGTACCTTAAGGAATATGTTCGGAACAATGTTTTCCAACTGGAAAAAGTTGAGAGTTAAGGAAGTCCGGCTTCTATGGGAACCTAAAGTAGTAGAGAAGTGTGAGAAGGGACACAAGGATGTGTTTACATACTTCAAGTGAAACAAGTATGTGTCGGACAAAGGGTATGAGTTAGGTTGCGTGTATTCATTTATGAGGGGAGAGATTAAGTTCGAGATGATACTTCAGGATTTCTGTTTTTGGTCAGAGACCAATCTGGAATTGTTAAATTACCCAAGGAACATTATAAGTTATTGTGTTGGAGAAAGAATGAGCTTCATTTAGTAACAGAAAGTGTAGTGATACGGACCGGAAAAGTTTGTGTCAAGAAACAGAGTAAGTACCTTGGATTCAAGGAAATCTTAGTAATATGGTTTTATATTTGGACCTAGTAGGATTACAATGAAGAACGAAAGTAAGCACGATGTAGAAAATGGTATCAACAGTATATTATGAGGAAATGACAACGGAATGTATTTTTGGACGAATGTGCAGTAGAGCTATTTAGTAGTTGTTGAGGCTTAAGTTAAGAAAGTGTAATCAAGGATGGTTCACCCATGAGAACCCTAATAGTATGACGTGGAATGAGAAAAGTTACACTTTGGTATTAAGAACGAGTGTAGTGGTAGCACCGTGGTCACAAGTGTACGTGATGGATTCCTAGTCTTGAGACAAGTGGGAAGGGATGTACTTTGTGGAACAATGAGTGTTGTACCCTAAGAAGTAGGATTGAGGTAAAACAACGAGGAACGAAACAAGACTTATTACAGACTAAGTGTAAATCATAGAATGATTTATACCAGAAGGGTTTGGTAATTACTTGATGAGAATTGTCGGTTGCGGATCTTCCATTAAGTAATTTAGTGTACGTGGGATGTTCAATGGATAGTGAAGGGTAAGAAATCCTGGTTAATGTGTACGTAGTGATGGAAAAGTTCTTCGAGAGGATGCATTGCCCCGATTTATTTTCAAGTATAGAGAAACTTCTGCATTTGTGAATAATCAGAATATTTGGAATCTACCTTTTGTTGAACCAAGAACATTGTTGTTTTATTTCTCATCGAGGAGTTCAAGCGAGAGAATAAGGTGGTATGCTTGATATGAGATGTCCATCAATTTTGTGGTACCGTATAATGGTTGTATGTTGGGTTTTGCTTATGGACGAATCAAGTATGAGTTGTGGCTTAAACCTTAGGATGTCGTCATTATTGGCTTTCCGCTAGCGTGGTAGTGTGAGTAGAAAATGAACTATTCCGCCGAAGAGTTGTCGTGTGACCGCGTCAGAATTTGGAAATTCTGCCTTGTCACATGGTTGGAGTGTGTCATCTGCATGTTTTAACTTTATTCGGTATTACCTTGAGTGGATCATGGTTAGTGAATGTTACACAAGTTAAGGAGCCACAAGTTGAGAATGATATTGTGGGTTAGAACAAACCGGATTGATGGTTTTGAGTAGGGATGGCTTTGAATTAAGAAGAAACTGGTTTTTTGATTCTGCAGCAGTGTTAACCGACTAACGCAATGTGGTTAACCGATTAACACGTGCATGGAAGGTGTTTTACGTTGAATTTGAGAAGTTAACGGATTAGCTCAGACGATTAATCGATTAACGTGTGGGTAAATTATGGAATCTCTTAAGAACCATCATCTGCACTTTGTTACTTTATGTTGCTCCGATTAGAGAGTATTGTGTGAATGGAAAATGGGATTGCAAGTAAATGAAAGAAGAAATTGTGTTTCGAACTCGGAACTTCTGAAAGGTGTTGCGTAGTTGACCATTTTGTTCAGACGACAAGGGAATTTGACTTTGGGGTAATAATCTTGTGAACTGTGTTGAGTATGAGGAGGTTTTAAGTATATTGTTATCATTACTGTTGAAAGCCTTGAGGGCGAAGTTAGAGAATACTCACGAGGTGTTGATCTCGCAAAGAATATTTCGGTGTGTAATTATGGTGTTATTAAGGTATGAATGGTTGGTCAGAGTTTAGTAGTTGTTGCGTTCCGTGAGTTCATGGCATCGGATTTAGACCGTGAGAGTAGTACTAGTTGTGTGCAGTTGTGTTTTTACCAAGAGAATGAAATTTGAAAGTTATCCTTCCAGGTACGAGTAAGAATTGGACGTTTCAAAGTTAAGCATATAACTTGGATCGTTTATGGAACAAAACGATTAAGAAAAGTGGATTCAATTGAGAAACATGGTATGGCCTTCGAAAGTGTGGATGTATGGGGAGTGTTGTAAGTGAATCGGTGAGTGATATGGAAACTCACAATTGCGCTTTGGATGGTTTAAGTTTTGATAAGTGGTGACTCGCACATGATTGAAATTCCGTGATGGTGTTACATGTGATTGATTGAGATCTTGAACCAATAAGAAACCTTGAGTGAGTCGGAAAAACCGCAAGAAGAGTTGTTATGGAATGTGGTAACCAGAACCGGGAGTTGCTAAACTATTTTGGATATATGGGTTCGAGTTTAGGATGGATTTGGAGTTGTGTATGTTATGGTAGCAACAGTATAACTCATGTACCTCTATCGTCTGGAGAGTGTTGGACAGATGTTAAAATGTTGTGTCTTGGCGAGGGAATTGTTCTACTGTAGGATGTCAGTTGGTATCGTTAGTTAATAAGGACCCCAATGGATAAGTGTATTTCTCCGCTGGCCATAGCTACCTAGTAGTGCTTGAGAATCCGTGGCGTTCCACTGTTAGAAATTGATTTGCGCAGTGGAAGGTGACAGATGAAAGAGTTCAGTCAGACTAATAAGGATTATAATGATTGTTACTTGTAAGTATAGAAATAAGAAGATCTCGTTCTAATTGTGTTACCATTTGGGGTGATACGAAAGAGATGAATTATCGGAGGTAATGGTTACAATTTTTAGTATCAGACCAGATGGAACTGGTAAAGAAGTCGTTTGACTAGTTATGAAGTGGTTTGGATGTTAAAGGATTTATGAAGGGATAATTGTCGGTAATTGCATAAAGGAAAGAAATCACTGAATTACATCGCGAAGATGTGTTGAGTGTTGTTGTCCTAATTTGAGATAAGATGTTACGATTTTGTTTATGACTCAGTAGAGGAATATGGAATGGTACATTCTTTCCAAAGGTAGAATGCGACCAAGTGTTTTAGTATAAAATAACAGATGAATTGAGGGGAAGCAAAGCTAGAAGTTAGCCCAATATTGGAATAAGAGTATGACTAAGGAACCGAAGTTTGATAATTTGTGAAAGCAAGGATTTTGGTCTGTGAAGTCAAGTTGGAATTGGAATACGTCAGAATTTGAATAGAAGTAAAGTTGAGTGTGGAACTAAGACATTGATACAAGTTGTGGTTATTGTTGAGCGAAGGAAATTCGGGGGCAAATTTCAATTTAAGGGGGGGAGTGTAATATCCCGTGTTATCTAAATGCTCAATTGGATATCAGATGAGATCAGATGAGTATCTATGTGCTCTATCACTGATCAATTGGAATAATGGAATTCTCTAAGTGTTTTAGGTATGGTCAATTGGGATCAATAGAGCAACTGGTGAACTGTGAAGAGATCAATTATTGATGAAAGAGATAGATCAATTATTTTAACTCGAGAAAGGATTTTAAGGTAACTCTAATAATTGATCAATTGGGTTGAGATGACAAATATCAATTGGAGATATTTTACTCTATTGGATATATTATATAATAAGTTTATATATATATATATTGTTAGTAAGAGAAAAGGAGAAGGAAAAAGAAAGAAACAAGAAAAGTTGGGAAAAAAGAAGAGAAAGAGAGAGAGAAGAGAGGAAGAAGGGGAAAAGGGAAGAAGAAGCTTGGATAATTGTTCATCATCTTCTTCAACCTCCTCTTCGATTATCAAGTGAGTTCTAGTTAGAAACTCTAAGTTCTAGAAATTATTGATGACCTTAGGTTAGATTTGAGTGAAAATGATTAAAAGGATATATCAATGAAATTTAACGGATGAAACACGATATAAATTGTGTAGTATAGTCGGGTTATGTGTGGATTGAAACTATCATACTTGTTTTGATGTCCCAATATGTTTAGGTATGAGTTAGAATGGTTTAGAGTGAAGAAAAACATGATTTTTGGGTTCTGTTACGACAGTAACCGGTTACCCTATTGAGAGTAACCAGTTACCCTTTGAAAAATGACGTTTCTGGGCTGTTTTTTATCAATTAACCGGTTACCCATTATAGAGTAACCGGTTACCACTGTTGTGTGAAAATACAGAATTTAAAAAGGGCGTAACTTTTGAACCGTACGTCCGTTTTGGTCCCCGTTCGAAGCGTTGGGAAGCTATTTAAATGCTCTATTTGATAGTTAAGTAAAAACATAGGTTTATACCATGGATTGATAAAATAAAATTGAAAATGAATGAAGTAACAAGTTACTTCATATAGAGTAACCGGTTACCCAAAAATGTCTCTAACTCTCATATTGGCTCTGTTTCAGAGTAACCGGTTACCCTATATTGAGTAACCGGTTACCACTATTATGTTTTGAAAAATATTTAGAAAACTAATATCTTTCGAATCGTGTTTCTGATCGAGGTGTTCTTGGTACCGATGGAAAGCTATGAGAATATCCTACGGGATAAGAGTGAGAAATATTGATTTCGATACCCGATTAATGAATCGGAGGGAACCTAAGAATTGTGTTAAATATGTATTTGAGTGGAAATAATATTTATGTGATATGTTGTGATAAATTCTTTACTTGTGCACATTGTGTTATACCATATCTATCTAACTATTGTTAAATATGAATGAGAGAATAACATGCTTAAAAGGAATTAGGAAGAGTGAGAAAACTTACCCCAAACCTAATGATATGATTCTAGGTTGTGAATAGGATTGTGATAGAAAACCTAGATGGCGATGCTCGGGCACTCGATGTAGAAAGGTGCATCTGTGATGAGTATTGGTCTAGGAGAGAGTGAAACACTAGTATGGAACATGTGTGAACCATTGTGGTTATGAGAAAGGCAAAAGAGGCCTTAAGGCGAATGTGGCCTTGTGATTGTCGAATACAATCACATTTGTGTTTGAGATCACGTAATCATAACCGTTTCACTTGAGTTGCAGTTTCATGAGTCTCGAGCTCCTCTGAAACGTATGCATAATTACTTCGCAGGTTTGATTCCCGCGTGTAGTACGAATAGAGCCTATATGGTAAAGAGACTTGTGATGGTTAACAGACCATGAGAAGTGAAGGTTCACGGCTAACAGGCCGATGATCCCGAATCCATTTCGCATGCCAAGTAACTACAAGGATCCATGACTCGGGTCGACTTCTAGACGTAGAAGCGGACGGGAAAAGGGCATGCCTTGGTAAGGTTATCGATTAGTGATATTTTGAATTGGTGAACTCATGAACATGTTTCCATATAGTGTGAAATTGTGAACTCAAGGTCATTTCCCTTCCCTTTGACTTGAATTAGGATTTATAGAATCCTGTAAAGCCGAGAGAATCCATAAGATAGGGAACTCACTGAGATTTAATATCTCACCCCATTGTTGTTGTTATTTTTCAGGCGTTGTTGAAGGTTTGATTTATAAGTGGAGTTGTGCTTGGATGTTTCAAGAGAAGCTTAGTAGAGCTTATTCCGCTGTGTATTATTTTTCTTGTACAATGAGGAATATTGTATATTGATCTTAGATTTTTATTTTGGCTAATTTCCATGCCTTGTACCATAGGTTGTATTTATGTATTTAGAGATGGTCAAGTATGTGAATTATGCCATTAGGCACTTATGATTGGGTCAGTACCAAATAAAACACTTGTATGGTATTATTATAGATAAATATTATTCAGGGCGTTACATTTATACTATAAACTATTAATTTTTTTTACTCAACTATAAGCTATGAATCTAGAAACCATATTTAATTGATAAAAAAATACAAAATAATCAAATTTGAATGAGCAATCTAAATAGAATATATATAAAGTTATAAATATTTGGAAAATCAAACACGATGATACTCTTTTTTCAAATTTGAAAAAGAAATATTCTTTTAATGTTATAAATTATAAAAATAATGATTGTTACTTAATAAGTTTGATTTTATTTTTAAATATATTTATTTTCTTTCCTTCTCTTCATTGCATCTTCTTCTTGTATCTCACGTGATATCTTGGAAAATTGAGTTACAGGTGTGACAAGCCTATTCCACTGTACATATATTCTTATCTTATCTGGTGTTCTCCTTATCTAGTCCTTTTCAATCGCTCTTCCACAACACATTTCATACTTCCATCTCCTGTTCATCTCCTCAACCAATCAAATCCGCAAAATCAATCCATCGTTATTCAAAAACTCATCAAAAATTAATTCTCTGAATACCTCAAAACCAACCAAACTTTCTAAGAAAACCCTAGATTTGAAGAAATAATCTGGTCAAACTATTTTTTTGGGATTGTGACATATCCTTCATCTCTTTCTTTGAGATGCACACAATCTCTTTCTCTCCATTATTTGTTAGTTTTTCGAGTGAGTTGGTTTCCATTCTATACTCGGTTGTGGAATTCTGTAATTCTAAAATGACTAGTAGAATTCTTATTTTCGATTGGAGATTGATTTGAAATAAACTTTTCTAAGTTGTGGTGGAGCAAGACATGTCATTGGTTTCGGGTGGAAGATTCTTCTTCGGCTTAGTCTATTTTGAAGCGCCTTCTTTTGTTGATTACCTCTTTGTACCTTATTTGAAAAGGTATGAATGAAATCGTTTTTAAAGGTTTTATTTTTATCTTTTGATGGTGTGGGGTTAATTAAATTGTTATAGTTGGAATGGTGTTCTTTAGACTAGAGTTTATAAAAAAAAATTACCTACTTTTGTTATTTTGATTCTTTTGTTATTTGAATCTTTTGGATATATAAAACACATGTCAAAACAACAAAAAATCAGTAAAAGGAGAAAAATTAAGAAGATAAAACATCTAAAAAATATAGAGATGAGAGAATATGTAAAATTGAAGAGAAAAAATTGAGACATAGACCATTGCTTACAACTGAACCAGATAGGATGAGGGCAAAATTGGACTTTTCAATTAAATTTTTTATATTATAGATGTCAGTTGTAACACCCCGATTTGTTTTATTGTATTTAATTATTTCAAATATGTGAATTTATGAAATGTGTGAATTTATTTTATTATTTTCATTTATATGAATTAATGTGTTTTACCCGCTAATTGGTTAATTTCATTGATAGGTAAAATATTTGCATCAAATTATAATTTCTTTTCAACTTTTATTTCCCGAAATATATTTTATCACTGTTTATGATTTATCGCGTTTTGAGAGCGTTTGAGAGATATTTGAGCTGAGGGGTATTTTAGTCTTTTGCTTGGGTATTGTTTTAATAAAATAGAAAGAGAGAAAATTAGAGAGAAAAAGAAAGAAAAGAGAAAAGAAAGAGGGAAGAAGGAAAGGAGGAGGAAAAGAGGAAAAAAAGGAAAATCGAGGAATCGTCCGTTTCAAGCGCGATTAAATCGGGTAAGGGTGCGAAACTTGATTATTATATGCTTGTGTATGATTATGTATGTATATGTTTGATGTTTTGTTGGATTGTATGAGAAATAGAACAAAAATCCATTTGTGTATAAAGTGTTAGAATTCGATTTAATCGTGTCGAAAATGATGTTTTCTGGTTTCTTGTTGTTGATACATGATAGATATATGTTGTTGTACATCAAATTGGTATTTTTCTGAGTTTAGATGATGATTTGGAGGTTTTGGGTGTGAAAATTCGTAACAGCAACGCAGCAGGAAAAATTCTGGGTTTCGCTGCCCATACGCGTATGGTACAGGGCAATACGCGTATGGGGTAAGGCAATACGCGTATTGGTTAGGGCAATACACGTATGGCAATGAAGGAAAATAGGCAATACGCATATGGGGCTGGGAAATACGCGTATGGCTGAGGGCAATACGCGTATGGCCAGCAAGGGTGCAGAATGTGTTTTTTTGCGATGTTTTTTCTTGTTTAGTCCGTAACTTTTGATCCGCTTATCCGTTTTGAACGTTCTTTATATCGTTGGAAAGCTAATGAAATGTTATTTCTTATTATGATGACTTGGAAATTGTTAGCCGATTAAATTATGTCGGAAATTTTGAAATAGTGTCGGTTTGTCGACTTTTACCGTATTAATTAAGTGTAATTGATGTGTATCATGTAATGTGCTTTTAATATGGATATCGTATGACTTGTGTGATGTTATATGATGTGAATATACATGATGGAATACTGTGATGATGGTTTATGGCTTTATGGTAAATATGTGCATTGTTTTGGATGTGAATCATACAATAGTGCATTGATGTGAATGTATATAGATTGTATGTGATTGTATGAGATGAATGCATGAATATATTGTGAATATGTATGCATTTCAAGAATGTCTTGAGTCATTTTGTATGTGAAGCATAATGATGTACATTCTTGTGTGGGGTGATTCTAATGAGAATCCATTGTAACGTCGTGTGCCTATGTGAGGTGTGAGCGATGATTACAAACGATTGTGTGCCTAGGTGAGGTGTGAGCAATCGGTATGTTGTGGTGATGAATTGTGGCCGAAAGGCAAATAAATTCAATGTGTTGTATTTGATTATATATGCATGTTTATAGTTGCATATATGTGTGAAGATGCATTGGTTGTCATGAGTTCTTGTGTGTCAAGCATCATGATATGCATCGTTGTGACGTCCTGAGTGACGGATTGGGTTCCAGAGGGAATCCGCTATAACGTCGTGTGCCCGCTTGTGGGGTGTGAGCGATGATTATAGACGATCGTGTGCCCGCTTGTGGGGTGTGAGCGATCGGGTCGTGTGCCCGCCTGTGGGGTGTGAGCGATCCATAAATACCGTGTGCCCGCATGTGGGGTGTGAGCGGTGGGTGAACATCGTAGGCCCGACGGGGAGTTACAGTGATGTAACGAGCGATGGTTCCAGCAGAGTTCCTGAGTGAACTAGTATTGAGATTTGATGGAGTCGGTACCGCATATGCATTTTCATAGAGTCGTTGTGTCGGTCTCTTTGCATCTGCATGAATTATGATTGCATTTTTATATGTGGAAAATCATGATTTGGCTGATTATGTGCTAGACATGGTGATATGCATTTGTGATAAATGTATTGTGCATGATTAATATGCAATTGGGAATGAAGTAATTATGTGATTGAGCTTGTGATAGCATTTGTGAGTTGATGTGTATTTGTGTTAAACGCATTGAATTATTAATGATATGTTTGGTGTATAAACATATGCAGTATGTGTGAATATGTGATTATGTGAATATAATCTATATATGCTTTAGGTGTTGGCGTGTGATAATTGTGAATGAGATTGATGAGATGAAACATGTATAATTGTGTTGATGATGAGTGTGTTGTATATTATTGATATGTAGTGGTGACATATATATGAAATATGTGCTGAATTTGATTATGGTGCATTGGCGGTGAGAATATTTTATATGTGTATTTTTATGTCGATATATATAATCATATGCATTTATATTATGATTGAGTTTCTCACCCTTCTGCTGTGGTTTATTGCTCTATGAGGCAATTACAGATTGTAGTCTCGGAGGCTTTTGTGGAGATTAGTTCTCCATTCTTTTATCGGTTTGTCTGCTCTGATACGTAACACGGGAGTCGGGGAACGTTTCTATTATATATATGTATACAAATCGAATATGTCTTTGTATTATTTTGTACGCATATTCTGATGTTATAAAATGATCTATTATGTAAAACAAGACAATTATGGATCTTTCCGCTTTATTCCATAATTGGCCATTTATTATTTATGGAAAAAGTTTCCCCTTTGAGGCGATTAAAGATTTGTGTTATGTATCAAATAAGTATTGAGCAGGGATTGTGTTTTCGTTTATTGTTGTGGCATCCTTGTTTCTGTCGAAAAATAAATTTTTATTCACTCTGATTTGGTTATGTATTATTTGTAAGCGATGGGAATTGGGGTGTTACAAAGTGGTATCAGAGCAGGTCGGTCCGTCCGGCTAAGTTGTTGAGTCTGTTGGTGTGACAGTTGAATACTGTCGTTGTTACTCATCCCTTAGTACGTGATATGTGTGTGGAGCACTGTCAGTACTTTCTGGTTTTCTAGCCCTTTGTCTGCAGGATTTAGATTGTGATAAGTGGGGAAGAAGCTGGTACTTCTCCATGTTGCTTCAAAGGTAGAGCGTTGGCTCCGTGTGTTGTGAATTGTAAAATTGTAAGTGTTGTTTGGACAGTGTGGTTCCCGGTTCCAGAAGGGATGTAGAGGTAAGGCTTACGTCAGCTAAGAATTTGTGCCTTAGGATGTTTTGTGCACAGGAGGTAAGAAAAGCTATTATGGTTTGGTAAAGATGGTTTATGCCCCATCATGATTGTCGGCTGTCTATTGGCAAATTGAGGAACTGATCACCCTTAATCTCTTGTTGATAGCAGACGGGAATTATGTTGGATGGAATGGACGTGTCTTTTTGGCTTTGATAGTGTGTGCAATGAGTTGTTTGGAATATAAGGAAATGGTTACAGATTATTTTGTTGTGTCGATGAAGATTCTTATATCGGAAGATGAGGCGGTTTAGAGGTTTTGATATGTTGGTCAAGTTGGGAAGTCATTGAGAGAGTATGATTAGGTATTATTAATGGTTGTTCTCAGAGAGTAGAGTGTGAACTCCGATTTGACGAAGACGAGGTTTAGAGGTTTGGACCTACTAAATAAGTAGAAGAACTTTTAGGAAGTGAGACTAAGATGTTTGTCATGTTTGAGATAATAGCGTTTTGGAATTGACAAGAAGTCGCGGTAATGGACTGCCAGTTGTGCATGGTTTTCAGATGCGTTTTTGGATGGAACAGTAGTGTGTCGTCTTAGAGAGCTTCAGTGTTGTTAGTGACAAAAGGAAGGATGATTGAACGGAATAACAAGCATGTGGCGTATGATGGTATTGAGGCTATGGAAAGAAAAACTTAGAATTCTGGTGGGGTTTGAGGTCTTTGGAAAGTCTTGAGAAAAACCTTACGTGTAGATGTAATATCGATATAAAGAGTTCTCTTTAGTTTGGTTGAGTTTGATCGAGATTACAAGTGTTTGGAACGTTTGATAAGAGTGGCGATTTTGGGTGAATTGAGACTTGGATCGACTTTATGTGACTGGTTATGTTTGTTATCATCGGAATAAGTTGTTATTTACTCGGTTAAGCTTGTATGCGAGTCTAGATAAGGTTGGATAAGGTTTAATTTGGTTAGTAAGGCGTCTGGATTGTTGGTGGAGTATATGAGTCGTATCTTCCATATTTAGTTGGATGAGTTCGTGGTGGTTTGATTAAGGATATTCGGATCTGATATAAACTCAGAGGAAGGACAAGTAGAGTATTTGAGAATTGAATTACCAGTGTTGAAAAGAGACGAAGTTTTATGCTAAGTTATTCAAGTGAGAATTTTGGGTGAAAGAGGTTAGTTTTCTTGGATATGTATTTCTGAGGATGGTATTGCGAGGGATTTATCGGAAGTAGATGTAGTTCTATAATGAGAAGTTCCGAAGTCGACTATGATGATTAGAATCTTTTCGAACTTTAGTTGGTTATTATCGAAGGTTATGGAAGGCTTTTCCAAGATTAGCGTTTTCGTTACTTCAGTCGACTTGCAGAGGGTAAGTCGTGGCTTATGCCTTGCGACATTTGAGAATTCATGAAAGGATCTATACTATTGTGGATTTGGAATTGGTTGCGGTTGTGTATGTTGGAATATTTGGAGGTATTATCTTTTTGGTTCTAAATTCGAAGTGTTTGGTAATCACAAGAGTTTAGGGTGCTTGTTTGGTCTGAAGGAATAGAGTATGAGACAACGAGGAAGGTTGGAATTCGTGACAAGTTATGAACTTGGCTTGGATTATCCTTGGGGAAGGGATGTTGTTGTGCCTGATGAGTTGAGTTGAGAGTTTTCATACATGTCTGTTTTGATGGTCAGGGAGTTAGAATTATCTGAGTAGTTCAGAGGCTTGTGTTTGATGTGTAGAATAACACAGTAGAGAGTGAGGTTGGGTATATTAACAGTGAACAGTAATTCTTGGTGAATATGAAAGAAAGTTTGACTTTGGACGTGAGATGGGTAGACTTGAGGATTTCGAGTAATCAGAGTGTGCAACGGAAGCGTAAGATGGCACATTTTGTATTTGTGTGTGGGACTTGTAAGAGTTCATGGGATGACCATTGGGAATATGTTGGAATGATGAGGCCAATGGACGTTCCAGAATGCAAGTGTTAAATAAAAGGTTTAAATATTATTCATGGACTACCGTGTAGATGGATGTTTTGGTTATATGTTCGATTGGCGAATCGTAGCATTGTTGCGATATGTTGTGTGGCAAGGATGTGGTCTTGTGGTTATGTGGGAGTTTGTGAACGATGCTGTGTGGTGGAACTTTCTGTTCTTGTTTGTGTTGTGGTCTCGTTTCCTTGGTGATGGTTCGAGTGTATGTGGCTAATTCCTATGTGGGGAGTTAGAGGTGTGTTATCTACGGTGATGGTAACGATCTTGTGGTGTTTCGGTTCACGAGTGAACCTGTGAGTTTGTGCTTGGGTATTCTTGAGTTGTGAGTTAGTCGTCAAGTGCATTGTATGGGCTTTGCATCTTGTCGTTGTTGTTGTAGTCGTGGTCGTATTATTGTTGTTGTTGTTGCTGTTAGCAAGGTGGTTTGTCAGTTGTGTTATTCATGGTGTGCCTTTGGTTGGCCTGTTGGTTTGATTAGTCGGATGCGAGAGTCGTGTCCGGAGCTGTTGGTATCAGTATATTTTCGAGGACGAAAATGTCTAAGTGGGGGAGGGTTGTAACACCCCGATTTGTTTTATTGTATTTAATTATTTCAAATATGTGAATTTATGAAATGTGTGAATTTATTTTATTATTTTCATTTATATGAATTAATGTGTTTTACCCGCTAATTGGTTAATTTCATTGATAGGTAAAATATTTGCATCAAATTATAATTTCTTTTCAACTTTTATTTCCCGAAATATATTTTATCGCTGTTTATGTTTTATCGCGTTTTGAGAGTATTTGAGAGATATTTGAGCTGAGGGGTATTTTAGTCTTTTGCTTGGGTATTGTTTTAATAAAATAGAAAGAGAGAAAATTAGAGAGAAAAAGAAAGAAAAGAGAAAAGAAAGAGGGAAGAAGGAAAGGAGGAGGAAAAGAGGAAAAAGAGGAAAATCGAGGAATCGTCCGTTTCAAGCGCGATTAAATCGGGTAAGGGTGCGAAACTTGATTATTATATGCTTGTGTATGATTATGTATGTATATGTTTGATGTTTTGTTGGATTGTATGAGAAATAGAACAAAAACCCATTTGTGTAGAAAGTGTTAGAATTCGATTTAATCGTGTCGGAAATGATGTTTTCTGGTTTCTTGTTGTTGATACATGATAGATATATGTTGTTGTACATCAAATTGGTATTTTTCTGAGTTTAGATGATGAGTTGGAGGTTTTGGGTGTGAAAATTCGTAACAACAACGCAACAGGAAAAATTATGGGTTTCGCTGCCCATACGCGTATGGTACAGGGCAATACGCGTATGGGGTAAGGCAATACGCGTATTGGTTAGGGCAATACGCGTATGGCAATGAAGGAAAATAGGCAATACGCGTATGGGAATGGGAAATACGCGTATGGCTGAGGGCAATACGCGTATGGCCAGCAAGGGTGCAGAATGTGTTTTTTTGCGATGTCTTTTCTTGTTTAGTCCGTAACTTTTGATCCGCTTATCCGTTTTGAACGTTCTTTATATCGTTGGAAAGCTAATGAAATGTTCTTTCTTATTATGATGACTTGGAAATTGTTAGCCGATTAAATTATGTCGGGAATTTTGAAATAGTGTCGGTTTGTCGACTTTTACCGTATTAATTAAGTGTAATTGATGTGTATCATGTAATGTGCTTTTAATATGGATATCGTATGACTTGTGTGATGTTATATGATGTGAATATACATGATGGAATGTTGTGATGATGGTTTATGGCTTTATGGTAAATATGTGCATTGTTTTGTATGTGAATCATACAATAGTGCATTGATGTGAATGTATATAGATTGTATGTGATTGTATGAGATGAATGCATGAATATATTGTGAATATGTATGCATTTCAAGAATGTCTTGAGTCATTTTGTATGTGAAGCATAATGATGTACATTCTTGTGTGGGGTGATTCTAATGAGAATCCATTGTAACGTCGTGTGCCTATGTGAGGTGTGAGCGATGATTACAAACGATTGTGTGCCTAGGTGAGGTGTGAGCAATCGGTATGTTGTGGTGATGAATTGTGGCCGAAAGGCAAATAAATTCAATGTGTTGTATTTGATTATATATGCATGTTTATAGTTGCATATATGTGTGAAGATGCATTGGTTGTCATGAGTTCTTGTGTGTCAAGCATCATGATATGCATCGTTGTGACGTCCTGAGTGATGAATTGGGTTCCAGAGGGAATCCGCTATAACGTCGTGTGCCCGCTTGTGGGGTGTGAGCGATGATTATAGACGATCGTGTGCCCGCTTGTGGGGTGTGAGCGATCGGGTCGTGTGCCCGCCTGTGGGGTGTGAGCGATCCATAAATACCGTGTGCCCGCATGTGGGGTGTGAGCGGTGGGTGAACATCGTAGGCCCGACGGGGAGTTACAGTGATGTAACGAGCGATGGTTCCAGCAGAGTTCCTGAGTGAACTAGTATTGAGATTTGATGGAGTCGGTACCGCATATGCATTTGCATAGAGTCGTTGTGTCGGTCTCTTTGCATCTGCATGAATTATGATTGCATTTTTATATGTGGAAAATCATGATTTGGCTGATTATGTGCGAGACATGGTGATATGCATTTGTGATAAATGTATTGTGCATGATTAATATGCAATTGGGAATGGAGTAATTGTGTGATTGAGCTTGTGATAGCATTTGTTTGAATTATTAATGATATGTTTGGTGTATAAACATATGCAGTATGCGTGAATATGTGATTATGTGAATATAATCTATATATGCTTTAGGTGTTGGCGTGTGATAATTGTGAATGAGATTGATGAGATGAAACATGTATAATTGTGTTGATGATGAGTGTGTTGTATATTATTGATATGTAGTGGTGACGTATATATGAAATATGTGCTGAATTTGATTATGGTGCATTGGCGGTGAGAATATTTTATATGTGTATTTTTATGTCGATATATATAATCATATGCATTTATATTATGATTGAGTTTCTCACCCTTTTGCTGTGGTTTATTGCTCTATGAGGCAATTGCAGATTGTAGTCTCGGAGGCTTTTGTGGAGATTAGTTCTCCATTCTTTTATCGGTTTGTCTGCTCTGATACGTAACACGGGAGTCGGGGAACGTTTCTATTATATATATGTATAAAATTGAATATGTCTTTGTATTATTTTGTACGCATATTCTGATGTTATAAAATGATCTATTTTGTAAAACAAGACAATTATGGATCTTTCCGCTTTATTCCATAATTGACCATTTATTATTTATGGAAAAAGTTTCCCCTTTGAGGCGATTAAAGATTTGTGTTATGTATCAAATAAGTATTGAGCAGGGAGTGTGTTTTCGTTTATTGTTGTGGCATCCTTGTTTCTGTCGGAAAATAAATTTTTATTCACTCTAATTTGGTTATGTATTATTTGTAAGCGATGGGAATTGGGGTGTTACATCAGTCGCCACTATTCACTTTGCGAATTAGTTATGTTATTACTAAAATGGAAACATGTTCATGAGTTCAACTCAAAATATCACTAATCAATAACCTTACCAAGGCATTCCCTTTTTCCGTCCGCTTCTACGTCTGGAAGTTGACCCGAGTCATGGATCATTGTAGTTACTTGGCATACGAAATGGATTCAGGATCATCGGCCTGTTAGCCGTGAACCCTCACTTCTTATGGCCTGTTGACCATCACAAGTCTCTTTACCATATAGGATACATTCGTACTACATGCGGGAATCAAATCTGCCAAGTAATTATGCATACATTTCAGAGGAGCTCGAGACTCATGAAACTGCAACTCAAGTGAAACGATTACAATTACGTGATCTCACACACAAACATGATTGTATTTGACAATCACAAGCCACATTCGCCTTAAGGCCTCTTTTGCCTTTCTCATAACCACAATCGCCGATAGATTTTTTGTAACAGTGATTCTATGGTAGGATATTTGTAGTTGGGTTAGGATACCCCTTTGTATCCTTCAATAAATATAGTTTACTTATTAAAAAAAAGTTATTAGTTATGTTATGTCTGAATTTTTGTTTAAGTTATGTATAATGTATGTTGTTCCTATTTTACTATTAGTAGCTGTATTGTGACTAATTGGTTCACTAGAAGAAGTATGACATGCTGAATTGATGTTCATGAGAAATTCAATTCGGATTATACTGTGAAAGTTAACTTTCAAACTTTAAAGAAATTGAAAATAGTACAGTTTCTTAAATAATATTTTCATTTAACATTTTTCTATATTAAACTCAGAAAATCATTGATCCTCTCATTATTTCAATATCTTATATCTGTTAAAAAAGTTATATTAATTGTATTGATATTATTATATTATTTTATTTTTATATATTTTTTAGAATCTTAAGTAAATATCAATATAATTTGAAATTTGTTGAGATAGTATTAAAAAAACAGAAGTAATTAGGGGAGAGTTTTTAAAACCAAACTAATCTAAAAGTATTGAGAATAAAATCATACAATATAAATTCACATTATAATCTGAACCATACCTAAATCAAAATACATGTCATTTGAAAGAAATGTTTTATTATAACAAAAAATGTATAAGAGAAATGTATAATGAAACTAGATAATACAATTTATCCAAATGATGGTTGAAACAATGGTTTTAATAAGATACCTAGAAGGTAAATAAATTGTTTAAACTTTTTAGTTAAAAATAGTTTATTTAGGACGATTAGGTTTATCGGTCGGTGTTTTGGATTGTTATGTATTGTCCATATGTTATTAATGAAAGTTTTTTATTATAAAAAAAATCTAACTATATTCTTAAAATAAATTTTTTATTTCATTTCAAATAATAATAATAATAATAATAATAATAATAATAATTATTATTATTATTATTAGGCGGCAGAATTTATATAAATGCACGTATTCTGTTCGCAAATATTACATCAAACCTAACTCGTGGCAAATAAAGAAAGTGATCAATATACTTTAACACTCTTCCTAACATGCAGAGCACTATGGAAGAAGATGCTAGAGCAAAAATTCTTCTTCCGGATTTTCTCCACAGCGTAAAACTCAAGTACGTCAAGTTAGTTTAAATAAATTGTTTAAACTTTTTATTTAAAAATTATTTATTTATAAATAGCAATAATTTTTTTATCAATATATAGATCAAATTGAATATTGTCGGCATTGATTAAATTATAAATCAAGTAACCGTTACTATTTTAAACATTTAAAAGTATAAAAAAATTAAATAGTAAAGAATCAGAGGATATAAGAGTGAGCTAATCAATTATTACTTTAAAAGTATAAAATGAAACAATCACCATAAGCTAATAAAATCTTCTCAAATAGAAATTTTAAAAAAATAATATAAATAATCATAGCAAAAAATTAAAACATAATAAAGTCACCTTATATTACCAGCTCAAATATGACTACCATTAAAAATAATTTAATAGCATAGCAAACTCATAAATAGATAAACATAGAGATGAAATGAGTAGAAAAAATGTAATAATAACAAAAAAAATCATACAAAATTAAGACACACTATTAAAAATAAATAATAATATAGATTTCTCAAATTTGGAGTTATTGACCAACCAATTCTTTCATAACCTACCTAATCAAAAAATTTTCAGAAAGTCATAACAAATGTCTTAAATTAAAAAAAAACCTTTAATTCCACATTATAATTCACATTTTCATCAATAATGAATTAAATAACAACTTCTAAACTTAAAAATAATAATTAATCCCAAGCTAAATAAAAAAATATAAAAATTCTTTATCCCAGGTTTCAATTATTTAATAAAATAAAATATTTAAAAATAACCCCATGCCCCATGTTTTTATTTACATAATTAAATTTAAAATGAATTAAAAAAATCAAAACTTCTCCATTGATTAATCCATTTTTGTTTTTAAATATCATTACTTGAATTAGTAAATTATTATCTTAATTCATATTTTCATCAATAATAAATTAAATAATAATTTCTAAATTTAATTCATATTTTAATTTATAATATTATCAATATTATTATCTTGTAGTAATATTAATCCATGTCATTGATAGTATTTCATATTTGATAATAATAATAATATCAACATTATTAACATTATTATGAAGTGATATTAAAGTTGGAAATGTATGCAAGATTTGAAAAGTGACCCTATTTTGTTGGCTTAAATCTTTATTCAATTTTTTTCCAAAATGTTTTATTTGCATGCAATACTTTTCACCTCCTTTATCTAATGATAGATTTAATGTAATAATAGAGTTGAAATTGTGAGTTTGTTTAACAAATGATTCATTCAACATTTAAGTGGGTCTCTGTAATACCCCGTAAAATTATTTTACTCCGGATAATATTAGTTGTGATCAACTGAGTCCCAGTGTACTCTGAGAAATTATCTGCAGAGATAATGAGGGTAACTGTTGAACTTAGAGTAAATCCAATTAATATTATCTGACCCTGAGATATTTAAGTATTTGAACTTTAGAGACTTTTTGGACAATTAGTAGTGTTGCTAATTGATGATATTTTTCTATATCATTTCCTTTTCCACTCATTTCCTACTTATAAGCAAAGGAAGAAAAAGATAGAAAGGATTTTGGAGAGAAAGAAAAGAGAAGGAAAAGAAGAGAGAAAGAGGAAAAAGTCCAAGAGCAAAATCATCAAGATCATCATCAGATCTTCACCAAACCATCTTCCAATCTTCACCATCTTCATCTATTCAAGGTGGGTTCTAGATAGAAACTTAAGTTTTAGAATTAGAAGTGATTTTTAGCTTAAGTTAAGTTTATGAGAAATTGCTTAACTTGGTAATCGATGAAATTTAACAGTTGGAATGTGTTGTAAACTGAGTAGTATAGGCTATATGAGTGTAGAATCATTTATATTTGATTGTGGAGTGTTTGGATATGTTTTGGTGGGGTTTTGGACCAATGGGAATTCAGCTGTTATGCTGAAGAACTTCTGAAATTTCGCAGATTCGCACTGCGAATCCCCCAGCAAAGGGGAAATCGTGCACTCGCTGGCTGTTCGCACGGCGAAGGCGAAGGCGAGCATTCGCCAGAGGTTCGCACTGCGAACATTACCTTGGTTTTGCTACTGACTTGGTTCGCCAGCTGTTCGCACTGCGAATGGTGCAGCGAACAAGTGTTGGCTAGGCGTTCGCTGGGCACTTCGCACTGCGAATGAAGTAGCGAGCATTCGCTGGCTCCTTCGCAATGCGAGCATGATAGATCATCCAACTTGTTTCCTTCATAACTTTTGACTCGTTTATCCATTGTGGGTGTTCTTGGTATCATTGTGAAGCTAGGAACATATTCTAGCTAATAGTAGTGAGAAATATCTGTTTATTGCCCGATTAAATAAATCGGAGGGAACCGTGAATTGGTGTAATGTGTGATATGTTGCATTATGTGCTTCCACTATGTGATTGACGAATATATACCTATGCTCTCATTGTTAAACATGTTTGAATATGTATGCATGTTAAAATACGGAATAGGTAGAGTGAGGATCATTACCGTAAACAATTGTCGGAAAGTGTGGAATAACAATTACGACGACGCTCGTGCATAAGAGGCCGAGGCGTGCGTCTATTACTGAATGGTTGTATGTGAAATCACGAAATCATAACCACTATTCTATTATGTGCCATTTCATGAGTAACGAGCTCCTCTGTAATGAATGCACAATTTCTTGGTAGGTTTGATTCCCGATGTTATAGTACAAATGGAGCCTACGGGTAAAGAGACTTGTGACGGTGTACGGGCCGTGTGAAGTGACGGATCACGGGTACGGGCCGATGATCCCGAATCCATTTTGTATGCCAAGAAATCCACGAGGGTCCATGACTCATTCCTACTTTTAGACGTAGAAGAGGGCGGGAGAAAGGGGATGCCTTGACAGGGTTAGCGATAGTGATACACTTTCGGGTTGATGAATTCAATAGTATGGAAACATATAGTGTGTGTGTACTCAAAGTCACTTCCCTTCCCTTTGACTTAAGTTAGGCTTATTAGAACCTTGTAAAGCCGAGAGGACTATAACATAGCGAACTCACTGAGATTTGATGTATCTCACCCCACGTTGTTGTTTACATCACAGGTACTACAGGTTCGGCGAAGGGTAAGGACAAAGTGGTTTGACTTTCCTTACGGATCGTATCTTTTGAGATGGCATGGCTTCTGCTATGGCGTTTTATTTTGAGATCATTGTATTGATCTAGTTCTTAGTGCATTTTGGGACATCTTGTATATGTTATGCCGTAGATTTTAGAACTTTGTATCTTAGGGCATTTAATGTATATAATGTGTTTACTAGGAACTTATTGTATATTTCAGTACCAAATGTGGAATTCATGTATAATATATGCTTTGATGTATGTATTTATATGTGGGTGTTACAGTTGGTATCAGAGCAGGTCGTATCCTCGACCTAGCCATGAAATAGTATAAGTATTTCTTTCCGTTTCATATGCGTTGTGTCGCCAGTGGTCTTACGTGTTATATTTATGGTATTGAGCCTGATCAACTTAATCCTATCTGTATGACATTTAGGAACATGGCCGACGGGCGCAGAAACAACCGCGGGAGACCGAGAACTACTCCAGCAGGGACAAATCCGCCAGGGGACGAAGGGAATGCCCCTTTGTATCAATTCATGCACCAGATGCAGCAGCAACAGAATCAGTTTGTACAACAAATGGTACAGTAAATGGCCGGTGGCTTGCATCCTCCAGTGGTTGTTCCTGAAGCTGCAGGGGGAACCTTTAGGGATTTTATTCGTATGAATCCTCTGGAGTTTCAGGGAGGGTTAAATCCAGTAAAGGCTCATGAATGGATATCCGGTATGGAGCCGATTTTCTTGATAGTTCAGTGTAGTGAAGAAAATAAGGTTGTTTTCGCTTCTCATCTATTAAAGGGTCCTGCTATGAGATGGTGGGAAAGCGCTTCAGCCTTAATGACAATTCAAGGGGTACCGAAAGTATGGGAGCAGTTTAAGATAACTTTTATGGAGAAGTACTTTCCAAGTTCCTTAAGGTCTCAGAAGGAATTCGAGTTTCAACAGTTGAGACAAGGCAACTTGACCGTGGCTTCTTATGCAGAAAAGTTCGAGGTTATTGCTGCTTATTCTAGACAAGCCATGTATGCTCCTGGTGAGAGGTGGAAGATCGATCAGTTTCTGTTTGGTTTAAGGGCCGAAATTTCACATAGTGTGTCTCAAAGGGAATTCACTAGCTATGCTGAATTGTTACGACAGTGTTATGTGGCGGAGCATAGCTTAAAGAAGGTGCAAGTAGAAGGAGAGTTAAGTAGGGTGAATCAAAGTGATCGTGGGAGATCGAATCAACAATTTAGACCGAGACAACAATCTTTCAAAGGGAAGCAAGTTCAGAGTTCTAAGACTAGTGCACCTCCGGTGTGCCGTATTTGTGGAAGGATGCATTACGGTAGATGTCGCCTCGAAGGAGTGAAGTGTCATCGGTGTCATAAAGTGGGCCATTGGGCGAGAGATTGTCCTCAAAGTAGAAATCAAATGCAAGAGAAGAATACCGGGCGAATGTATACCTTGGATGCAAAGAAAGTAACCTTGATTGCTGGTACATGTTTGTTTTGTGTTATTTGATTGTGGAGCAACACATTCTTTTGTATCGATGCAATGTATGAAGCGACTGGGGTTGCATGCTATTCTGTTGTCTCCACCCATGGTGGTTACTACTGCCATGGACGAGATTGTTGAAACGCCGTTAGTGTGTGAAAACTATGTTCTATCGATGAATGAAAGAGTTTTCCAGATTGATCTTATTTGTTTGCCGCTCAAGAAAGTGGATGTTGTTCTGGGAATGGATTGGCTTTCTGCTAATTCAGTTTTTATCGGTTGTGAAGAGAAGTTAATTATTATTCCGTCCAAGGAGGTTACTCCGAAGGATGTGTTGACTATCATTCTAGAAGGTACGGTTGGAATGATTAATTTCTTGTTTGAGGAGGAAAAATCCGTTCTTTTGATTCTTACTAAGGAGAAGGGTAGTAACCGTCAAGTTTTGAGCATTCCGGTAGTTTGTGACTTTCCTGAAGTTTTCCCCGAGGATATCACTTCTCTTCCCCCGGAGCGGGAAGTGGAATTCTCTATTGACCTGATACCGGGAACGACTCCAATATCCGTTTCTCCGTATCGGATGGCACCGCTTGAATTAAGAGAATTAAAGAATCAATTGGAAGAATTAATGGCTAAGTATTTTGTTCGACCCAGTGTTTCGCCCTGGGGAGCTCCTGTGTTGTTGGTAAAGAAAAAGGATGGTGGAATGCGGTTTTGTATTGATTACCGTCAGTTGAATAAGGTCACCATCAAGAACAAATACCCATTACCAAGGATAGACGATTTGTTAGATCGATTGAAAGGAGCTTGTGTGCTCTCGAAGATTGATTTACGGTCGGGTCGGGTGAAGAGTTCAGATGTACCAAAGACTGCGTTTAGAACCCGTTATGGTCATTATGAATTTTTGGTGATGCCTTTCGGTGTGACGAATGCTCCGGCAGTTTTCATGGATTACATGAATCGGATATTTCAACATTATTTGGACTAATTTGTGGTGATTTTCATTGATGACATTCTTATTTATTCTCGTGACTCTCAAGAGCACGGAGAACACCTAAGAATCGTTTTATCCATCTTACAAGAGAGACAACTTTTTGCTAAGTTAAGTAAGTGTGAGTTTTGGATGTCGGAGGTGAATTTTCTTGGACATGTCATATCTCAGGGAGGTGTCGTGGTTGATCCATCAAAAGTTGAAGCAGTGATAAATTGGGAGAGACCGAAGAATGTGTCGGAAGTTAGAAGCTTCTTGGGACTAGCAGGCTATTATAGAAGGTTTATTAAAGGCTTTTCTCAATTGGCTTTACCGATGACGAGACAGACTCGGAAGGATTGTTTGTATGAATGGAATTCAGCTTGTGAAAGAAGTTTTATGAGTTTGAAGAAGAGCTTGACGGCCGCTCTTGTTTTGATTATTCCTGATCCTAGCAAGTCGTATGAGGTATATTGTGATGCCTCGAAAAAGGGTTTAGGCGGCGTGTTAATGCAAGAGGGACATGTGGTAGCTTATGCTTCTAGACAGTTGAAAGTCCATGAAGAGAATTACCCAACGCATGATTTAGAATTGGCGGCAGTTGTGTTTACTTTGAAAGTGTGGCGTCACTATTTGTATGGTGTACGTTTTGAGATGTTTAGTGACCACAAGAGTCTAAAGTATCTTTTTGACCAGAAAGAGTTGAACATGCGTCAAAGGAGGTGGATTGAGTATTTGAAGGATTATGATTTGGAACTAAAGTACCATCCGGGTAAAGCGAATAAGGTGGCAGATGCTTTAAGCAGGAAAGTGTTACATAGTGCCGACTTGATGATGTTAGAATATGTCTTAATGGAAAAGTTTAGAGATCTAAATCTTCAATTTAATTGGACTCATAATTGTGTGATTATGGGGAATTTGAATGTCACTTTTACTCTTCGAGAAGAAATCCAACAAGAGCAAGGGTTAGATGATAAGTTACAAGAAGTGTTATTGCAACCGGGTTTTGTGCGATCTACCGACAGAGTTATTGTTTTTGACCAAAGGATTTGTGTTCCGGATAATACGGAGTTAAAAAGGAGGATTTTGGAAGAAGCGCATAAGGGTGCTTTTACTATACATCCGGGGTCTTCAAAGATGTACCAAGATCTAAAGAGAGACTATCGGTGGTCCGGGATGAAAAGAGATATTGCGGTGTATGTGTCGGAATGTGCGGTGTGCCAACAAGTGAAGGTCGAGCACCAAAGGTCGGGTGGCTTGTTGCAACCTTTAGAAATTCCGGTGTGGAAATGGAATGGTATTTCGATGGACTTCGCGGTGGGATTACCCCGTGCGCAAGGCAATTATGATTCGATTTAGGTAATTGTAGATCGGTTAACAAAGTCTGCTCATTTCTTGGCCGTAAAGACTACCTACAAGGCGAGTCATCTCGCAAAGTTGTTCATTTCGGAGATAGTAAGATTGCATGGTATTCCTACTACTATCGTTTCAGATAGAGATCCAAAGTTTACTTCGAGATTTTGGAGAGCTTTTCAACAAGCCATGGGAACGAAGTTATGTTTGAGTACGTCTAATCATCCGCAAACAGACGGTCAGATGGAACGGACAATACAAACCATGGAAGACATGTTGAGAGCTTGTGTACTTGGAAGTGGAGGAAATTGGATAGAACTTTTGCCATTGATTGAGTTCTCTTATAATAACAGTTATCATGCAAGTATTGGTATGGCACCTTATGAGGCGTTGTATGGAAGGAAGTGTAGAACACCGTTGTGTTGGGCAGAGGTTGGTGAAGATAGGATGTTGGGACCCGAGATTATTCACAAAACTACAGAGAAGATTAGGATGATCCGTGAAAAGGTTAAGCAAGCACAAGATCGTCAGAAGAGTTATACGGATAACCGAAGAAGACCTTTAGAATTTGAAGAAGGCGATCACGTGTTTTTGAAGGTTACTCCGAGATTGCGGTTGAAAGGACCATTTCGATCGCGGAAGTTAAGTCCGAGATATGTGGGACCATATCAGATTTTGGAAAGAATTGGGGAAGTAGCCTACAGATTAGCCTTACCGCCTTCTCTGTCCGAGATGCACGATGTTATTCATGTATCTCAGCTTCGGAAATTTGTCCCAGATCCTCTTCAGCCAATTTTATCAGATACAATTAAGATAGAAGCAGATTTGACATTTGAGCCTCAACCGAGTCGTATCACCGGAAGAGAAACTAAAGTTTTAAGGAATAAAGAGATTCCTCTTGTTAAGGTCCATTGGGCTGAGACGCATCCGGGTGACGCAACTTGGGAATTGGAATCGGAGATGCGGGAGGTCTATCCTCATCTTTTCAGATAATTGTTTTAAATTCGTGGGCGAATTTCTATTTAAGGGGGGGAGGATGTAATACCCCGTAAAATTATTTTACTCCGGATAATATTAGTTGTGATCAACTGAGTCCTATTGTACTCTGAGAAATTATCTGCAGAGATAATGAGGGTAACTGTTGAACTTAGAGTAAATCCAATTAATATTATCTGACCCTGAGATATTTAAGTATTTGAACTTTAGAGACTTTTTGGACAATTAGTAGTGTTGCTAATTGATGATATTTTTCAATATCATTTCCTTTTCCACTCATTTCCCACTTAGAAGCAAAGGAAGAAAAAGATAGAAAGGATTTTGGAGAGAAAGAAAAGAGAAGGAAAGGAAGAGAGAAAGAGGAAAAAGTCCAAGAGCAAAATCATCAAGATCATCATCAGATCTTCACCAAACCATCTTCTAATCTTCACCATCTTCATCTATTCAAGGTGGGTTCTAGATAGAAACTTAAGTTTTAGAATTAGAAGTGATTTTTAGCTTAAGTTAGGTTTATGAGAAATTGCTTAACTTGGTAATCGATGAAATTTAATGGTTGGAATGTGTTGTAAACTGAGTAGTATAGCCTATATGAGTGTAGAATCATTTATATTTGATTGTGGAGTGTTTGGATATGTTTGGGTGGGGTTTTGGACCCATGGGAATTCAGCTGTTACGCTGAAGAACTTCTGAAATTTCCCAGATTCGTACTGTGAATCCCCCAGCGAAGGGGAAATCGTGCACTCGCTGGCTGTTCGCACGGCGAAGGCGAAGGCGAGCATTCTCCAGAGGTTCGCACTGCGAACATTACCTTGGTTTTGCTACTGACTTGGTTCGCCAGCTGTTCGCACTACGAATGGTGCAGCGAACAAGTGTTGGCTATGCGTTCGCTGGGCGCTTCGCACTGCGAATGAAGTAGCGAGCATTCGCTGGCTCCTTTGCAATGCGAGCATGACAGATCATCCAACTTGTTTCCTTCATAACTTTTGACTCGTTTATCCGTTGTGAGTGTTCTTGGTATCATTGTGAAGCTAGGAACATATTCTAGCTAATGGTAGTGAGAAATATCTGCTTATTGCCTGATTAAATAAATCGGAGGGAACCGTGAATTGGTGTAATGTGTGATATGTTGCATTATGTGCTTCCACTATGTGATTGACGAATATATGCCTATCCTCTCATTGTTAAACATGTTTGAATATGTATGCATGTTAAAATATGGAATAGGTAGAGTGAGGATCATTACCGTAAATAATTGTCGGAAAGTGTGGAATAACAATTACGACGACGCTCGTGCATAAGAGGCCGAGGCGTGCGTCTATTACCGAATGGTTGTGTGTGAAATCACGAAATCGTAACCACTATTCTATTATGTGCCATTTCATGAGTAACGAGCTCCTCTGTAATGAATGCATGATTTCTTGGTAGGTTTGATTCCCAATGTTATAGTATGAATGAAGCCTACGGGTAAAGAGACTTGTGACGGTGTACGGGCCGTGTGAAGTGACGGATCACGGGTACGGGCCGATGATCCCGAATCCATTTCGTATGCCAAGAAATCCATGAGGGTCCATGACTCGTTCCTACTTCTAGACGTAGAAGAGGGCGGGAGAAAGGGGATGCCTTGACAGGGTTAGCGATAGTGATACACTTCCGGGTTGATGAATTCAATAGTATGGAAACATATAGTGTGTGTGTACTCAAAGTCACTTCCCTTCCCTTTAACTTGAGTTAGGCTTATTAGAACCTTTTAAAGTCGAGAGGACTATAAGATAGCGAACTCACTAAGATTTGATGTATCTCACCCCCACGTTGTTGTTTACATCACAGATACTACAGGTTCGGCGAAGGGTAAGGACAAAGTGGTTTGACTTTCCTTACGGATCGTATCTTTTGAGATGGCATGGCTTCCGCTATGGCGTTTTATTTTGAGATCATTGTATTGATCTAGTTCTTAGTGCATTTTGGGACATCTTGTATATGTTATGCCGTAGATTTTAGAACTTTGTATCTTAGGGAATTTAATGTATATAATGTGTTTACTAGGAACTTATTGTATATTTCAGTACCAAATGTGGAATTCATGTATAATATATGCTTTGATGTATGTATTTATATGTGGGCGTTACAGTCTCTTAAACATATATTATTATTATATAGTATAAATAAATGAAAAATTTAAAAATATAATTAATTTAATTTTAAAACATATAATATGTATTCATCACCAAATATATCTAACTATTCTTGTTTGATAGAATAAAGCATTATTCTTGGTTGTGGTTATCGATTAGTCTCTCTAAGTCTTCTAGTTGAAGTTTTTATAATTGGTTTTTTTTTTTTTTATAAGAAAAATATATTCAATGATGGGTACAAAGGGGTACCCAAACCCAACTACAAAAATCTACTATCGAATCACCTTACAAAAAATCTATTGGTGATTTGATCCAGTCATAATAGTTACATGTAAAATTAGAAGGTTTACCAATCCATCTCCAAGTTAGCATTACAATCTTATGTACTATAATATCCTCGTTCCAAATCTCATCATTGAACAAAACATTGTTACTGACACTCCAAAGACTCCAACATATGACAAGCCATAAATCGAACCCATATTTAATGGCAATACCAGCTGAGAATAAAGACGACGTCCAACACCTTAAATGATACACCACCGGTCCATTTAAAGAGACATCAACCCCGATCCACTCAGTAATTTTTTTCCAAACCATAATTGATTTAGAGCAAAGAAACAAAAGATGGATAACATTCTCATCAAAACGAAAACAGAGCGGGCTAACTTTATCGCGAGGAGAGGAAATAATGCCACATTGAAATAGGTTATCACGAGAAGGGAGACGGTTATGAATAAGGCGCCAACCAAAAATCACTATTTTGATAGGTGAAGGTGTTTTCCATATTAACTTGAGAGCTGCCAATGTATCAGCTGGTAGTATATTAGGTGGTACTTTCGTTTTGGACAAATATTGGAAAGCGGAATGGACCGAGAAGACATCATTCGGGCTTAACTTCCAATGTATCATGTCGCTACCATCCTTGCACAGAAACATTTCCTGCAACAATATCATCAAATTCACCTGTTGTTGCATTACTAACTGATTCCCATTAGCTTCAACAGTTTCCACATTCCAATTCCAAAAATCTCCATTCCAGTAACCATTATCAGATACCAGACTGTTAGGCGCTGTAGCAGCATTGAACAACTCAGGAAAACGAATATCCAAAGAAACATCGCCACACCATGTCGATTTCCAGAATAAAGTCTTTTCACCATTTCCAACTGTAGAGCGAATCTGCCTGAAAAAAGATTTATCACCAAAAAAACGAGATAGACAGCAGATATCATGCCACCACAAGGAAGGTTTGATAGCAGCCGTAAAACAGTTCCCAATACACAAGGACGACAGCAAAGAGCCATATCTGGCAGAGAGAATATCTCGCCAAATGAAATTTCGAGAACACATAACCTTCCAAATCCATTTAGCCATTAAAGCTTCATTTAAACTCTGAATATTCATAATGCCCAATCCCAAACCTCCTTCAATTTGCATACCATGTTCCAACTAATCCAAGTTATTCCATCTTTTATAGGAGAGCCGTTCCACAGAAATCTCCTTTGGATCGTTGTTAAACTTTTGATAACTTTTCTCGGCATTCTATAGAATGACATGTAGTGGATAGGCAGATTTGTAAGCATTGATTTTATAAGAGTAGTTCTTCCACCAATGGACATAAGTCTTCCCTTCCATGAGGCTAATCTGGCTTTAACTTTGTCTATAACCGGCTGCCAAAAAGAAATCAATCTGTGGTTCCCGCCAATTTGGATACCTAGAAATTTAAATGGACTTTGTTGGATTTTGCAAGCTAAAAATCTTTCTGCAGCCTTGAGAAACATTAATTCTACACCAAAACCAATAAGACGACTCTTGTTGAAGTTAATCTCTAAACCCGACATTAGTTAAAAGCCTCTCAGAATTGCTTTAATGGCCCAAATGTTGTTCAAAGCGGCTTCTCCAACTATAACAGTATCATCTGCATACTGAAGCAACCTAAAAGTGTCCTTCTGATTAATCTGAATGCCTTGGGATAAAACCACCTCCTCCGCCTTTATCATCAAGTTCGCAAATCCTTCCGCCGCAATGGAAAAAGATAAGGTGATAAAGGATCACCTTGACGAAGGCCTCGAGTAACTTCAAAATCTCACGATGGACTACCATTAACAAGAATTGACATGAAGCTTTTGAACACCGTTCCTTCTATCCATCGCATAAACTTGCTGCCAAAACCCATAAACATCATCACCTGCCTAATATAAGGCCATTCTATGCAATCATAAGCCTTTGCGAAGTCGACTTTGAGGATTAGACTCTTAAGATTACTTCTTCTTGAATAGTCCACAGTCTCGTTTGAAGATAACACTCCATCAAGTAAGTTCCTCCCTTCTACAAAAGCAGTTTGGGATGGTGAAATTATGATGTCCATTACTCTTTTTAATCTGCCAGCCAGAAGTTTTGCTAACACCTTGTACACATAGCCCACTAAGAAAATCGGACGATAATCGTCCAGATTTCTAGGGGCATCGTTTTTAGGAATAAGTGCCAAAAAGGAGGAAGAAAGCACCTTAGGAAGCGTGGCTTCAAGGAAGAATTCTTTAATACAGTTTGTAAAACCAGTTCCTATAACGTCCCAGCATTTCTGAATAAACTCCAAATTGAACCCGTTCGGTCCCGAACTTCTATCGCCCTTATACTGAAAAACGGCTTCTCTTGTTTCAGTGTCCTCGAAATTTTCCTCAATCGTGCTTCTCTCACTGTCTGTTAAAACCTTGAAGTAATCTGGTTTTATACGAAGTAGAGGTTTTTTGGTCGTGGAGAACCTTTTCTCAAAATTGCTGGAAATACCTTTTTTCACCCCTGCTACATCGTCCACCACTGTGTTTTCTATAGTTATCTCAGAAATTGAATTCATCACATTACGATATCTAATGACAGAATGGAAATAACTAGTATTCCTATCACCCTCCTCAATCCATCTAGTTCGAGCCTTTTGATGAAGCAGACTTTCTTTGATTCTTAATAATTTCCAAAGCTCATCTTCTGCATGAACATGATTCTTTAACACTCCATCTATTACAATGTCTTCAGTCTCCGCAATCTCGTCTTCTGCTCTATTTAAAATCTATGTGTTCTCCTCAATATTGGTATCGATCCAACCAAAAACATTTCTATTCCACCACCTAAGTTTTGAACGTAGCATTTGTAAATTCTTTGACAGAACATACATACTGCTACCGTGAATATTAAAGGACTCCCAAGTATGTTTAATGAACTTCCTAAATTGAGGATGTTGGAACCAACATTGAAGTGTTCTAAAAGGTTTGGGACCCCAGTTAACGTTTCTAACCGAGATCCAAACCGGTCTGTGGTCTGAAATATATCGTATGCCCACCCTTTGAGAAGCCACATTCCAATCATTTAGTAATCCAAACGAAATTAGAAATCTATCAATTCTGCTACAAGCATCACCTACTGGACTGAACCATGTGAACTTGTTTCCAGTTGTCATCAGGTCTATACAACCAGACATTTGAATGAAATCTTAAAATTCTGTCATCAATTTTTTGTTGTAATAACTGTCATACCCCAAATTTTGACCACTAAGATGTCCCATAATTGTGCAAATCATCATCACAATATGGAGGAACCATCATACTTCATCAGTTCCCCAAAGATGGGTGAGCATCCACTACAATCAAATTAGGGTTTGAAGCCCTCTCAGAGCCTTAGACAAAGGATCAATCAAGGAATGACTTGATCTTCAACTTGTCTAACCTCTCAAACATCCACAATGGATCAAAAGGACTCTCACTTCAAGGATCAAGCACAAGGCTGCTCCCTTCTAGGTGGATCAAGTCTCAAGATCGACAGTGTCACCAAATTAGGGTTTTGGTCGACCAGGGCCTCCAGATGGAAATTTCTCATCTGGGCACAAGACAATGATCCAAAACATAACCTAATATACTTCATGGGACGTCATGGACCCAATCATCAAGTCAATTTTGCCTCAGGGGATGCATTCATCAAAAATCGGGAATTAGGGTTTCTTGACCTAATTCACCTCTAAGTTGACTTTTAGGGCAAATCATGAGCCAAGACCTCAAGAGAGGGTTTGAGGGTCTCTAATGAACTATATTGATCCATTTGGAACAATGGATTAATCCAAGAAGCTTGAGCAACAAGTCTCAATTTCATCTGCACCACAATTAGGGTTTCGCGAGGAAAGTCAACTGTAACTTTGACTTTTGACCTTGACATGCTCCCAAGCCCTAGGACATGAATCAATATACCCTATGACACCCATGGAACATGTCCATCAAGTTTGATTTAGGTCAAGGACATGATTTCATAAAGGATTGCACAGTTTGGAATTCATCTGATAAAAAGTCAACTGTGCACAAAAGTCAACTTTGACTTTTTGAGATTTTTCACCAAAATGGTTTTTTAACCCTAAAATGATGTTAATGTATGATTTGAATCATCATTCATCAAGAAAAATCAAAGAAAGTGGGATAACTTGTAAAAGGGGTAACCATAAAAACTTAGAAAATTTTCTAAGTTATGGAAAGAGTGACACTAATGTGCCAACTTTGGAGGACCATAACTCCTAAACTACAAGGCCATTGTTCCCCATTCAAAACTTGATTTGTAGATCTCATTTCCCTCTACAAGAGCTTCATACTGACCTATGTCCAAATTTCTCATGGATTTTGAGTTATGGAGTGATCAAAATCAAGAAAAGTCACTTTGTTCCAACACTTAGTGAAAATTTCACTAAGTCAGATTTTACCTTACTTTTTGCCAAATGTAGGGGGATTTTTCACTTAGATTCAAAAGAGATCAAAACCAAACATGTTCAAACAGTTGTTGTATCATGTAAGGGCTTTCCAAAATGGCCAAGAACATTACCAAATTCAATTTGAGTCATGAGATATGACATTGGCAAGTTGCCTTGCTGAAATCTGCCAAGGCAAGGAAGATTTTGCACTTTTGCTCGATTTGCTAAAATCAGCCAAATCCAAATGCTCCTATCCACTTGGACACCTCTGAGGATTGAATCTAAAGGGGACAATCACTGAGCCAAGCCTCCAAAGTCTTTGGAACAAGAAATAGCATGTTGAACCTAGAATGGCCAAAATAGGGACAAGACTCCAATTTTGGATTGGAGCATTCAATGGAAGCATCAAGGTGGCATGGACTGAGCCATTCTCAATTGAATTCAGTCAAGACTTATCCAAGACCAAGGGAACCAGCAGACTGTGCCCTAACCTCTAGTCAATGGCTAGAGGAGACTTGGATTTTCATTTGCCAACATTGGCCAAACCTACTCAGCAGTTGCCATTCACTATTCCTTGTAAAACAAACTTTCTCTACTATAAATAGAGCTCAATTGTGATCAGTTTGAGTACACCAAAGCCATCAAACAGATGTTTTCCTCAAAATCTCTTCTTTCACTCCAATTTTTCCTTATAAGGCAAGTCACTATCGGGTTTTGAGTTTGAGAGCTTTTCCAATCAAACCAATCACACACACACCTCACATACATCATATAGAAGTGATCCAAACACTCACATAACATCTGGAACACAGATTTCACAAAATCAACAGCCAATTGCTCAAGTTCTTGACAGATTTGCAGTTGGGGTACCATCTCAAGTTCCAGATCATTTCAATCCATTCCAAGCATTCATACACACTCCATGGCACCTAGGGAAGCTATCCAGATCATTGGAACCTAGCTGTAACACCTCCAACACAAATCACGATCACCAACTGCAAGTGGTAAGCATGAGCTTTTCTAACTCTATGATCCATGCAATTTTTGCTGCACAATAATTTGGCCATTTGTTCATAATCATGCATGGAATGTTTCCCCTCAATTAATTGCATTGTTTGAATCGTGTATCAAAAATCCTAGCCTTCATGCAGAAATTAGGGTTCTTGAGGATTTTTCATGATTTCTTGTTATATGTTTAATTTAAATGAAATTAAATACCATAGACATGATCGTGAGGTTGAAACGAGTTGATTGGTATGTGGATTGCATGATATGATTAAGTATTCAGTGAGATTGGAGAGAAAATGCAAATCTGGGCAAAACTGAAAAACGCGCGTGTTCTTGCCTTTGTTCTTGGCGCCATTTTCCAATATTTGAATATTTGAATTTTGTGATTTTGTTTAATTGATTCAAAAATTAATTTCTCTCTGAGTTTTAATGATTTTGAGTTGATTCTTTTTTTAATAATTCACAAAAATGTTAAAATATTTTATTTTCCCAAAAAATCCCAAAAATATTATTTATTTTATATAATTGATATTTTTGCAAAGAATTAATGTTTTAATTGTTTTTAACATTTAAAATATTTTTTCCACCTTGATTTTGCAACTTTTAATGCCTTCTAATTATTTTGTAGGTCAATACTTAATTTTTGAAGCATTAATCCAAGATCACAATTTGTTTTCCATATGTTAAACAATTTTGATCATTTTAATTGAATTTTTATTCAATTAAATACATTTTTGAAAACAAATTAGGGTTTTGGATTAATTCAACCCTCATAAATCATTTTCAAAACTCTTTGGGCCTCTAATAGAGTGTAAGACCCAATCTTTTTTTTGACCAAATCATTTTTGGGCCTCAGTATATTGTATAAGTCCCGATACCGTCAAAACAAATGGCACGATCGTCGCCTTTTCAAAACAAAAAAACCTTGGGCCTCTCCTTGAGCTATAAGACCCATTCAAAACTTTGGGCCTCTCCTTGAGCTATAAGACCCATTCAAAACTTTGGGCCTCTCCTTGAGCTATAAGACCCATTCAAAACTTTTGGGCCTCTAATAGTGTGTAAGACCCAATCCCCTTTTAACCAAAACAAATTTTGGGCCTCACTTATTGTATAAGTCCCTCTGCGTTAAAAGAAAACCTCGGTGAGATCGCCATTTTTAACGAAAAGTCAACTGGGCCTACCCTCGAGTAGTAAGACCCATTTCTTTTCTTAAAACTCTTTTGGGCCTCTAATAGAGTGTAAGACCCAATCCTTTTTTGACCAAACATTTTGGGCCTCAGTATATTGTATAAGTCCCGATACCGTCAAAAACAAACGGCGCGATCGTCGCCTTTTCAAAACAAAAAACCTTGGGCCTACCCTCGAGTAGTAAGACCCATTTCTTTTCTTAAAACTCTCTTGGGCCTCTATTAGAGTGTAAGACCCAACCCCCTGTGTACAGAAAACTTTTTGGGCCTCATTCGTTGTATAAGTCCCTCTGTACATTTTCAAATAAACGATGCGATCGTCGCCAGTTTAAAATTAACCATTTTTTGGGCCTCTCCTTGAGCTATAAGACCCATTCAAAACTTTTGGGCCTCTTGAGAGAGTGTAAGACCCATCCCTTTTTACAAAAAACCATTCTTTGGGCGTCAGTCACTTGTATAAGTCCCTCTGTACAAATTCAAACAGTGTGCTCATTGATAAAACCTTGGGCCTCTCCTTGAGCTGTAAGCCCCAAATCTTTCTTTTTCAAAGCACTTTCTCATTTGATTTTGAAATGTGCTGTTGTTTTCAATCTTTCTTTGTTGAACAACTAACCAAACAGCATGGAAGCTCTACAACCGAGTAAGTGTTTACACACTTTCATTTACCGCTTTCAAATACATATAACTGTATTGTGGGGTTGTTTCACTGTAAGTCTTCTTTCATAAACTCATATCAACTGTGTAATAATAGTATAGATATTTCGAGTTTCCCCGACAACTACGTCTAGAACTAGGTGACGCCGTTTCGTTTATTCGTAGAAATAGACAACTAGATCCCCAATAGGATCACCAGATATAGTCTTCTCTTCGGCTGTCCTCATTAGGAATTGTCAAGAAACTCTACTCCCAAAGATGAATGTATTCTCCGTGAATGGCATCTTTGAGTTTCTTCCAGATTCTTGAACTTTCCTGGCTTGATCTATTCTTTGTGAATAACCTGTCTTGAATTTCTCGTGGTTTGGGGACCCATCGGCTTCTTAAAAGCACCAGCCTCCTCTTGGGTATCGTACAAGGACCCACAGGCTTCATAAAAGCAACCCCGCATCCTCTTGGGCTTAGTACAAGGACCCTACGGCTTCTTAGAAGTATTCACAGCCTCCTCTTAGGCTTCGTATAATGATCTCTTCCTCCGGGAATGATAGCCTCCTCTTGGGCTTCGTACAAGGACCGATCGGCTTCTTAAAAGTTTCCAGCCTCCTCTTGGGCTTCGTACAAATTGTCTCGACTGCCTCCTAGAGGTATAGGAACAGAACTTAGTCATCTGCATAGAGCATCCTTTCAAAGATTCTACTACTGTTTCTGAAAGCATAGTACAAAAGATGAAACTCTAGACTTGGACAGTCTAATATCCTTGAGTCTCAAAGACATTCTCAAGTGACCCCTTCGTTAAATAGGAAGAAAACCCGTAGACTCGGACAGTCTCAATACCCTTCAGATTTTCCACTTCCTTAAAAAAACAGGAATAACCCGGATCCTCGAATCAAATCCTTGAGTACAGTGTTGCTCATATAAGAACTGATTTTCTCTTTCAAAATCAGTATACTGGACTTGTCACTCAACTGAAACAGTAACCATAGCCTCCTCTTAGGCTTTGTATAATGATCTTTCTCCACTGAAGTTAGCCTCCTCTTGGGCTTTGTACAATGATTCTCCCCAGCAGAGTCAAACAACGTTTAGCCTCTCTCTCTGGCTTTGTACGAGACACATAAGAGACTCCCTCGCTGAGTCAATCATCTTTAGCCTCCATCTCAGGCTTCGTACGAGATACCAAAACACTCTCTTGTTGAGTATAAAAGACTCTCTTATTGAGCCAAACAAATTTTAGCCTCTATCTCAGGCTTCGTACGAGATACCATAGAGGACTCTCTTGTCGAGTCACTTCCCTTTTAGCCTCCATCTTGGGCTTCGTACGAGATACAAAAAAACTCTCTTGTTGAGTCAAATAGCCTCCATCTCGGGCTTTATACGAGATACCAAAAGACTCCATCGTCGAGTCAAAACCTTTTAGCCTCACTCTCGGGCTTTGTACGAGACACATATTAGCCTCCTCTTAGGCTTTATATAAGAAAACCACTGGTTGATCCAATCAACCTTTTAGCATCAAAGTTGTGCATCGTTCACAGTACACAAACATCAACAGCTTCGTCCCCTTCATCTAATTGCTATAACCAGCAAGCCTCTGGATCATTTACATCCATGCCACTGTCCCTCTTTTAGCATAAGAAATTCCTATGGAAAGATAGCATTGCTCTACACTGAGTTAAAGTCTTCTCCTTCAGGTTAAAATCCACTATAAAGGAAATTATGGCATTGCCAGATTCACAAACCCCGGTTAAAGTAATTCTCCTTTATAAACAGTTGTGACATACAACCCCCCCCCCCCCTTTAGAGATGACAAATTCTCTCTAAAGTCAAACTCCTTTAGCTTCACATCTTGGGCTTTGAACAAGATACAAATAGACTTTTTCAGCTCCACATCTTGGGCTTTGAACAAGATACAAACCACCTTTCGCTTCACGTCTTGGACTTTGAACAAGACACCAAAAATACCATTTCCTCCCATAGAATAGGAGGAACTACGATCGCTCTGATTTCCCTGTTTCGGTAAACGGGAATACGTAGGCATAAGATTGAAAGAAAAATCTTAGCGAGCACACTAAATAAAAACCCTAAATCCCATACTCTCATATATCTATCAAAAAGCATCAGTCCTAACATCCTAATCCTTGTTCCCCGCCAGAAACCTGTCATTCTGTCAAAATAACACAAGAAAGGCCCCACCACATTGATCGCATCCGTAACCTAACAGACTGCTGTTTAAATACAGTATGCAAGCAGGGTTAATTGGAGACATCTATTTCCCTTCCTTAATCAGCTCACAATAGGATAAAAAATGAATCGAACTGTAGTAACCCCCAGAGAGCGACAGCGCTTAAGAACCGCGTCCAAAATCGCTCGCTACAATAACCTCTGCCTTTTTTTCTCTTGCACTTTTAGTGTCGTTGAAGTCACCGCCAATGATCCATTCTCCAACCTCAAGCCTGGATTTAAGACTCAAAAGATTACTCCATAGCGCCCTTTTCTCAGCGTTGTTACACGAAGAATAGATGTTGAAAAAGTAACATAATTTATTCTTCCATACAGCCTTCATTCCAACATACCCTTTTCCACTATAACTGCAAATAGGATCTAGAATGTTCTTCCTCCATATTGTGAGAATTCCACCAGACAACCCTACAGACTTTGATGCCGACCAAAGACAATGATCGTTACCCCATATTTTATGTACAATGTCATCATTCATAACTTCACATTTAGTTTCTTGAATGAAGACAATGTCAACCCCTCATTTCTTTAACATATCATGAAGTTTCCTTTTCTTAATCAAACTTCCACATCCTCTAACATTGTATGTTACTATTTTCATGGAGAAATATTAGCAGACGCCTTCATACCTTTTTTTGAGTAACTTTCTTCTAATTCCAAATTACGAATTATTGATTCAAAAGCCTCCTCATCCTCTTCAGCTTCAATTCCCAATCTCCTTATGGAATTCCATACTCTATTAGGAAGATCAATCAGCTTTTTCTTGATTCTAGAGTTACTTTGAAGAATCTCATAATCACCAATGGAACCGGAACTTCCCCTGTTTGGCTCTTCTGAAAACCTTGAAATTGAGTCGTCTGTCTCCTGAGCAATTCTTAATAACATTACGCAACGGCCTAGATTTGGTGTTATCAGCTAATAAAAGAGAGGCATAATAAGATGGTGTATAAGGAATTTTCAAATTCCTGTAAATGTCCCCCAAGGATTTTTTCTTTCTGATGCCAACTGGATCTTGATGTATATGCCCATTATCATTAGCTTTTGCCAGCCCATTAACTTTCTCACAGTTGGGTCCACTTGAACTATTATTTCCCGCTTCATTGGAATTCTCAGAGTTCAAGATTAAATTTGAAACGACTTTATTGTCTCTTGGTAAGGGTGTATCCTCCACTACATGACATGATTCCAACCCTACTTTGTACAGACCTACAAAGTAGGTATCATCATCTCCTAACACATTTAGAGCAGATGGGGTCCCCACATACTCATGATTCTCCTGAACGTCCTCCTGGTTTTCCAAGTGTGTGTCAGAAGTTTTTCCTCTCAAAACCCTTTCCCTTGTACTTTCTTTATTGAAACTCTCATCTGTCTTTGCACTGTTACCCAACTTTTCGTTTACTAGCCTGGTTCCAAACGTTGTTTTCAAGTTACTATCCACCAGTTGGAAATCCTCATGCCTCGTCTCTTCCACCTCACTTCCAGAGGATTCAACCTCAGAAATATCCTCATGGTAATCTCTGTTGAACTGGTAAGACTTCCTTGAGCAGAAACCCAAAGCTTCTTCTACATCCTTGATTCGGAAAGTATGATTGTTAACTTCAATATTAAAAACTTCATTTAGGTTCGTAGCAAACTTTGTTCTAATGAGGATTCTAGCAACATCAAGCTTATCATGTCTCTGAGTTTCTTCATCCACTTTGACAAACAACCCAATTCTTCCTGCTAAAAATTTGAAGAAATTATCTCCCCAAACATGACATGGTAGACCAAATATATTTACCCATGTCATCCTTTCACAGTCCACATCAGAAGGATCCTAAGGATGGATATCTGTAAACCATTTCTCAATCCATTCTTTATCACCATCGATCATCTTCTTAATATCACTTATAACCTCTTCTTCTAACAGCACCAGATTCGCTCCCAAAGGTATTGCTTTGATTTTGAAATATCCTTCCACATGTAAAGCTTCCTGAAATTCGTAAGATGCTCCCGGGTTCTCCATTACCCCCAACGAAAGCTTGCTGAAAACATTCTAAATCCTCTCCTTTAACATTGTACATGAGATGAGCAAAACTTGGTTTATCCCCCATAATCAACTTGTTAGAATATAACTGGTTCTGCCCTCCTTTTGTTATTTCCACAAATAACTTTCTGCCCTTCCAACACTCTTGATTGTTCTTATTCACTACTTCATGTTTCTTACTCCAAGTCTTGGACTCTAATCTTGGTCTCAGATCCTCATTGATATTCGCCCTATCTCCTCTTTGAAACCGAGGTGTATTTGCAAATATCTTTTTTCCATTAATGACAATATTGTCCAATTTAATGGCAAGAAGATGCTCATCTGACACCTGTTTAAATTTAACAAACCCAAACCTTTTCCCCCTTTTGTCAAGTCTTGCAGGAATGAACACTTCAAGAACCAAACCAAAGTCCTTGAATACATTAAACATATCCTTAGCCTCGAAAGAATCTGGAAATTCAGTGAAAAAGAACGAGCATGTTTCGCTTGAATCCTGCATTGTCACTTTGTTACCAATAGCTCTCCAGATTGATCTTCTCACAGAGATCTCCTTCTTTAGTTTTGACTTTCTAACTTGTTCCCAACCATTATCTTGATCAACCATCGAAGGCATAGAGAAACTCGATGGGCCAAGATAGACTGCGTCCAACCAGATTACAAAACGAAATAAACGCGCATATAACCAAAACTACTAACAAATATGAAACCACCTAAATGTGCATAACAGGTCAATGAACCAGTTAAAGGAAGACAACATTGTGTAAGAAGACCCAAAGGGAGGAAGGTCCCTAATCCGAAGATTAGGACTTTAAACCAAACCCTTAAAAGCCTAACAGTGTACTTCCAAAACTGATACGAAATCTTCAAAAAAACTCAGGACATGAACATGTTGTTAATGCACTTAATACATGGTGTTCAGACAAGATGAAGATGGATAAGTTTGTTGAAGATAAAAGAAAACACTGACCTTAACCTAGAGAGAAGGAAGAGCTTCTCTCTCTAGAATTTATTGAATACAACATTAAGAATTTTATAATTGGTTGAAACATCCAACCGATTTTTGGTAAGGATTGTTTGGGAATAAATTGTTCAAAGGACTAATCATTTGTTTGGGACGATTAGGTGTATCAGTCGGTATTTTGGATTGCTATGTACTATTATTAGTGATAGTTTCTGATTATAAAAAAAAATTTCTAACTATATTCTAAAAATAATTTTTTTTATTTGATTTCAAATAATAATAATAATAATAATAATAATAATAATAATAATTATTATTATTATTATTATTATTATTATTATTATTATTATTATTATTAGGCGGAAGAATTTATATAAAAGCACATATTGTATTCACAAATATTGCATCAAACCTAACTCTTGCCAAATAAAGAAAGTGATCAATTTACTTTAACACCTCTTCCTAATATGTCAGTCAGCAGAGCAACTACGGAAGAAGATGTTAGAGCAAAAATTCTTCTTTTGGATTTTCTCCACAACGTGAAACTCAAGTACGTCAAGTTAGTTTAAATAAATTGTTTAAACTTTTTATTTAAAAATATTATATTTATAAATAGCAATAATTTTTTTATCAATATATAAATTAAATTAAATATTGTCGACATTGATTAAATTATAAATCAAGTATGTTTAAAGAAGTTAAATAGTAAAGAATCAGAGGATATAAGAGTGAGTTAATCAATCATTACTTAAAAAAAAGAAAAGGTTAATAATGAAACAGTCACCATAAGCTTATAAAATCAACATGTTTCTCTCTAATAGAAATTTTATAAAAATAACATAAATAATCATAGCATAAAATCAAAACATAATAAAGTCACTTTATACTACCAGCACAATAAAAAAAATATAATAATAACAAAAAAAAATCATACAAAATTAAGAAACACTATTAAAAATAAATAATAATATAGATTTATCAAATTTGAAGTTATTGACCAAACAATTCTTTCATAATCTACCTAATCAAAAAATTCTCAGGAAGTCATAACAAATGTCTTAAATTAAAAAAAAAACATTTAATTCCACATTATAATTCACATTTTCATCAATAATGAATTAAATAACAATTTCTAAACTTATAAATAATAATTAATCCCATGTTAAATAAAAAATATATAAAAACTCTTTATCCCACGTTTCAATTATTTAATAAAATAAAATATTTAAAAATAACCCCACACCCCATGTTTTTATTTACATAATTAAATTAAAAATAAAATATAAAACCGAAACTTCTCCATTGATTAATCCATTTTTGTTTTTAAATATCATTACTTGAATTAGGAAAATATTATCTTAATTCATATCTTAATTTATAATATTATCAATATTATTATCTTGTAGTAATATTAATCCATGTCATTGATAGTATTTCATATTTGATAATAATGGTATCAACATTATTATGAAGTGATATTAAAGTTGGAAATGTATAAGTGACCTTATTTTGTTGGCTTAAATCATGTATAACCTTTGTTAATACCTTTATTCAATTTTTTTTCTAAAATGTTTTATTTGTATGCAATACTTTTTTTTTTATAAGTAAAATAATTATATCAACAGAGGTATTGGGAGTACCCCAACTCATTTACAAGCAGTATCCACTTAAAATTACATCAAGGCTAAGATATTAAAAACAAAGCCAAGGATTCATACACCAGTCATAGTAACTATACACACTAAGAGACTTGCTACTTTTGATAATCCACGACCAAGATAAACGCACAATTCTCTCAAACACACGCTCTGAGTCACCAATTTCATCATTAAAAAGAATTTGGTTCTTAGACAACCAAATACACCAACCTACAATGAACCACAAACTTTCCGCGTATGGTGATGGAACCTTCCCCTTTACCTTAACAATCCAAGCCCGCATATGACACTCAAAAGACGATTATGTTAATGTCAAGGTAATTAAAACCGGGCCGGATATTGAATTGGTATAGACTGGGATTTAAGGTTTAAAGGTTTGACCGAGTCGGACTGAGGGTCGGACCGTTATTGTATATGTTATATGATTTAGTACTAGTTTTTTATCATATAGATTGGTGACTTTTATTTCCTATAATTTCTTAACTAGAATCAGTTTGAGAAAGAGTTAAAAATGCTAGAATTTTGTATCTTATGTAAAATATATTAGATGATGCTTGATTTAGGTAAAAAAATATTAGAATTCTAGGCCTTATTATCAAGAAAATCCAAATTCTTAATGGATTAGAGTGAGGTCTTCAATTATAAGACCCATTTAGTTCAATAGTATTAAATTGGTTTTTTTTCCATCTTTTATTATATTTTTATTTTAAATAAATTAAAAAAAAGCTGAAAAAGTTTAAATCCGGTTCAACCCATGTAATTGGACGAACCCCCAGTTTTGACTGGTTTTCCTGGTTTCCACCCTGTTTTCAGGTTTTTGCCCCGGTTCCTTGACAGACCAGTTTAAAGGGTTTATTTGACCGGACATAGGGCCGGTTCCCGGTCTAACCGGTTGAACCGGCCGGTTCGATCCGGTTTTCATAACCTTGGTTAATGTAGAAACCTCAAACCACTAACAAACTTTGACCCAAATTGCCTTAGTTTTGATACAGTTAAAGAAGAGATGAGAAGAGTTTTTCGATTCGGCAAAGCAGAACATACCAACATGTTCGTGCACAATTAGATTCATACCACGAGTCACAAGATTCAACCTTATTGGTAATTTGTCCAGAAACAGATGCCACGTGAAAACTTGGACCTTGGTCGGGATCACCACCTTCCAAATACTAGACAATAGATCCTTGTTTATCGCACTTACTCGCACATTATCAAACATCATCAACAGCCGTTCAAAGCAAGACTTAACTGTAAATGAACGTGTTTCGGTAAAGGGCCAGATTATGATATTTGCAGCCTCCTTGCAAGGTTGAATTCCAACCAACAGCTCCTGCAGGCGCTGAAGCTCATGCTGTAGAGGAAGATCATCAGATTGCACAGATAAGCCCAGTTGCCAAACCCAATTATCCTCCACCCGCTCCCCCAAATTTGATACCGTAGCAAGCTTGTTAACTACATTATTCCATAAGGCAGGGAACTCGCAGCACAGAGGGGAGTTTCCCAGCCACCTAGCCAACCAAAATAGCACTGAATTGCCTGCAAACAACCTATATGACAGCATACCTGCAATATTCATATTACCCACCAGCCTGTAAACATCAAAAAGGTCCGGCCACCACATGGATGACGTCGCCGTAGTGCAGGTAAGATTGTTATCGAAAATAAAAGTTACCATATTTTCCTTCAAGCAAACCTACCCAAAGCGCATCTCTTTCATTTAGGAATCACCACCACCATTTTGCTAATAACACCTTGTTGAACATGCCCAAGTCTTTGACACCTAAACCACCATCCTCCTTTGATTTACAAATAGTTTTCCAACTCACCCACACAATGCACCTTTTTTCTTGCGTTCCCGCTCATAGAAATTTCCTCTGTAAAGCCACCAGCACCTGCATAACTTTCTTTGGCAGTTTGTAGAATGATATGAAATGTACAGGGAGGTTTGATAATACCGAATTTATGAGAGCTATATGACCACCAATTAAAAGCCATTTTCTCTTCCATGAGGACAGATTTCACTTCAAGCAATTCACCACCAGACTCCAAAAGGAAATACGCCTATGGTTACCACCCACCATTAAACCAAGAAATTTGAACGGAAAACCATCAAGTTTGCAGCCAATGAAATGTATCATTGTTTTCCTAAATTAATCATCCGCCGAAATACCAAATAGAGAACTCTTCCTAATATTAATCTTCAAACCTGAAATCAATTCAAAGCCTACTAAGATTGATTTCATCGTCCACAAATTAGACCAGGATCCTTCCCCAATAAGAATCGTGTCATCCACATATTGTAGTAAGCTATAAGCCACACCATTATCTAATTTGAATTCTAGAAAAGCTCCTGCCGAAATTGCCCTTCTCACCAAAATAGCCAGACCTTCCGTAACTAATTTAAAAAGAAATAGTGACAAAGGTTCGCCTTGTCTAAGACGTATAGTTACCTTAAAGTCTTTTGTGGGACTACTGTTTACTAACACCAACATAAATTTATTCATAGCTGCACCTTCCATCCACCGCATCCATCTCGTACCGAACCCCATTGCCAGCATGATTTTTCTAAGGAAACACCATTCCACACAGTCGTAGGCTTTAGCGAAGTCCACCTTCAACAGTATACACTTTCTCTTCCTTCGTTTTGAATAATCGATAATCTCATTTAGGACCAACACCCCATCCAAAGTTTTCCTACCATGTATGAAAGCCGTTTGCGAGCTAGAAATCAATTTGCCCAGGCCGTTGCATAGAATTCTTGAATGCACAAAATTACATCTTTGCCAAGGATCTCCCAACACTGTTTTAGGAACTCAACATTAAACTCGTCGGGACCCGGACTCCTCTCCCCACCTGAATCAAAGATGACCTTCTTAATTTCTTCATCTCCAAATTTTTCCTCTAGTATCCTACAATCTTGTTCAGACAAACATGGCAAGTCAGTAAGCACGAGATCTGACCTAGATGCTTCTTTAGATTGAAAATTTGCTTCAAAATGCTCCTTGATCGCATTCTTCACAGCATGAAATTATGTGACAATCCCATCCCTTGATTTAACAGTGGCTATCATATTCCTGCTAGACCTATTTTTTATGGCAGCATGAAAAAACATGGAATTCTGGTCACCAAATTGCAACCACCTAACCTTTGATTTCTGGTGCAAGATACTGTCTCTGATACGAGACTGTTTCCAAAATTCATCTTGAGCTTCACTTCTTCTCTTCAGCTCACTGTCTGCTATCCAACCCTGAGCAGCCGCTATTTTATCTTCAATTTCATTAATAGTGTTCACCTCCCTATCAACATTACGATTAAGCACTCCAAAAATAGATTTATTCCACCAACATATTTTATCCATTAACAAATGTAATTTCGTTGTAAGTTGAAATGTCGCACTTCCTTCCACAACATATGAGTTCCATTCATCTTTTACAAATGATAGGAATTAGGGATGATCGAACCAACAATTAAACACTTTGAAGGGTTTCAAACCCCAATTCAAATTCCTTGCTTTTAACCACACCTGCCTATGATCAGAGACATCTCGATTTCCAATAACTTGTGTAACTGTATTCCAATCCTTGATTAAGCCCTCAGAAATGAGAAATATGTCTAATATACTACAACAACTTTCATTTGAATTAAACCACGTGAACTTATTGCCAACTGTTGGTAAATCCACCAGGTTCATCATCTCTATGAATGCTCCAAAATCCCCCATCTCTCCTCTACCATAATCCCCCTACCACACCTTTCCTCTTTAGCCTTAACTGCATTAAAATCGCCACCCACTAACCACTCCCCAGATGGTAATTTGTTTTTCCATGTTAAAAGCTCAGACCACATTATCCATTTTTTCAGCCACAACACAAGATGAATAAACATTAATGAGATAACAATTTGTACCATTCCATATTAAGTTAACCCCCAAAAAGCCTTTACCGCGAAAGCTAAGAATAAAATAACCAAGATTCTTCCTCCAAATCGTCAAGATCCCTCCAGATTGACCCATCAACAAAGATGCAGACAAATCACAATCTCCCTTGCCCCCAAAGACTCTGAAATATAGCCTCCTCCATAGACTGGCACTTTGTTTCCTGGAAAAAACACACATCCGCACCTCCTTTAGAAATTGATTCTTTAAATCATCTCCATTTTGTGGAGGAATCACACCCTCGAATGTTGTAAGTAATACAATTCATAAAGACTGATTTTCCGCCCCCTTCTTGAAATGAGTAGAATTTGTTTCCATAGCTTCCATGTTTCTGATTATCCCCTCAAAAACCTCATCGTCCTTATCCCCTTCAATACCAAGCTACTTGATCGAATCCCAGACCTTCACAGGAACATCCTCGAATTGTCTCCTAATGTGAGAGTTGCTCTAATTCACATCAGAATCACCAATGGAATCACAACATAAGATTGAACCCCCGAGTATCTCGATTTAGAATTTCCATCCTCCAAACTGGTAGCAGGCAAACTATGATGCACCAAAACATTTGTTTGTTACCGTTGTTGCTGTGAATCAATATTGGTCAGCATGAGTGCAGAATAATACGATGGAGTAAAATGGATTTTGTCTTGGTCATAGATATCAAAGATAAGCTTCTTTTTCCTTGGTTTGACCAGGATTTCTTGTCCCCTTACAACCGGGTCAGAATAGGATATTGGATCAGAAATTGAAAGGGCCACCTCCCTAACATTAGGCCCGCACAATATAGGAATAATTGGGCCTAAGGCCCCACCCTCATCTAAATCCATCGCCTGGTTCACCAAGACTTTGGGATCCATCACCACTAACGCTGACTTACCACCAAAAGATGGATTAAACATGCATTTGGGCATTTCATCATTACCTCAATCCTCTCCATCACTTTGTAACATCAGCTTTTTGGAATGACCATCATGATTAGCACATGTAGCTGCAGTAGCAGATAAAGTCATTCTGTTGTTTTCCAAAATAACCTTTTCCACGCTACCTTTGTGTCTCCCCTTAGACTCGAGAATCACAGCTTTGAAGGACGTGTCATGTCCTTCCCCAAAAAAATATTTTTTTTATTTCACCATATTCTTCCTCCTCCGAGCTTCCCCATTCGTCGTTGTCGATGTCTGAGCTATCACTCTCCGACGACCTGCTCACTTTACTTGAATTCACCTCCCCAAGTCTTAATAGCCCATGTCCATCTTCTAACAATTTAATTCTATAAATGTTTCCATTTAGTTCAATATTGAAAATTTCATTCAAGTTAATAGCAAACTTGGTTTTAACAAGGAATCTGGCAACATCCAAACACACATGATTTTCTGTATCGTCATCTGAAGTCATATATATTCACCAACTCTTCCAGCAACAAACTTAAAGAATTTTGAGCACCAAACATGGCAGGGAAGCCCATAACATCTTATCTGGGTGAGTCTCTCATTGTCCACATCTTCTGGCGACCACAGATGAATGTTAGAGAACCACCGGGATACCTACGTCATCTCCTCCTTGACCAAGGTTGCTAACTCTCCAGATACCTCTTCCTTCAACCAGACATGCCGATGATCCGAAATATCCTTATCATCTACTTGTCGAGCCACCATCCCCTACTTAGACATAAGATCTTCAGATAAAAAAAACCTATCAATTCTATTCTTGCAACTCTCATTAGACTTAAACCATTTGAACTTGTTTCCTACGACAGGTACATCAACCAAGTCCATAGCATCAATGAATGTAGAGAAGTCTTCCATTTCTGAAGCAATATTTCTGCCCTTACCCTTCTATTCATCATTCGATTTTATAGCATTAAAGTTGCCTGCAACCAGCCACTCCCCATGAGGGAATCTTATTTTCACGTCAATTAGTTCTGACCACATCTTCCACTTATCTGCGATGTTGCACGGAGAATAGACATTGATTAATTAACAATTTAACCCTTTCCATTGGCCACTGATCCCCAGAAGTCCAATTCCTCTATAAATAAAATCTGGGGAAAAAGACTTTTTTCTCTAAATTAATAGTAAACCACCTGATTGGCCTATTGATGTTGATGCTAACCATTCCATCTCTCCATTACCCCAAATATTTTGAACACAAATTTCTCCCCTTTCTTAAATCTTCGTTTCCAGAATGAAGCATACACCAGCGTTTCCTTCAAATAGAATTTGGCACACCATCCTTCTCTTTATTGTGATCCACACCCTCTCACATTGTATGACATAAGATTCATGAAACCCTAATTTCAGCCCCTTTCTTCTCTTCAAAGATTTTCATATCCCTACCTTTCAATTCTCTTATAATTCTTTCAAACACTTCATCATCTTCTTCACCTTCAACACCCAATTCTCTAATTGATTGCCACACTTTCATAGGGACACCTTCAACCGAGTTTCAAATTCTCTTGTTGCCATGGTTAAAATCAGAGTCACTGATAGAATCGCAATACAGAATTGACTCACTAGAATAACACGATGATGCACCACCTTCCTTCGAAATATTATGATGACTACATGGTTCAAAATCAATAGCGATCATTTTTGGTTTCTAATAGATGGGATGATGTACCAAGGCAGAGAAATATGATGGAGAGAAAGGAATTTTGATACTTTCATAAATATCATTAATCAACTTAGTTTTCTTTGGCTTTAGACCAAAGGCATGCCCAATAGACCCAACCGCTATGCATTATATTGGATCAGAAACTTCATATTTGGGTCCAAAGTAGATGGGTAACACGCCACCTGGCCCTTCCTTGTTTCCAATGCCACTATAATCAGCGCCTCCTCCCGTCTCATTTCAAAGCCTATTATTTCATTATTGTCAGAGTTCGACAAACGTCCAAAAATTGTGTGAATACTTTTCTCAGTATCTTTGCCTCCAAAATGCAACATTTCATCTGCTATGTCCCTTCCATCTCGAGTTCCCAACCTTTCCCCCACTCCATCACCCTTATGCTCAGGCCCAGGTCTTTGAATCGCCGAATCTACACTCCCAAAGTTATTGGAATTATCACCTCAATTATTGCTACTACCTCAATATACATATATGTTCCCTATTCTTACCTTCTTCCGAGTCTTTAGAGGATTCTCACGCGTCGTTGTCGTCCTCTGAATCCGACATTTCCGATTTACTTACTGTTGAATGCCAAACATCTCTTATTTTGATCCATATTTCTTTGCATTTTTCAACTCATTTGTAATGTTTTAAGGGATTTATTCCATGTTTCCATGCTATTATTCAATTATGTTGAAAATAACTTTGTTTGCTTTGATATGTGTGTTATTATGCAGGATTTAGGCATAAAACATCAAAGATTAAGACACAAATGAATTGGCAAGGAAACCAAAGAAGAGAAGAGGAATAAGCATGTTCGTTGTGCGAACAATAGCGAGCACCCAGAGAATATTCGTTGTGCGAAGTTGCAATGAAGCCCCAGCGAACCATCCCAAATTTGAGGCAGTAAGAAAGGACCCTAAGTTCGTTGTGCAAACTTGTAGCGAAAAAGCTCGTTGGGCGAAGAAGTGTTCGCACTGCAAACTTAGATATTTTCTTTGAGGCGGTTTAATGGTTTAGAGGCACTTCAGGTGCCATAAAGTGGTCTTCGCTGGGCGAAGAAGGTGTTCGTTGGGCGAACTTGACAGATTTTGGAAGTACTATATATGTACTTTTCACACTTTTTTGGGATCATAACCCATTTTTCACCTAGAAACCTTATTTTCAGCATTTCTTCACCAAAGAGTGATATTTTGCAAATAGAAGCTGGATTCGCATCCAATATCGATTCTTCGATGTGGATGCTCATTCATCTTCTCTCATTACTTGTAAAGCAAGCTACCACAGTTATGAGTAGCTAATTTCCTTTGTATCAAAGGTAGAGGTAGTCTACCTTAGCTTTATGTATTTCTTTTGATTGACCTTGTATGTGAACAATTGATGATTAATGTATGATGAATATTTTTGTTCTTAATGATCCATTCTTGTAATACCCCGTATTTTATAAATGCTCTAGATAATATTAGTTGAGACTAATTGAGATCCAGTGTGCTCTGGGTATTTATCTGATAAGATAATTAGAGCAACTGATGAACTCAGAGCTGATCAGATTAATATTATCTAACTCTAAGGTTTTGCTAATTGGTGCATTTGAGCTAATTTGGACATTTAGGAGTGTTACTAACTTTGAGTATTTTCTTTATATCTTTTCTTTTCCATCATTTTATCCAAAGTTAGAAACATTTGGAGAAAGAGAAATTGGAGAGAAGGAAGAGGAAAGGAAAGAAAAGAAGAGAAAGTCCAAGAGCTCAAGATCAAGAATCATCCACAACTCTTCACCAATTCATCTCATCTTCATCATCATCATCTTCTAATCCAGGTGGGTTCTAGATAGAAGCTTTAGTTGTAGAATTCTTGAGTTTTCTAGATTTAGGTTAGATTTTGAGAAAAATGAACATTTTTGCAAATCAATGAAATCTAACGGTCGAAATGTGACGTTAATTGCTAGTATAGTCAAACCATGTATATGATCAATTGTTGATACTTATTTTGAGGTTTGGAACTGATTTGGTATGGTAAGGGTGAAATTTGAGACCCTTAAAACCATGGAAAACGCAGGAAAAGAATTCTGGTTCTGGTGCGATTCGCCAGGCAAATCAGAACTCAGGCGAATCAGGTCTCGCCACTGTCTCGCCTGGCGAAGTACTGGCGAAGGGGGATTCGCCAGGCGAAATCCTAAGTCGCCAGGCAAAAATCATGAGACAGAACATGTTTTGGCTACTAGAACTTTTGGGTTTTCTAGAATTTGGTTTCGCCACTGTCTCGCCAGGCAAAGTACTGGCGAAGAGGGATTCGCCAGGCGAAATCCTAAGTCGCCAGGCGAATCTGGCTGTTTCTCAATAATTTTCTTTTCTTCGAAAATCCGTAACTTTTGACTCGTTTGTCCAATTTAAGCGTTATTTATATCGATGTGAAGCTATGAAAGAGTCATATGCTGTGGAAAGTGAAAATATTATTTATGAGATAGAATTTATTCGATTGTGGTAATTAATCAGAATTATGTGGTTTATGAAAAAAGTAACTTTTGAAAATTAAAAGCTTCAAGTTGTGAGCTAGTGAGGAAAATATTAGTACAATAAAATGACTAGAGAATTGTGGGACAATGCTTACATCGATACTAGAAGTGTACCTATGATAAGCAGTTTAGTGGAGGTTCGAGGCTTGTTTTGTGAACTCCTCCGAATTAAACGTGTGTTATCCCCTAATAAATATGAGTGACCCGTGTCGAGATCCTCTGGTGTAGGATGGTCGGGGAAAGTATTTATTAGTTTTATCCCTTAATAAATATTAGTGACCCGTGTCGAGATCCTCTGGATGTAGGATGGCCGGGGGGAAGTATTTATTAAGTAAGTAGCTGTGACCCGTGTCGAGATCCTCTTATGTGGGATGGCCGGGGAAAGTTTCTTAGTAGGTGGTATTAGTGACCCGTGTCGAGATCCTCTTGTGTGGGATGGCTGGGGAAAATACCATTGGTAGATAATTAGTGACCCGTGTCGAGATCTTCTTGTGCGGGATGGCCGGGGAAAGTTATCTACGTTATGGATCCGCGAGCCGTGTTTAATCTCTTGGAGTGGGATGGCCGGGGAAAGATTCCCTAACTAGTTGTCGTTTTGTGTATTATGCGATGGGTTCTCTAGTCAGAAATGTTTGAACTCAAGGTCTAGTTCCTTTTCCCCCGACTTGAGTTAGGTTTGGGTTAGAACCTTGTAAAGCCGAGAGAATCCATAAGATAGAGAATTCACTGAGATTTGATGTATCTCACCCCACTATTGTTGAATATTTTCAGGTACTTCAGGTTCCGCAAAGGGTAAGGATAAGGCCGTGTGATTTTCCTTACTTGTCTGATGGCGTAGCTTCTGTTGGGGAGTTTTTTGAGATCGTTGTCGATCTAGTTCTTAGTATTTATCTTTGGAACATCTTGTATATATATTTATGCCATAGTTTTTTTTTTTTGTATTAGGTATTTTGGGCATGTATATGTATAATGTGTTTACTAGGGATTTATTGGTATTTCAGTACCAAACGTGGAATTCATGTATAATATATGCTTTGATGTATCTATTTATATATGGACGTTACAGTTGGTATCAGAGCAGGTCGTATCCTCGACCTAGCCATGAAATAGTATACGTATTTCTTTCTGTTTCATATGCGTTGTGTCGCCATTGATCTTAAGTGTTATATTTATGGTATTGAGCCTGATCAACTTAATCATATCTGTATGACCTTTAGGAACATGGTTGACGGACGCAGAAGCAATCGTGGTAGACCCCGCACTACTCCAGCTGGGACGAATCCGCCAGACGATGATGGGAATGCTCCTTTGTATCACTTTATGCAACAGATGCAGCAGCAACAGAATCAGTTTATGCAGCAAATGGTACAACAAATGAATGGAGGTATGCATCCTCAGGTGGTTATTCTAGAAGCTGTAGGTGGGACTTTCCTGGATTTCTTCCGCATGAATCCTCCGGAATTTCATGGCGGATTAGATCCTGTAAAGGCTCACGAATGGATAGCCGATATGGAAAGAATTTTCTTGATAGTGCACTGTAGTGAAGAGAATAAGTTAGTTTTTGCTTCGCATTCATTGAAGGGTCCTGCCATGAGGTGGTGGGAGAGTGCTTTGGCTCTTATGACTATTCAGGGTGTGCCCAAGGTCTGGGAACAATTCAAGGAAATTTTCATGGAGAAATATTTTCCAATCTCCTTGAGGACTTAGAAAGAATTTGAATTTCAACAGTTAAGACAGGGTAGTATGACTGTGCCAGTTATGCTGAAAAGTTTGAGGACATGGCTGCTTATTCTAGGCAGGCTATGTATGCTCCTGATGAACGGTGGAAAATATATCACTTTCTGTTTGGACTAAAAGCTGAAATTTCTCATAGTGTATCTCAGAGGGAGTTCACTACTTATGCAGAAGTTCTAAGGCAATGCTATGTGGCTGAGCGTAGTTTGAAGAAAGTGCAAGCTAAAATTGTTGCAAGTAGGGTGAATCAGGGTGATCGTGGGAGAATGAGTCAACAGTTTGGGCCAAGATCACAAGCTTTCAAAGGAAAGCAGGTTGCTAGACCCAATGTTATTCCTCTATGTAGGGTGTGCAACAAATGTCATTTTGGGAAGTGTGCCGATGGAAGTGTTAGGTGTTATCATTGTAATGAAATGGGACATATGGATAGAGTGTGTCCTTAGAATAGAAACCAAGTGCAAGGAAGGAATACCGAACGGGTTTATACATTGGATGCAAGGAAGACGAAAAGTGACAAATCTTTGATTGCGGGTACGTGTTTCGTAAACGGGCATCCTTGTTTTGTTTTATTTGATTGTGGAGCAACACATTATTTTATGTCAATGCGATGTATGAAGCGACTTGGGTTGAAAGCTATTCCTTTATCTCCTCCTATGGTGGTCACTACCGCCATGGATGAAATGGTTAAGACACCGTTGATGTGTGAAAACTGTGTTTTGTCTATGAATGATAGAGTTTTTCAGATTGACCTTATCTGTTTACCGCTTAAGAAAGTTGATGTCGTTTTGGGGATGGATTGGCTTTCTGCTAATTCGGTGTTTATTGGGTGTGAGGAAAAGCTAATCATCATTCCATCTTCTGAGGCTACCCCAAAGGATGTGTTAACAACTATTTTAGAAGGTACGGCGGGAATGATAAATTTCTTGTTTGAGAAGGAGAAATCTGTTTTACCGGTTCTTACTAAGGAGGGGAGTAGTGACTAACAAGTGCTGAGTATTCCTATAGTCTGTGAGTTTCCCGAAGTTTTTCCTGAGGACGTTACTTCTCTTCCTCCGGAGAGAGAAGTTGAGTTCTCTATTGACCTGGTACCGGGAACGGCTCCTATATCCGTTTCTCTTTATCAGATGGCACCGCTAGAATTAAGAGAATTAAAGGACCAATTGGAGGACTTGATGGCTAAGCATTTTGTTAGACCTAGCGTTTCACCGTGGGTAGCTCCAACTTTGTTGGTAAAGAACAGTGGAATGCATCTGTGCATTGATTACCGTAAGTTGAATAAAGTCACCATAAAAAAAGTACCCATTACCTAGGATAGACGACCGGTTGGATCAATTGAAGGGAGCCTGTGTGTTCTCGAAGATTGATTTACGGTCGGGTTATCATCAGATTCGAGTGAAGAGTTTCGATGTACCTAAGACTGCATTTAGGACCCGTTACGGCCATTATGAATTCTTAGTGATGCCTTTTGGTGTGACTAATGCTCAAGCTGTTTTTATGGATTACATGAACCGTATATTTCAAGCTTACTTAGACCAATTTGTCGTAATCTTCATTGACGACTGTTGTGGTGAAAATCGGATAACAAGCTATTACTTAACTTGCATCATTTTCTTTTACAACCGACTTTGATTTATCCAAAGGAAAGGTTCAAGATCGTTAGAAAAACCTAAAGGGGGAGATCTAAGGTTCGGGGGTTGGTTACGCCTAGGGAAGGTATTAGCACCCTAAACCTGCATAGTACTCTACGGGAACCTCTTGCTAATGTTTATGTTGTATTATGTTTGCTTGCTAAAGATTCTATGCTAAAGTTTGAAACCCTAGGGGTTAGTTTCTAAGTATACTCGACAAGGCATCGCACCTTGCGCCTACGTATCCTCGGGAGTAGAATCAGAGTATGCGTAGTTCTACTAAGTAATGAACTTTTGACTATGGTCAAAGTTCACAGGGGAGAATGAGTACAAGCTCATTCTAGAGTTCAAGGACTCTCTAAATCTAAGTTATAATGGTCCTGTGTTGAAGTTTTAGTCAATAGGGAAAGTGAATATTCATTAGGATGAATATCACCAAGAGTGTAAGAACTCTCTCCTAAGGCTAGTTATAACTTATTGGCTCTTAGGAGGCCAAAAGTGAAAGTCATCTCCTAGGAGGCTACTAGGGTAATATAGGGGCTATGACTTTAAGAGTCAATATAGTTCACCGTTATTTGGAATAGGGGGAAAAGATAACCGTTATAAAGATACTAAAAGATAACAAGTTAACAATTCTAATAAGATGATGCAAAATAGACATGAATAAGATGATATGAAATAAAATAGAAAAAGTCTCGTCTTAATCATGATTTAATCGAGAAATCGATAATCAATGATTCTTGACTTTCATCGACTAAATAGTAAAGAAACTGAAATAGAAGAAAGTGGTCTCGTGTTGATCAAAGTTTTGTCAACTCAATGAAATCAACCAAACCAAGAGGTTTGTTATGTCATCGACCAAAATAAAGAAAGTGGAATCGAAATGAAAAATAAAATCGGTCTCGTCTGAATCAAGATTTAATCGAGAAATCGATAATCTTATATTTTTAACTTTCATCGACCCACAAAATAAATAAAAAGTGGCCTCACATTTATCAAGACTTTATTGACTTGAGATGATCAAAGTCAAGATTTGTGTAACGTCATCGGCCTAAATAAAGATTATGAAATAAAAATAAGGTTGATCTCGTCTTAATCAAGATTTAAATCGGGAAATCGATAATCTTGACATTTGACTTTCGTCGACCCAAACAGAATCGGAATAAAAATCAAGTTGGTCTCGTTTAAATCAAGATTTAATCGACAAATCGATAATCTTAGATTTTTAACTTTCATCGACCAAAATAAAATCGGAATAAAAGCAAGTTGGTCTCGTTAAATCAAGATTCAATCGACAAATCGATAATCTTAGATTTTTAACTTTCATCGACCAATAAAAATAAATAAAAAGTGGCCTCCTACAAATCTAGACTTTTAGTGGTTTAGAATAAATCAACAAGTCATGATTTTTTTGAATGTCATTGGCCTAAAAATCGAAATAAAATCGATATGAAATTGAAAACACAAGGCAAAATGGGAGTGAGAATCAATTTGAAAGAAAATATGAAATAAGCAAGTAATTCTAAACATATAAAGAAAAGAAAATACTAAAGAAGGTGGTAAAAACATTTTTAACGAAAATAAAAGAAAAGGGGGTGGTTTATGAAACAGGATATGTGTGTGGATAGGAATGGAATCATGTGGGACTTAGGCCCATCATCCCCCTCCTAAAAACACAACACAGATAGATAAAAAACAAAGGGTGGGGGGCGTAGCAAGCTGCATCTGGGTGTGTTGAAATTATGGGCCTTAAGACCAATATCATGACACGGTCCAAACAGAGAATATATGGCATGCTTTGACCATAGCTTCACATTTCAAAACCAAACCACCACCATTAGTTCATAAAACAAAAACAAATCAAGTTGTTTTAAGATAACAGAGACACGACCATGGCTATGGAGAAAGGAATAAAAAGAAAAACCACGATGAGCTCTCACACACAACGATTCAGAATCCTTTCCAGAAACGACAACAACAATACGGCCTGCGGTTCATTCGAACCCTCACTCGCTTTAAATTCAGATTGTTTTGCCGAATCGGGTTTGATTTCTATTCGATTTTCTCTCGTCTTCAACCGCTTGCGATTTTGATTACATGACTCGATTTTTCTTTCCTTCTCAATCTCTCCATTTCAGAATCTATGGTATGTGATTGGTTTCTATTTGGGTTATTGAATGGGATTGGAGAAGAAGATTGTTTGATGGTGGATTTACAGGTTAAGGGTTTGAAGTTTTGGGTCGGTGGAGTGTAGATCGGTTTTGATTCCATATGACTCACATGATGACGATGTAGGAAGGTCGAAAACGGCGGAAATGTTTGTGGGTGTGGATGTTGTCGCCGGTTTATGCATTGTTGTTGTACGAGGGTTTAGGTAATGAAGGGTTTGTTTGGAGGTTTATGGATTTGTTGTTTGAAAGAGTGTCTTAAAAGCGGGTTTTAGTTTTGGCTGTTAGGAAATGGTGATAATGAATTAAAGATGAAGCAGTGTTGAAGGTTGGAAACTGGCGGGTGGATCTGAAGAGTTGTTTAGGTGGTTTGATTTGGTTTCGAAGGAGCAATGATTGGGTATGTGTTAAAGGCTGATTGATGATGTTGTGCGTTGAAGGAGAAAGATAATGGTTTATGTTTTGAAGGTGAGTTCTCTATTCTGAATGTATTTTTACTCTCTGTTTTTGTTTGAACTCCCCTCTTTAGATGGATGCTTGTCCCCCCCTTTAAGACCTCTTGTTCCTCCTATTTAACTCCTTCCAATAGACTTGTTTCTTCAACTTTATTTGAATTTTTTATCGTTGGTGTCTTGTCACTTTCAGGCTGCAGAGGGAGCGTATTCGTACAAGCAGGTCATGGTTTTAGCCGTTGGCAAAGTTGTGTAGAAGCAAGTTGTAGCAGATGTGTTGTACTTTGTATTGGCTTGTAACATGGTATTGGACTGTATTGACAACCTCTTCAATTTGTTTTGGTTTTTTCATAATAATTCCTTGGACTTTATTGTATTTTGAATGGGCCCTTATGAGAACAATGGATTTGGACTTTGAATTTTTTCTTTTTATTGAATTTGTATTTTCTGTAAAACTAGTAAATTGACCAAACTAAATTAAAATTAAAGTAAAAAAACTGTAATGAAAGTTAAATTTAAAAAGAAAACAGAATTAAACTAAGTTAATCAAAATTAAACTAATTAAAATTAGACTAAAATTTAAAGTTAAAATTAAAATTAAAATTAAATTCAAAATTACAATTAATAAGCTAAGCTAATTAATAATAAAATTGGACTCAAAATAAATTAAATGAAAATTAATCTAATTAGGTCAAGACTAGAATAAAGGCTAAATAAAAATTGAAAATTAAATTGACAAATACACTAAAAACTTACAAATAAACTAAATTAAATTTGAACTAAGGTCAAATAAATTATATTTAAAAGAAGTTAAATGGAAATGAACTAAGACAAATTGTTCAAAAACTTAAAGTAAATAAATAAAATGACATGTCAAAATATGCAAAAGATCAAAGAATCTGAGGGTAAAATTTAGGGTACAACAGTTGCCCCTATTTAAATATCTTCACCGGATGACATGAGAGATGAAGATCTTCATGGAATCAAAGGTGAAAGATATTTAAATACAGATAACCGAAAATTTTGCCCTCAGATGCGCAGACATGCAATGCAACAAACATGATGCCAAGAAGATGCAAAGATCCAGATACAACGAGACACCAAAGGAAAAATAGGAAGCAAAAAGATGAGCTTCACTGGGGAAAGAGGAAGGTTAGCATCCATGAGAAACGCTCACTGGGGATACAGGCTAACCAATGCAAGAGACTCACCGGGGAGACTCCAAAGAAACACTGGGGAAAACCAAAAGACAATCTCCACTGGGGAAAGATCCGGGGAGATAGACTACTGGGAATAAAGCAACACACTCTTTCTGGGCATGCAACCAGAAAGAAAAACCTGATCACTGGGGATCTGTCCAAAAGAGATAAACAACCAAGCAAGGACTTCCCGGGGTTTTCTTATGCTGAAGAGTTCAAACGGGATCTTCAAGTAAAGCCAGAAAAGACAGAGACGAACTCTGCGCGCCAACTAGGAGTCTTATAAGGTTGAAGAAATTTGTTCCAAGAAGCTTAACTTAAAGCAAGTTTTCAAAAATCCAAGGTAAGGGTTCAATGTCTGACACGATTCGAACAAGAATGGTTTTAAAACAAGAAGACAATGCTTGACACGATTCAAACAAAGTCCAAGTTCAAGTTTGACACGATTCAAACGAGAACAGTTTTAAAACACAAGACAATGCTTGACACGATTCAAACAAAGTCCAAGTTCAAGTTTGACATGATTCAAACGAGAACAGTTTTAAAACGAGCAGACAATGCTTGACACGATTCAAACAAAGTCCAAGTTCAAGTTTGACACGATTCAAACAAGAACAGTTTTAAAATGAGCAGACAATGCTTGACACGATTCAAACAAAGTCCAAGTTTAAGTTTGACACAATTCAAACGAGAACAGTTTTAAAACACAAGACAATGCTTGACACGATTCAAACAAAGTCCAAGTTCAAGTTTGACACGTTCAAACAAGAACAGTTTTAAAACACAAGACAATGCTTGACATGATTCAAACAAAGTCCAAGTTCAAGTTTGACACGATTCAAACGAGAACAGTTTTACAAAATCTTTAATGCTAAACTTCTTGGGGAACAACAAAAGGTTTAAAGATTTAAATCTGGTGCGCAAAGGTTAAGACCGAACAAGCATGACACAAAGCAAACCGGGAATGCCTTTACTTCACTAGGGAAATAATGACAGACACCAATAAAAGATCACAAGCAAAACAGAGCATAAAGATGCGAAGATGCTAGGGTATGATGCATATGCTTAGCTATATGCTAGAAATGACGCGAACGACGCAAAACAGGAAAGAAGAAAGGATAATACAAGCCAACACCCTGAAACCCAAACATCAAGGATAACCGGGGCAATCTTCTTTTCACTGGAGATGGCAAATCCAAGCCAAAGATACAGTATTACTAACTCTTCCTGTACCAACTTGATTCCATAAAACATCTTGATACTAGAGTAAAACTTAGTTCATCTTTGTGTTTTCTTAAAACTTTTCCGCTTCCAAGAATCAGATGAAAATGACGAAGTTATTGTATTCAAAGACCAATAACAACTCTAGTGACTAAGAATTTTGTCGTCTAACAGCTGACTTCTCTGGGGACTCCTGCATAAAGAGCTGGGGTCTGGTACTCAAAGGTGAAAACCAAAGCATAAGCCTAGCTTAGACAAATGTTTTGGATATGTTGGGAAAGTTCTTCTTCTTTATTGGGGAAATAAATCCATTGGGAATTTGTCAAAATCAGCTGATGTAGCAACTTGATGGGGAGCTAACAAAGTAATTATGCATTCCACTGGCATAACTACCATCTTCAAATCTTATCTGCCCCAGGCTAGACGGTCTATACGATAACAAGAGGATTTTATAGAAGAATTGGCATACAGGGTGTTTCAATATCTTCAAACTCTTGGAGAGATCTCGGCATAACTGCCCCAGATTAGGGGATGAATAATCAAAAGAATTTTACGGAAGGATTGAAATACCAGATGCTTCAATATCTTCCAACTTGAATAATCAAAAGAATTTTACGGAAGGATTGAAATACCAGATGCTTCAATATCTTCCAACTTGAATAATCAAAAGAATTTTATGAAAGGATTGAGATACCAGATGCTTCAATATCTTCCAACTTGAATAATCAAAAGAATTTTACAGAAGGATTGAAATACCAGATGCTTCAATATCTTCCAACTTGAATAATCAAAAGAATTTTACGGAAGGATTGAAATACCAGATGCTTCAATATCTTCCAACTTGAATAATCAAAAGAATTTTACGGAAGGATTGAAATACCAGATGCTTCAATATCTTCCAACTTTTGAATCTTGACGTAGCTGTTTTTGTTCAGTTATACTCGAGATACTCGAACTGTAGTAGAAATTACTGGGGAACGGATTTGCCCCTGCTGATGGGTTACTGAAGTCAAAACTTGTCATAAGATGATCTCAAGAATATTTGCCCCAATATTCTGAATTTGCAGGATTCTGCCTCTGATTTGTCAACTCACACTTGGTTTCCCCTGACTGAGTCAAATTTCCTTTATCAAGTTCAATTCCTTGACTGACCGTGTTTGTTGGGATTCCTTGATATCGAATGGTATTGCAAACAAGTGTTGTTCATTAAAATTGGAAAAATTTAATGCAAAGTTTAATGCAAAGTTTGAAAACAAAGCTTTGATAAAAAAACGCACAGTGAAATGATTAAATAGTCAAAAACAAAGGTGGGTCTAGTCATTAAGGAAGTGACCAACACACACGAGTAACAAAGATTATTAGGAGTCAGGTTACTCAACCTTGCTGTAGTATGCTTTTCAAAACAACCTTACCTCAATTAGGTCTTTTAGGGGTTGTAATGTGGCCTGGTTCACGGTTTTATGAAACAAAGGATGAATCCAATCCTACGCTCAGTTAACTCAAAATATACATTCAAATCTCCAAAAGTGGGAAGTTACTTGATTTGAAAGCTGACTGGCGCCTTATATGAAGCGCTCGTGTTTGAATGCATAACCAAGTTAAACTGAGAACTATCCTGCCCCCAAGGTTGAGATTTAAGGTTTTTTTTTGTTTTTGAGTAAGGAAAGAAAACTCCTACTTCTAGGCTCGAAGGGTTTAACAAGGGATTATCATCCTTACTTCTCCAATGTTTAGGAAATGTGAAACAATGCCTTACATCCTCGGCGAGGTTAATTTGAAAGTATACCACAACAATTATGAACATGAGGTTTTCAACATCCTCCCCAATCTTTGCTTTAACAAAAGTTTGAAAAAGGGGTGAAAAATATATATATTTTTTGCTTTTATGAAAATAAAAGTAAATGAGTGAAACGAATGGATTATTTCATTAATGTTGCCAATTTAAAGGTACAACAAAGCTCATATGCAATTATCAATACAATTAAAGGAAATAGAACTGAAATACAAAACACAGCCAACCAAATATTTCAGTTTCCGGGTCCGAACGGAAAAAAAGTCTTCACCACCAATCACTTGTTCCTTGTGGTATCGAACTTTGAGAGGCCTTGCAGGTCCTTTACCTTTTGCTTCAGAAGTTGAGGTACCAGCGTCTGAAGTATCTTCCTGAGGTTTTAGTTTTTTTAGCAGGCTCATAAGCTTTTCTTCGAATTCCTTGCATTCTTCAATGGGATGCCCGATGGTCCCAGTGCGAAATTTGCATTCAGTCTTTGGGCGGTCTTCTTCGAAGATTAAGTCCTTGTCATGGATCAGCTCTTGCACAAAATATTCTAAAGCTCGGCAATTGTCCAAATCATGCCCTTCAGCTCCCTTATGGAATTCACAGGTTAGGTTGGGATCATACCAAGATCCCTGGAAAGGTGTGAGAAGTCGTGGAATTACCAGCTTGTTTTGCATCAACAATGGGAAAAGTTTGCTTAACGGCACCGGGATAGGCTGGTGGTTAAATTGTCCTCTTTTGGCAGCATACTTCTTCTTATCTTGAGGAGAAACATACGTGGGAGGCTGAAAACCCCTTTTTGTACGCACCTGACAAAGATTACATTTGGATGCAGGAACAGGGCCAACTTTCAGCTGGCATGAGGCTTCTCCAAAAACAAATTCTGGACACGAGAGATCCTTAGGAGATGGCAAAGGATAGTTGATTTGAATGCCTTATGGTGTAAATGATAACTTCTCAGAATCAAGCAGCGTCTGAACCTGGCTTCTGAGTACCTTGCAATCCTCAGTTGAATGCCCCGGTGCCCCAGCGTGGTAGTCGCATCGGACGTTGGCATCAAAACCTAGTGGGTATGGAGGGATCACTGGCTCTAAATCCTTCGGTATTATCAATCCACTTTTGATCAAAACTGGCAAAAGCTGACTGTATACCATCGGCAACGGAGTGAAATTCCTCTCTGGTTCCCTTGATCTTTGTCGTCCACGCTGACGTGGCAAACGAGCGCTCTTGAAAGCTGGTCTGACGGGATGAATGCGATTCTCCTTTTTCAACAGAGTTTCCAGAACCCAATTCATCTGGCACTTGAGGATTCTGATCTCCTCTCTCATTTCCTCCTGGTACTCCCAAATTTCCTTCATCGTTGCTAGCGTGACCTTCATAGTTTCCAGAAACTGCCCCATTCCTCCTCGGAGTTCTCTCAATTCATGGTTGACTCTGTCCATTTCACAGTATTGTTCAGACATCCTTTGTCGAGTTTGGACTTGGGTATTGGCGTTTGGAAAATCAAGGTGACGGGTTCTGAAGAGAACGAGACGACATGAGGCGGGGAAGAACGCACATGCACATGCAAAGATGCAAAATGATATGCAATGCAAAGTTTCGTGGAATTCAGACATTTTTGCAACACATCGTGAAATATCAAAAGACCTCATTTTCATTAAATAGGGAACAGATTACAATAATTAATACACTTTGAGAGTCCATAAACAAAGAAGCTGAATAAAAGCCTAGACAGTCCTAAGGAGATTCTCCTAAGAGTCGTAGCTTGAGCCTTCTGTTTTCCTCCTCCATCTGATCTCTTTCTGCAACAAGGTTGTCGACGATCGTCTTCCAAGCTGTGGGCTGAATAGTAGAAGAACTTGGGCCTTCCTGAACCTTCCTCTTCTTGTAAGAGGCCAACTCGTCATCCTTGGCACGTAGTTGTTTTCGGAGTTCAAAGTTCTCCTCAATAACCACCTGATACTTAAGCCTCCATGCTTCTTCTGATCTTTGAGTCTGCCTCAGTGATATCTCCAACCCTTCTTCCCTTGTCATGAAGTACAAAACAGACTCTTCCTTCATGGGAATTGGTTATTCCCTCTTGTATGGCATCTTCAGTTCAATGGCTCTCTTACGGACCCATTGAAGATATGGCTCCAATGAAACACAGTTGGGTTTCCCCAAAGAGTTACTCCCTCTCTTACACCTACTACCCCAAGCCTTCAAAATCCCTTTGTTCTTCATTCTTATCATACTCTTCAAAATAAATTCCCTCCACATGGATGCTTAGAGGTTTATCCATCAAAGGGTACCCCAATTGGCGTCGCGCCAGCACCGGATTGTAACTAATTCCTCCTTTGATGCCAAGAAGTGGCATGTTGTTGTATTAGCCACAACTATCTGTTATTGAGATCTTGTCATATACCCGGTTGTACCATTCAATATCTGTGTGAGAAAGGGCCATAATCTTCTTAGACCACCATCCCTTCTTAGGATCCCAAAATGCATCTTCTTAGGCAAATGTGAAACAAACCATCTGTATCATACAAGGACACAGCAAATGATCTGTCCATTACTGTGGGCATTCCTTGTATGGATTGAATGATAGGCTTCAGTAAGTAAGGTAGGTACAGGATTTTGCTTCAGGAAAATCTTGATTGCATGTAAGTCCACGAAGTTGTCAATGTTCGGGAACAGGAAGAGTCCATAAATAAGCAGAGCAAAAACGGCTTCAAAGGCGTCCTTGTTGGAGTGTTTGGCGAAGTAGTGGGTTTTCCCAAATAAGAACTTAGCAGTTAATCCAAAAATTCCTCCCTTGGAGATTAAGTTGTTTTTTATGTTAACTAATTCCAAGTGAGTTTCCTTGGCTATCTCTTCTTCTTAGGGTCTCTGTCGAAAATGGGAAACGGAGAATCATCCTTAACAGGCAAACTAACTATATGAGAGTATTCTTCAAGTGTGGGCAAGAGCTGATAGTCGGGAAAAGTGAAGCAATGATACTTTGGGTCATAAAATTGGAGTAAAGTTGAGAGGAGTCCTTCATCAACATCTTTCTTCAATAATGTCCATAAATTCCCGTATCTGTCCTTGAATCCTTCGGGGTCTGTTAGCAAATCTCCCAATCTCCTTAGGTCATCCAATCTAGGACTCTTGAAAGTGTATTTTATTATTTTCTTTCTTGTTTCATCCATGATATCTCTGTGACATTTTACAAAAAGAGGTCTGAGCTCCATGAAACAGATATGCTAAGAATGCTTATGCTATATGGATGCAACAAACACAAACATATACAAACATAAGCACATAAAGGTTTAGGTTGAGAGCATGGAGTCAAGGTTCACCCTCCCATTGGTATGTACTATGGTTTCCACCTGCCGAACAAGGTTCTAAGAAGTTCCCAGAGTCGGCAACCCATCTTTCAGATTTTAATGATTTCCCAGATGACTTGGTAATAAATAAAATTCTCAAGAGGATCTCGTCTGAGTGTAGTATCACGTGACAACCAATTCAGAAATAGACTCCATCATGGTCACCGCACTACATCCTAAAAAGGCTTAGTGGGGTTTGGTAACTATGGTTCTCAATATCTCGGGCTCCTAGGTCGAGAGTAGCACGCTTTCACGAACGGATTCGTTCAACATAACTAGACTCTCAAGAGGGCCTCAACTGAGTGATGGTGTTCTCAATTCAACTTTTCAGGATTCGACTTCCTCAAAGCCTCCTTGAATACCATCGCCCTATCATAAGTGTATGCTCAAATCCGGGTATAGGATTTATCTCACCACTCAAGAACCAAGCCAAAGGATAAGCAAAGCATATATACAGGCAATAAAACAGATATACACAAATATATCAAGCAAGTATAAGTAAAACAAACATAACAAAGGTGGGCTTAACCCTAAAAAATAAAAGAAGTCCCCAGTGGAGTCGCCATTTCTGTTGCGGTGAAAATCGGATAACAAGCTATTACTTAACTTGCATCATTTTCTTTTACAACCGACTTTGATTTATCCAAAGGAAAGGTTCAAGATCATTAGAAAAACCTAAAGGGGGAAGATCTAAGGTTCGGGGGTTGGTTACGCCTAGGGAAGGTATTAGCACCCTAAACGTCCGTAGTACTCTACGGGAACCTCTTGCTAATGATTATGTTGTATTATGTTTGCTTGCTAAAGATTCTATGCTAAAGGTTGAAACCCTAGGGGTTAGTTTCTAAGTATACTCGACAAGGCATCGCACCTTGTGCCTACGTATCCTCGGGAGTAGAATCAGAGTATGCGTAGTTCTACTAAGTAATGAACTTTTGACTATGGTCAAAGTTCACAGGGGAGAATGAGTACAAGCTCATTCTAGAGTTCAAGAACTCTCTAAATCTAAGTTATAATGGTCCTGTGTTGAAGTTTTAGTCAATAGGGAAAGTGAATAATCATTAGGATGAATATCACCAAGAGTGTAAGAACTCTCTCCTAAGGCTAGTTATAACTTATTGGCTCTTAGGAGGCCAAAAAGTGAAAGTCATCTCCTAGGAGGCTACTAGGGTAATATAGGGGCTATGACTTTAAGAGTCAATATAGTTCACCTTCCTTTGGAATAGGGGGAAAAGATAACCGTTATAAAGATACTAAAAGATAACAAGTTAACAATTCTAATAAGATGATGCAAAATAGACATGAATAAGATGATATGAAATAAAATAGAAAAAGTCTCGTCTTAATCATGATTTAATCGAGAAATCGATAATCAATGATTCTTGACTTTCATCGACTAAATAGTAAAGAAACTGAAATAGAAGAAAGTGGTCTCGTGTTGATCAAAGTTTTGTCAACTCAATGAAATCAACCAAACCAAGAGGTTTGTTATGTCATTGACCAAAATAAAGAAAGTGGAATCGAAATGAAAAATAAAATCGGTCTCGTCTGAATCAAGATTTAATCGAGAAATCGATAATCTTATATTTTTAACTTTCATCGACCCACAAAATAAATAAAAAGTGGCCTCACATTTATCAAGACTTTATTAACTTGAGATGATCAAAGTCAAGATTTGTGTAACGTCATCGGCCTAAATAAAGATTATGAAATAAAAATAAGGTTGATCTCGTCTTAATCAAGATTTAAATCGGGAAATCGATAATCTTGACATTTGACTTTCGTCGACCCAAACAGAATCGGAATAAAAATCAAGTTGGTCTCGTTTAAATCAAGATTTAATCGACAAATCGATAATCTTAGATTTTTAACTTTCATCGACCAAAATAGAATCGGAATAAAAGTAAGTTGGTCTCGTTTAAATCAAGATTCAATCGACAAATCGATAATCTTAGATTTTTAACTTTCATCGACCAACAAAAATAAATAAAAAGTGGCCTCCTACAAATCTATACTTTTAGTGATTTAGAATAAATCAACAAGTCATGATTTTTTTGAATGTCATTGGCCTAAAAATCGAAATAAAATCAATATGAAATTGAAAACACAAGGCAAAATGGGAGTGAGAATTAATTTGAAAGAAAATATGAAATAAGCAAGTAATTCTAAACATATAACGAAAAGAAAATACTGAAGAAGGTGGTAAAAACATTTTTAACGAAAATAAAAGAAAAGGGGGTGGTTTATGAAACAAGATATGTGTGTGGATAGGAATGGAATCATGTGGGACTTAGGCCCATCATCCCCCTCCTAAAAACACAACACGGATAGATAAAAAACAAAGGGTGGGGGGCGTAGCAAGCTGCATCTGGGTGTGTTGAAATTATGGGCCTTAAGACCAATATCATGACACGGTCCAAATAGAGAATATATGGCACGCTTTGACCATAGCTTTACATTTCAAAACCAAACCACCGCCATTAGTTCATAAAACAAAAACAAAACAAGTTGTTTTGAGATAACAGAGACACGACCATGGCTATGGAGAAAGGAATAAAAAGAAAAACCACGATGAGCTCTCACACACAACGATTCAGAATCCTTTCTAGAAACGACAACAACAATACGGCCTGCGGTTCATTCGAACCCTCACTCGCTTTAGATTCAGATTGTTTCGCCGAATCGGGTTTGATTTCTATTCGATTTTCTCTCATCTTCAACCGCTTGCGATTTCGATTACATGACTCGATTTTTCTTTCCTTCTCAATCTCTCCATTTCAGACTCTATGGTATGTGATTGGTTTCTGTTTGGGTTATTGAATGGGATTGGAGAAGAAGATTGTTTGATGGTGGATTTACAGGTTGAGGGTTTGAAGTTTTGTGTCGGTGGAGGGTAGATCGGTTTCGATTCCATATGACTCACATGATGACGATGCAGGAAGGTCGAAAATGGTGGAAATGTTTGTGGGTGTGGATGTTGTCGCCGGTTTATGCGTTGTTGTTGTATGAGGGTTTAGGTAATGAAGGGTTTGTTTGGAGGTTTATGGATTTGTTGTTTGAAAGAGTGTCTTAAAAGCAGGTTTTAGTTTTGGCTGTTAGGAAATGGTGATAATGAATTGAAGATGAAGCAGTGTTGAAGGTCGGAAACTGGCGGGTGGATCTGAAGAGTTGTTTAGGTGGTTTGATTTGGTTTCGAAGGAGCAATGATTGGGTATGTGTTGAAGGCTGATTGATGATGTTGTGCGTTGAAGGAGAAAGATAATGGTTTATGTTTTGAAGGTGAGTTCTCTATTCTGAATGTATTTTTACTCTCTGTTTTTGTTTGAACTCCCCTCTTTCGATGGATGCTCGCCCCCCCCCCCCCCCCTTTAAGACCTCTTGTTCCTCCTATTTAACTCCTTCCAACAGACTTGTTTCTTCAACTTTATTTGAATTTTTTATCGTTGGTGTCTTGTCACTTTCAGGCTGCAGAGGGAGCGTATTCGTACAAGCAGGTCATGGTTTTAGCCGTTGGCAAAGTTGTGCAGAAGCAAGTTGTAGCAGATGTGTTGTACTTTGTATTGGCTTGTAACATGGTATTTGTAACATGGTATTGGACTGTATTGACAACCTCTTCAATTTGTTTTGGTTTCTTCGTAATAATTCCTTGGACTTTATTGTATTTTGAATGGGCCCTTATGAGAACAATGGATTTGGACTTTGAATTTTTTCTTTTTATTGAATTTGTATTTTCTGTAAAACTAGTAAATTGACCAAACTAAATTAAAATTGAAGTAAAAAAACTGTAATGTAAGTTAAATTTAAAAAGAAAACAGAATTAAACTAAGTTAATCAAAATTAAACTAATTAAGATTAGACTAAAATTTAAAGTTAAAATTAAAATTAAAATTAAATTCAAAATTACAATTAATAAGCTAAGCTAATTAATAATAAAATTGGACTCAAAATAAATTAAATGAAAATTAATCTAATTAGGTCAAGACTAGAATAAAGGCTAAATAAAAATTGAAAATTAAATTGACAAATACACTAAAAACTTACAAATAAACTAAATTAAATTTGAACTAAGGTCAAATAAATTATATTTAAAAGAATTTAAATGGAAATGAACTAAGACAAATTGTTCAAAAACTTAAAGTAAATAAATAAAATGACATGGCAAAATATGCAAAAGATCAAAGAATCTGAGGGTAAAATTTAGGGTACAACAACGACATTATTATTTGATCTCGTACTCCACAAGAGCACGGAGAACATCTGAGAATTTTCTTATCGGTATTGCAGGAGAAGCAACTTTTTGCTAAGTTAAGCAAGTGTGAGTTTTGGATGTTGGAAGTCAATTTTCTTGGGCATGTTATATCTCAAGGCGGTGTGGCAGTGGATTCGTCAAAGGTAGAAGCAGTGATTAATTGGGAGAGACCAAGGAATGCTTCGGAAGTTCGAAGTTTCTTGGGATTGACAGGTTACTATAGAAGGTTTATCAAAGGTTTTTCTCAATTGGCCTTACCAATGACAAAACTTACTCGAAAAGATTGTGCTTATGAGTGGGATTCAGGTTGTGAACAAAGTTTTATGAGATTGAAGGAAAGTTTGATGACGGCTCCTGTGTTAATCATTCCTGATCCTAACAACTCTTACGAAGTATTTTGCGATGCTTCTATGATGGGATTAGGAGGTGTTCTGATGCAAGGCGGTCAAGTGGTAGCCTATGCTTCTCGACAATTAAAAGTTCACGAGAAGAATTATCCAACTCATGATTTGGAACTAGCAGCGGTTGTGTTTGCACTGAAGGTGTGGCGCCATTATCTGTATGGCGTACGTTTTGAAATGTTTAGTGACCATAAAAGTTTGAAGTATTTATTTGACCAAAAGGAGTTGAATATGCGACAAAGAAGGTGGATGGAGTACTTAAAGGATTATGACTTAGAATTGAAGTATCATCCAGGAAAAGCAAATAAAGTAGCAGATGCATTAAGTCGGAAAATGGTTCATAGTGCCGAGTTGATGATATTGGAGTATGCCTTGTTGGAAAAGTTTAGAGATCTTAATCTCCAGTTTGTATGGACTCCAAATGGTGTAATGATGGGAAATTTGAATGTCAATTCTACTCTAGGAGAGGAGATTCAACAAGAACAAGTTTTAGAGGAGAAGTTTCAAGAGATGTCACTTCAACTGGGTTTTTCACGAGCAATGGATGGGATTGTCCTGTTTAACCGAAGGATTTGTGTTCCGAATGACGCGGTACTAAAAGGATAGATTTTAGATGAAGCTCATAAAGGTACTTTTACGATACATCCTGGTTCTTCAAAGATGTATCAGGACTTAAAGAAAGATTATTGGTGGTCCGGAATGAAAAAGGATATTGCGATATATGTGTCAGAATGTGCAGTGTGCCAACAGGTGAAGATTAAACACCAAAGACCGGGCGGTCTGTTGCAACCTTTAGAGATTCCAGTTTGGAAGTGGGATAGTATTTCTATGAATTTTGCAGTAGGTTTTGTGAGAGCAAGAATTGTCTCTACAAGTCGATCTATGTTTTGATGATAACAATACGTATTTGTGAAAGAACCATTTTATGTTCTAACGTGTGTTGTGTGCAGATCATAATTATAGAAAATATCAAATCCAACAAGCACCAGCCAGATGAGCGTAATTGATAATATGCGAAGTTACTATGTGTGACACAAGTCGCAAGAAGCAAGAACACTTCTGTATCTAATCGTGACCAGTTAGATCCAAGGATGCCGATATTGCTGATGCAATGCTCTTGTGGATGCTCTCTGAAAATGGTCGAGATTCTGAAGATTGTGAAGCTTTTGAAGAAGAGAACTGAAGTGCTGAAGACTCTCATGACTTGAAGTTCTGAAGTTTCGGAAGACTTGAAGAAGTAAAGGATAACGTGCTCAAAGACAAGTGCTGAAGTTCTGAAGACTGATTCCTAATGGACTTCTTCAAATAACTGAAGACTTGACGTATCAGATATCCTGCTAAGAAGACTCTACTCATGCTTCATCAATTAACCATCAGAAGCCTCTGAAGTTCAGAAGTCACATGTTACCGTTGTGAGTAACTGTACACGGCGCCCAAGAAAGATATATCCCGTCACTTCTCCCACAGAAAAAAGGAGATGTGTCAGTACAGCTAGTTATTACACAACGTCTCTTTTCCAACAGCCAACAGTATTTCAAACGGCTATATTTCTACTGGACTATTTAAAGGAAAGAGAATTCACTTTTGAATAATCGATTCCGTCCATGAAAGGCGAATTGATCAAAGTCATTGTGTGAAGATAGCAACAACGATGAGTTCTCGTTGTAACACTTAGAATATTCAAAGCTATCACCATTTACGCATGGCCATTATTGTTGAAGCTCAAAGATCATCATTCAACACAACAACAATGAATTGATACAAAAGCTGTTGATGAAGAAGACAACATTGAAGATCAGTCAAGTCATCAACTCACCTTCTCGTCAGTGCTACATTGAAGATCTGAAGCAAGGAGTTGTTGCTCAAATCTTGCTCACCCACGAAGACGAAGAAGAAGAAGATCTACAGGATGTCAACAACTGTCAAATCATTACACATCTCTGTAGTTTCTTAGAATAGGCAAGGAGCTGTTGCTCACATCTTGCTCGAACACTTGTGTGTTCTTTGTACTTAAACTTAGGAGCAATCTGCTTGTTAAGAAGCATCTTTGTAACCTCCTATATAACTAATTCTTGGTGAATTAGGATTCCTTGAGTGGTCAGTGTGACCGGAGACTCGAGAAGACAATGGCGAGATATCATTGTGGGAAAAGCCTGAAATATGGCCAGTAGCGTTATATTCATTGCGATGAATCCCTGAACGTCTAGCTGTGAAAGCCTAGCAGTAGATCTTGCGAGATTGGAACCTGCAGGTCAATGTTTGTTATATTCATTAAGTTGAATCCCTGAACGGTTCATTGTATGTTAGTCACAGTGTGGCTGTGCAAGTTATTAGTCACCGGCTGTTGCCCGTGCATGTGTAATCGAGATTGATTATAGTGGATTAAGTCCTTGTGTTCAAGGCGAAATCACCTGAGGAGGGTGGATTGGATTAGCCTTTGTGGTGAACCAGGATATATCATGTGTTCTTTACTCTTATGCTTAATGTCTTTACTTATCCTTCTACATAGAGTATCAGAACCCTACACAAGCAAGTCATAGCCTTGCAGCTTAATTCTGATGAGCTTCCGCACTGCAAGTTCTGAGGAGTGTAGTTCATGTTCAGACTCATGATGGTTCTTAAGCTTCATACCTATAGAGTCTGAATATAATTGCGCCAGTCAGAGTCTCTCAACAAACTCTGATGCTATCCTAAGAGCCTTTAATGGCAAGAACCTAAAAGTTGTTAAAAGAGTAAATACACAATTCAAACCCCCCTTTCTTGTGTCTTTCTCGCACCTTCAGGTTTACCCCGTACGCAAGGTGGTTATGATTCTATTTGGGTGATAGTGGATCAACTAACGAAATCTGCGCATTTCTTAGCCGTGAAGACTACTTACAAGGCAAGTCATTTTGCAAGGGTGTTTATTGCTGAAATTGTGAGATTGCACGGTGTTCCCTCTAGCATTGTGTCAGATAGAGATCCAAAGTTTACTTCGAGGTTTTGGAAGTCTTTTCAACAAGCTATGGGTACGAGGTTGAGTTTGAGCACATCGAATCATCCTCAGACGGATGGTCAGACTGAGCGAATAATACAAACGATGAAAGATATGTTGAGAGCTTGTGTGCTAGAGAGTAGAGGGAATTGGAAGGAACTTCTACCGTTGATTGAGTTTTCTTATAACAATAGTTACCATACGAGGATCGGTATGGCTCCTTATGAAGCATTGTATGGGAGAAAATGTAGAACACATTTGTGTTGGGTGGATGTTGGTGAAGATAGAATTTTGGGACCCGAAATTATTCAAGAGACTACAGAAAAGATCCAGATGATCCGCGAGAAAGTTAAGCAAGCACAAGATCGTCAAAAGAGTTATGCGGACAATCATATGAGACCTTTAGAATTTGAGGAAGGTGACCATGTGTTCTTGAAAGTTACTCCGAGATTGAGATTAAAAGGACCATTTAAGTCACGCAAGTTAAGTCTGAGATACGTGGGACCGTATCAAATCTGAGAAATGAGTGGTGAAGTCGCTTACAGATTAGCCTTACCACACTCTCTATCAGAGATGCATGATTTCTTTCATGTATCTCAGCTCCGAAAGTTTATTCCTGATCCTCTTCAGCCAGTTCTACCCGAGTCAGTGGAAATAGAAGCAGAGTCAACGTTTGAACCTCAACCGAGCCATATTGTGGGAAGAGAAACAAAGGTATTAAGGAACAAAGACAATCCTCTTGTTAAGGTGTAATGAGATGTAACGCATCCGGGTGATGCTACTTGGGAACTAGAATCGGAAATGCGGGATGCTTACCCTCATCTATTCAGGTAATCTTTAAATTTGAGGACGAATTTTTATTTAAGGAGGGGAGGATGTAATACCCCGTATTTTATAAACGCTCTGGATAATATTAGTTGAGACCAATTGAGATCCAGTGTGCTCTGGGTATTTATCTGATAAGATAATTAGAGCAACTGATGAACTCAGAGCTGATCAGATTAATATTATCTAACTCCAAGGTTTTGTTAATTGGTGAATTTGAGCTAATTTGGACATTTAGTAGTGTTACTAACTTTGAGTATTTTCTCTATATCTTTTCTTTTCCATCATTTTTTCCAAAGTTAGAAACATTTGGAGAAAGAGAAAGTGGAGAGAAGGAATAGGAAAGGAAAGAAAAGAAGAGAAAGTCCAAGAGCTCAAGATCAAGAATCATCCACAACTCTTCACTAATTCATATCATCTTCATCATCATCATCTTCTAATCCAGGTGGGTTCTAGATAGAAGCTTTAGTTGTAGAATTCTTGAGTTTTCTAGAGTTAGGTTAGATTTTGAGAAAAATGAACATTTTTGCAAATCAATGAAATCTAACGGTCGAAATGTGACGTTAATTGCGTAGTATAGTCAAACCATGTATATGATCAATTGTTGATACTTGTTTTGAGGTTTGGAACTGATTTGGTATGGTAAGGGTGAAATTTGAGACCCTTGGAACCATGGAAAACGCAGGAAAATAATTATGGTTCTGGTGCGATTAGTGACCCGTGCCGAGATCCTCTTATGTGGGATGGCCGGGGAAAGTACCATTGGTAGATAATTAGTGACCCGTGTCGAGATCTCCTTGTGCGGGATGGCCGAGGAAAGTTATCTACGTTAAGGATCCGTGACCTGTGTTTAATCTCTTGGAGTGGGATGGTCAGGGAAAGATTCCTTAACTAGTTGTCGTTTTGTGTATTATGCGATGGGTTCTCTAGTCAGAAATGTTTGAACTTAAGGTCTAGTTCCTTTTCCCCCGACTTGAGTTAGGTTTGGGTTAGAACCTTGTAAAGCCGAGAGAATCCATAAGATAGAGAACTCACTGAGATTTGATGTATCTCACCCCACTATCGTTGAATATTTTCAGGTACTTCAGGTTCCGCAAAGGGTAAGGATAAGGCCGTGTGATTTTCCTTACTTGTCTGATGGCGTAGCTTCCGTTGGGGAGTTTTTTTGAGATCGTTGTCGATCTAGTTCTTAGTATATATCTTTGGAACATCTTGTATATATATTTATGCCATAGTTTTTTTTGTATTAGGTATTTTGGGCATGTATATGTATAATATGTTTACTAGGGACTTATTGGTATTTCAGTACCAAACGTGGAATTCATGCATAATATATGCTTTGATGTATGTATTTATATATGGGTGTTACAATTCTTGTTTTGTAAAACTCTAGACATAGATTTTATGGAACTTGACCTAAAATATTCATCTATTAATTCATAGATTTGAGAGACCGACCTATGGTTGATATTTGCTTTATATTGAACTTAAAGCTTACTATATTGGTTGTTATATGGAGAGATCGTGTAGTGATGAATACATTATTTCTCACGACACCACTCTAGACATAGGCAGTATTGAGAGAATACGTGATGATATTAATCAGATCCGAGTTCACATGCAAGATTAAGAGAATACATATTAGTTAGGGTAGATAAAAACTACTTTGGATATACTTTGTTAATCAAACATCTAGAATTTAAAGCTTTGCTACTAAATCGTGGCAATATGAAACAAACTTTGAAAACCTTTTTCTTGAAACGGTAAACTATTGAACAACAAGCATCCCATATCAGAACAATCCCTATGAAGACGATAAAAAAAAAACCCTATATCTACAAACTAACACTTACCACCCTTACTTTCTTTCTCACCACATTTCGTTTAGGACCATGATAGTCTTCAACAAGCTTAATTATAAAAATCTTACTACCTCCGTTTTTTTATTATAAGTCGTTTTGGGGAAAAAAATTTGTACCACAATATAAGTCGCTTTATAATATCAATGAATCATTAATGTTATTTTTTTTATTATACCCTTAAATATTTATTATTCTCTATCTTTTCAATTATGTAAATTTGTGTTTCCAATACCATTAATAAAGGACAATTTTGTAAAATCATTCAAAATTTCTCTTTTCTAGGCTACAATTATTATATTTTTTAATATGTGTGAAAAGTAAAAAATGACTTATAATAAAAACAGAGGAAGTACTATTGATCTCTATGTTAAACACTTCATTAAGATTTATTAAACTTGTTTAATATTGAAAGAGAGTTAGTCTGCACTTCCATTTTTTTGGTTTCTGATAAATTATATTTCCATTGTATTATTTTTTATTTATCACAAAAAAATTAGTTGATGAGTCAGTCCTTTTCAACATAATTTTTATAATTTAAACATTTTTAAATTAAATAAAAAACTTGTTAGTTGAATTCAATAAAAGATTAGAAGTCTTAATAAAGAAAAAAATAATAAATGATTAGCCCGCCGATACAAATTCGGAGCATACTTCAAATGTAGTGCCAATAGGGATGGCAATTTGGCCCATCCCCAGTGGGTACCAGAAAATTACCTACAACGGGTAAGGTAAAAACTCGCAAAAATGGGTACGTGTACGGGTTCGGGTAATTACCCACTTAAATAAGCGGGGAAGGGTGCGGGAATGAGCACCTTAGTACACAACGCTACCCATACCCTGCCCATTGTCATCCCTAAGTGCCAAGATGTTCATTTATAAATTTTTCGTATTATTTTAAGAGAATAAATTATAATAAATTAATTTCAAAATATTTTACACAAATCAATTGTCTAATTACATTGTGTTATCATTAAAATTCAATTAAAATTTAATTAAAGAATATTTTAAAATCATTTTTTATTCAACATTGTCGTAATTATCGTCTTCTAGAGACAATTTAATTCATCCCTTATAATTCTTCTAGATAATCACCATTTTTATGCTTTTTGATATGTACTTCCATCTATCTCGTACAAGACTCTGGTAAGTATCATTATGACTAGGGCTGGACAAAACCCGAAAGTCCGTCAAAAACCGGCTCAACCGAGCGGGTATAATGTTATTGGGCGGGTTTAAATGGATGAATGGGTTACACGGGTCACTAATGCAGGTTTAATAGGGTTGGACTGGGCGGGTCCAGTTGAAGAAAACTAAACCGCCGGTTTTCGAACGAACCCGTAAAATTTAAGTTTAGTATAAGACACTTTTTGTCCTTCTCTCAAACCCTAATTCACTCTTCACTCCACATATTTTTCTTCCTCTCTCTCTCTACCTCTTTCTCTCTCTGGTCTCATTTGAAAGAGTGTGGGAACCTCAACTGTTGCCACCACCACCACCACAAACAATAGTCATCCACTAAATATCTCTTCAAATATGTATTACAACTCCTACGACTCTCACCATCGTCACCCTTCAACATCGTAGTTTACCTTCACAGTCACTACCACCCTTACTGTCAACACTTTCACGGCTACAAACAACATTCTTAATACTGAACTTTAAAGATAGATCTGGTCTATTGGAGACAATTTTTTCTTTCAACCATTCAATAAAAGGTTAGGTTATTTTATTTTCTATCTTCTGTGTAAGTTCCTTTTATGATGGTTTTTTGTTTTATTATGGTTGATTTTCAGAGTTTGTGTTTTAATTTTTTTTTTTTTTTTTTTGTGAATGATTTCTTGTCATGAACTCAGATCCGTCTAGCATGTTCCAGATCTACAAGGTTAGAGTTGTTTTTAGTTGATTTTTTTTTGTTGTTATTTTCAGTTTTATATTTAATAATTTTTCTAACTTGTTCTTGTTTTTATTTATGATTTATTCTTATGTATTGGTATACCAAATCTGCAAGTTAGATCTGCAAGGTAAAATGATTTATTCTTATCTATAAATATGTGAAAACCCATTTACCAGATTTTGTGAAATGAATATAGCTATATACATGTACATTTTCAAACTTTTTCAGATATAAAATTATCAAAGTTATCCATTTATGTTTGTCTAATATGCATTAGATATATTAAAATATTCTGTTGAAACTAGTGTCTTATTGGTGATTTTATGGTTTTATGGAATTAGCTGGTATGCATTCTTTGACCAAATTGATTGTTGCGTATTTATTTTTTTATATGAATTTATATGTTTTCTGACTAAAGGTTTTTTGATTATATTGATTGTGGTTATTTTTTTTATAATTGTACTTTTTTAAATAATATTTGTTAATATTTATTAATGTTGAAATTTCAGGCTTGATGTTGATCACTCATTGAAGAACTAAAGAATGCACTTATTTTGCGAATATTTTATTTTAATTGTACTGATATTTTCTTGGTTGTAAAAAGACATACACTTAAAGAGAATTGTTGTTATTACTTTTTTATATATTAAATAGTTTTAAGTATATATTAAATTTTCAATGTCCTTTGATTTGGGTCTTTAATTTTTGCTGATCAGGGATAATGGACTAAGATGTATATAGTCATATTTAAAATAAAATATTTTGTAATAATTTAGTTTAAAATGTAACAGCTAAAAATATTTTTAAAAAACTAACAATTTTATTGGGCTTAAAGTTTTATAAGACCCAATAACCCGAAATAATCTTCCGAATGTACCCGCAACCCGTTTAAACCCAACCTGATAAAACCGTTCAAAAATTTGGGCGAAATTGGGCATGTTAGCTCAATCCGCGGTTTGGGCTGGGTGGTGATATTGGGCCCGAACCCGCCCAGCCCGGCCCGTTGTCCACCCCTAATTATGACCATCATATTAATATTTTGTTACAACATTTGGATCTCACAACTTCATTTCTTGTCACAATCTAAAAGATTGTTGAATCATTCTTCCATTTTTTTATCTCTCATTCTAATGACGAGTTTTGAAGTTTGAATCCTTTTATTTTCTGAGTTGAAATTGTGAATTTCTACAATAAATGATATATGAAATATTTAAATCGAGTCTCTCAAAATCATATCATTATTTTACTTTACGCTTAAAAAAATTATTTCTAAAATATAATTAATTTAATTTTAAAATATATATATATATATATATATATATATATATATATATATATATAATCATCCTCCAACATAATTAATCATATTCTTAAAATAGTTTTTTATTTGATTCCAAATAATAATAATAATATTTTGAAATAATAATAGCAATATTGGCGGCATAATCTATGCGTATTCTCTTTACAAATTTATTTACCAAAAAGTTAATTAACGATTTTCATAATTGTTAGCTTCATTGAAACAAAGTCATCAATATTCTTCTACTTTAAATATTAGTAAAATACTCGTGTCTACACACAGGTATTGGAACGGTACGTGCATTTATTTTTAAAATGTAATATAAATAAAATAAAAGACAAAATTATTTAACAAGGTTTTTTTGTTATTTTAAAAAGAGATCATAAATCCGTATCTATAATTTTTTTCATATAGAAAAATATAGGTTTAATGGTAGTACATTGTTAGTGTAAGACAGTTTTACACTTACAATCAATCAAAATGTTTACAATTGCCATTTAATATCAGTATTTTTAAAATAAAAATATGTTTTAAAATTTAAATCAACAATATATAAATCAACAATACATATTTTTTGATAGTGTAATATATTTTAGACTGTCAGTACATTTTTTTTCTCTAAAAATATTTAAATCAACAATATATATTTTTTTTATAGAAATATTATTTTTGTTTTGGTATTATTTACTAAAATAATTGAGTCAATCGTCAAGTTTTTCTGATTATTATTCAATTTTTTTATCAATATTTTATTTTCCCGGTTATATATAATTCGTATATTATGAGGAAATAAAATTTATTAAATTTTTTTAATATATATTATTTTTCTAATAGATTTTTAATAATATTAACAATAATAAAACTATGAAATTGACAAATAAAAATTATATATTAAGTCATTAAATTATTCGAGACAACAATATATTTTTATCCTGTATATAAATATATAATTTTATTTTTGATATTATTTATAAAAAGATTTGAATCAATAGTAAATTTATTTTCGTTTATAAAAATAACACCAATTAAAATTTGAATTAATAATAATTTTACCATTTTATATATTTTAATTAATAATTTTATTTTCCCATTTCATATAATTTTTACAAAAAATAAAAAATCAAATTTATTAAAATTTTATTGTATTTAATTGCCTATAACAATCAAAATTTATTATAATATAGACCTTTTCTAAATATACCAAATAGTGAGAGGAAAGATAGTTTGGATTTAGAAAAATCAGTAAGATTTATAAATTAATTATTTAGTGTTTAGTGGTCTATTTACTCTAGTCAAGTTTGTTTATAGTCTGTTTGGTTCAACGGAGGGAGGGGGAGGGGAGGGAATTTAATATAGGGGAGGGGAAGTGAGGGGAGGGAAGGGAAGGTATTTTAACTAAATATATGTTTGGTTCAAAGAAGGGGAGGGGAGGGGAGAGAATGTGTAATGCCCTGTATAATATATATCTAGAATAATACCATACATGCATTTTATTTGGTACTGACACATCAAAAGTGCCTAATGGCATAGTGTAGCGAGTGATTTTTGGATGTGGTTGCGAAGCACAATCGCTCTGGTACTACAGCTCGATTCATTTTTTATCCTATTAAAGCTGATTAAGGAAGGGAAATAGATGTCTCCAACTAACCCTGCTTGCATACTGAGTTTGAACAGCGACCTGTTAGGTTACAGATGCTACAAAGATTCGGGGGTTTCTCTTAGGTTATTTCTCCTGATTGACACATGATGTTAGGACTAATGCTTTTGAATTACTGCTTTTGATTGACGGAGATATGGGATTTGGTTTTTTTGTTGATTGCGCTCGCTAAGATCTTTTCTTTCGATCTTATGCCTACGTATTCCCGTTTACCGAAACAAGGAAATCAGAGCGTTCGTAGTTCCTCCTATTCTATGGGAGGAAATGGTTGTTTTGGTGTCTTGTTCAAAGCCCAAGACGTGAAGCGAAAGATAGTTTGTATCTTGTTCAAAGCCCAAGATGTGAAGCTGAAAGGTCTATTTGTGTCTTGTTCAAAGCCCAAGACGTGAAGCTGAAAGACCTCGACTTTAGAGAGAATTTGTCATCTCTAAAGAGGGGAGAAGGAGAATTACTTTAACTAGGATACGCGGATCCGAGCAATGCCATAATTTCCGAAGAAAGGGTTTTAACCTGAAGGAGAAGACTTTAACTCAGTGTAGAGCAATGCCATCTTTCCTTAGGGATTTCTCATGCTAAAAGAGGGACAGTGGCGTGGATGTAGATGATCCAGAGGCTTGCCGCTTACAGCGATTAGATGAAGGGAAAGGAGTTGTTGATGTTTGTGTACTGTGAACGAGGCACAACTTTGATGCTAAAAGGTTAATTGGATTAACCAGTGGTTTTCTTATACGAAGCCTAAGAGGAGGCTAATTTCCGCTAGGAAAATCATTATACAAAGCCTAAGAGGAGGCTATTTTGTGTCTCGTACAAAGCCCGAGAGAGAGGCTAAAATGGTTCGACCCAGTGGGGCATATCGTTATACAAAGCCTAAGAGGAGGCTAGCAAAGAGTTGACTCAGTTGGAGAATCTTTTTGTATCTCGTATAAAGCCCGAGATGGAGGCTATTTGACTCAACAAGAGAGTTTTTGTATCTCGTACAAAGCCCGAGATGGAGGCGAAAGGGGGATTGACTCAACGAGGGAGTCTCTTATGTGTCTCGTACGAAGCCCGAGAGAGAGGCGAAAAGGTTGTTTGACTCCACTGGGGAGAATTTTGGTATCTCGTACGAAGCCCGAGATGGAGGCTATTGTAATTGTTTCAGTTGAGTGACAGATCCAATATACTGATTTTAAAAGAGAAAATCAGTTCTTATATGAGCATCACTGTACTCAGGGATTTGATTTGAGGATCAGGGATATTTCCGGGAAATCCAAAGGGTATCGAGACTGTCCGAGTCTGCGGGTTTCCTTCCTATTTAACGAAGGGTGCTTGAGAATGTCTTTGAGACTCAAGGAAGTTAGACTGTCCGTGTCTAGAGTTTTATCTTTTGTACTATGCTATGAGAAACAGTAGTAGACTCTATGAAAGGACTGTTCTATGGAGATGACTAAGTTCTGTTCCTATGCCTCTAGGAGGTCGTCGGGACAATTTGTACGAAGCCCAAGAGGAGGCTGGAAACTTTTAAGAAGCCGACGGGTCCTTGTATGAAGCCCAAGAGGAGGCTATCATTCCCGGAGGAAGAGATCATTATACGAAGCCTAAGAGGAGGCTGTGAATACTTCTAAGAAGTCGTAGGGTCCTTGAATAATGCCCAAGAGGAGGCCGATGCTTTTAAGAAGCCCGTGGGTCTATCATCTCCTTTCCATTGGGAGAGATAACTCTTTTAAAGATAAAAACCACTGGTAAACGTGCGAGGTTTACTATCCAGCAACTTTTAGCTTTTAAAGAGGGTCCCTTAGTTAAGGTCCAAGATTATGACCGTAGTGGGTACCCAAACCCCGAGACATTCAAGGCAAGCTATCCACAAGGAATAGATCAAGTCAGGAAAGTTCGAGAATTAGGAAGAAACTCAAAGATGCCATTCACGGAGAATACATTCATCTTGGGGAGTAGAGTTTCTTGACGATTCCTAAGGAGGACAACCGAAGAGAAGACTGTATCTGGTGCTCCTATTGGGGATCTAGGCATCTATTTCTACGAATAAACGAAACGGCGTCACCTAGTTCTAGACGTAGTTGCCGGTAAAACTCTAAATATCTATACTATTATTACACAGTTGATATGAGTTTATGAAAGGAGACTTACAGTGAGCAGCCCCACAATACAGTTATATATATATATGAGTTTGTGAAAGGAGACTTACAGTGAAACAGCCCCACAATACAATTATATACATATGAAAGCGGTAAATGAAAGCGGGTAAACACTTACTCGGTTGTAGAGCTTCCATGCTGTTTGGTTAGTTGTTCAACAAAGAAAGATTGAAAACAACAGTATATTCAAAATCAAAAGAGAAAGTGCTTTGAAAAAGAAAGATTTGGGGCTTACAGCTCAAGGAGAGGCCCAGGGTTTTATCAGTGAGCGCACTGTTGAATTTGTATAGAGGGACTTATACAAGTGACTGGGGCCCAAAAAGGTTTTCTGTACAAAGGGATGGGTCTTACACTCTCTCAAGAGGCCCAAAAAGTTTTAAAGAAAAGAGTGGGGCTTATAACACGAGGGTAGGCCCAAATGATTTTTCGTTTAAAAATGGCGATCGCGTCGAGGTTTTCTTTTAACGCGGAGGGACTTATACAATAAGTGAGGCCCAAGATGTTTTGGTTAAAAGGGGGATTGGGTCTTACACTCTAATAGAGGTCCAAAGTGTTTTAAATGGGTCTTATAGCTCAAGGAGAGGCCCAAGGGTTATTTTGAAAAGGGCGACGATCGCGCCGTTTGTTTTTGACGGTATCGGGACTTATACAATGAATGAAGCCCAAAATGATTTGGTCAAAAAAAAGGATTGGGTCTTACACTCTAATAGAGGCCCAAAAAGTTTTAAGAAAAAAGGAATGGGTCTTACTACTCGAGGGTAGGCCCAGATGGTTTTTATTTTTAAACGGGCGACGATCGCGCCGTTTGCTTGTACAGAGGGACTTATACAATGGATGAGGTCCAAAAAGTTTTTGTACAAGGGGGGATGGGTCTTACACTCCCTCAAGAGGCCCAAAGAGTTTTTTGAAAATGATTTATGAGGGTTGAATTAATCCAAAACCCTAATTTGTTTTCAAAATGTATTTAATTGAATAAAAATTCAATTAAAATGATCAAAAATTGTTTAACACATGAAAAAAAAATTGTGATCTTGGATTAATGCTTCAAAAATTAAGTATTGACCTACAAAATAATTAGAAAGCATTAAAAGTTGCAAAATCAATGTAGAAAAAATATTTAAAATGCAAAAAACAATTAAAATATTAATTCTTTGCAAAAATATCAACTATATGAAATAAATAATATTTTTGGGATTTTTTGTGAAAATAAAATATTTTAACATTTTTTTGAATTATTAAAAAAAGAATCAACTCAAAATCATTAAAACTCAGAGAGAAATTAATTTTTGAATCAATTAAACAAAATCACAAAATTCAAATATTTGAATTTCTAAAAATGGCGCCAAGAACAACACCAAGAACACGCGCGTTTTTCAGTTTGCCCAGATTTGCGTTTTCTATCCAATCTCCATGAATACGTAATCATATCATGCAATCCACATATCATTATGCTCGTCTCAACCTCACGATCATGTCTATGTACTTTAATTTCATTTAAATTAAACATACAACAAGAAATCACGAAGAGACCTCAAGAACCCTAATTTCTGCATGAAGGCTAGGATTTTTTATACACGATTCAAACAATGCAATTAATTGAGGGAAAACATTCCATGCATGATTATGAACATATGGCCAAATTATTGTGCGAGGAAATATGCATAGATTAAGAGATGACCAAGTATGTGCTTACCTCCAAGCCGTGACAGCAAGTTCAAAGTGATTTTTGATTTGGAGGTGTTACAGATGAGTTGTGATGATCTGAACAGCTTCCCTACACCCTATGGATTGTGTTTGGATGGTTGGACTTGATTGAAATTGGCTGGATCACTTTGTGGCACCTCAGCTGCACTTTGGTTAAAACCTTGAGCAACCAGCTGGTGATTTCATGAAATTGATGTTTCAGAAGTTATGTGAGTGTTTGATCAGCTCATATGTGATGTATGTGAGGTGTGTGAGTGATTGGTTTGTGCAGAATTGCTCTCAAACTCAAAACCCGATAGCTACCTTGCTAAGAAAGGCATTTTTTCCAAGAGAAAGAGATTTTGAGGAAAACATCTGTTAGATGGCTTTGGTGTACTTAAACTGACCACAATTGAGCTCTATTTATAGTAGAGCAAGTTTATTTTGGGATCCACAGTGAATGGCAACTGCAGCAGGTGTTTCCTCAATGTTGGCTAATGGAAATGAAAGTCTCCTCTAGCCATTGACTAGAGGTTAGGGCACAGAGCTATGGTCCCCTTGGTCTTGGATAAGTCTTGACTGATTTTGGATGAGAATGGCTCAGTCCATGCCACCTTGATGGTTCCATTGAATGCCTCATTCCAAATTTAAAGTCTTGTCCCTATTTTGGCCATTCTAGGTTCAACGTGCTATTTCTTGTTCCATGGACTTTGGAGGCTTGGCTCAGTGATTGTCCCTTTTAGATTCAATCCTCTGAGGTGTCCAAGTGGATTGGAGCAATTGAATTTGGCTGATTTCGGCAAATCGACCAAAGTTGCAAATTCTGCCTTGCCTTGACAGATTTCAGCAAGGTAACTTGGCAATGTTGTATCTCATGGTGTAGGTTGAATTTGGCATGTTCTTGGCCATTTTGGAAAGCTCTTACATGATACAACAACTGTTTGAACAATTTTGGTTTTGATCTCTTTTGATTCCAAGTGAAAAATCCCCCTACATCTGGCAAAAAGTGAGGCAGAATCTGACTTAGTGAAAATTTCACTAAGTGTTGGAAAAAGTGACATTTTCACTTTTCAGCCACTTTGATCACTCCATAACTCAAAATCCTTAATGAATTGGAATGACTTGTAGTTGAAGTTTTTGTAGGTGATAATGAGGGCTACAAATCCATCTTTGGATGAGAAAAAATGACCTTGTGGTTTAGGAGTTATGGTCCTCCAAAGTTGGTACCCTTGCAACTTTATTTTTAACTTAGAAAAAATTTCTAAGTTTTATGGTTACCCCTTTTACAAGTTATCTCACTTTTCTTGATTTTTCTTGATGAATGATGATTCAAATCATACATTAACATCATTTTAGGGTTAAAAATCCATTTTGGTGAAAAATCTCAAAAAGTCAAAGTTGACTTTTGTGCACAGTTGACTTTTTATCAGATGAATTCCAAACTGTGCAATTCCTCAGGAAATCATGTCCTTGACCTAAATCAAACTTGATGGACATGTTCCATAGGTGTCATAGGGTATATTCAATCATGTATTAGGGTTTGGGAGCATGTCCTGGTCAAAAGTCAAAGTTACAGTTGACTTTTCCCTTAAAACCCTAATTGTGGTGCAGATGAAATTGAGACTTGTTGCTCAAACTTCTTGGATCAATCCATTGTTCCAAATGGATCAATATGGTATATTAGAGACCCTCAAATCATCTCTTGAGGTCTTGGCTCATGGTTTGTCCCAAAAGTCAACTTAGGGGTGAATTAGGTCAAGAAACCCTAATTCCTGATTTTTGATGAATGCATCCCCTGAGGCAAAATTGACTTGATGCATGGGTTCATGAGGTTCCATGAAGTATATTAGGTTATGTTTTGGATCATTGCCTTGTGCCCAGATGAAAATTTCCATCTGGAGGCCCTGGTCGACCAAAACCCTAATTTGGTGACACTGTCGATCTTGAGACTTGATCCACCTAGAAGGGAGCAGCCTTGTGCTTAATCCTTGAAGTGGGAGTCCTTTTGATCCTTTGAGGATGTTTGAGAGATTAGACAAGTTGAAGATCATGTCACTTCTTGATTGATCCTTTGTCTAAGCACTCAGAGAGGGTTTGAAACCCTAATTTTGATTGTAGTGGATGCTCACCCATCTTTGGGGAGACTAATGAGGCATGATGATTCATCCATATTGTGATGATGATTTGCACAATGATGGGAAACTCTAGTGGTCAAAATTTGGGGTATTACAGATGCCCCTATTTAATCTTCTTGGACCCGAAGGTGTGAATGACGAAGGGATTCGGGCATTCGGGGTGCAAGAGGATTAAATATCGGAATACCCGAAATTTTGATGGTGGTTATGAATGGTAGCTTACGCATTCATCTTCTTTTAGCTAAGCGATGATGCTTAGAAAAGGTAAACTTCCCCTCGTTCTTGGTTTCCTACCAAGGAACTGGTCTTAGTTTCTGATTTAAACTTCCCCTCGATCCTGGTCTCCAACCAAGGAACTGGTCTTAGTTTCTTTTATCAACTTCCCCTCGTTCTTGGTTTCCTACCAAGGACTGGTCTTAGTTTCTGATTTAAACTTCCCCTCGATCCTGGTTTCCTGCCAAGGAACTGGTCTTAGTTTCTTTTGTTAATAAACTTTATTGACAAGGGACGCTATGTGTAGCGGCTTTCCTTCAAACTTCTCGCCGAATTTTCCTGGGGAGATGCCATTTGATGGAAAAAGCTTTGATGTCAGACTTGCTGGGGAACCCATTCGTCTGAATTGTAGAGGTACACAAACTTCTCTGTTTTGGAGACGCCATTTGTCGATTCTACTGGGGAAAGCGAGTCTCTTGAGAGACTGTTTTCGTTTGGGGTTACATCATACTTTTCTCGGGATCTTCCCGGAGAAATGCCATATGATGGGATCCAAATTTTGAGGTGCCAATGACCTTCTCATCAGTGGTTTTTTCGGAGCAAAACTGGCGTGCTGCCGAATCTCTGATCACGAGGCTTTCTCTGTGGATTTTCCTTAATCCGGGAAAGCAAGGATATCATCTTCGATGGCGAAGAGTGACATCTGTTGAAGGTAGAGGTTCAAGTTATCAAAGTGGTCAAGGACCAACTTCTTTCCAGAATTAACTGGAAGCGAGGTTGTTCAGACACAGTATTTCCTGACGAGGCAAGAACTGACAACTCGATTAAGAGGACTTCTACCACTAGGGGACAAGACCGACCAGAGTGATAGTGATGTCACATGAAATGTGAATGCAAATAAAAAATGCATGATGTATGTATGTATATGCTGACAAAACAGACGCGACATACAGACTAATGGATGAACACAATTGGATACTCGGCCATCGCGGGGCGAAGAAGTACCGTTGATAGCAATTCCACCTTGCTTAGGAGAGATAGTCCCGTTGGGAGCTATGTTGATTGGGCTTAGGAGATGAGAACTCGGCCGAGGATGTCAGACGAAACAAGGTCTCTGACACAGTTGATCCCTTCATTCAGGCATACTGGCTTAGAAGGAGTACTTTGAAGTTCGCTTACTTCGGGAGAAGCGATCGATGTTCTTCTGATGTTCAACAGTCAAAAGAAATACCATCTTTAATTTAAAAGCAGAAAAAATTTAACAAGTAAATTCATTTTTGTTTTATTTCAAGAATCGCTGATTAAGTTTAAACAACGTCGTTCTGTAAAGCTAAAACAAGTAAAGAATTACAAACAAAAGCACAAGGGCTCAAATTTTATTGATAAGATGGAAATCAGCCAAACGCGTGATTCCAAAGAGTATTTACAAAGTTTGAAAACGGTAATTTACAGGAAAAGGGCTACGTTGAAACATAACGATCACTATCCTTCTACCAACTTTGAATTTGGGACATCCTGAGCTTCTGTCGAAGATGACCTTGACTGGAGATTTCCTCCGATGGATGCTGTAACTGCTGCTGAGGGACTTGCCTCTGTTGAACATAGTTACTTGCCATTATCCCTAACTTTTGCCTGGATTATACTATGAGATTTCCAATCCATCGGGATGATTCCTTTTTTTTCATGTCTCTAACTTTTGCCTGGACCGCCCTTTCGGGTTTTCAATCCACCGAGACGTTTTTTTTTTTAGTTTTAGGCGAAGTATTTCTTGACTACATCAACATTCGTGGGGTAGGCAAATTCCTCTCCGTCCATGGTTGCAAGTCTCAAGGCGCCGCCTGAGAAAGCTTTCGTGACCACATAGGGGCCATCATAATTTGGGGTCCATTTGCCCCGAGAATCAGTGAGAAATGATTGTATCTTCTTGAGCACAAGGTCTCCTTTCCTGAAGACACGAGGTCGGACCTTTTTGTCAAACGCCCTCTTCATTCTCTGTTGGTACAACTGACCGTGGCATAGTGCCGTGATTCGCTTCTCTTCGATCAGGTTCAGTTCGTCGTGTCGGTTTTGACACCATTCAGCTTCGGTGGGCTTAGCTTCCATCAATACCCAGATTGATGGGATCTCTACTTCTATGGGGAGCACTGCCTCCATGCCATATACTAGAGAGAAAGGGGTTGCCCCTGTTGAAGTACGGACAGATGTACGATAACCATGAAGAGCAAAGGGTAGCATTTCGTGCCAATCTTTATAGGTTACAACCATCTTTTGAACGATCTTCTTGATGTTCTTGTTAGCCGCTTCTACCGCTCCGTTCATCTTGGGTCGGTAGGGAGATGAGTTATGGTGTTCGATCTTGAACTCTGCACACAACTCTTTCATCATCTTATTGTTCAAGTTAGATCCATTATCAGTAATGATCTCGCTTGGAACACCATAACGACAGATGATATTGTTTTTGATAAATCGGACCACCACTTGTCGGGTTACATTGGCGAATCACGCTGCTTCGACCCACTTGGTGAAATAGTCAACGGCTACCAGGATGAACCGATGTCCGTTTGAAGCCTTGGGCTCAATCATACCAATCATGTCGATTCCCCATATGGAAAATGGCCACGGGGAAGAAAGAACTCTGAGACGTGATGGCGGTACATGAATTTTGTCGGAGTATATCTGACACTTGTGACACCTCCTCATGTACTTGTAGCAGTCAGATTCCATGGTCAACCAATAGTACCCTGCTCTTAGGATTTTTCTCGCCATTGTGTGTCCGTTGGCATGAGTGCCAAAGGATCCTTCATGAATTTCTTTCATAAGCATGTCTGCTTCTGGTCTGTCGACGCATCGGAGCAAGACCATGTCAAAATTTCTCTTATAAAGAGTGTCACCGCTCAGGAAGAAGTTTCCAGCCAATCTTCTGAGGGTTTTCCTGTCTTTTCTGAGTGCCCCAGATGGGTACTCTTGTTACTGAAGGAAGCATTTGATATCGTGATACCAAGGTCTGTCGTCTATGACTGCTTCAATCGCGAAGATGTAAGCGGGCCGTTCAAGGCGCATGATGTCGATCTTAGGTATGTCATTCCATCGACCTACACTAATCATGGAAGAGAGAGTGGCTAATGCATCAGCCATATGATTCTCATCACGAGGGATGTGATGAAAGTCGACTCTGTTGAAGAAGGGTAACAACCTCCTTGCATAGTCTTTGTAAGGAATCAATCCTGATTGGTATGTATTCCAATCTCCTTTTATCTGGTTAATAACCAGGGCTGAATCGCCGTATACATCCAAGTTTTTGATCCTTAAATCAATCGCTTCTTCGAGACCCATAATACATGCTTCATATTCGGCCTCGTTGTTTGTACATTTGAACGTAAGTCTGGCAACGAAAGGAATGTGGGAACCCTGAGGGGTAACAATGATTGCCCCAATTCCGTTTCCATAATGATTGACTGCTCCGTCAAAGATAAGTCCCCACTGGGAACCTGGTTCTGGCCCTTCACTGGGTAGCGGTTCATCGCAATCTTTCATCTTTAGATACATGACATCTTCGTCTGGGAAGTCAAACCCAATTGATTCTTGATCATCAATCGGTTGATGAGCCAAATGATCGGCTAAAATACTTCCTTTAACGGCTTTCCGAGCGTGGTACTCTATGTCATATTCTGATAGTAACATCTGCCAACGGGCAATCCTTCCCGTGAGAGCAGGTTTTTCGAAAACGTACTTGATTGGATCTATTTCGGAGACCAACCAAGTAGTATGATGAATCATGTACTAGCGAAGACGTTTGGCTGCCCAAGCCAAAGCGCAACAAGTTTTCTCAAGCATTGTGTACCGAGTTTCACAGTCGGTGAATTTCTTGCTTAGATAGTAAATGGCAGACTCTTTCCGTTTAGTTTCGTCTTGTTGGCCAAGTACACATCCCATCGAGTCCTCTAGGACTGTGAGGTAAATGATCAGTGGTCTTCCTTCCACTGGAGGTGATAGAATCGGAGGATTCAACAGATATCCCTTAATACTGTCGAAGGCAGTTTGGCAGTCTTCTGACCAAAACCAATCCTGGTTCTTTTTCAATAACTTGAAAATCGGCGCACACGTCGCGGTCATAAGGAATATGAATCTGGAGATGTATTTCAAACGTCCCAGGAATCCTCTGACTCGTTTTTCAGTTTTCGGAGAAGGCATTTCTTGAATGGCCTTGACCTTGTCAGGATCAACCTCAATCCCTTTCTGGCTGACGATGAACCCTAGTAGTTTCCCTGAACGGACACCGAAGGTGCACTTGTTGGGATTCAAGCGGAGCTTGAATTTTCTTAGACGTTCGAACAATTTTGACAGATGTTCAACGTGCTCATCCTCTGTTCTTGATTTTGCAATCAAATCATCGACATATACCTCGATTTCTTTATGTATCATGTCATGAAACAGAGTAGTCATGGCCCTTTGATAGGTTGCCCCGACATTCTTCAAACCGAACGGCATTACCTTGTAACAAAAGGTACCCCATGGGGTAATGAACGAAGTTTTCTCCATGTCTTTCGGCGCCATTTTGATCTGGTTATAGCCCGAGAATCCATCCATGAAGGAGAATACTTTGAACTTTGCTGTGCTGTCAACCAGCATGTCAATGTGTGGTAAAGGAAAGTCGTCCTTTGGACTTGCCTTGTTCAGATCTCTGTAATCAACACACATTCTGACCCTTCCGTCTTTTTTGGGAACGGGTACGATGTTGGCTAACCATTGAGGATATTCAGATGTAGCGAGGAAACCCGCGTCGATCTGTTTCTGTACCTCCTCCTTGATTTTGATGGCCATGTCCGGGTGAGTCCGTCTCAACCTTTGCTTTACTGGCGGACATTCCGATCTTAACGGTAAGTGATGTTCCACGATGCTGGTATCCAACCCTGGCATATCCTGATAGGACCAAGCGAATACATCGGGGAATTCTTTGAGAAGCTTTATCAAACCCTCTCTGGCAGTTGGACTGAGCAGTGATCTGATCCTGATTTCTTTTCTCTCTTTTTCTGAACCCAAGTTTACCGTTTCCAACGGCTCTTTGTGAGGTTCGATGGACCGTTCCTCTTGTCTGAGTAGTCGGGAGATCTCTTCTGGAATTTGGTCGTCATTTTCTTCTTCAGCCTCGAATACCGGGAACTCAAAGTTGGAAGAAGGCATCGGATCGTATGTTTCAACGGGGTATAAAACAAGCAATCTGCATGACGTGATGATTCGTGTTTAGAAGAGATAGAGAAAATGTAAGTGTGTGCAGTGTTTTGATTTTACTGCTTGTTTTTATTATTGAATGTTTTTTAGGATTACCATTTTCTGAAAAAGCAAAAAGAGAAAACAGCAATTAATGCGGAAATTATAGAACGACGTTATTTTATTAATGAATAAGTCGACTCTTGAAACTACAGCCCTATAAAACAAAACTCTGTCGCTTTGGGCAAAGCGAAGAGGGAAATTTACAGAAAACGAGCCCTATCAAAATATCCGTTTCACCTGGGCAGGGTGAAAGGTTAAAGATGGCAATTACTTTGACTGATGAACGACCTTCGGAACCTCAATAGCAACCCATTGGCGGCGAACTCCTCGGTGAATCACAAAGTCTGGCACCTTCCTTGATTTGTCTTCAGAAATGACGCTGATTTCTGGTGGAGCAGGATCATTGGAATCTGTCTCCCAAGCAGAATTGTCGTAGGAGGATTCCTCTGTTGCATTTTGCATAGCATTTGTGCTCTCAGCTGTATCTCCCCATCCAGTTGACTGGATATCTTCGAGCCTGATACGAGAGCTTTCGGGAGCGGTGTACTTGACCATATAGTCGTATTTTCCACTTGGTTGTCCCAAGGTGTCCCAAACTTCTTTGGAACTGGAGGAGTCATTTCTCTCGATGACGTTGACCTCAGGAAAAGCATAGTTGATGAATTCAAGTCATGCGAACGTTGCAAATTCATCTTCATGTTGAGTAGTTTCCGAATGACCTGAGTGTTGATCCCATGACATGGTGGGGACACAGGTATTCTGTTCAATGATGCTCAGCTAAGTTTCATTACTCGGCTGACTTTCTTGCCCCAAGTTTCCTGGGTAAGGCTGCCACATTGGCAGGCCATCCATCGGGCCATAGTAATTGTGATCAAAGTTGTCTTTCATCAGAGTGTCTTCCTCTAATGAATTTGGCGGAGCGCGGCATCCTCCCGGATCACAATCCCCGTAGATCATTTCGACATCTGATCTTGGTATAAATCTCAGACTTTCTGTAGGAAAGCAAAAAGGCATAGGCACCTCTTCCTGAGACATATAACCGTCCTTGTTAAGGTAGGACTTCTATTCTTCATCTGTGTCAGAGGGATCTTCCTCATAGATAGCATGAACTGTCTGAGACACTGGGTGAAGAAAACCTCCACTGTGGAAGAAGTTTTGAAGGGGATGAAGACTTTCATCGTTAGCAACTGTCTGGGTACAGGTTGCAGAAAAACCAAGACCCTTCTTTGTTTTATTATCAATAGGAATGACAAGTCGTCCCCATCCTGTTGTATCGGTACTCTCGACCGCTTTGATAGCATCTTTGTATGAAGAAATTGAAGTTCCTTCTTTGAACCGATTGTCCTTGCTCACCGATAGTGCTTGGAACTGAGTTCCAATAACCTCCTCGGGTTCCACACAAGTAGATGATGATAAGTTGCTCACAAGCAAGGCTTGTTCCCCACAAACCATGACAAGTTGATCGTTCTGGACGAACTTTAGCTTTTGGTGGAGGGTCGAAGTAACCGCTCCAGCCTGATGTATCCAAGGTCTTCCTAATAAACAACTGTATGTTGCTCGGATGTCCATGACCCGGAAAGTGATTTGGAAAGTGTGGGGACCAATAGTTATGGGAAGATCCACTTCGCCGATAACTGTTTTTCTGGATCCGTCGAATGCTTTGACGACGACCTTGCTGGCTCTCATCGGAGGGCCCTTGAATGATAATTGCATCAAAGTGGACTTCGGCATAACATTCAGGGCTGACCCTGTGTCTACCAGTACGTTGGCTAAAGCATCGCCCTGGCAGTTAACTGTAATGTTGAGCGCCATGTTATGACGGCGACCCTCTTCAGGTAATTCTTCATCACTAAATCCCAAATTATTGCAGGAAGTGATGTTAGAGACAATGCTATCGAATTGTCTGATTGTTACATCCTGTTCCACAAAGGCTTGCTCCAAGACTTTCTGTAGAGCCTCCCTGTGGGCTTCTGAACTGAGTAACAGTGATAATACTGAGATCTTTGAAGGAGTCTGTAACAGTTGATCAACAATGTTGTATTCACTCCTTTGGATGAGCTTTAGCATCTCATCTTTGTCTTTTGAAAAGTCGGGATTACTGGATTGACCGACTGGCGGATCGGGAATTTCTGCCTGAAGTTCCTTTTCTTTGTTGGATTCTCCAACCCCTCGGTTGAAGATTCGACCGCTCCGTGTTACACGACTGATGTCTGCAATGTTCACGACGGAGGGTAATGGAATTCCCTTTCCATTCTCGATTATTGTTGCACCGTATTTGTAAGGGATAGCCTTAGCTGATTCATACGGTAGTGGTCCCGGTAGATAGATGACTATGGGAACCTTCTGATTTTTCTGACCATCATAAGTAATCTCGATTCGTTCCCGGTTGGGAACTCTAGATTCGTCAAGTAGAGGAATGATGGCAAAAACATCCCTGATCTGGTGATGACCAGAGATGGTGACAACATCCTCAACTTACTCGGCAAGGTAGTTTGGCGACCAAATGATGGGTCCTGAACCTGGATATGGGCAAATTTCTCCATGATCGATCTGACCCTGAAGAGTTGCTCTCACAAGGTAACACCCTTGGTTACTTTCTGAACAGACGCTACAACTGTCATAGTTGTGTGGTGGCACCTGGCCACGCCCACTTTGAATGCAATGTAACCTCACTAGGTTACCTTCCATTGATCGGACATCCTGACTTTGACGACGAGTAGGATTCCTGTGATTGATACTAATCTGCTGAGTATCTTCGTCCATATAGATTGGCATCCACCAGTGATTTTACAAGTGCTGAAGTGCCTCCTGGACAAGGGTACAACCTCGATCGTTTTCGCAACCTGCTTTACAATTTTGATAATCATGTGATATTAAGAATCCAAGTCGGACCTGCTCAGCATGTAACTCTACTAGGTTGGTATTCATCACGCGAATGTCAAAGATCTGAACCATGTTGATTTGATAGGAGTTCCTATCATGGTAGTCTTGGATCCATCCAAGATCCATCTGACGCTGGAGGGCCTCTTGTATGAAAGAGCATCCCTGTTTGTTTACCGAGCAAGTCAGACAAGAACTGTAATCGTGCCGCGGTAGATTATGATACTGGCTTTGCCTTGAGTGCATCGCCACCAAGTTGACATTCATCGCACAGATGTCGTGGTTCTGAATGACGTTGGAATTCGTGTAAACCATGTTAACTCCACGAACTCGGTGCTCTTGGATCCATCCGAGATCCATCTGTTCCTGTAGAGCTGATTGCACTACAGAACATCCTTGGTTGTCTTTAGAGCAGATATCACACTGGTGATAGCTATGAGGTGGCACATGGCCATATCCACTCTGTCTACAATGCATCTTGACCAGATTGGTCTTTAATAAGAGTACATCATGAATTTGATAGACATTGTTAGTCTCTTTCTCAATCAAATTGACTGCAGCTTTCTCATGTTGAGGCAGCGGGTTTGTGAGAACATTAGGATTCGTATCTTTGAAAGACAAGAGCCCGCTCCTAACAAGCTTTTGCACGTCGGATTTGAAATTGAGACAAGTCTCAATGTTATGCCCTAAACCTCCTTGATGATAAGGGCATGTTTGATCCGCTTTAAACCAAAAAGGCAGATTTTTCGGTACTGTAAGAGGAGACTTAGTCTGAATGTGCCCCTTAGCCAGCAGTAACGGAAACAGTTCTGCGTACGTTACGGGTATAGGATCAAATCCTGGTGGCCGTGTTGTACGGTTGTTGTTATATGGAGGACGAGCCTGCTGAAGAGGCTGTTGTGTCCTTTGTTGGTCAGGTTGGCTCTGCGCAAACTGAGGTTGATACATAGGAACAGGCGCGGGGCCGATAGCAGGAGTAACAACTGCTACTGGCTGATAACGTCGTCTTTGCTTTCCGAGAGAGATATTCCCAATATCTTGCTCTTTTTTCTTAGGGAGAGCACTACCGTATTTTTTAGTACCGCTCGTTGATCCAGTGTCTTTTACCAAACGTCCTTCTCGGACGGCTTCCTCAAGATGTACACCCATGCCGACCATTTCGGTGAAATCCCTGGGTGCACTGGCAATCATTCGGTCATAGTAAAATGAGCTTAAGGTCTTTAAGAAGATTTTTGTCATCTCTTTTTCCTCAAGAGGTGGACAAATCTGAGCGGCAATTTCACGCCACCTTTGAGCATACTCCTTAAAGGTTTCCTTGTCCTTTTGCGACATTGATCTGAGTTGATCTCTGTCGGGTGCCATGTCCAAATTGTACTTGTATTGTTGGACGAAGGCAGTACCAAGATCTCTGAATGTACTGATCGTAGCACGGTTTAAACCCATGTACCATTTGAGTGCGGCACCGGTTAAACTATCCTGAAAGTAGTGAATCAGCAGGTCCTGATTCTCCGTTTGAGCTGACATCCGCCGAGCGTACATCACCAGATGGCTCTGAGGGCAAGAGTTACCCTTGTATTTTTCAAAGTCGGGCACTTGGAACTTGTGCGGGACTTTCACATTTGGGACCAAGCAGAGGTCTACGGCGTCCTTTCCAAATAGATCCTGACCGCGAATGGCTTGCAGTTCCTTCTGCATTTCCAAGAACTGTTCCTGGAATTCCTCCATTCTGTCAAACATAGTTTCCCTCTTACCAGAAGGTGTCTGTGGAATCTGTCCTTTCGGGACAGTGTGCACCACAGGGGGTGGTACCGTGACTACGGCAGTAAGTCTTGGCGCTTCCCGAAGTTTGTAACCTTCAGGAGTCTTGAGTATGCCCCTGGCATCTTCGCTTTCCCGAAGTTTGTAACCTTCAGGCCCAACGGCTTCTGTTGCGATTCCCTGATCTTCAGTGATCGGCGAAACATATCCTTCCGGGATATAATTAACAGGCATGCCCCAAGGACGATCTTTCGGCATCTGATACCTAGGATCATACTTTTCTATGATGGGCGTTGAGGTGATCTCGGAGATCACAGTTCTTTGTAGCTGAGCTTCTGCCATGGCTTGCATGTCGTTACGAAGCTTTCTCATATCCTTTCTCAGAGCGTCGATCTCTTCTTTCAACTCTCTGTTTTCTTCCTCAAGATCATCCATCTTTTTCTGACGATTGGCCTGAGTATTATACGAATGAGATAGTTTGACTCTAGAATCGAGACACAAACGTGAGATTCGTAGGGAAGAAGAATACGCGATGTGAGAATGATGAATGCAATGATTATATTAATTGTTTTTTGGTTTAATCAAAATAAACTTCGACAATTAGATTACAAATATCAAACAGTGGGGAAACCCCTTTTAATTGAATTCCAAAGGATTACAGAAATGGAAATACAGTAGATTACAAAGTGCGGAAACAGAAACCTAAACTAATGGGTCCCGAGTCCTCTTCTTTGACCGGGGCGCTTGGGCCGTTGTCGGGTTGTCATTCCTTTGCCAGGTGAAAGGAGCGAGCAAATTCCTTTGGTCATCTTGATTCTCCACAGCATGCTGCTCCAAAATTTCAATCAGAGCATCTTTCTCTTTTAATAGTTGCTGTATTCGGATACACTCTATGTCGAGGGTGCGGTACTTGTTCTTCCAAGATCTTCTTTCCTTTTGAACTTTGTTGAGAGTAACCTGAAGCCTTTCAGTTTCCGTCATGAAGTACGTGACAGATTCCCTCGGTGGAAGAATCCCGTACCGAGGATAAGGCATCTTTAGCTTGAGAGCTCTAGTTTGTACCCAATGGAGATAAGGCTCCACCGAGACACAGTCCGGTTTTCCCAGAGACTCTCGTCCTTTCTTATGAACATGTTTCCAAGCATGCACTATTTCCATCTTTAGTGCTCTGTCATTTTCTCCTTCCTTGAAGAAAAGACCTTCCAGATGAACACCCAGTGGGATGTGTCTCATCGGGTATCCAAATTGACGAAGAACTAATATCGGATGATAGTTGATTCCTCCTTTAGTTCCTATGAGGGGTATGCTGGGGAAGTTTCCACAACGGTCAATGATTCTGATTCCCTTATAAATCCTATTACACCAATCTATATCATAGTTGGTAAGAGACATGATCTTCTGCGACCAACGTAATACACTCTTGCAATCCCAAAAAGCAGCAGACTTGGGCAAGTGAGAGATAAACCATTTGTAAAGCAAAGGTACACAGCATGTGATCTCCCCTCCGCTGTACAAATTCCCCAAGTGTACAGAATGATACGCATCTGCGAGCAAAGTCGGCACAGGGTTTCCAACGAGAAAAACCTTAATAGCGTTGATATCGACGAAGTTATTGATGTTGGGAAACAAAAATAACCCGTAGGTGAGCAAGACAAAAATGCTTTCAAAAGCAGTCGTGTTCCCTATACTAGCAAAGTACAGAGCTTTCTTTGTCAAGAACTGGGCTGGCAAACCTTGGATGCCACCCTTAGTGGTCATGTGAGTCCTGACCTCAGACTCGTCCAAATGAATTGCTATTGCAATAGTCTGATTCTTTGGAATTTCTTCCAGTCCAGAAAATGGAGCTCGATCAGTGATATGTAAATCAGTCAGATGAGAATACTCCTCCAGCGTTGGTGCTAGCTGGTAATCCGGGAATGTGAAACAATGATAAACCGGATCGTAGAATTGAATGAGCGCATCCATGATTCCCTTAATCACATGGACTCTTAACAGTGGTAGCAAACCACCGTGCTTGGCTCTGAAAGCCTCTGGGTTAACGATCATCCTCGCTAACTTTCTCGAATCCCCTAATTTTGGAACCTTGAAGGTATACTGGTGAGTTCTCCTTCTACCGAAATCCATTAATGCAATCTTTTTCTCTGATATTTGCAATCACAGTCTTAGTTTAATTTGAAAAATAGAGAGACTAGAAGAGAAAGTTTTTTGAATGTTTTAATGTTTTATTAAATGAATGCATGAATGCAGCACACAAAAACATAGAAAAAACATGAGGTCAAAGGGTCGTTGTCATGAAGTCAAAGCTCTACCCATCCCCAAAGGTTTATACTAGGGTGATTTTTGTACCTGTACTCATTATCATCAGCTCCTCCCAGGAAAGCAAAACAACAAGCGGATCGCCAGCGAGTTGTGTGCAATCTTAGAGTAAGTGCCATTCACCGAGAATAGATCACCAGCCTCAAATGAGGGTAGTATCGCGTAACAGCTATTTCCGATAGCTTCCGCACTACGAAAGGGTTTGGCTTTTCTAGGTGTATACTCATTCTCACCACATGCGGCATCACACGCATTCCCAGTAGCAGAAAAATAAACACATATAGCAATTAGGAAAAGCAGTATATATATTTGTCCTAATCATCCTAGACTTATAAAGCTATGATTCCTAAGTTCCTGACAAAAAATGGGTTCCCCGGCGGAAGCCCCAATCTGTGGTTTTCACATAAGTGAAGAGAAGGAAGATCGTGCCTAGATCTAACTTTTTTGGGCCCCACGGTGGGCGCCATTTTTTTCTGTGAAATCAGGATTTTCTGCCTAAGAGATGGACCAGCAAGAGGTCAATCTTTCTCCCCAGCAGAGTCGCCATTTTTCTGTAGCGAGTGATTTTTGGATGTGGTTGCGAAGCACAATCGCTTTGGTACTACAGCTCGATTCATTTTTTATCCTATTAAAGCTGATTAAGGAAGGGAAATAGATGTCTCCAACTAACCCTGCTTGCATACTGAGTTTGAACAGCGGCCTGTTAGGTTACAAATGCTACAAAGATTCGGGGGTTTCTCTTAGGTTATTTCTCCTGATTGACACATGATGTTAGGGCTAATGCTTTTGAATTACTGCTTTTGATTGACGGAGATATGGGATTTGGTTTTTTTGTTGATTGCGCTCGCTAAGATCTTTTCTTTCGATCTTATGCCTACGTATTCCCGTTTACCGAAACAAGGAAATCAGAGCGTTCGTAGTTCCTCCTATTCTATGGGAGGAAATGGTTGTTTTGGTGTCTTGTTCAAAGCCCAAGACGTGAAGCGAAAGATAATTTGTATCTTGTTCAAAGCCCAAGATGTGAAGCTGAAAGGTCTATTTGTGTCTTGTTCAAAGCCCAAGACGTGAAGCTGAAAGACCTCGACTTTAGAGAGAATTTGTCATCTCTAAAGAGGGGAGAAGGAGAATTACTTTAACTAGGATACGCGGATCCGAGCAATGCCATAATTTCCGAAGAAAGGGTTTTAACCTGAAGGAGAAGACTTTAACTCAGTGTAGAGCAATGCCATCTTTCCTTAGGGATTTCTCATGCTAAAAGAGGGACAGTGGCGTGGATGTAGATGATCCAGAGGCTTACCGCTTACAGTGATTAGATGAAGGGAAAGGAGTTGTTGATGTTTGTGTACTGTGAACGAGGCACAACTTTGATGCTAAAAGGTTAATTGGATTAACCAGTGGTTTTCTTATACGAAGCCTAAGAGGAGGCTAATTTTCGCTAGGAAAATCATTATACAAAGCCTAAGAGGAGGCTATTTTGTGTCTCGTACAAAGCCCGAGAGAGAGGCTAAAATGGTTCGACCCAGTGGGGCATATCATTATACAAAGCCTAAGAGGAGGCTAGCAAAGAGTTGACTCAGTTGGAGAATATTTTTGTATCTCGTATAAAGCCCGAGATGGAGGCTATTTGACTCAACAAGAGAGTTTTTGTATCTCGTACAAAGCCCGAGATGGAGGCAAAAGGGGGATTGACTCAACGAGGGAGTCTCTTATGTGTCTCGTACGAAGCCCGAGAGAGAGGCGAAAAGGTTGTTTGACTCCACTGGGGAGAATTTTGGTATCTCGTACGAAGCCCGAGATGGAGGCTATTGTAACTGTTTCAGTTGAGTGACAGATCCAATATACTGATTTTAAAAGAGAAAATCAGTTCTTATATGAGCATCACTGTACTCAGGGATTTGATTTGAGGATCAGGGATATTTCCGGGAAATCCAAAGGGTATCGAGATTGTCCGAGTCTGCAGGTTTCCTTCCTATTTAACGAAGGGTGCTTGAGAATGTCTTTGAGACTCAAGGAAGTTAGACTGTCTGTGTCTAGAGTTTTATCTTTTGTACTATGCTATGAGAAACAGTAGTAGACTCTATGAAAGGACTGTTCTATGGAGATGACTAAGTTCTGTTCCTATACCTCTAGGAGGTCGTCGGGAAAATTTGTACGAAGCCCAAGAGGAGGCTGGAAACTTTTAAGAAGCCGACGGGTCCTTGTATGAAGCCCAAGAGGAGGCTATCATTCCCGGAGGAAGAGATCATTATACGAAGCCTAAGAGGAGGCTGTGAATACTTCTAAGAAGCCGTAGGGTCCTTGAATAATGCCCAAGAGGAGGCCGATGCTTTTAAGAAGCCCGTGGGTCTATCATCTCCTTTCCATTGGGAGAGATAACTCTTTTAAAGATAAAAACCACTGGTAAACGTGCGAGGTTTACTATCCAGCGACTTTTAGCTTTTAAAGAGGGTCCCTTAGTTAAGGTCCAAGATTATGACCGTAGTGGGTACCCAAACCCCGAGACATTCAAGGCAAGCTATCCACAAGGAATAGATCAAGTCAGGAAAGTTCGAGAATTGGGAAGAAACTCAAAGATGCCATTCACGGAGAATATACATTCATCTTGGGGAGTAGAGTTTCTTGACGATTCCTAAGGAGGACAGCCGAAGAGAAGACTGTATCTGGTGCTCCTATTGGGGATCTAGGCGTCTATTTCTACGAATAAACGAAACGGCGTCACCTAGTTCTAGACGTAGTTGCCGGGGAAACTCTAAATATTTATACTATTATTACACAGTTGATATGAGTTTATGAAAGGAGACTTACAGTGAGCATCCCCACAATACAGTTATATATATATGAGTTTGTGAAAGGAGACTTACAGTGAAACAACCCCACAATACAGTTATATACATATGAAAGCGGTAAATGAAAGCGGGTAAACACTTACTCGGTTGTAGAGCTTCCATGCTGTTTGGTTAGTTGTTCAACAAAGAAAGATTGAAAACAACAGTATATTCAAAATCAAAGGAGAAAGTGCTTTGAAAAAGAAAGATTTGGGGCTTACAGCTCAAGGAGAGGCCCAGGGTTTTATCAGTGAGCGCACTGTTGAATTTGTACAGAGGGACTTATACAAGTGGCTGGGGCCCAAAAAGGTTTTCTGTACAAAGGGATGGGTCTTACACTCTCTCAAGAGGCCCAAAAAGTTTTAAAGAAAAGAGTGGGGCTTATAACACGAGGGTAGGCCCAAATGATTTTTCGTTTAAAAATGGCGATCGCGCCGAGGTTTTCTTTTAACGCAGAGGGACTTATACAATAAGTGAGGCCCAAGATGTTTTGGTTAAAAGGGGGATTGGGTCTTACACTCTAATAGAGGCCCAAAGTGTTTTAAATGGGTCTTATAGCTCAAGGAAAGGCCCAAGGGTTATTTTGAAAAGGGCGACGATCGCGCCGTTTGTTTTTGACGGTATCGGGACTTATACAATGAATGAGGCCCAAAATGATTTGGTCAAAAAAAAGGATTGGGTCTTGCACTCTAATAGAGGCCCAAAAAGTTTTAAGAAAAAAGGAATGGGTCTTACTACTCGAGGGTAGACCCAGATGGTTTTTATTTTTAAACGGGCGACGATCGCGCCGTTTGCTTGTACAGAGGGACTTATACAATGGATGAGGCCCAAAAAGTTTTTGTACAAGGGGGGATGGGTCTTACACTCTCTCAAGAGGCCCAAAGAGTTTTTTGAAAATGATTTATGAGGGTTGAATTAATCCAAAACCCTAATTTATTTTCAAAATGTATTTAATTGAATAAAAATTCAATTAAAATGATCAAAAATTGTTTAACACATGGAAAAAAAATTATGATCTTGGATTAATGCTTCAAAAATTAAGTATTGACCTACAAAATAAGTAGAAAGCATTAAAAGTTGCAAAATCAATGTAGAAAAAATATTTAAAATGCCAAAAACAATTAAAATATTAATTCTTTGCAAAAATATCAACTATATGAAATAAATAATATTTTTGGGATTTTTTGTGAAAATAAAATATTTTAACATTTTTGTGAATTATTAAAAAAAGAATCAACTCAAAATCATTAAAACTCAGAGAGAAATTAATTTTTGAACCAATTAAACAAAATCACAAAATTCAAATATTTGACTTTCTAAAAATGGCGCCAAGAACAACACCAAGAACACGCGCGTTTTTCAGTTTGCCCAGATTTGCGTTTTCTATCCAATCTCCATGAATACGTAATCATATCATGCAATCCACATATCATTATGCTCGTCTCAACCTCACGATCATGTCTATGTACTTTAATTTCATTTAAATTAAACATACAACAAGAAATCACGAAGAGACCTCAAGAACCCTAATTTCTGCATGAAGGCTAGGATTTTTGATACACGATTCAAACAATGCAATTAATTGAGGGAAAACATTCCATGCATGATTATGAACATATGGCCAAATTATTGTGCGAGGAAATATGCATAGATTAAGAGATGACCAAGTATGTGCTTACCTCCAAGCCGTGACAGCAAGTTCAAAGTGATTTTTGATTTGGAGGTGTTACAGATGAGTTGTGATGATCTGAACAGCTTCCCTACACCCTATGGATTGTGTTTGGATGGTTGGACTTGATTGAAATTGGCTGGATCACTTTGTGGCACCTCAGCTGCACTTTGGTTAAAACCTTGAGCAACCAGCTGGTGATTTCATGAAATTGATGTTTCAGAAGTTATGTGAGTGTTTGATCAGCTCATATGTGATGTATGTGAGGTGTGTGAGTGATTGGTTTGTGCAGAATTGCTCTCAAACTCAAAACCCGATAGCTACCTTGCTAAGAAAGGCATTTTTGCCAAGAGAAAGAGATTTTGATGAAAGCATCTGTTAGATGGCTTTGGTGTACTTAAACTGACCATAATTGAGCTCTATTTATAGTAGAGCAAGTTTATTTTGGGATCCACAGTGAATGGAAACTGCAGCAGGTGTTTCCTCAATGTTGGCCAATGGAAATGAAAGTCTCCTCTAGCCATTGACTAGAGGATAGGGCACAGAGCTATGGTCCCCTTGGTCTTGGATAAGTCTTAACTGATTTTGGATGAGAATGGCTCAGTCCATGCCACCTTGATGGTTCCATTGAATGCCTCATTCCAAATTTGAAGTCTTGTCCCTATTTTGGCCATTCTAGGTTCAACATGCTATTTCTTGTTCCATGGACTTTGGAGGCTTGGCTCAGTGATTGTCCCCTTTAGATTCAATCCTCTGAGGCATCCAAGTGGATTGGAGCAATTGAATTTGGCTGATTTTGGCAAATCGACCAAAGTTGCAAATTCTTCCTTGCCTTGACAGATTTCAGCAAGGTAACTTGGCAATGTTGTATCTCATGGTGTAGGTTGAATTTGGCAATGTTCTTGGCCATTTTGGAAAGCTCTTACATGATACAACAACTGTTTGAACAAGTTTGGTTTTGATCTCTTTTGATTCCAAGTGAAAAATCCCCCTACATTTGGCAAAAAGTGAGGCAGAATCTGACTTAGTGAAAATTTCACTAAGTGTTGGAAAAAGTGACATTTTCACTTTTCAGCCACTTTGATCACTCCATAACTCAAAATCCTTAATGAATTGGAATAACTTGTAGTTGAAGTTTTTGTAGGTGATAATGAGGGCTACAAATCCATCTTTGGATGAGAAAAAATGGCCTTGTGGTTTAGGAGTTATGGTCCTCCAAAGTTGGTACCCTTGCAACTTTATTTTTAACTTAGAAAAAATTTCTAAGTTTTATGGTTACCCCTTTTACAAGTTATCTCACTTTTCTTGATTTTTCTTGATGAATGATGATTCAAATCATACATTAACATCATTTTAGGGTTAAAAATCCATTTTGGTGAAAAATCTCAAAAAGTCAAAGTTGACTTTTGTGCACAGTTGACTTTTTATCAGATGAATTCCAAACTGTGCAATTCCTCAGGAAATCATGTCCTTGACCTAAATCAAACTTGATGGACATGTTCCATAGGTGTCATAGGGTATATTCAATCATGTATTAGGGTTTGGGAGCATGTCCTGGTCAAAAGTCAAAGTAACAGTTGACTTTTCCCTTAAAACCCTAATTGTGGTGCAGATGAAATTGAGACTTGTTGCTCAAACTTCTTGGATCAATCCATTGTTCCAAATGGATCAATATGGTATATTAGAGACCCTCAAATCATCTCTTGAGGTCTTGGCTCATGGTTTGTCCCAAAAGTCAACTTAGGGGTGAATTAGGTCAAGAAACCCTAATTCCTGATTTTTGATGAATGCATCCCATGAGGCAAAATTAACTTGATGCATGGGTTCATGAGGTTCCATGAGGTTCCATGAAGTATATTAGGTTATGTTTTGGATCATTGCCTTGTGCCCAGATGAAAATTTCCATCTGGAGGCCCTGGTCGACCAAAACCCTAATTTGGTGACACTGTCGATCTTGAGACTTGATTCACCTAGAAGGGAGCAGCCTTGTGCTTAATCCTTGAAGTGGGAGTCCTTTTGATCCTTTGAGGATGTTTGAGAGATTAGACAAGTTGAAGATCATGTCAATTCTTGATTGATCCTTTGTCTAAGCACTCAGAGAGGGTTTGAAACCCTAATTTTGATTGTAGTGGATGCTCACCCATCTTTGGGGAGACTAATGAGGCATGATGATTCATCCATATTGTGAAGATGATTTGCACAATGATGGGAAACTCTAGTGGTCAAAATTTGGGGTATTACACATAGTTCACATACTTGTCCATTTCTAAAACATAAATATAACACATGGCACAAGTCATGTCTTCTATACCATGTTGTATTGGACACACGCCTCGGTCTCTCATGCACGGGCGTTATCATTAAGTTATCTACTCTAGACCATTACTCGTCAGGGATGAACCTTTCTACATCGAATGCCCGAGAATAGCTGTCTAGAGTTCTATCACAATCCTAGTCACAACCTAGAATTATACCATTTGTTTTGGGGTAAAGTTTCCTCACACTTCCTAATTCATTTTAGGTATGCATATACTCTCCTTCATACTTAACAATAGTTAGATAGATATGATATAACACAATCATTACAAGTAAACACATATAATCACACATCACATAAGGCATCACTTTTGGGTTCCCTCTGATTCATTTAATCGGGTAACGGAAACAATACGTTCCACTTTTATCCCGTAGGATATTTCCACAGCTTTCTATCGGCTATCATTATGCCTCGATCGGATTTACGATCCAAAAGATATGGATTTCCACATCTCACATAACATTGTTATCATTCAAAAGCCACTAATTACTTAATCCCACAACATACTCAATATTTCCACTTTTTATTGGGTAGAGGGTCGTTCCAGCTTTCCAACAGTACCAAGAACGTCCCGATCCGAGTTACGGATCAAAAGTTATGAAAGAAACAAGTTGGAGGATCTGCTATGTTCGCAATGCGAAGCAGCCATCGAATGCTCGCTTTCTCATTCGCAGTGCGAAGCTCCCAGCGAATGCCTAAATACACTGGGTTCGTTGTCCCATTTGCAGTGCGAACGTCTGGCGAACCGTGGCAGAACCAAAACAGGGTAATGTTCGCAGTGCGAACCTCTGGCGAATCTCTGGTGAATGTTCGCCTTCACCTTCGCCTTGCGAACAACCCGCGAATGTTCGATTTCCCCTTCGCTAGGGGATTCACAGTGCGAACCTGCGAATCCTGGGGTTCTCAGCAGCGCTGTTATGGGTCATTTGGGCCAAAAACCAACCTTTCTTCCACCCAAACTCATCCAAAGCATACCAAAACATAAACCAATCATACAACAAGTATTCCACACATTTTATATCATGTTTCATCCGTTAGATTTCATCGATTATCCGTTTAATCATTTTCTCTCAATTCTAACCTAAGTTCCAAATATCTATTTCTAGAACTTAGAGTGTCTAACTAGAACCCACCTGATAATCGAAGAGGAGTTTGGAGAAGATGATGATGATCCATGGCTTTTTCTTCTTCCTTGAACTTTTTCCTCTCTTTCCCTTCTTTCTTCTCTTCTTCACTTCCTTTCCTCTTCTTCTCCTTTTCTATCTTTTCCTTCTTAACAAATATATATATATATATATAAACCAATATTATATAATATAATCCAATAGAGTAAAATATCTCCAATTGATATTTTGTCATCTCAACCAATTGATCAATTATTAGAGTTATCATAAAAGTCTCTCTTGAACTAATAATAAATTGATCTCTTCAGAGTTCATTAGTTGCTCTATTGATCCCAAGTGTCGATACTTAAAGTACTTAAAGGATTCCATTAATCCAATTTATCAAAGATAGAGCACATAGATACTCATCCGATCTCATCTGATATCCAATTAAGCATTTAAATAATACGGGGTATTACACTCTCCCCCCCTTAAATTGAAATTCGCCCCCGAATTTCCTCTACTCAACAACAACCGCAACTTGTATCACTGCCTTAGATCCACATTTAATTTTTACTTCGTTAAAATTCCTGACATAATCCGATTCCAACTTGACTTCAAAATTCCAAAATCCTTGTCTTCCACAAATTATCAAAACTTCACGTCCTTAGTCATACCCTTATTCCAATATTGAGTTAACTTCTAACTTGCTTTTCCATAATTCAACTGTTGTTTCAAAATAAAACACTTGGTCGCATTCTACCTTCGAAAAGAATGTACCATTCCATAATCTTCTTCTGAGTCACAAACCAAACCATAACATCTTATCTCAAATTAGGACAACAACATTCAACCCATCTTCGCGATGTAATACAGTGATTCCCTTAACTTCATACAATTACCGACAACTATTCTTTCATAAATCCTTTAACATTCGAACCACTTCATAACTAATCAAACGACTTCTTTACCAGTTCCATCTGGTCTGATACTAAACATTGTAATCATTACATCCGATATTTCACTTTTTTCGTATCAGACCAACAAGGTAACACACTTAAAACAAGATCTTCATATGTCCAGTCTTACAATCAATTTCTCCTCTGATTCTTATAAATCCAACTGAGCCCCTTTCATTTGTCACCTTCCACTGCGCAACTCAAATTCTAACAGTAGAACACCACGAATTCTCAAGCACTACCAAGTAGCTATAGTCAGCAGATAAATACACTTATCCATTGGGGTACTTACTAACCAACTGTACAAGAAACTTGCTGACGTCTTATGGTAGGACAAGTTCTTTGCCAACACACAATATTATAACACCCGTCCAACACTCTCCAGACAATAGAAGTATAGTAGTTACATTGCTACAGCCATAACATATACCATTCCAAATCCATTTTAAACTCGAAACAACTTATCCAAAAGTAGTTTAACCACCTTCGGTTCTGGTTACCACACTCCATAACAATTCTTCTTATGGGTTTACCGACTCACTCAATGTTTCTTATTGGTTCGAGATCTCAACCCTAAATGACGTAACCCCAACATAGAACTTCCATCATATGTGAGTCACCACTTATCAAACTTAACCCTTCCAAGGCACAATTGTGAGTTTTCATACTACTCGCCAAATCACAAACAACACTCCACATACACGCACACATCTTCGAAGTACATGCCACGTTTCTCAATTAAATCCTCATCTCTCAATCGTCATGTTCCATATACAATTCAAGTTACATGCTTAACTTCAGAACGTCCAATTCTTACTCGTACTTATAGAGATAACTTCCACATTTCAATCTCTTGGTAAAACACAACTGCACACAACTGATACCACTCTCACGGTCTGAATCCAAAACCATGAACGCACGGAAGATAACAATTACTAAACTTCGACCAACCGTGATCCACTCAAGGTAATACAAAACAAAGTTAAAACACTCAGACGACACACTCCAACCAAGTGACAAGGCAAAATTCCAAATTCCGACGAGGTCACACCACAAAACTTCAGCGAGGTAGTTCGTTTTTCTGCTCAAACAACTACACTAGCGGGAAATCAATAATGACGACATTCTAGGGTTTTAGCCACAACTCATACTTGGTTTGTCCACAAGCAAAACCAAACACGCAACTATTACACGGTACCACGAAACGACGGGCATCTCATATCAAGCATGCAACCTTATTCTCTCACTTGAATTCCTTGGAGAGAAATTAATACCACAACGTTCTTAGTCCAACAAAAGGTAGATTCCATATATTTCGATTATTCACAAATACAGAAGTTCCTCTATACTTGAAAATAAATCGGGGCAATGCATCCTCTTGGAGAACCTTCTCATCACTTCGTACACATTAACCCAGAATTTCTTACCCTTCACTATCCATTACACATCCCACTTACACCAAATTACTTAATGGAAGATTCGCAACCGACAATTCTCGTCAACTAAGTACCAAACCCTTCAGGTATAAATCGATCCAGCATTTACACTTAGTCCATAACAATCTTGATTTGCTTCTCATTGGTTACCGCAAATCTTACCTCTTAGGATACAGTACTCACTGCTTCACAAGGTATGTCCCTTCACACTTGTCTCAAGAATAAGAATCCATCACGTACACTTGTGACCATGGTGCTACTACTACGCTTGTCCTTACCACCAAGGTGTAACTTTCTCATTCCCCGTCATACTAACAGGGTCCTCATGAGTGAACCATCCTTGATTACACTTCCTTAACTATAGGTTCATTACCACCTTAAAACCTTATTGCACACTCGTCCAAAATACATTCCGTTGTCATTTCCTCATAATATATTGTCGATACCATTTCTACATCGCGTTTACTTTGCTCTCCATGGTAATCCTCTTAGATCCAAATATAAAATCACCATACTAAAATTTCCTTAAATCCAAGATACTTACTCTGCTTCTTAATACAACTTATTCTGGTCCGTATCACTAAACTTTTCCTTACTAAATGAAGCTCATTCTTTCTCCAACACAATACCTTATACTGTTCCTTGAGTAAATTAACAATTCCAAATTGGTCTCTTATTGTAAACAGAAATTCTGATGTATCATCTCGAACTTTATTCCGTTACATAACTGGTTATACGCAATTCATCACACGCTCTTCGTCCGTCACATACTTGTTTCACTTGAAGCATGTAAACACATCTTTGTGTTCCTTCTTACCCTTCTCTACTTCTTTAGGTTCCCATAAGGCCGAACGTCCTTAACTCTCAACTTTAACCAGTCAGAAGATATTGTTCCGAACACATTCCTTAAGGTATTCTCGTCTATTCAAGATACTATAGCGACCTTAGAAGCTGAGACACCAATACTATCTCACTTCCGGACCTTACGCCTCGCGTTCCACAAAACCACATTCTTTTTCACGGAATGAGATTACTTGAAATCTTGCCTATACTAGTGGCCAATCCAGCTCCACTAGCGATTTTACATATTCCTTAGTACCTTAACCACTCGTCCGATAGAGATCCTTAACCTTTAGACTCCATCCATTCCAAAGGATTACTTGAACAACATACCACTCTTTAATTCCATGCTACCCAAGCACAACTTCTATTAAAACCTCACTGAGCTAACCAAAATTCTTCACTACTAACTCTTGGCTTGAGCCTTCCCTCACAACACAAGTTTCGACAACACTTCGGAGTCCTCGTGGTCGCTCAACCATGATTCTACCTATAACATACATAGCATTAGGTTGATCAGGCCCAACACTACATAGTATGATATTAAGTTTCATGCTGGCAAGAGACACTTAAGAGGCAGGAATAGATTTACTTATGATGTTTCAAGGCTAGGTCGAGGACACGACCTGCTCTGGTACCAACTGTAATGCCCTGTATAATATATATCTAGAATAATACCATACAATCATTTTATTTGGTACTGACACATCAAAAGTCCCTAATGGCATAGTTCACATACTTGTCAATTTCTAAAACATAAATACAACACATGGCACAAGTCATGGAAACTAGCCAAAAATAATAAAACTAAGAATAATATACAATATCCTCAATTGTATACAACAAAAGAATACACAGCAGAATAAGCTTAACTAAGCTTCTCTTGAAACATCCGAGCATCGCTCCACTTGTAACCAAACCTGCACCTGAAATAAAGCAACTATAGTGGGGTGAGATACATCAAATCTCAGTGAGTTCCCTATCCTATAGATTCTCTCGGCTTTACAGCGTTCTATCAATCCTAACTCAAGTCAAGGGGAGGGAAAATGACTTTGAGTTCACATTCTCACAATCTCACACTATATGGAAACATGTTCATGAGTTCATCAACTCAAAATATTATCACTAATCGGCATTACTAACCAAGGCATCTTTCCCCGGCCAACCCTACAAAAGAGTTCAACACGGGTCACGGATCCTTAAAAGCATAGACATCCATTCCCGACCAGTCCTCTCAAAGGATTATGGACACGGGTCCTGGAGCTAACATAGATAACTTTCCCCGACCAACCTACACAAGAGGTTATGGACACGGGTCACGGTTACCTACAAACGGTACTTTCCCCGGCCAGCCTACACAAGAGGTTATGGACACGGGTCACTAATACCACCACTAAGTAACTTTCCCCGGCCAGTCCTTCCAATGGATTATGGACACGGGTCACGGTCACTTACTTAATAAACACTTTCCCCGGCCAGCCCTTCTCAAGAGTTATGGACACGGGTCACAGATATTTATTAAGGGATAAAAACAGTCCGATTACGTGATCATATACATTACGCGATTGTATTCGACAATCACAAGGCCGCATTCGCCTTATTACAAAATTACAATGATTTACACACACATGTTCCATACTAGTGTTTCGCTCTTCTATACCATGTTGTATTGGACACACACCTCGGCCTTTCATGCACGAGCGTTGTCATTAAGTTATCTACTCTAGACCATTACTCGTCAGGGATGCACCTTTCTACATCGAATGCCCGAGCATAGCCGTCTAGAGTTCTATCACAATCCTAGTCACAACCTAGAATTATACCATTTATTTTGGGGTAAAGTTTTCTCACATTTCCTAATTCATTTTAGGCATGCATATACTCTCCTTCATACTTAACAATAGTTAGATAGATATGATATAACACAATCATTACAAGTAAACACATATAATCACACATCACATAAGGCATCACTTTTGGGTTCCCTCCGATTCATTTAATCGGGTAACGGAAACAATACGTTCCACTTTTATCCCGTAGGATATTTCCACAGCTTTCTATCGGCTATCATTATGCCTCGATCGGATTTACGATCCAAAAGATATGGATTTCCACATCTCACATAACATTGTTATCATTCAAAAGCCACTAATTACTTAGTCCCACAACATACTCAATATTTCCACTTTTTATTGGGTAGAGGGTCGTTCCAGCTTTCCAACAGTACCAAGAACGTCCCGATCCGAATTACGGATCAAAAGTTATGAAAGAAATAAGTTGGAGGATCTGCTATGTTCGCAATGCGAAGCAGCCAGCGAATGCTCGCTTTCTCATTCGCAGTGCGAAGCTCCCAGCGAATGCCTAAATACACTGGGTTCGCTGTCCCATTAGCAGTGCGAACGTCTGGCGAACCGTGGCAGAACCAAAACAGGGTAATGTTCGCAGTGCGAACCTCTGGCGAATCTCTGGCGAATGTTCGCCTTCACCTTCGCCTTGCGAACAACCCGCGAATGTTCGATTTCCCCTTCCCTAGGGGATTCGCAGTGAACCTGCGAATCCTGGGGTTCTCAGCAGCGCTGTTATGGGTCATTTGGGCCAAAAACCAACCTTTCTTCCACCAAAACTCATCCAAAGCATACCAAAACATAAACCAATCATACAACAAGTATTCCACACATTTTATATCACGTTTCATCCGTTAGATTTCATCGATTATCCGTTTAATCATTTTCTCTCAATTCTAACCTAAGTTCCAAACATCTATTTCTAGAACTTAGAGTGTCTAACTAGAACCCACCTGATAATCGAAGAGGAGTTTGGAGAAGATAATGATGATCCATGACTTTTTCTTCTTCCTTGAACTTTTTCCTCTCTTTCCCTTCTTTCTTATCTTCTTCACTTCCTTTCCTCTTCTTCTCCTTTTCTATCTTTTCCTTCTTAACAAATATATATATATAAACCAATATTATATAATATAATCCAATAGAGTAAAATATCTCTAATTGATATTTTGTCATCTCAACCAATTGATCAATTATTAGAGTTATCATAAAAGTATCTCTTGAACTAATAATAAATTGATCTCTTCAGAGTTCATTAGTTGCTCTATTGATCCCAAGTGTCGATACTTAAAGTACTTAAAGGATTCCATTAATCCAATTTATCAAAGATAGAGCACATAGATACTCATCCGATCTCATCTGATATCCAATTGAGCATTTAAATAATACGGGGTATTACAGAATGGATTTTTAACTACATATATGTTTGGTTCACAAGGGGAGGAGAGGGATTTTAAAACTAAATTACTTTTTTATCCTTACAAATATTATCATTCGTATTTAGTAAAAAGAATTCTAAATAAAAATAGTTTTGAATAAATATCACAAAATAAAAACTCTTTCACAGTGAGTTCTAGGTGTTTTAACTCACTGTTCATTGCAATTTTACAAAATTAGCAAAAGTACTAGAGAATGTTATTTCTCTTACGGCATCGAAAGTTCAATTATGATCAAATCAAGCTTTATAATACATGATTGAACTAATGTAAATTAGAGGTCCAATTTGTAATGTGATCCATATAAACTGATCATTATGTGCAGACAAAAAAAACAGTCATATTGAATTTAAAGATTTTTAAAGTTTGCTTTGGAAATTATCAAATAAATTTTATTTGAATATTAAAATTGAATATGAAATTTATTTTATAATTACTCTCAAAGCATCGGTGACATATTCAATGTTCATGGAATAAGAAATTTGTCTGATAATATATAACTATAATCAAAACAATCAAAACTTTTAGTTAACTGGGATCATAATTTTTAGTTAACGACAACCGATCAATCACCGATTATAGTTATATGTTACAGGTATAAACAACATAAAATCAAAACAGGAAAATTCAACAAAACAAAAAGGAAAAAAAAACTTGCCTAAGAGCAACAATGCACATGTAGCAGCATCACTATAGGAAAAAAAAGAAACATGAAACAATACAAAAAAAAAACCTAAACGTAGTTTTTAATGTTTCAATAAGGACAATTTTAGAATTAAAATAAATAATTGAGGATAAATTAGAGAATATAATAAAATTTTAAATAACAAATCTCCCTTTTCCCCAAATTCCCCCAATTTGAAGGGGAACAAAAAGTGAGTCTATGAAGGAATTTGCTTCCCTCCCCTCCCCTCCCCTCCCCTCCTAAAAAATGAACCAAACATATATTTTATAAATATCCCCTCCCGTCTCCTCCCCTCCATTTACCCCGAACCAAACGGACCCTTAGAGTCTAGAAATTAATTGATTAGACAATTTTATACTATAAACTATTAATTTTTTTACTCAACTATAAGCTATGAATCTTGAAACCATATTTAATTGATAAAAAAAAACACAAAATAATCAAATTTGAATGAGCAATCTAAATAGAATATATATAAAGTTATAAATATTTGGAAAATCAAACGCAATGAAACTCTTTTTTCAAATTTGAAAAAGAAATATTCTTTTAAAGTTATAAATAAAAATAATAATAATTATCACTTAATAAGTTTGATTTTATTTTTAAATATATTTATTTTCTTTCCTTCTCTTCATTGCATCTTCTTCTGGTATCTCACGTGATATCTTAGAAAATTGAGTTACAGGTGTGACAAGTCTATTCCACTGTACATATATTCTTATCTTATCTGGTGTCCTCCTTATCTGGTCCTTTTCAATCGCTCTTCAACAACAAATTTCATACTTCCATCTCCTCTTCATCTCCACAACCAACCAAATCCGCAAAATCCATCCACCCTTATTCAAAAACTCATCAAAAATTAATTCTCTGAATACATCAAAACCAACCAAACTTTCTAAGAAAATTCTAGATTTGAAGAAATAATTTGGTCAAACTATTTTTTTGGAATTGTGACATATTCTTGAGATGCATACAAGCTCTTTCTCTCCATTATTTGTTAGTTTTTCGAGTGAGTTGGTTTCCATTCTATACTCGGTTGTGGAATTCTGTAATTCTAAAATGACTAGTAGAATTCTTATTTTCGGTTGGAGATTGATTTGAAATAGACTTTTCTAAAGTTGTGGTGGAGCAAGACATGTCATTGGTTTCGGGTGGAAGACTCTTCTTCGGCTTAGTCTCTTTTGAAGCGTCTTCTTTTGTTGGATACCTCTTTGTACCTTATTTGAAAAGGTATGAATGAAATCGTTTTTAATGGTTTTATTTTTAATCTTTTATGGTATGGGGTTAATTAAATTTTTATCTAGAGTTTATAAAAAAAAAATTTACCTACGTTTGTTATTTTGATTCTTTTGTTATTTGGATCTTTTGGATATATATAAAACGCATGTCAAAACAACAACAAATAAGTAAAAAGAGAAAAATTAAGAAGATAAAACATCTAAAAAATATAGAGATGAGAAAATAGGTAAAATTGAAGAGAAAAAATTGAGACATGGACCATTGCTTACAACTGAACCAGATAGGATGAGGGAAAAATTGGACTTTTCAATTAAATTTTTTATATTATAGATGTCAGTCGCCACTATTCACTTTACGAATTAGTTATGTTATTAGTTATGTTATGTCAAAATTTTTGTTTAAATTATGTATAATGTATTGTGACTAATTGGTTCACTAGAAGAAGTATGACATACTTAATTGATGTTCATGAGAAATTCAATTCGGATTATACTGTGAAATTTAACTTTCAAACTTTAAAGAAATTGAAAATAGTACAGTTTCTTAAATAATATTTTTATTTAACATTTTTCTATATTAAACTCAGAAAATCATTGATCCTCTCATTATTTCAATATCTTATATCTGTTAAAAAAATTATACTAATTGAATTGATATTATTATATTATTTTATTTTTATATTTATTTTAGAATCTTAAGTCAATATCAATATAATTTGAAATTTGTTGAGAAAGTATTAAAAAAAACAAAAGTAATTAGGGGATATTTTTTAAAACCAAACTAATCTAAAAGTATTGAGAATAAAATCATACAATATAAATTCACATTATAATCTGAACCATACCTAAATCAAAATACATGTCATTTGAAAGAAATGTTTTATTATAACAAAAAATGTAAAAGAGAAATGTATAATGAAACTAGATAATACAATTTATTCAAATGATGGTTGACACAATGGTTTTAATAAGATACCTAGAAGGTAAATAAATTGTTTAAACTTTTTATTTAAAAATAGTTTATTTAGGACGATTAGGTTTATCGGTCGGTGTTTTGGACTGTTATGTATTGTCCATATGTTATTAATGAAAGTTTTTTATTATAAAAAAATATCTAACTATATTCTTAAAATAAATTTTTTATTTGATTTCAAATAGTAATAATAATAATAATAATAATAATTATTATTATTATTATTATTTTTAGGCGGCAGAATTTATATAAATGCACGTATCTGTTCGCAAATATTACTTCAAACCTAACTCTTGGCAAATAAAGAAAGTGATCAGTATACTTTAACACTCTTCCTAATATGTAGAGCAACTATGGAAGAAGATGCTAGAGCAAAAATTCTTCTTCCGGATTTTCTCCACAACGGAAAACTCAAGTACGTCAAGTTAGTTTAAATAAATTGTTTAAACTTTTTATTTAAAAAGTTTATTTATAAATAGCAATAATTTTTTTATCAATATATATATCAAATTAAATATTTTCGGCATTGCTTAAATTATAAATCAAGTAACCGTTACTATTTCAAACATTTAAAAGTATAAAGAAATTAAATAGTAAAGAGTCAGAGGATATAAGAGTGAGTTAATCAATTATTACTTTAAAAAAATAAAAGGAATGGTTAATAATGAAACAATCACCATAAGCTAATAAAATCAACATGTTTTACTCAAATAGAAATTTTATAAAAATAATATAAATAATCCTAACAGAAAATTAAAACATAATAAAGTCACTTTATATTACCAGCACAAATATGACTACCATTAAAAATAATTTAATAGCATAGCAAACTCATAAATAGATAAGCATAGAGATGAAATGAGTAGAAAAAAATGTAATAATAACAAAAAAAATCATACAAAATTAAGACACACTATTAAAAATAAATAATAATATAGATTTCTCAAATTTGGAGTTATTGACCAACCAATTCTTTCATAACCTACCTAATCAAAAAATTTTCAGTAAGTGATAACATATGTCTTAAATTAAAAAAAAAACCCTTAATTCCACATTATAATTCACATTTTCATCAATAATGAATTAAATAACAACTTCTAAAATTAAAAATAATAATTAATCCCGCGTTAAATAAAAAAATATAAAAACTCTTTATCCCAGGTTTCAATTATTTAATAAAATAAAATATTTAAAAATAACCCCATGCCCCATGTTTTTATTTATATAATTATATTTAAAATGAATTAAAAAAATAGAAACTTCTCCATTGATTAATCCATTTTTGTTTTTAAATATCATTACTTGAATTAGTAAATTATTATCTTAATTCATATTTTCATCAATAATAAATTAAATAATAATTTCTAAATTTAATTCATATTTTAATTTATAATATTATCAATATTATTATCTTGTAATAATATTAATCCATGTCACTGATAATATTTCATATTTGATAATAATGATATCAACATTATTAACATTATTGAAGTGATATTAAAGTTGGAAATATATGCAAGATTTGAAAAGTGACCCTATTTTGTTGGCGTAAATCATGTATAACTTTTGTTAATACCTTTATTCAATTTTTTTCCAAAATGTTTTATTTGCATGCAATACTTTTCACTTCCTTTATCTAATGATAAATTTAATGTAATAATAGAGTTGAAATTGTAAGTTTGTTTAACAAATGATTCATTCAATATTTAAGTGGGTCTCTTAAACCTATTTTATTATTATAAAGTATAAATAAATAAAAAATTAAAAAATATAATTAATTTAATTTTAAAAAATATTATATGTATTCATCATCAAATATATCTAACTATTCTTGTTTGATAGAATAAAGCATTATTCTTGGTTGTAGTTATCGATTAGTCTCTCTAAGTCTTCTAGTTGAACTTTTTATAATTGGTTGTGTAACGTCCTGTATAATATATACTTAGAATAATACTATACAAGCATTTTATTTGGTACTGACACTATCATAAGTGCCTAATGGCATAATTCACATACTTGACCATTCTAAAACACAAATACAACCTATGGCACAAGATATGGAAACTAGCCAAAACAATAAAAACTAAGAATAAGGTACAATATTCCTCATTGTACAAGAAAATAATACACAGCGGAATAAGCTCAATTAAGTTTCTCTTGAAACATCCAGCATAGCTCCACTTGTAAAATCATACCTGCAAATACCTCCTGAAAATAATCAACAATAGTGGGGGTGAGATACATCAAATCTCAGTGAGTTCCCTATCTTATGGATTCTCTCGACTGTACATGGTTCTAACAATCCTAATTCAAGTCAAGGGGAAGGGAAATGACTTTGAGTTCACAACCTCACACTATATGGAAACATGCCTATGAGATCACCAACTCAAAATATCACTAATCGATAACCTTACCAAGGCATCCCCTTTTCCCGTCCGCTTCTACGTCTAGAAGTCGACCCGAGTCATGGATCCTTGTAGTTACTTGGCATACGAAATGGATTCGGAATTAAGGGACGCATTATCGCCTTAATTCGTCACTTCACACGGTCCGTGCACCGTCACAAGTCTCTTTACCATATAGGCTACATTCGTACTATAACATTGGGAATCAAACCTGCCAAGTAATTATGCATACGTTCAGAGGAGCTCAAGACTCATGGAACTGCATCTCAAGTGAAACGGTTACGATTACGTGATCATAAACACGGCGCGATTGTATTCGACAATCACAAGGCCACATTCGCCTTAAGACCTCTTTTGTATTTTCAAACTTAGCACAGTTATACATGATCCATACTAGTGTATTTCTTTTCTATACCATACGGTATTATACGCACACCTCGGCCTCTCATGCGTGAGCGTCGTCGTAGGTTATTCAACAATTTCCTAGCCATAACTAGGTTCCACTATAGTTTCATGGTAAGGTTTCCTCACTCTATCTATTTCATATTTTAACATGCATACTCTCTAAACTATGTTCAACAACAATAGAATAGGCAACATAATTTAATTATATAATGGAAACACACATAAAAACTTATCACAAAGTTACCCCATTCTTGGGATCCCTCTGATTTATTTAATCGGCCACAAAAGTGATATTTTTCACTTCCATTAGGTAGAGTGTTTTCATAGCTCTCCATCGGTACCAAGAATACCTCGATCGGAGTCACGGTTCAAAAGTTATGGAAGAAACAAAATGAAAGATCTGTCATGTTCGCTAGGCGAATCCCCAGCGAACGTTCGCTTTCTTCCTTCGCCGTGCGAAGCTCTAGGCGAATCAAAACAGAACTAAAATGACACAAAGTTCGCTTTGCGAACACCTGGCGAGCATTCGTCTTACCCTTCGCTTTGCGAACCTCTGGGCGAACCAAGTCAGAACCAAAAGGATACAAAGTTCGCTTTGCGAACTGCATGGCGAACATTCGCCTTGCCATTCGCTTTGGTTCACTTTGCGAACTCGCGAATTCCCAGAATTTCAGCAACGTAACAACAGGTCCTTAGGGGCAAAAATCCCATTCCAAACATAACCCAATACACAAATAAGCATTGACAGATGATCACACATATATATCAATCATACTACACAGTTTATATCACATTTCAACCGTTAGATTCTTTGATTTAGCAAAATTACTCATTTCTCACAATATCTAGCCTAGCTCTAGAACTCAAGAAATTCTACTACTATAGTCTCTATCTATAACCCACCTTAGCATGGAAGAGGAGGTTGAAGAAGATGATGAATAATGATCCAAGCTTCTTTCCAAGCTTTTCCTCTTTCCCTCTTCTCTTCTCTTCCTTTTCTCTTCTTTCTCTTTTCTCTTCTTACCAATATTATTTAATGAGTCACAAACAAAACCATAACACCTTATTTTGGTTTAGGATAACAAACACTCATCAAATTATCACGATGTAATTCAGTGATTCCTTAACTTCATGCAATCACCGACGATTTATCTTTTCATAAATCCTTCAACGTCCAAAACCACTTCATAATTAGTCAAACGACTTCTTTACCAGTTCCATCTGGTCTGATGCTGTACACGGTACTCATTAAATCTGATAATCCCTTTCTTTCGTGTCACACCAAAAGGTAACACACTTGAAACAAGATCTTCTTATTTCCATACTTAAAAGCAATAATCCTTATAAATTCTTATTATTCTGACTTAACTCTTTCGTTTGTCACCTTCCACTGTGTAACCCAAATTCTAACAGTGGAACAGCGCGGATTCTCAAGCACTACCCAGTAGTTAACAGTCAACGGAGAAACACACTCATCCATTGGGGTCCTTACAAACCAACGGTACAAGAAACTTATTGACGTCCTATGGTAGAATAATTTATTTGCCAACACACAATATTATAACATTTGTCCAACACTCTCCAGATGATAAAAGTACATGTGTTACACTGCTACAACCGTAACATATACAACTCCAAAACCATTCCAAACTCAAAATAATATATCCAAAATAGTTTAACAACCTCCGGTTCTGGTTACCACATTCCAAATAGATTCTTCTTACGGGGTTTCCGACTCACTCCAAGTTTCTTGTCGACACAAGATCTCAGCTAGTCACATATAACACCATCATGGAACTTCAATCCTATGTGAGTCACCACTTATCAAAACTTAAACCGTCCAAAGCACACTCGTGAGTTTTCATACCACTCACCAATTCACAAATAACACTCCACACACACACACACACACACTTTCGAAGTCCATACCACACTTCTCAGTTGAATCCACTTCTCTCAGTTGTTTTGTTTCACAAACAATTCAATTTACATTCTTAAATCTGGAACGTCCAATTCTTACTCATACTCGGAAAGATAACTTTCAAATTTCCTTCTCCGGGTAAAACACAACTGCACACAACTGGTACCACTCACACGGAGTCTAAATCCAACACCATGAACTCGCGGAAGATAGTAATTACTAACTCCGACTGACCGCTCATAAATTACTAATACCATAATTACACACCGAAATATTCCTTGCAAGGTCAATACTTCGTGAGTATTCTCTAACTTCGTCCTTAAGACTCAAACACAGTAATACACCTAAGATCTTCTCATACTCAACATAGTTCACAAGATTATTTCCCCAAGTCAACTCTCTTGTCGTCTGAACAAATGGTCCACTACGCAACACCTTTCCAGAAGTCACGATTCCAAAAAACACAAATCCATCCTTCATTTACTTGCAATCTCGTTTACATTCGCACAATACTCTCCACTCGGAGCAACATAGGTAACAAAACACAGATGATGGTTCCTAAGGGATTTCATAATTTACACACATGTTAATCCATTAACCTTCTGAGCTAATCGGTTAACTCCTCAAAATTCAGTGCAAAGCATCATCCTTGCACATGTTAATCGGTTAACCACACTGTGTTAATCAGTTAACACTGCTGCAGAAACTGAAAACCAATTCCTTTTAGTTCAAAAGCCCTCCCTACTCAAAACCATCAATCCGGTTTATTCTAAACCACAATATCATTCTCCACTCGCGGCTTCTTAACTTTTATAACATTCACTAACCATGATCCACTCCAGGTAATACAGAACAAAGTTAAAACATGCAGATGACACACTCTAACCAAGTAACGAGGCAGAATTTCCAAATTCCGACGCGGTCACACGACAACTCTTCGGCGGGATAGTTCATTCTCTTCTCATACAACTACGCTAGATGAAAGCCAATAATGACAACATTATAGGGTTTTAACCATAACTTATATTTGATTCATCCACAAGCACAACCCAACACACAATCATCATACGGCACCACAAAACAACGGACATATCATGTCAAGCCTATAACCTCGTTTTCTCACTTGAACTCTTTGGTGAAAATTAAAACAACAACGTTCTTAGTTCAACAAAAGGTAGATTCCAAATATTCTGATTATTCATAATTACAGAAGTTCTCTATACTTGAAAATAAATCAGGGCAATGCACCCTCTTGAAAAACCTTTCCATCATTACGTACACATTAACCGGGATTTCTTACCCTTCACTATCCATTGCACACCACAATCACACCAAATTTCTTAATGGAAGATTTGCAACTGACAATTCACATCAACTATTTACAAAACCCTTCCGGTATAAACCATTCCATGATTTATACTTAGTCCGTAATAAGTCCTGTTTTGCTTCTCGTTGTTTTACCACAATTTTGTTTCTTAGGATATAATACTCACTGCTCCACAAGGTACGTCCCTTCACACTTGTCTCAAGAATAAAAATCCATCACGCGCACTTGTGACCACGGTGCTACTACTACGCTTGTTCTTAATACCAAGGTATAACTTTCTCATTTCACATCATACTACTAGGGTTCTCACGGGTGAGCCATCCGTGATTACACTTCCTTAACTATAGGTTCATCAACACCTTAAAAACTCCATTGTAAACTCGTCCAAAATACATTTTGTTGTCACTTCCTCTTAACATACTATTAATATCGTTTTCTACATTGCGTTTACTTCACCCTCCATTGTAATCCTCTTAGGTCCAAATATAGACCCATCTTACAAAAATTTCCTCAAATCCAAGGTACTTACTCTATTTCTTAATACAAACTTCTTCCGGTCCGCATCACTACACTTTCAATTACTAAATAAAGTCCAAACTTTCTCTGACACAATACCTTATACTGTTCCTTAGGTAATATAACAATTCCAAATTGGTCTCTTACCGAAAACAGAAATCCTGATGTATCATCTCGAACTTAATCTCTCTACACATCTAAATACGCGTGACTTATCTCCTACCCTTCGTTCGACACATACTTGTCTCATTTGAAGCATGTAAACACGTCCTTGTGTTCTTTCACACACTTCTCTACTACTTTAGGTTCCCATCGAAATTGACCTTCCTTAACTCTCGACTTTTTTTTCCAGTTGGAAGACATTGTTCCGAACACATTCCTTAAGGTACTCTTGTCCATTCAAGATACCATAACGACCTTAGAAACTGAAGCACCAATACTTATTTCACTTCCGGACCTTACATCACACGTTCCACAAAACAACTTTCTTTTTCACAGAATGAGATTACTTGAAATCCCTATCCGTACTAGTGGTCAATCCAGCTCAACTAGCAATTTTACATATTCCTCAATACTTTAACCAACCGTCCGCTAGAGATTCTTAACTTTCAGACTCCATCCTTTCCAAAGGATTGCTTAACAACACATTACTCTTTAATTCCATGCTACCCAAATCACAACTTCTACTAAGATCTCAACTGAGCTGACCAAAACTCATTACTGCTAACTCTTGGCTTGAGCCTACCCTTACAGCACAAGTTCCAACAACACTACGGAGTCCTCGTGGTCGCTCAACCATGATTCTACCTATCACATACATAACATTAAGTTGATCAGGCCCAACATTACATAGTATGATATTAAGAGTCATGCTGGCAAGACACACTTAAGAGGCAGGAATAGATTTACTTATGATGTTTCAAGGCTAGGTCGAGGACACGACCTGCTCTGATACCAACTATAACGCCCTGTATAATATATACCTAGAATAATACTATACAAGCATTTTATTTGGTACTGACACCATCATGAGTGCCTAATGGCATAATTCACATACTTGACCATTCTAAAACACAAATACAACCTATGGCACAAGATACGGAAACTAGCCAAAACAATAAAAACTAAGAATAAGGTACAATATTCCTCATTGTACAAGAAAATAATACACAGCGGAATAAGCTCAACTAAGCTTCTCTTGAAACATCTAGCATAGCTCCACTTGTAAAATCATACCTGCAAATACCTCATGAAAATAATTAACAATAGTGGGGGTGAGATACATCAAATCTCAGTGAGTTCCCTATCTTATAGATTCTCTCGGCTTTACAGGGTTCTGACAATCCTAACTCAAGTCAAGGGGAAGGGAAATGACTTTGAGTTCACAACCTCACACTATATGGAAACATGCCCATGAGTTCACCAACTCAAAATATCACTAATCGATAACCTTACCAAGGTATCCCCTTTTCCCGTCCGCTTCTACGTCTAGAAGTCGACCCGAGTCATGGATCCTTGTAGTTACTTGGCATACGAAATGGATTCAGAATTAAGGGACGTATTATCGCCTTAATTCGTCACTTCACACGGTCTGTACACCGTCACAAGTCTCTTTACCATATAGGCTCCATTTGTACTATAACATTGGGAATCAAACTTGGCAAGTAATTATGCATACGTTCAGAGGAGCTCGAGACTCATGGAACTGCATCTCGAGTGAAACGGTTACGATTACGTGATCATAAACACGACGCGATTGTATTCGACAATCACAAGGCCACATTCGCCTTAAAACCTCTTTTGTCTTTTAAACTTAGCACAGTTATACATGATCCATACTAGTGTATTTCTTTTCTATACCATACTATATTAGACGCACACCTCGGCCTCTCATGCACGAGCGTTGTCTAGGTTATTCAACAATTTCCTAGCCATTACTAGATTCCACTATAGTTTCATGGTAAGGTTTCCTCACTCTATCTATTTCATATTTTAACACGCATATTCTCTCAATTATGTTCAACAACAATAGAATAGGCAACATAATTCAATTATATAATGGAAACACAAATAACAACTTATCACAAAGTTACCCCATTCTTGGGTTCCCTCCGATTTATTTAATCAGCCATAAAATTGATATTTTTCACTTCCATTAGGTAGAGTGTTTTCATAGCTCTCCATCGGTACCAAGAATACCTCGATCAGAGTCACAGTTCAAAAGTTATGGAAGAAACAAAATGAAAGGTTTGTCGTGTTCGCTAGGCGAATCCCCAACGAACGTTCGCTTTCTCCCTTCGTCGTGCGAAGCTCTAAGCGAATCAAAACAGAACTAAAATGACACAAAGTTTGCTTGGCGAACACCTGGCGAGCATTCGCTTTACCCTTCGCTTTACGAATCTCTGGGCGAACCAAGTCAGAACCAAAAGGATACAAAGTTCGCTTTGCAAACTGCTGACGAACATTTGCCTTGCCATTCGCTTTGGTTCGCTTTGCGAACTCGCGAATTCCCAGAATTTCAGCAACGTAACAGCAGGTCCTTATTGCCAAAAATCTTATTCCAAACATAACCTAATACACAAATAAGCATTGAGATGATCACACATATATATCAATCATACTACACAATTTATATCACATTTCAACCGTTAGATTCTTTGATTTAGCAAAATTACTCATTTCTCACAATATCTAGCCTAGCTCTAGAACTCAAGAAATTCTACTACTATAGTCTCTATCTAGAACCCACGTTAGCATGGAAGAGGAGGTTGAAGAAGATGATGAATAATGATCCAAGCTTCTTCCCAAGCTTTTCCTTTTTCCCTCTTCTCTTCTCTGCCTTTTCTCTTCTTTCTCTTTTCTCTTCTTACCAATTTTCTTCTTCTTCTTTCTATTTCTTTCTCTTCCAAATTTATATATATAATACCAATATTATATAATATAATCCAATAGAGTAAAATATCTCCGATTGATATTTTATCGTCTAACACCAAATGATCGATTATTAGAGTTACCATAATATACTCCCTTGAACTAAAATAATTGACCTCTTTAGAGTTCACCAGTTGCTCTATTGATCTCAATTAACAATACTTAGAGTACTTAGAGGAGTCCGTTAATCTAATTAACCAAAGATAGAGCACATAGATACTCATATGATCTCATATGATATCCAATTGAGCATTTTAAATAATATGGGGTATTACAGGTTGAAACATCCAACCGATTTTTGGTAAGGATTGTTTAGGAATAAATTGTTCAAAGGACTAATCATTTGTTTGGGACGATTAGGTGTATCAGTCGGTATTTTGGATTGCTATGTACTATTATTAGTGATAGTTTCTGATTATAAAAAAAATATCTAACTATATTCTAAAAATAATTTTTTTATTTGATTTCAAATAATAATAATAATAATAATTATTATTATTAGGCGGCAAAATTTATATAAAAGCACGTATTCTATTCGCAAATATTGCATCAAACCTAACTCTTGCCAAATAAAGAAAGTGATCAATTTACTTTAACACATCTTCCTAATATGTCAGTTAGCAAAGCAACTATGGAAGAAGATGTTAGAGCAAAAATTCTTCTTTTGGATTTTCTCCACAACGTGAAACTCAAGTACGTCAAGTTAGTTTAAATAAATAGTTTGAACTTTTTATTTAAAAATATTATATTTATAAATAGCAATAATTTCTTTTATCAATATATAAATTAAATTAAATATTGTCGGCATTGATTAAATTATAAATCGAGTAACCATTACTATTAATTTTAAACATTTAAAAGTATAAAGAAATTAAATAGTAAAGAATCAGAGGATATAAGAGTGAGTTAATCAATCATTACTTAAAAAAAGGAAAGGTTAATAATGAAACAGTCACCATAAGCTTATAAAATTAACATGTTTCTCCCTAATAAATTTTTTATAAAAATAACATAAATAATCATAGCAAAAAATTAAAACATAATAAAGTCACCTTATATTACCAGCACAATAAAAAAAATGTAATAATAACAAAATATAAATCATACAAAATTAAGAAACACTATTAAAACTAAATAATAATATAAATTTCTCAAATTTGGAGTTATTGACCAAACAATTCTTTCATAACCTACCTAATCAAAAAATTATCAAGAAGTCATAACAAATGTCTTAAATTAAAAAAAAAAACCTTTAATTCCACATTATGATTCACATTTTCATCAATAATGAATTAAATAACAATTTTTAAACTTATAAATAATAATTAATCCCACGTTAAATAAAAAAAATATAAAAACTCTTTATCGCACGTTTCAATTATTTAATAAAATAAAATATTTAAAAATAACCCCACGCCCCATGTTTTTATTTACATAATTAAATTAAAAATAAAATATAAAATCGAAACTTCTCCATTGATTAATCCATTTTTGTTTTTAAATATCATTACTTGAATTAGTAAATTATTATCTTAATTTATATTTTCATAAATAATAAATTAAATAATAATTTCTAAATTTAATTCATATCTTAATTTATAATATTATCAATATTATTATCTTGTAGTAATATTAATCCATGTCATTGATAGTATTTCATATTTGATAATAATGATATCAACATTACTAGGAAGTGATATTAAAGTTGGAAATGTATGCAAAATTTGAAAAGTGACCTTATTTTGTTGGCTTAAATCATGTATAACCTTTGTTAATACCTTTATTCAATTTTTTTTCCAAAATGTTTTATTTGCATGCAATACTTTTTTTTATAAGCAAAATAATTATATCAACAGAGGTACTAGGAGTACCCTAACTCATTTACAAGCAGTATCCACTTAAAATTACATCAAAGCTAAGATATTAAAAACAAAGCCAAGGATTCATACACCAGTCATAGTAACTATACACACTAAGAGACTTGCTACTTTTGATAATCCACGACCAACATAAACGCACAATTCTCTCAAACACATGCTCCGAGTCACCAATTTCATCATTAAAAAGAATTTGGTTCCTAGACAACCAAATACACCAACCTACAATGAACCACAAACTTTCAGCGTATGGTGAGGGAACCTTCCCCTTTACCTTAACAATCCAAGCCCGCATATGACACTTAAAAGACGATTCCGTTAATATAGAAACCTCAAACCACTAACAAACTTTGATCCAAATTGCCTTAGTTTTGATACAGTTAAAGAAGAGACGAGAAGAGTTTTCCGATTCAGCAAAGCAGAACATACAAACATGTTCGTGCACATTGAGATTCATACCACGAGTCACAAGATTCAACCTTATTGGCAATCTGTCCAGAAACAGATGCCACGCGAAAACTTGGACCTTTGTCGTGATCACTGCCTTCCAAATAAGAGACAATAGATCCTTGTTTATCGCACTTACTCGCACATTATCTGTAACACCCACATATAATATACATACATCAAAGCATAATATTATACATGAATCCAGTGTTTGGTACTGAAATACCATAAGTTCCTAGTTAACACATTATATACATTACATGCCCCAAATACCTAATACAAAAAAACTATGGCACAATGTATACAAGATGTCCCAAGACACTAAGAACTAGATCAAACAATGATCTCAAAAATAATTTCCACAACGAAAGTCTTTCCATCTCAAAAGCCAAGGAAAATAAGGATAATCAAACGGCCTTATCCTTACCCTTCATGGAACCTGCTGTACCTGTAATATAATCAACAACATGGGGTGAGATATTAAATCTCAGTGAGTTCTCTATCTTATGGATTCTCTCGGCTTTACAGGGTTCTAACCAATCCTAACTCAAGTCCAAGGGAAGGGAAAAGGACTTCGAGTTCACAATTCATAATCTCACACTATATAGAAACATGTCATGAGTTCACCAACTCAAAATATCACTAATCGATAACCATACCAAGGCATCCCCTTTTCTCGTTCTCTTCTATGTCTAGAAGTCGACACGAGTCATGGATCCTTGTAGTTACTTGGCATACGAAATGGATTCGGGTTCTACGGGCCATTAACCGTTATGAACCGTCACTTCACACAGGCCATTAACCGTCACCAGTCTCTACCCATAGGTTCCATTCATACTACACACGGGAATCAAACCTGCCAAGTAATTGTGCATCCATTTCAGAGGAGTTCGAGACTTATGAAACTGCACTCAAGATAACCAGTTATGATTACGTGATCACACACGAACAAACATGATTGTATTCGACAATCACAAGGCCACATTCGCCTTAAGGCCTCTTTAGCCTTTTCTCATATTCACAATGGTTCACACATGTTCCATACTAGTGTTCACTCTCTCCTAGACCAATACTCGTCACGGATGCACCTTTCTACATCAAGTGCCCGAGCATCACCATCTAGGTTTTCTATCACATTCTTATTCACAACCTAGAATCATATCATTAGGTTTGGGGTAAGTTTTCTCACTCCTCCTAATTCATTTTTTTAAGCATGCAAACTCTGACAATCAAGTTAAACAACAATAAGATAGGCAAAACATATTACAATTTCACAATAGAATTACATGTGATAATTTAAACATAAGTCATACCACTTTCGGGTTTCCTCCGATTATTTAATCGGGCAATAAAATCGACATTTTTCACCTTCATCACATAGATTATTTTCACAACTTTTCATCGGTACCAAGAACATTTAAATCGGATGAACGAGTCAAAAGTTATCGAATTTATAAGAAAGAAAAACATTTGTAAAAGTCCCAGGAGCGCCCAATGCTCCAGGCTTCTCCCGGCGCTGCCCCCTTCGCCTCTACTTCGCCCGAAGAAGCAGAGGCGTAAGACCCTTGCTAAAAACTTAAAAGTTACAGAAACGTTCCATGCTGCGCCCCTTGACCATCGCCCGGAGGAGCAGAGGCACACGCTTTGCTCCGCCCGGCGCTATGCGCACCGCCCGACGCTTTGCACCAGAAGCAGAAATTATGCTTGCATTTTCCATGGTTCCCTAGCCTCAAAACCCAACTTTCTCAAACTAAAACATTTCCAAATAACCAAAACAAGCATCATTCATGATTATACGCACAATACGATTATACTACGCAATTTATATCAATTTTCAACCGTTAGATTCATGATTTTAGCAAGATTACTCATTTTCTCACAATATCAAACCTAACTCTAAAACTCAAGAAACTCTACAACTAAAGCATCTATCTAGAATCCACCTTGATTAGAGGATGATGATGAAGAATATGAGATGATTTGAGGAAGAAGAGATGATGATCTTGATCTTTCCCTCTTCTAGGTTTTCTTCTCCTTTTCTTTCCTTTCCTCTTCCTTCTCTCTACTTTTTCTTTCTTTCTATTTTCTATCTTTATTCCAAATGAAGAGAAAAAGGAAAATGAAATGATATAGAGAAACTCAATTAGATAGTAACACTACTAAATGTCCAAAAGTCTCTATAACACTAAAAGTTAAAACCTCAGAGTCAGAAAATATTAATTTGACCTTATCTGAGCTCATCAGTTTACTCTAATTATTTTATCAAATAAATTCTCAGAGTACACCGGAACCCAGTTGATCATACTAATATTATCCAGAGTAAAATAATTTACGGGGTATTACATTATCAAACATCATCAACAGCCGTTCATAGCAAGACTTAACTGTAAATGAACGTGTTTCGGTAAAGGGCCAGATTATGATATTTGCAGATTCCTTGCAAGGTTGAATTCCAACCAACAGCTCCTGCAGGCGCTGAAGCTCATGCTGTAGAGGAAGATCATCAGATTGCACAAATAAGCCCAATTACCAAACCCAATTATCCTCCACCCACTCCCCAAAATTTGATACCGTAGCAAGCTTGTTAACTACAACATTCCACAAGGTTGGGAACTCGCAGCAGAGAGGGGAGTTTCCCAGCCACCTAGCCAACCAAAATAGCACTGAATTTCCTGCAACCAACCTATATGACAACATACCTGCAATATTCACATTACCCACCAGCCTGCAAACATCAAAAAGGTCCTGTCACCACAGGGATGACGTCGCCGTAGTGCAGGTAAGATTGTTATCGAAAATAAAATTTGTCAAGTTACTATATTTTCCTTCAAGCAAACCTACCCAAAGCGCATCTCTTTCATTTAGGAATCGCCACCACCATTTTGCTAATAACACCTCGTTGAAAATTTCTAAGTCTTTGACACCTAAACCACCCCCTTCCTTTGATTTAAAAATAGTTTTCCAACTCACCCACGTAATTCACCTTTTTCTTGCATTCCCGCCCATAGAAATTTCCTCTGTAAAGCCACCAGCACCTGCATAACTTTCTTTGGCAGTTTGTAGAATGATATGAAATGTATAGGGAGGTTTAATAATACCGAATTTATGAGAGCTACATGACCACCAATTAAAAGCCTTTTTCTCTTCCATGAGGACAACTTTGACTTCAAGCAATTCACCACCAGACTCCAAAAGGAAATACGCCTATGGTTACCACCCACCATTAAACCAAGAAATTTGAATGGAAAACCATCAAGTTTGCAGCCAATGAAATGTTTCGCTTCTTTCCTAAATTAATCATCCGTCGAAATACCAAATAGAGAACTCTTTCTAATATTAATCTTCAAACCCGAAATCAATTCAAAGCCTACTAAGATTGATTTCATCGTCCACAAATTAGACCAGGATCCTTCCCCAATAAGAATCATGTCATCTGCATATTGTAGTAAGCTATAAGCCACACCATTATCTAATTTGAATTCTAGAAAAGCTCCAGCAGAAATTGCCCTTCTCACCAAAATAGCCAGACCTTCCACAACTAATGTAAAAAGAAATGGTGACAAAGGATCACCTTGTCTAAGACCTCTAGTTACCTTGAAGTCTTTTGTGGGACTACTGTTTACTAACACCGACATAAAGTTATTCATAGTTGCACCTTCCATCCACCGCATCCATCTCGTACCGAACCCCATTGCCAGCATGATTTTTCTAAGGAAACACCATTCCACAGAGTCATAGGCTTTAGCGAATTCCACCTTTAACAGTATACACTTTCTCTTCCTCCGTTTTGAATAATCGATAATCTCATTTAGGACCAACACCCCATCCAAAGGTTTCCTACCATGTATGAAAGCCGTTTGGGAGCTAGAAATCAATTTGCCCAGAACCAGTTTAAGCCTTGCTGCTAAAATATTAGAAATTACTTTGTAAATCACCCCTATAAGGCAAATCGGTCTATAATTATCAAGGTCCTGAGGATTTTCCTTCTTTGGTATCAATGCAAGAAAGGAAGAAGTAATAGCTTTTAGAAGCCAGGTCGTTGCATAGAATTCTTGAATGCACAAAATTACATCTTTGCCAAGGATCTCCCAACACCGTTTTAGGAACTCAACATTAAACTCGTCCGGACCCGGACTCCTCTCCCCACCTGAATCAAATATGACCTTCTTAATTTCTTCATCTCCAAATTTTTCCTCTAACATCCTACAATCTTGTTCAGACAAACATGGCAAGTCAGTAAGCATGAGATCCGGCCTAGGTGCTTCTTTAGATAGAAAATTTGCTTCAAAATGCTCCTTGATCGCATTCTTCACTGCATGAAATTATGTGACAATCCCATCCCTTGATTTAACAATGGCTATCATATTCCTACTAGACCTATTTTTTATGGCAGCATGAAAAAACTTGGAATTATGGTCACCAAATTGCAACCACCTAACCTTTGATTTCTGGTGCAAGATACTGTCTCTGATACGAGACTATTTCCAAAATTCATCTTGAGCTTCACTTCTTCTCTTCACCTCACTGTCTGTTATCCAACCCTGAGCAACCGCCATTTGATCTTCAATTTCATTAATAGTGTTCACCTCCCTATCAACATTACGATTAAGCACTCTAAAAACAAATTTATTCCACCAACTCATTTTATCCTTTAACAAATGTAATTTCGTTGTAAGTTGAAATGTCGCACTTCCTTTCACAACATATGAGTTCCATTCATCTTTTACAAATGATAGGAATTGGGGATGATCGAACCATCAATTAAACACTTTGAAGGGTTTCAAACCCCAATTCAAATTCCTTGCTTTTAACCACACCAGCCTATGATCAGAGACATCTCGATTTCTAATAACTTGCATAAATGTATTCCAATCCTTGATTAAGCCCTCAGAAATGAGAAATATGTCTAATCTACTACAACAACTTCCATTTGAATTAAACCACGTGAACTTCTTGCCAACTATTGCTAAATCCACCAGGTTCATCATCTCTATGAATGCTCCAAAATCCCCCATCTCTCCTCTACCATAATTCCCCTACCACATCTTTCCTCTTTAGCCTTAACCACATTAAAATCGCCGCCCACCAACCACTCCCCAGATGGTAATTTGTTTTTCCATGTTAAAAGCTCAGACCACATTATCCATTTTTCAGCCACAACACAAGATGAATAAACATTAATGAGATAACAATTTGTACCATTCCATATTAAGTTAACCCCCAAAAAGCCTTTACCGCGAAAGCTGAGAACAAAATTACCAAGATTCTTCCTCCAAATCGTCAAGATCCCTCCAGATTGACCCATCGACAAAGACGCAGAACAATCAAAATCTCCATTGCCCCCAAAGACTCTAAAATATAGCCTCTTCCATAGACTGACACTTTGTTTCCTGCAAAAAACACAGATCCGCACCTCCTTTAGAAATTGATTCTTTAAATCATCTCCGTTTTGTGGAGGAACCACACCCTCGAATGTTGTAAGTTATACAATTCATAAAGACTGATTTTCCACCCCCTTCTTGAAATGAGTAGAATTCATTTCCATAGCTTCCATGTTTCTGATTATACCCTCAAAAACCTCATCGTCCTTATCCCCTTCAATACCAACCTACTTGATCGAATCCCAGACCTTCACAGGAACATCCTCGAATTGTCTCCTAATGCGAGAGTTGCTCTAATTTACATAAGAATCACCAATGGTATCACAACATAAGATTGACCCCTCGAGTATCTCGATTTAGAATTTTCATCCTCCAAACTGGTAGCAGGCGAGCAATGATGCACCAAAACATTTGTTTGTTGTCGTTGTTGCTGCGAATTAATATTGGCCAACATGAGTGCAGAATAATACGATGGAGCAAAATGGATTTTGACTTGGTCATAGATATCAAAGATAAGTTTCTTTTTCCTTGGTTTGACCAGGATTTCTTGTCCCCTCACAACCGGGTCAGAATAGGATATTGGATCAGAAATTGAAAGGGCCGCCTCCCCAATATTAGGCCCACACAATATAGGAATAATTGGGTCTAAGGCCCCACCCTCATCTAAATCCATCGTCTGGTCCACCAAGACTTTGGGGTCCATCACCACTAACGCTGACTTACCACCAAATGATGGATTAGACATGCATCTGGGCATTTCATCATTACCTCGATCCTCTCCATCACTTTGTAACATCAGCTTTTTGGAATGACCATCATGATTAGTACATGTAGCTGCAGTAGCAGATAAATTCATTCTGTTGTTTTCCAAAATAACCTTTTCCCTGCTACCTTTGTGTCTCCCCTCAGACTCGGGAATCACAGATTTGAAGGGCGTGTCATGTCCTTCCCCAGAAAAATAGTTTTTTATTTCACCATATTCTTCCTCCTCTGAGCTTCCCCATTCGTCACTGTCGATATCTAAGCTATCACTCTCCGGCGACCTGCTCACTTTACTTGAATTCACCTCCCCAAGTCTTAATAGCCCATGTCCATCTTCTAACAATTTAATTCTGTAAATGTTTCTATTTAGTTCAATATTGAAAATTTCATTCAAGTTAATAACAAACTTAGTTTTAACAAGGAATCTGGCAACATCCAAACACACATGATTTTTCGTATCGTCATCTGAAGTAATATATTCACCAACTCTTCCAGCAACAAACTTAAAGAATTTTGAGCATCAAACATGGCAGGGAAGCCCATAACATCGTATCCAGATGAGTCTCTCATTGTCCATATCTTCTGGCGGCCACAGATAAATGTTAGAGAACCACCAGGATACCCACTTCATCTTCTCCTTGACCAAGGTTGCTAACTCTCTAGATACCTCTTCCTTCAGCAAGCATAGATGAGCTCCCAATGGAGTAGCTTTAATACCAAAGATACCTTCCTCATGAAGCTTCTGTTGTATCTTGTATGTCGTACCTGATATTTCCACCACCCCGACAAAAGCCTTTTCAAACCTAGTAAGTTCAGACTTCTCAATATTGAATTGTAAGTGTGCAAATCGCGGTTTTGCACCCAGCCAGTCTCTAGTATTCCTTGTAATACCACTCTTCACTCCTTGCATATTGACTTGGCCAGCTCCCAAGACCTGCGCATAGGAAGGTTCTGTCTTGCCATGATACACCAACTTCGCACCAACTTGTTTAGTGTGGCCAGCAACCAACCTATTATTCTTCCGATTCAACTAGTTATTTGCTCCCGTCTCCTTGCAAAGACTTCCCCTCTAAAATTTGGGTTCATTCACATAAATCTTGCGCCCTCTAATCATAATGTTGTCTAACTTGATCGCCAAGAGTCGGACATCTTCAACGTTTTTGAATCTCACAAAACCATACTGTTTGCCACGCTTATCTCGTTTCGGTGGGATAACCACCTCAGGTACAAGACCATATTGTTTGAAAACCTCAAACATGTCTTTTGCTTCAAAGCTTTCTAGGAATTATGTGAAAAAAAGGAGGAGAATCTTCTGTCTGCGAGATCACTTTCTTTACCATTCCTTGCAGTCCAGACAGATCATCTAGCCTCACCATTACCGCTTCCTTTCTTGTGCCTGACCTCCACCCACCTAGCCTCCTCTTACATCTTATTTTTTAGTTTTTCCTCTTTTTTGCATGCAATACTTTTCACCTCTCTTATCTAATGATAAATTTAATGTAATAATAAAGTTGAAATTGTGCGTACATTTAATATTTAAGTGGGTCTCTTAAACCTATATCATTATTATACAATATAAATTAAAAAATATTTTAAAAATATAATTAATTTAATTTTAAAAAATATAATATATATTCATCATCAAATATATCTAACTATTCTTGATTGATAGAATTAAGCATTGTTCTTGGTTATGGTTATCAATTAGTCTCTCTAAGTCTTCTAGTTGTACTTTTTAGGATTGGTTGAAACATCCTGCCGATTTTTTGTAAGGATTGTTTAGGCATAAGTTGTTCGAAGTACTAATCGTTTGGTTAGGACGATTAGGTGTATCAGTCGGTGTTTAGCAATAAGTTGTTATTAATGAAAGTTTCGGATTATAAAAAAATATCTAACTATATTCTTAAAATAAATTTTTTATTTGATTTCAAATAATAATAATAATAAGGCTAAATTACAATTTTGGTCCCCTATTTTGGTTTACTCACGGATTTAGTCCCCCTGTATTGCCCTATATAATATATACCTAGAATAATACAATACAAGCATTTTATTTGGTACTGACACCATCATAAATGCCTAATGGCGTAATTTACATACTTGTTCATTTCTAAAACATAAACAGAATCTATGGCATAAGACATGGAAACTAGCCAAAAATAAAAATCTAAGAATAATATACAATATCCTCAATTGTATACAACAAATAATACACAGCGGAAATACTAAAACCGAGCTTCTCTTGAAACATCCAAGCATCGCTCCACTTGTAAATCAAACCTGCAAACCACACCTGAAATATAGCAACTATAGTGGGGTGAGATACATCAAATCTCAGAGAGTTCCCTATCTTATAGATCATCTCGGATGTACAAGGTTCTACCAATCCTAACTCAAGTCAAGGAGAAGGGAAATGACCTTGAGTACACAATCTCACAATGTACAATCTTACACTATATGGAAACATATCATGAGTTCATCAACTCAAAATATCACTAATCGACAACCATACCAAGGCATCCCCTTTTCTCGTCCTCTTCTACGTCTAGAAGTCGACCCGAGTCATGGATCCTTGTAATTTACTTGGCATACGAAATGGATTCAGAAACATCGGCCTGTAAGCCATGAATCGTCACTTCTCATGGCCTGTTAACCATCTCAAGTCTCTACCCGTAGGTTCCATTCGTACTACACGCGGGAATCAAACCTGCCAAGTACCATGCCTTGTTTCAGAGGAGCTCGAGACTCATGAAACTGCAACTCAAAGAACTGGTTACGATTATGTGATTACATACAAAAACGTGATTGTATTCGACAATCACAAGGCCACATTCGCCTTAAGGCCTCTTTTGCCTTTTCACAAAACCCCAATGGTTAAAACACATGTTCCATACTAGTGTTCACTCTGTCTATACCATTCAGAAATAGACACATGCCTCGGCCCCTCACACACGAGCGTTGTCATTTTGGAAATGGATACATGCCTTGGCCCCTCACGCACGAGCGTTGTCATTAAGTTATCTACTCTAGGCCAGAACTCGTCAATGAATGCATGAGCATCGCCATCCAGAGCTTCTATCACAATTCTATTCACAACCTAGAATTATAACAATCTTAACTATGTCATTTGTTTTGGGGTAAAGTTTCCTCACTCTTCTTAATTCATATTTTAGACATGCATACTTCTTTCATTCACAATTTACAATTTGATAGACATGGCATAACATAATTATTACAAGTAAATACATATAATAACACATCACATAAAACATCACTTTTAGGTTCCCTCCGATTCATTTAATCGGGTAATAAAATCAACATTTTTCACTTCCATTGTATAGAACATTTCTTTAGCTTCACATCGATATAAAGAACACTTAAATCGGACACACAGATCAAAAGTTATGGATTTTTAAAGTATTTTTCCAAAAAGTTACAGTGTTAATCGGTTAACCAAATGGTTAATCAGTTAACCAGTCTTATTTCAGCGCATGACAACATATTTCTCACTGGTTAATCGGTTAACCCTGTTGCAGAATCCCAAAATCTCTGTTTTTATTGATATAATTTCAAACCAATTTTAACCAGAACATGATCAAACATCATAACAATCATAAACAGATAATTCCACACACATATCCAATATGCTACGCAATTTATACTTCGTTTTATCCGTTAGATTTCATTGATTATCAAAATGAGCATTTTTGTCACAAAACCTAACTTTAGTTAAAATCATCTCTAACTCTAGAACTTAAAGCTTTTATCTAGAACCCACCTGATAATCGAAGAGGAGGTTGAAGAAGATGATGAATATGAAGATGATCCATGGCTTTTTCTCTCTTCTTCCTCTTTTTCCACTTTCCCTCTTTCTCTTCCTTTTCCTCTTCTTCTTACTAACTTCTTCTTCTTTCTATTTCTTTCTTTCTCTTTACAAATATATATATATATATATATATATATATATATATATATATATATATATATATATATATATATATATATATATATATATATATATTATATAATAAAATCAAATAGAGTAAAATATCTCCAATTGATATTTTATCGTCTAACACCAATTGATCAATTATTAGAGTTACCAAAAATCTTTTTCTTGAATTAAAATAATTGATTTGTCTCTTAGTTAAATAATTTGATCTCTTCAGAGTTCATCAGTTGCTCTATTGATCCCAATTGATATTACTTAAAGTACTTAGAGGATTCCATCAATCCAATTATCCAAAGATAGAGTACACAAAACCTCACCTGATCTCATCTGATATCCAATTGAGTATTTCGATAATATGAGGTATTACACTCTCCCCCCCTTAATTGAAATTCGCCCCCGAATTTCCTCTATTCGATAATAACTACAACTTCTATCACTGCCTTAGATCCATACTTAACTTTAATTTCGTTCAACTTCCTGACGTATTAAAATTCCAACTTGACTTTGTAGACCAAAAATTTGCATTTTCACAATTTATCAAACTTCGTGTCCTTAGTTATACTATTTCTCTAATATTAGGTTAACCTCTAATTTGCTTTTCTATAATTCATAGGTTGTTTCATACTAAAATACTTGGTCGCATTCTACCCTTAGAAAGAATGTACCATTTCACATTTCCTCTACCGAGCCACAAAACAAAACCGTAACACCTTGTCTTGATCTAAGATAACAAATACTCAACAACCTTCGCGAGGTAATTCAGTGATTTCTTAACTTCGTGCCATTACCGACAACTATCCTTTCATAAATCCTTTAACATTCGAACCATTTCATAACTAGTCAACGACTTCTTTACCAGTTCCATCCGGTCTGATACTAAACATTGTAATCATTACATCCGATATTTCCTTTCATTCGTGTCACACCAAAAGGTAACATACTTAGAACAAGATCTCTTTATTTCTTTATTATTCTTATAAGTAGCCATCCGTCTGATACATATTAATCCGACTGAACTCTTTCATCTGTCACCCTCCACTGCGCAAATCCAAAATCTAACAGTGGAACACCACGAATTCTCAAGCACCATAAAGTAGCTAATAGTCTGCGGAGAACACACTTATCCACTTAGATCCTTACTAACCAACGATACAAGAAACTTACTGACGTCTTATTGTAGAACAATTTCCTTGCCGATACAAAATATTATAACATATGTCCAACACTCTCCAGACGATAGGTGCAGGAGTTACACTGCTACAACCGTAACATATACAACTCCAAATCCTGTCTAAACTCGAAACAATTCATCCCAGATAGTTTAACAACTTCTGGTTCTGGTTACCACATTCCAAATCAATTCTTCTTTTGGAATTTCTGACTCACTCAAGGTTCCTTGCTGATTCGAGATTTCAACCAAATACCAACGTAAAACCAACATATAACTACAAACATAACCGAGTCACCACTTATCAAACTTAAACCATCCAAAATGTAATTGTGAGTTTCCATACTACTTGTCAACTCACATACAACACTCTACTTACATACACACCTTTGAAAGCCATGCCATGTTTCTCAATTGAATCCACTTTTCTAAATTGTTTTCCATAAACGATCCAAGTTACATACTTAACTTCGTAACGCCCAATTCTTACTCGTACTTGGAAAGCTAACTTTTAAATTCTCTTCTCTGGGTAAAACACAACAGCATACAACTGGTTCCACTCTCGCAGAGTCTAAATCCAAAACCATGAATTCGCGGAAGATAACAAATACTAAATCTGACCAACCGCTCATACTTTACTAACACCAAAACATTCCTTGTGAGATAAAGACTTTGTGAGCATTCTAACTTCGCCCTCAAGGCTTTCAACAGTAATACACTTAAGGCATTTCTCATACTCAACACAATTCACAAGATTACATTCCCAAAAGTCAAACTCCCTCGTCGTCTGAACAAGTGGTCAACTATGCAACACCTTTCCAGAAGTTACGATTTCAAAACAAAAATCCGTCTTTCATTTACTTGCAATTCCATTTTCCATTCACAAAACACTCTCCCATCGGAGCAACATAAGGTAACAGAACACAGATGATGGTTCCTAAGGGATTTCACGATTTACACACATGTTAATCGATTACCCATCTGAGCTAATCGGTTAACTTCTCAAAATTCAACGTAAAACATCTTTCATGCACGTGTTAATCGGTTAACCCCATTGTGTTAATCGGTTAACACTGCTGCAGAAACTGAAATTGAACCATTTCTTTTAATTCGAAGCCATCCCTACCCAAAACCATCCATCCGTCTTGCTCTGACCCACAATATCATTCTCAACTCACGACTCTGTAACTTATATAACATTCACCAACGATGATTCACTCAAGGTAATACCGAACAATGTCAAAACATACAGATGACACACTCTAACCAAGTGACAAGGTAGAATTCCAAATTCTGACGCAGACACACTACAAAACTTCCGCGGGATAGTTCATTTTCCTGCTCAAACAATTACACTAGCGGGAAACCAATAATGACGACATTCTAAGGTTTTAGCCATAACTCATACTTGATTCGTCCATAAGCAAAACCCAACACACAATCATTACACGATACCACAAAATTGATGGACATCTCATATCAAGCATACCACCTTATTCCCTCACTTGAACTCCTTGGTGAGAAATAAAATAACACATTCTTAGTCCAACAAAAGGTAGATTCCAAATATTCCGATTATTCAAAAATACAGAAGTTTCTCTATACTTGCATCTAAATCGGGGCAATGTATCCTCTTGAAGAACCTTTCCATCACTTCGTACACATTAACCGGAATTTCTTACCCTTCCCTACCATTCATTGTACACCATACTTACACCAAATTACTTAATGAAAGACTCGTAACCGACAATTCTCATCAACGATTTACAAAACTCTTCTGGTGTAAACCGTTCCATAATTTACTCTTAGTCTGTAATAAGTCCTGAATTGCTTCTCGTTGTTCCACCACAATCTTACTTCTTAAAATACAGTATTCACTGTTCCATAAGGTACATCCCTTCACACTTGTCTCAAGACTAGGAATCCATCATGTACACTTGTGACCATGGTTCTACTACTACGCTTGTTCTTAATTCCAACGTGTAACTTTCTCATTTCACCTCAAACTCATAGACTCCTCACAGGCGAACCATCCGTCATTACACTTCCTTAATTTTAGTTTCAACAACATCTTAAAAATTCCATTACACACTCGTCCAAGATACATTCCGTTGCCACTTCCTCTTAGCTTGCCGTTAATACCGTTTTCCATACCGCGTTTACTTCGCCCTCCATTGTAATTCTCTTATGTCCAAATATAAAATCATCATACTAAAATTCCCTTAAATCCAAGGTACTTACTCTGTTTCTTAATACAACTTATTCTGGTCCGTATCACTACACTTTTTGTTACTAAACGAAGCTCATTCTTTTTCCAACACAATAACTTATACTGTTCCTTGAATAATTTAACATTTCCAAATTCCAAATTGGTCTCATTGAATACAGAAAATCCTGATGTAATATCTCGAACTTAATCTCTTTACATAACTGAATATACGCAATTCATCACACACTTTTCATTCGGCACATACTTGTTTCACTTGAAGCATGTAAACACATCCTTGTGTTCCTTCTCACACTTCTCTACTACTTTAAGTTCCCATAAAAGTCAAACGTCCTCAACTTCCAAATCTTAAACCAATTGGAAGATATTATTCCGAACGCATTCCTTAAGGTACTCTCGTCCATTCAAGATACCATAACAACCTTAGAACTAAAGCACCAAAACTTATCTCACTTCCGGACCTTACGCCACGCATTCCACAAAACAACCTTTCTTATTCACAGAATGAGATTACTTGAAATCCTTATCCATACTAGTGGTCACTCCAGCTCCACTAGCGATTTTACATATTTCTTGATACCTTAACCAATCGTCCAATAGAGATCCTTAACTTTCGGACTCCATCCATTCCAAAGGATTACTTGAACAACACACCACTCTTTAATTCCATGCTACCCAAGGCACATCTTCTACTAAGACCTCCAATGAGTTGACCAAAACTTCACACTACGAACTCTTGGCTTGAGCCTATCCTCACAACACAAGTTTCGACAACACTTCGGAAACCTCGTGGTCGCTCAACCATGATTCTACCTATCACATACATAGTATTAGGTTGATCAGGCCCAACACTACATAGTATGATATTAAGATTCATGTTGGAAAGACACACTTAAGAGGTAGGAATAGATTTACTTATGATGTTTCAAGGCTAGGTCGAGGATACGACCTGCTCTGATACCAACTGTAATGCCCTGTATAATATATACCTAGAATAATACAATACAAACATTTTATTTGGTACTGACACCATCATAAGTGCCTAATGGCGTAATTCACATACTTGCCCATTTCTAAAACATAAACAGAATCTATGGCACAAGACATGGAAACTAGCAAAAAATAAAAATCTAAGAATAATATACAATATCCTCAATTATATACAACAAAATAATACACAGCAGAAATACTAAAACCAAGCTTCTCTTGAAACATCCAAGCATCGCTCCACTTGTAAATCAAACCTGCAAACCACACCTGAAATATAGAAACTATAGTGGGGTGAGATACATCAAATCTCAGTGAATTCCCTATCTTATAGATCCTCTCGGCTGTACAAGGTTCTACCAATCCTAACTCAAGTCAAGGGGATGGGAAATGACCTAGAGTACACAATCTCATAATCTCACACTATATGGAAACATGTCATAAGTTCATCAACTCAAAATATCACTAATCGATAACCATACCAAGGCATCCCTTTTTCTCGTCCTCTTCTACGTCTAGAAGTCGACCCGAGTCATGGATCCTTGTAATTTACTTGGCATACGAAATGGATTCGGAAACATCGGCCTGTTAGCCGTGAATCGTCACTTCTCATGGCCTGTTAACCATCTCAAGTCTCTACCCGTAGGTTCCATTCGTACTACACGCGGGAATCAAACCTGCCAAGTACCATGCCTTGTTTCAGAGGAGCTCGAGACTCATGAAACTGCAACTCAAAGAACTGGTTACGACTACGTGATCACATACACAAACGTGATTGTATTCGACAATCGCAAGGCCACATTCGCCTTAAGGCCTCTTTTGCTTTTTCACAAAACCACAATGGTTAAAACACATGTTCCATACTAGTGTTCACTCTGTCTATACCATTTGGAAATAAACACACGCCTCGGTCCCTCACGCACGAGCGTTGTCATTTTGGAAATGGATACACAGCTCGGCCCCTCACACACGAGTGTTGTCATTAAGTTATCTACTCTAGGCCAGAACTCGTCAATAAATGTATGAGCGTCGCCATCCAGAGTTTCTATCACAATTCTATTGACAACCTAGAATTATAACAATCTTAACTATGCCATTTGTTTTGGGGTAAAGTTTCCTCACTCTTCCTAATTCATATTTTAGACATGCATACTTCTTTCATTCACAATATACAATTTGATAGACATGGCATAACACAATTATTACAAGTAAACACATATAATAACACATCACATAAAACATCACTTTTAGGTTCCCTCTGATTCATTTAATCGGGTAATAAAATCAACATTTTTCACTTCCATTGGATAGAACATTTCTTTAGCTTCACATCGATATAAAGAACGCTTAAATCGGACACACAGATCAAAAGTTATGGATTTTTAAAGTATTTTTCCAAAAAGTTACAGTGTTAATCGGTTAACCAAATGGTTAATCGGTTAACCAGTCTTATTTCAGCGCATGACAACATATTTCTCACTGGTTAATCGGTTAACCCTGTTGCAGAATCCCAAAATCTCTATTTTTATTGATATAATTTCAAACAATCTTAACCAGAACATGATCAAACATCATAACAATCATAAACAGATAATTCCACACACATATCCAATATGCTACGCAATTTATACTTCGTTTTATCAGTTAGATTTCATTGATTATCAAAATGAGCATTTTTGTCACAAAACCTAAGTTTTGTTAAAATCATCTCTAACTCTAGAACTTAAAGCTTCTATCTAGAACCCACCTGATAATCGAAGAGGAGGTTGAAGAAGATGATGAATATGAAGATGATCCATGGCTTTTTCTCTCTTCTTCCTCTTTTTCCACTTTCCCTCTTTCTCTTCCTTTTCCTCTTCTTCTTACTAACTTCTTCTTCTTTCTATTTCTTTCTTTCTCTTTACAAATATATATATATATATATATATATATAATACTAATATTATATAATAAAATCAAATAGAGTAAAATATCTCCAATTGATATTTTATCGTCTAACACCAATTGATCAATTATTAGAGTTACCAAAAATCTTTTTCTTGAATTAAAATAATTGATCTGTCTCTTAGTTAAATAATTTGATCTCTTCAGAGTTCATCAGTTGCTCTATTGATCCCAATTGATATTACTTAAAGTACTTAGAGGATTCCATAAATCCAATTATCCAAAGATAGAGTACACAAAACCTCATCTGATCTCATCTGATATCCAATTGAGTATTTCGATAATATGAGGTATTACACTCTCCCCCCCTTAAATTGAAATTCGCCCCCGAATTTCCTCTATTCGATAATAACTACAACTTGTATCACTGCCTTAGATCCATACTTAACTTTACTTTCGTTCAACTTCCTGACGTATTAAAATTCCAACTTGACTTTGTAGCCCAAAAATCTACATTTTCACAATTTATCAAACTTCGTGTCCTTAGTTATACTATTTCTTTAATATTAGGTTAACCTCTAATTTGCTTTTCTATAATTCATAGGTTGTTTCATACTAAAATACTTGGTCGCATTCTACCCTCAGAAAGAATGTACCATTTCACATTTCCTCTACCGAGCCACAAAACAAAACCGTAACACCTCGTCTTGATCTAAGATAACAAATACTCAACAACCTTCGCGAGGTAATTCAGTGATTTCTTAACTTCGTGCCATTACCGACAACTATCCTTTCATAAATCCTTTAACATTCAAACCATTTCATAACTAGTCAACGACTTCTTTACCAGTTCCATCCGGTCTGATACTAAACATTGTAATCATTACATCTGATATTTCCTTTCATTCGTGTCACACCAAAAGGTAACATACTTAGAACAAGATCTCTTTAGTTCTTTATTATTCTTATAAGTACCCATCCGTCTGATCCATATTAATCCAACTGAACTCTTTCATCTGTTACCCTCCACTGCGCAAATCCAAAATCTAACAGTGGAACACCACAAATTCTCAAGCACCATAAAGTAGCTAATAGTCTGCGGAGAACACACTTATCCACTTAGATCCTTACTAACCAACGATACAAGAAACTTACTGACGTCTTATTGTAGAACAATTTCCTTGCCGATACAAAATATTATAACATATGTCCAACACTCTCCAGACGATAGGTGCAGGAGTTACACTGCTACAACTGTAACATATACAACTCCAAATCCGGTCTAAACTCGAAACAATTCATCCCAGATAGTTTAACAACTTCCGGTTCTGGTTACCATATTCCAAATCAATTCTTCTTTTGGAATTTCTGACTCACTCAAGGTTCCTTGCTGATTCGAGATCTCAACCAAATACCAACGTAAAACCAACATAGAACTACAAACATAACCGAGTCACCACTTATCAAACTTAAACCATCCAAAATGTAATTGTGAGTTTCCATACTACTTGTCAACTCACATACAACACTCTACTTACATACACACCTTTGAAAGCCATGCCATGTTTCTCAATTGAATCCACTTTTCTAAATTGTTTTCCATAAATGATCCAAGTTACATACTTAACTTCGTAACGCCCAATTCTTACTCGTACTTGGAAAGGTAACTTTCAAATTCTCTTCTCTGGGTAAAACACAACTGCATACAACTGGTTCCACTCTCGCAGAGTCTAAATCCAAAACCATGAATTCGCGGAAGATAACAAATACTAACTCTGACCAACCGCTCATACTTTACTAACACCAAAACATTCCTTGTGAGATAAAGACTTTGTGAGCATTCTAACTTCGCTCTCAAGGCTTTCAACAGTAATACACTTAAGACATTTCTCTTACTCAACACAATTCACAAGATTACATTCCCAAAAGTCAAACTCCCTCATCGTCTGAACAAGTGGTCAACTATGCAACACCTTTCCAGAAGTTACGATTTCAAAACACAAATCCGTCTTTCATTTACTTGCAATTCCATTTTCCATTCACAAAACACTCTCCCATCGGAGCAACATAAGGTAATAGAACACAAATGATGGTTCCTAAGGGATTTCACGATTTACACACATGTTAATCGATTACCCATCTGATTTAATCGGTTAACTTCTCAAAATTCAACGTAAAACATCTTTCTTGCACATGTTAATCGGTTAACCCTATTGTGTTAATCGGTTAACACTGCTATAGAAACTGAAATTGAACCATTTCTTTTAATTCGAAGCCATCCCTACCCAAAACCATCCATCCGTCTTGCTCTAACCCACAATATCATTCTCAACCCGTGACTCTGTAACTTATATAACATTCACCAACAATGATCCACTCAAGGTAATACCGAACAATGTCAAAACATACAGGTGATACACTCCAACCAAGTGACAATGTAGAATTCCAAATTCTGACGCAGTCACACTACAAAACTTCCGCGGGATAGTTCATTTTCCTGCTCAAATAATTACACTAGCGGGAAACCAATAATGACGACATTCTAAGGTTTTAGCCACAACTCATACTTGATTCGTCCATAAGAAAAACCCAACACACAACCATTACACGATACCACAAAATTGATGGACATCTCATATCAAGCATACCACCTTATTCCCTCACTTGAACTCCTTGGTGAGAAATAAAACAACACGTTCTTAGTCCAACAAAAGGTAGATTCCAAATATTCTGATTATTCACAAATACAGAAGTTTCTCTATACTTGCATCTAAATCGGGGCAATGTATCCTCTTGAAGAACCTTTCCATCACTTCGTACACATTAACCGGAATTTGTTACCCTTCCCTGCCATTCATTGTACACCATACTTACACCAAATTACTTAATGAAAGACTCGTAACCGACAATTCTCATCAACGATTTACAAAACTCTTCTGGTGTAAACCGTTCCATAATTTACTCTTAGTCCGTAATAAGTCCTGAATTGCTTCTCGTTGTTCCACCACAATCTTACTTCTTAAAATACAGTATTCACTATTCCACAAGGTGCATCCCTTCACACTTGTCTCAAGACTAGGAATCCATCATGTACACTTTTGACCATGGTTCTACTACTACGCTTGTTCTTAATTCCAACGTGTAACTTTCTCATTTCACCTCATACTCATAGACTCCTCACAGGCGAACCATCTGTCATCACACTTCCTTAATTTTAGTTTCAACAACATCTTAAAAATTCCATTACACACTCGTCCAAGATACATTCTGTTGCCACTTCCTCTTAGCATACCGTTAATACCGTTTCCATACCGCGTTTACTTCGCCCTCCATTGTAATCCTCTTATGTCCAAATATAAAATCATCATACTAAAATTCCCTTAAATCCAAGGTACTTACTCTGTTTCTTAATACAACTTATTCCGGTCCGTATCACTACATTTTTTGTTACTAAACGAAGCTCATTCTTTTTCCAACACAATACCTTATACTGTTCCTTGGGTAATTTAACATTTCCAAATTCTAAATTGGTCTCTCATTGAATACAGAAAATCCCGATGCAATATCTTGAACTTAATCTCTTTACATAACTGAATATACGCAATTCATCACACACTCTTCGTTCGGCACATACTTGTTTCACTTGAAGCATGTAAACACATCCTTGTGTTCCTTCTCACACTTCTCTACTACTTTAAGTTTCCATAAAAGTCGAACGTCCTCAACTTCCAAATCTTAAACCAATTGGAAGATATTATTCCGAACGCATTCCTTAAGGTACTCTCGTCCATTCAAGATACCATAACAACCTTAGAACTAAAGCACCAAAACTTATCTCACTTCCGGACCTTACGCCACGCGTTCCACAAAACAACCTTTCTTATTCACGGAATGAGATTACTTGAAATCCTTATCCATACTAGTGGTCACTCCAGCTCCACTAGCGATTTTACATATTTCTTGATACCTTAACCAATCGTCCAATAGAGATCCTTAACTTTCGGACTCCATCCATTCCAAAGGATTACTTGAACAACACACCACTCTTTAATTCCATGCTACCCAAGGCACATCTTCTACTAAGACCTCCAATGAGCTGACCAAAACTCCATACCACGAACTCTTGGCTTGAGCCTATCCTAACAGCACAAGTTTCGACAACACTCCGAAAACCTCGTGGTCGCTCAAACATGATTCTACCTATCACATACATAGTATTAGGTTGATCAGGCCCAACACTACATAGTATGATATTAAGATTCATGTTGGCAAGACACACTTAAGAGGCAGGAATAGATTTACTTATGATGTTTCAAGGCTAGGTCGAGGATACGACCTGCTCTGATACCAACTGTAATGCCCTGTATAATATATAACTAGAATAATACAATACAAGGATTTTATTTGGTACTGACACCATCATAAGTGCCTAATGGCGTAATTCACATACTTTCCCATTACTAAAACATAAACAGAATCTATGGCACAAGACATGGAAACTAGCAAAAAATCAAAATCTAAGAATAATATACAATATCCTCAATTATATACAACAAAATAATACACAGTGGAAATACTAAAACCAAGCTTCTCTTGAAACATCCAAGCATCGCTCCACTTGTAAATCAAACCTGCAAACCACACTTGAAATATAGAAACTATAGTGGGGTGAGATACATCAAATCTCAGTGAATTCTCTATCTTATAGATCCTCTCAGCTGTACAAGGTTCTACCAATCCTAACTCAAGTCAAGGGGAAGGGAAATGACCTTGAGTACACAATCTCACAATCTCACACTATATGGAAACATGTCATGAGTCCATCAACTCAAAATATCACTAATCGATAACCATACCAAGGAATCCCCTTTTCTCGTCCTCTTCTACGTCTAGAAGTCGACCCGAGTCATGGATCCTTGTAATTTACTTGGCATACGAAATGGATTCGGAAACATCGGCCTGTTAGCCGTGAATCGTCACTTCTCATGGCCTGTTAACCATCTCAAGTCTCTACCCGTAGGTTCCATTCGTACTACACGCGGGAATCAAACCTGCCAAGTACCATGCCTTATTTCAGAAGAGCTCGAGACTCATGAAACTGCAACTCAAAGAACTGGTTACGACTACGTGATCACATACACAAACGTGATTGTATTCGACAATTGCAAGGCCACATTCGCCTTAAGGCCTCTTTTGCCTTTTCACAAAACCACAATGGTTAAAACACATGTTCCATACTAGTGTTCACTCTGTCTATACCATTCAAAAATAGACACACGCCTCGGCCCCTCACGCACGAGCGTTGTCATTTCAGAAATGGATACACGCCTCGGCCCTTCACGCACGAGCGTTGTCATTAAGTTATCTACTCTAGGCCAGAACTCGTCAATGAATGCACGAGCGTCGCCATCCAGAGTTTCTATTACAATTCTATTCACAACCTAGAATTATAATAATCTTAACTATGCCATTTGTTTTGGGGTAAAGTTTCCTCACTCTTCCTAATTCATATTTTAGACATGCATACTTCTTTCATTCACAATTTACAATTTGATAGACATGGCATAACACAATTATTACAAGTAAACACATATAATAACACATCACATAAAACATCACTTTTAGGTTCCCTCTGATTCATTTAATCGGGTAATAAAATCAACATTTTTCACTTCCATTGTATAGAACATTTCTTTAGCTTCACATCGATATAAAGAACGCTTAAATCGGACACACAGATCAAAAGTTATGGATTTTTAAAGTATTTTTCCAAAAAGTTACAGTGTTAATCGGTTAACCAAATGGTTAATCGGTTAACCAGTCTTATTTCAGCGCATGATAGCCTATTTCTCACTGGTTAATCGGTTAACCCTGTTGCAGAATCCCAAAATCTCTGTTTTTATTGATATAATTTCAAACCAATCTTAACCAGAACATGATCAAACATCATAACAATCATAAACAGATAATTCCACACACATATCCAATATGCTACGCAATTTATACTTCGTTTTATCCGTTAGATTTCATTGATTATCAAAATGAGCATTTTTGTCACAAAACCTAACTTTAGTTAAAATCATCTCTAACTCTAGAACTTAAAGCTTCTATCTAGAACCCACCTGATAATCGAAGAGGAGGCTGAAGAAGATGATGAATATGAAGATGATCCATGGCTTTTTCTCTCTTCTTACTCTTTTTCCACTTTTCCTCTTTCTCTTCCTTTTCCTCTTCTTCTTACTAACTTCTTCTTCTTTCTATTTCTTTCTTTCTCTTTATATATATATATATATATATATATATATATATATATATATATATATATATATATATATATATATATATATATATATATATATATATAATACTAATATTATATAATAAAATCAAATAGAGTAAAATATCTCCAATTGATATTTTATCGTCTAACACCAATTGATCAATTATTAGAGTTACCAAAAATCCTTTTCTTGAATTAAAATAATTGATTTGTCTCTTAGTTAAATAATTTGATCTCTTCAGAGTTCATCAGTTGCTCTATTGATCCCAATTGATATTACTTAAAGTACTTAGAGGATTCCATCAATCCAACTATCCAAAGATAGAGTACACCAAAGCTCATCTGATCTCATCTGATATCCAATTGAGTATATCGATAATATGCGGTATTACACCCCCTATTTTCTTTTTAAACAGTTTTGGCCCCATCCCAATTTTGATAAAAAAAACACTTACTGTACATATTCCGTACATGAACAGTGCATAACCGTACATGAACAGTGCATGAACAGTGCATGAACAGTTGGATCAAAATTGGGATGGGGGACCAAAACTGTTTAAAAAGAAAATGGGGGACTAAAACCATGAGTAAACCAAAATAGGGGGCCCAAAATTTTAATTTAGCCTAATAATAATAATAATTATTATTATTATTATTGTTTTTTATTATTATTTTTATGCGAATAAATTTATATAAAAGCACGTATTTTGTTCGCAAATATTGCATCAAACCTAACTCTTGGCAAATAAAGAAAGTGATCAATATACTTTAACACCTCATCCTAATATGCAAGTCAGTAGAGCAACTATGAAAGAAGGTGCTAGAGCAAAAATTCTTCTTCCAGATTTTCTCTACAGCGTGAAACTCAAGTACGTCAAGTTAGTTTAAATAAATTGTTTAAACTTTTTATTTAAAAATAATAAATTTAGAAATAGCAATAATTTTTTTTATCATTAAATATATATATATATATAATTAAATATTGTCGGTATTGATTAAATTATAAATCAAGTAACCATTACTATTTTAAACATTTAAAAGTATAAATAAATTAAATAGTAAAGAATCAGAGGATATAAAAGCGAGTTAATCAATAATTACTTAAAAAAAGGAAAGGTTAAAAATGAAACAGTCGCCATATGCTTACAAAATCAACATGTTTCTCTCTAATAGAAATTTCATAAAAATAATATAAAAAATCATAGTAGAAAATTAAAACATAATAAAGTAACCTTATATTACAAGCCCAAATATGACTACCATTAAAAATAATTTAATAGCATAGCAAACACATAAATAGATAAGCATAGAGATAAAATGAGTAAAAAAAATGTAATAATAACAACAACAAAAATCATACAAAATAAAGAAACACTATTAAAAATAAATAATAATATAGATTTCTCAAAATTGAAGTTATTGACCAAACAATTCATTCATAACCTACCTAATCAAAAAATTCTCAAAAAGTCATAACAAATGTCTTAAATTAAAAAAAAAACCTTTAATTCCACATTATAATTCACATTTTCATCAATAATGAATGTAATGCCCTGTATAATATATATCTAGAATAATACAATTCATGCATTTTATTTGGTACTGACACATCAAAAGTGCCTAATGGCATAGTTCACATTCTTGTCCATTCTAAAAACACAAATACAATCTATGGCACAAGTCATGGAAACTAGCCAAAGAAAATAAAATCTAAGAATATACAATATCCTCAATTGTATACAACAAATACACAACGGAAATACTAAAGCCAAGCTTCTCTTGAAACATCCCAACATTGCTCCACTTGCAAATCAAACCTGCAATTACCTAAAATAAAGCAACTATAGTGGGGTGAGATACATCTAATCTCAGTGAGTTCCCTATCCTATAGATTCTCTCGGCTTTATAGGGTTTTATCAATCCTAACTCAAGTCAAGGGGAAGGGAAATGACCTTGAGTGCACAATCTCACAATCTCACACTATATGGAAACATATCACGAGTCTGTTAACTCATAAATATCACACGGAAGGAATTACGTCCTGAGCCTGTTAACTCAAGATTCCTTACGAATCGATAACCTTACCAAGGCATCCCCTTTTCCCGTCCGCTTCTACGTCTAGAAGTCGACCCGAGTCATGGATCCTTGTAGTTACTTGGCATATGAATTGGATTCGGGATCACCGGCCTGTTAACCATGAACCATCACTTCTTATGGCCTGTTAACCATCACAAGTCTCTACCCAATGCATAGGCTCCAATCGTACTACACGTAGGGAATCAAACCTACCAAGTAATTGTGCATACGTTTCAAAGGAGGTGCTCGAGTCTCATGAAACTACACCGCAAGATAAATGGTTACGATTACGTGATCATATACACAACGTGATTGTATTCGACAATCACAAGGCCATATTAGCCTTAAGGACTCTCTTGCCTTTTCTCAAAATAAAACATAACAATTACCCATGTTCCATACTAGTGTTCACTCTCTCCTAGACCAATACTCGTCACGGATGCACTGTTATACATCAAGTGCCCGAGCATCGCCATCTAGGTTATCTACTCCAGGCCTGAACTCGCCAATGAATGCACGATCATCGCCATCCAAAGTTTCTATCACAATTCTATTCAAAACCTAGAATTATACCAATCTTAACTATGCCATTTGTTTTGGGGTAAGGTTTCCTCACTCTTCCTAATTCAATTTAACATGCATATTTTCTCATTCACAATTTACAATTTGATAGACATGGTATAATCACAACTATTACAAGTAAACACACATAATCACACATTACATAAAACATCACTTTTCACAAAACACTACTTTCCTTCATTTTCCACTAAATGAAATATCCTACATCATATAGAGGGTCGTCATAGCTTTCTAATGACACCAAGAACGTCCCAATCCGAGTTACGGATCAAAAGTTATGAAAGAAACAAGTTGGAGGATCTGTTATGTTCGCAATGCGAAGCAGCCATCGAATGCTCGCTTTCTTATTCGCAATGCGAAGCTCCCAGTGAATGCCTAAATACACTGGGTTCGCCGTCCCACTCGCAGTGCGAGCGTCTGGCGAACCGTGGCAGAACCAAAATAGGGTAATGTTCGCAGTGCGAACCTCTGGCGAATGCTCGCCTTCACCTTCGCCGTGCGAACAACCAGCGAATGTTTGATTTCTCCTTCGCTAGGGGACTCGCAGTGCGAACCTGCAAAAACCCAAAATTTCGCAGTAACGTATAACAGTTCATTTTCACCAATTATCTCATCCAAAACATGATCAAACACACAAGTAAGCATTGAGAGATGATTACATATAGATATCAACCATATTACTCAGATTACAACTCATTTTATCCGTTAGATTTCATTTTCTCTCGATTTAACCTAATTCCAATTCGTGAGTTTCTAGCACTTAGAGTGTCTAACTAGAACCCACCTGATAATCGAAGAGGAGTTTGAAGAAGATGATGAATCGATGAAGATGATCCACAAGCTTTTCTTCTTCATCCATGGCTTTTTCCCTCTTTCTCTTCTTTTCTTCTTTTCCTCCTTCTTCTTTTTATCTTTCTCTTTTTCTTTTCTTTACATATATATATATATATATATATATATATATATATATATATATATATATATATATATATATATATATAATGCTTATTATATAATATAATTCCAACATGGTAAAATATCTCCAATTGATATTTTATCATCTCAACTAAATTGATTAATTATTAAAGTTACCTTAAAATCCTTTCGTGAATTGAAATAATTGATCTCTTCAGAGTTCAACAATTGTTCTATTGATTTCAAATGTCAATACTTAAAGTACTTAGAGGATTCCATTAATCCAATATACCAAAGATAGAACACATAGATACTCATCTGATCTCATCTGATATCCAATTGAGCAATTAGATAATACGAGGTATTACAATGAATTATATAACAATTTCTAAACTTAATAATAATTAATCCCACGTAAAATAAAAATATATATAAAAACTCTTTATCCCAGGTTTCAATTATTTAATAAAATAAAATATTTAAAAACAACCCCACACCCTATGTTTTTATTTACATAATTAAAAATTGAATTAAAAAACCGAAGCTTCTCCATTGATTAATCCATTTTTGTTTTTAAATATCATTACTTGAAGTAGTAAATTATTATCTTAATTCATATTTTCATCAATAATAAATTAAATAACAATTTCTAAATTTAATTCATATCTATATTTATAATATTATCAATATTATTATCTTGTAGTAATGTTGTTTTAGGGGGTTTGTCCCCTATTTTTTCTAGTTTCCCTTTTGTATTGGGTTGGAGAATCTTTTTTCTCCTTTTAATACAAAGTTGCTTATAAAAAAAAATAATCCATGTCATTGATAGTATTTGATATTTGATAATAATGATATCAACATTATTATGAAGTGATATTAAAGTTGGAAATGTATGCAAATTTTGAAAAGTGACTTTATTTTATTGGCTTAAATCATGTATAACCTTTGTTAATACATTTATTCAATTTTTTTCTAAAATGTTTTATTTGCATGCAATACTTTTCACCTTTCTTATCTAATAATAAAATTGCCGCCCTACGCTTATAAAATCATGTTCATCTCTAATAGAAATTTCATAAAAATCACTTTATATTACATGCACAAATATGACTACAATTAAAAATAATTTAATAGCATAGTCAACACATAAATAGATAAGCCTATAATGTTGTAGTGATGAAATGAGTAAAAAAAATATAATAATAACAAAAAAAAAATCAAACAAAATTAGGAAACACTATTAAAAATAAATAATTATATAGATTTCGTAAATTTGGGGTTATTGGCCAAACAATTCTTTCATAACCTACCTAATCAAAAAATTCTCAAGAAGTACTAACAAATGTCTTAAATTAAAAAAAAACCTTTAATTCCACATTATAATTCACATTTTCATCAATAATGAATTAAATAACAATTTCTAAATTTAAAAATATTAATTAATCCCAATTAAATAACAAATATATAAAAACTCTTTATCCCAGGTTTCAATTATTTAATAAAATAAAATATTTAAAAATAACCTCAGGCCCCATGTTTTTATTTACATAAGTAAATTAAAAATGAATTAAAAAACCAAAACTTCTCCATTGATTAATCCATTTTTGTTTTTACATATCTCAATACTAAATTAAATAATAATTTCTAAATTTAATTCATATCTTAAGTTATAATATTATCAATATTATTATCTTGTAGTAATATTAATCCATGTCATTGATAGTATTTGATATTTGATAATAATGATATCAACATTATTATGAAGTGATATTAAAAAATATAATACATATTCATCATCAAATATATTTAACTATTTCTGATTGATAGAATTAAGCATTTTTCTTGGTTGTGGTTATCAATTAGTCTCTCTCAAAGTCTTCTAAGTTTTCTAGTTGTATTTATGATTGGTTGAATCATCCAACCGATTTTTTGTAAGAATTATTTGGGAATAGGTTGTTTGAAGTACTAATTATTTGGTTAGGACAATTAGGTGTATCTGTCGTTGTTTTGGAATGCTATGTACTGTCCATTTGTTATTAATGAAGGTTTTTGATTATCAAAAAAAAAAATATAACTATATTTTTAAAATAAATTTTTTATTTGATTTCAAATAATAATAATAATAATAATAATAATAATAATAATAATAATAATAATAATAGTAATAATAATAATAATAATAATAATAATAATAATAATAATAATAATAATAATTATTATTATTATTATTATTATTATTATTATTATTATTACGCGGCAAAATTTATATAAAAACACGTAATCTGTTCGCCAATATTGCATCAATCCTAACGCTTGACAAATAAAGAAAGTGATATTTCAACACCTCTTTTTAATATGTCAGTCAACAAAGCAACAATTGTGGAGGAAACCGACGGTGCCACCACCGTTAGAGCAAGAACTCTTCTTCTAGATTTTCATCAAAGCGTGAAACTTAAGTACATCAAGTTAGGATAATAATTAAGCAGTCGTCCTACACTTATAAAATCAACATTTTTCTCTCTAATAGAAATTTCATAAAAATCATCTTATATTACACCCACAAATATGGCTACAATTAAAAATAATTAAATAGCATAGCCAACACATAAATAGGTAAGCGTATAATGTTGTAGAGATGAAATGAGTAAAAAAATATAATAATAACGAAAATAAATCAAACAAAATTAGGAAACACTATTAAAAATAAATAATAATATAAATTTCTCAAATTTGAGGTTATGGAACAAACAATTCTTTCATAAACTACCTAATCAAAAAATTCTCAGGAAGTCATAACAAATATCTTAAATTAAAAAAAAAAACACATCTTTAATTCCATATTATAATTCATATTTTCCTCAATAATAAATTAAATAACAATTTTTAAACTTAAAAATAATAATTAATCCCACATTTTAATGACTTTATTAGATAAAAAATATAGAAAAACTCTTTATCCCAAGTTTCAATTATTTAATAAAATAAAATATTTAAAAATAACCCCGCGCCCCATGTTTTCATTTACATAATTAATTCATATCTTAATTTATAATATTACCAATATTATTATCTTATAGTAATATTAATTCATTGCATGCAATACTTTTCACCTCTCTTATCTAATGATAAATTTAATGTAATAATAATAGAGTTGAAATTGTGAGTTTGTTTAACAAATTTTTTTTTTTAATAGGCAAAAAATTCAATTATAGGATACTAAGGGGTATTCGAACACAACTACAAATCCAACCTTGGACTCGCCTTACAAAAAATCTATCGGCGATTTGATCCAGTCGTAATAATTACAAGTAAAATTAAGTTTTTTTCCAATCCACCTCCAAGCTAGAATGACTATGTTATGGACTATAGTATCTTCACACCAAAATTCATCAGAGAACACAATACTATTCCTAACTCTCCACAAGCTCCAACAGATGATAAGCCATAAACCAACTGCATTTTTTATGGCAATGCCAGCCGAATGTAAAGAAGAAGTCCAACACCTTAAGTGATTATCCACATAACCGTTCAAAGAAACCACCACCCCGATCCAATCAAGAATTTTCTTCCATGCAACTAAAGATTTGGGACAGTAAAATAATAGATGAATGACATTTTCTTCAACCTGAAAACATAGGGGGCAGACTTTTTCATGAGGAGACGCAATAATGCCATGTGCACATAAGTTATCCCGAGATGGAAGTCGATTGTGAATTAGACGCCAACCAAACACCACCGTCTTAATAAGAGAGGAAGCCTTCCAAATAAGATTAAAAACTGCCACGGACTCGGTCGAAAGGTTGTGTGTTAGTAATTTCCTTTCAATCAAAAACTCGTATGCCGAATGAACCGAGAAATCCCCAGCCGAATTGAGCTTCCATGATAACCTGTCATGACAGTCCCTGTGCAAAGTATGCTCCTGAAGAAGTAGCCATACGTTTTCCTCCTGCTGCAGTAGAACCGAACTGCCCTCGACCCGATTTAAATCAACATTCCAATGCCAAACGTCACCATTCCAATTACCATTATCAGCTACCGTGCTTCTCTTATTTAAAGCAGCGTTGTATAATTCAGGGAACAAGGAAACGAAGGTCTCGCTGCCACACCAGGTTGACAACCAAAAAGAGGTCGAATGTCCATTACCAGTCAACGAGATGATATGTCTATAGATTGAATCATTTCCAAAATCAAGTGACAAAGCAACAATGTCACGCCACTACGAGGAGGGTTTGACAGACCCACATTCTGTAGCGCCACGCACCAAGGACGAAGAAAATTTCCCGTATCTCGCCTGCATAATATCCGACCAGATGTGCTGTACAGGAGACAAAAATTTCCAAACCCATTTAACTAGCAGAGCCTCATTCAAACATTGAATGTCCATGATATCCAAACCGCCTGCTTCCCTTGGTTTACACACCGTAGCCCATGGAATCCAAGCAATACCCTTCTTTAAAGGAGAACTATTCCACATAAAATTCCTTTGAAGTGCTGTTAACATATTGGTGACCTTTTTCGGCATTCTATAAAATGACATATAATGGACTGGTAGATTTGTTAGAACAGATTTTATGAGTGTGATTCTGCCTCCCATCGATAACAACCGCCCTTTCCATGATGCTAACCTGGCTTGAACCTTATCTAACACCGGTTTCCAAAATGAAATCAATTTATGGTTACCGCCAATCTGAATTCTGAGAAAATTGAACGGACAATTTTGAATTCTACAAGATAGAAAACTTTCTGCCGCCTTTAAAAACAATTCTTCCACACCAATCCCAATAAGGCTGCTCTTGTTGAAGTTGATTTCTAAACCCGACATTAATTGGAACCCTCTCAGAATCACTTTGAAAGCCCAAATATTACTCCAAGTAGCTTCGCCGACAATTACCGTATCGTCTGCGTATTGAAGCAGGTTCATTGTGTTCTTCTGATTTATCTTAAATCCTTGGAATATACCAACTCCCTCTGCTTTTTTCATCATAGAAGCTAATCCTTCAGCAGCAATAACGAAAAGGTATGGAGATAGTGGGTCTCCTTGTCGGAGACCACGAGAAACTTTGAAGTCACGTGAAGGGCTTCCGTTCACTAGCACGGACATAAAACTGTTGAATGTCGTACCTTCGATCCAACCCAAAAACTTACTACCAAAACCCATAACCTTCATGACCTGTCTAATGTATGACCACTCGGTACAATCATACGCCTTCGCGAAATCAACTTTAAGGCATAAACTCTTGAGTTTACTTCTTCTTGAATAATCAACCACCTCGTTCAAAGATAGAACTCCATCAAGTAAATTCCTCCCAGCAATAAAAGCTGTTTGAGATGGAGATATGATGCCATTCAGCACTCTCTTTAACCTGCCAACCAAGAGTTTGGCAATCACCTTATAAACACTACCCACAAGACAGATTGGTCTGTAGTCATCAAGGTTTTTAGGGTTTTCGATTTTTGGAATAAGGGCCAGAAAAGAAGAGAAAAGTACCTTCGGGAGTTTAGCTTCAATGAAAAACTCATTTATACATGCAGTGAAATCGTGACCTACAATGTCCTAGCATTTTTGAAAAAACTCCAGGTTGAATCCGTCTGGACCTGGGCTTCTGTCACCTTTACACTGAAAAACTGCCTCTCTAATCTCAGAATTCACAAAACCTTCTTCTAAAGAATTCCTCTCCATCTCAGTTAGACACTTGAAATGTTCAGGATTCACACACATCAAAGGTTTATTGGTTGAAGTTAATCTTTTTTCAAAATGATCCGCAACTCCTCCTTTCACACCAGTAACGTCTTCGACAACCAAATCATCCACCATCACCTTATTAATTGTATTCATCAGATTACGGTGTCGAATAACCGAGTGAAAATAACTTGTGTTCCTATCACCATCTTCAATCCATCTTGTAGCAGCCTTCTGTTGAAGTAAACTTTCCTTGATCCTTAAACACTTCCATAACTCATCTTCCGCTTTCTTATAGTTCATAGCAGCCTGGTCAATCATAATATGCTCATTCTCTGCCAGCATATCTTCTGCATTGTTTAGGATCACAGTGTTCTCCTCAATGTTGGTATCTATCCATCCAAATATATTTCTATTCCACCATCTAAGTTTTGACCTTAATGCCTGTAGTTTCTTGGTCAATACGTAAGTACTACTGCCTTGAAATTCAAAGGATTCCCAAGTCTGCTTAATGAACTGCATAAAGTGAGGATTTTGAAACCAGCATCGTAGCATTCTAAATGGCTTAGGGCCCCAATCTATATTCCTCATTGATAGCCAAACAGGTCTATGGTCAGAGATATCACACGACCCAACCTTTTGGCATGCCGTGTTCCAGGCATTCAGCAAGCCAAATGAAATCAGAAATCGATCAATTCTGCTACAAGCATTGCCAGCAGGACTAAACCAGGTGAACCTATTTCCATTTGTTGCCAAATCAATACATCCGAACATTTGAATGAAGTCTTTAAATTCTAGCATCAATCTTTTATTGTAACTGCCTCTCCCTTTTCTTTCTCTTGTACTTTTTATGGCGTTGAAATCGCCGCCAATTATCCACTCTCCTGTCTCTTGTTTTGATTTAATGCTCAAGATATTACTCCACAAAGCTCTTTTTTCATTGTTATCACATGATGAATAGATATTAAAGAAGTAACACAATTTATTCTTCCAAACAGCCTTGAGCCCCAGATATCCTTTCCCTACGTAGCTACAAATCGGATCAAGTATGTTTTCCTTCCATATGGTGAGAATACCTCCAGCTGAGCCTACAGAATTTGAGGCCGACCATTGGCACTTCTCATTACCCCATAATTTATGAACAACCGCATCACTCATGATTTCACATTTTGTTTCCTGTATGAATACTATATCAGCCCCACCTTTCTTCAACAGTTCACAAATTTTACGTTTCTTAACCAAACTACCACAACCCCTCACATTATAAGTTACTATGTTTATAAAGCATCAATAGCTGCCACCTTCTTGACTTTCCTCTCATTTTTTTCTTCTTCTTCCAAATTACGAATTATGGATTCAAAAACCTCATCATCCTTTTCCGCTTCTAATCCCAGTCTTCTAATGGAGTTCCACACACGATTAGGCAAACCAGACAATTTTGATTTAATCCTAGAATTACTTCTCAGAATCACTTCATCTCCAATTGACCCAGGACTCTACCTATTAGATTCCTCAGAAGAACTAGAATTTGAGTCTTCTGATACATCAGAGAATGACTCACTAACATGAGTCAATGGTGTAGACATTTTGTCTGCTAACAATAGAGATGAGTAGTAAGATGGCGTAAACGGAATCTTCAGGTTCCTGTAAATATCTCCTAATGATTTCTTCTTCCTCTGTTGTTTAATACCACCCATTGGATCTTTAGATATCAGACCACCAAGAGATACACTTCCCAGTTCTATGTCTGCACCACCCACGAGGTCCTTTGAAAGTCCAACTATTGTATCCTTGGTATTCGTATTATGGATAAAAGTTGTACTTTTTCCAATATTTTGTCTTCTCTGTATTGTATCCTGCATAGGTTGATCCTTTTCTATCTCATCTCTTCGCATACCTGTGTCAATAGTATAATCCACAACTGATACACTCACAGCAGACAAGGGTCCCACATAGTTGTTTTTAACCGTTGAATCCCTCTGATACCCCAAACGTGTTTTACACGTTTTCACGCCAGAAACCGTGTCCCTAGGACCTGCTACATTAAAGTTCTTTTCAGTCCCATCAATGAGGCCCACCTCTTTGCCCACTGCCTCAGAACCAAGATTTGTCTTATGGTTAATATCTGGTAGATCCAATTCATCCTGAACCGTTTCTTCAACCTCGCTCCCTGAAGAAACAATCTCAGAACTGTTAACTGAGATGTCATCCAATAACTTGCCATCATTCTTTGAGCAGACTGCCGGAGCTTCCTCAACCAACTTAATACGAAAGTTTTGTTCGTTGACTTCAATCGTAAAGACTTCATTCAAATTCATGGCAAACTTTGTTCGAATCAAAATTCTTGCAACATCAAACTTTTCGTGTCTTTGGGTTTCTGGATCAGCTTTGACAAAAACACCGACCGTTCCTGCTAAAAGATTGAAAAAATTTTCACCCCAAACATGGCAAGGTAAGCAAAAAATGCTTACCCACGTTAACCTCTCACAGTCCACATCCGATGGCATCCAAGGGTGAATGTCTGAAAACCATCTCTCAACCCATTCTTTGTCTTCCTCTATCATCTTCTTGATGTCTCCACTAACCTCTTCTTCTAATATAACCAGATTAGCACCCATAGGAGTTGCTTTAATTTTGAAATAACCTTCCATGTGGAGTGCCTCCTGAAATTCATAAGAATCGCCTGGCTTTTCCATTTTACCAACAAATGCTTGTTGGAAACGCTCAATGCTCTCGTCGTCAACGTTGAACATGAGATGAGCAAATTTAGGTTTATCGCCCATAAGCATTCTTTCATTACGATTTTGTTTCCGATCTCCTTTAGCGATTTCCACATAAGATTGTTTACCCTGCCAATGCATATGTTTTTGTTGAATCCCTACATCATTTCGGTTCTTCTCTGCCACTCTTGGTCTCGATTTCTCAGTATCATTCGGCCTACCTTCTCTTTGAAAACGTGGTATATTTGCAAACATCTTCCTGCCATTAAGGACAATGTTGTCCAACTTAATTGCAAGAAGATGTTCATCAGGATCTTTTTTAAATCTAACGAAACCAAACCTTTTTCCACGCTTATCTAATCTCGCAGGTATGAACACCTCAAGAACCAGACCAAACTCCTTAAACACGTTAAACATTTCTTTAGCCTCGAACGCGTCTGGAAACTCAGTGAAGAAGAAAGAGGATGTTTTACTTAAGTCTTGTTCAGTTACCTTGTTTCCATTAGCCCTCCATACCGATCTTCTTGCGGTATGATCCTTCCTTACTCTATGATTTCTCACTTGTTCCCAGCCATTGTCTTGGTCCATCTTTGCAACTCAAGAACGCACCAAAAAACGATACTACCCCAGCCGCTACGAAATCTCTATTTTCCGAAAGTACAGAAAAATGTTCTACCTCTAGCTTCTCCCCGAAACAATAAAGATCAAAACCGACAACTTCAGCAAATCAAGGACTCAGAGAAACCCAGTATCAGGCCACTCCTTACCAAGGCCCCTGAACCCTAAAGCCAGGAGTTTAAGCCGAAGATAAGGAGAAGTTCAACCAGTATCCTCTTCATACCATGATTTTGAAGTAACGGAAAAATGATCAGATTGAACAGGAAGGAAAAGGGAACAGAGCTGACCTTAATGGACTTGATACATTGCAAGGAGGTTTTCTGGCGCCGGCAGCAAAGGGGATAATGAAACAGTAGAAAATGAAGAATTTCAACTCTCTTAAACCTATTCATTATTATACAGTACAAATAAAAAAAATTAAAAATTTAATTAATTTAATTTTAAAAAGTATAATATATATTCATCATCAAATATATCTAACTAAATTTTTAAAATAAATTTTTTATTTGATTTCAAATATTATTATTATTATTATTATTATTATTATTATTAGGCGGCAGAATTTTTATAAAAGCATGCATTCCCTTCACAAATATTGCATCAAACCAAACCTAACTCTTTGGCAGATAAAGAAAGTGATCAGTATACTTCAACCCATTTTCCAAATATGCCAGTCAGCAGAGCAACAAGTGTGGAGGAAGGCGACGGTGCCACCACCGTTAGAGATTTTCATCAGAGCGTGAAACTCAAATATGTCAAGTTAGGCTACCACTACTTAATGTCAAATTACTTAACTCTATCTTTCATCCCCTTAATCATGATCACTTTAATACAATTCTCCCATACAGAAAACCTAAACCAGCTCTTGCTTGTACAAGGCAAGTACAATTTCATCACTTTCACCGTTTTCATAGTCTTCGCTTTCACTCTCTATCTTCACACGCGCCCACGCGCCGTCTACCTCGTCGACTTCTCTTGCTTCCGTCCTGCCGATCACCTCAAAGCTCCATTCCACAGCTTCATCCAACATTCTCGTCTCACCGGCGACTTCGACGAATCCTCTTTGGATTTCCAGCGCAAGATTCTTCTCCGTTCCGGTCTCGGCGATGAAACCTACGTTCCCGAAGCCATGCATTGCATTCCTCCCCGTCCTTCAATCTCTGCGGCGAGATGCGAAGCAGAATCCGTCATGTTTGGTGCGTTGGATAATCTTTTCATCAACACAAACCTAAATCCAAAAGAAATTGGAATTCTCGTTGTGAATTGTAGTTTGTTTAACCCTACACCTTCACTTTCTTCAATGATTGTTAATAAATATAAACTCAGAAGTAACATTCTGAGTTTCAATTTAGGTGGAATGGGTTGTAGTGCTGGTGTTATAGCTATTGATCTTGCAAGAGATTTGTTGAGGGTTCAAAACAGTAATACTTACGCTGTTGTTGTTAGCACTGAAAATATTACTCAGAATTGGTACTTTGGGAATAAAAAATCAATGCTTATACCTAACTGTTTGTTTAGAGTTGGTGGTTCGGCTTTGTTGCTATCGAATAAATCTGGTGATAGAACCAGGGCTAAGTATAAGCTTGCTCATGTTGTGAGGACCCATTGCGGTGCTGACGATAAGGCCTTTCGATGTGTTTATCAGGAAGAAGATGCTGTGGGGAAAACCGGTGTTTCGTTGTCGAAAGACTTGATGGGAATTGCTGGTTTGGCATTGAAAACCAATATTATCACACTTGGTCCTTTGGTGCTTCCGGTTACTCAGCAACTTAGGTTTTTTGCTAATTTGGTTTTTAGCAAGTTTTTTAAAAGTGATGTGAAGCCTTATATACCAGATTTCAAACTCGCATTCGATCATTTCTGCATACATGCTGGTGGAAGGGCTGTGATTGATGAGTTGGAGAAGAGTCTTGACTTGCTTCCTGTACATGTGGAGCCTTCTAGGATGACGCTTCATCGGTTTGGGAACACTTCCTCGAGCTCGATTTGGTACGAGCTTGCTTATATCGAAGCTAAAGGGAGAGTAAAGAAGGGTAACAAAGTTTGGCAAATTGCATTTGGAAGTGGTTTTAAGTGTAACAGTGCTGTTTGGGAGGCAATTCGTGATGTGAATCCTTCTCCTTATGGACCATGGGAAGATTGCATTGATGAGTATCCTGTGGAAATAATCACATAGCTTGGTAGTGTTGTGTCATCCAGTAGCTACTCAACTTTCCAATGTGTGTTTAGTGTGAAAGTTTAGGTTTTGAGAGCAAGTGTTTGAATCTTTCAATAAAAAAGTGTATACTTTAAGCGTGTTGTGTATCTAATCTAAATAATAAATAAATAATTTTCGACGAATTGTAATTAACATGTCGCTGTGACAACATTCTCATTTCATGATATTTTGCAGCCACAAGAGGCAACCAGAGGAAAATGGCATACAGCTGCTGGTTATAATTCACAAGAGCAACTAAAGGTTCTTTTTATCCTTTTAAATATTAAAATACAAATAATGATATCTGCTTATTGTTTATATGATCCTCTTGCTACCTGAAATGTCATGAAGTGAGACCACTACTACTCTAATTGAAATGTATAATAACCACTCTCTTTCAATTACAACAAAAATGCAAGTATGCTGCTAGATTAAAAAATGAATTGAGTTAATGAAGAAAAAAAATATGAATGTGAATACATGAGTAAACACTAGCTGAAGTACTTCATCTGAAAAACTGTTGTATTTCTTCAAGAGTTTTCCCCTTTGTCTCAGGGACTCAAATGGCAACAAATCCTGCTGTGAAAACACACACTGCAGTATAGATTGTGAAGGTTCCTGATAAAAACATATGAAGCTTCTGGTTAGAAACAAAATAGATATTTAGAGAAAAATAACATAGGCAATGCACGCAAACCTCCAGAACTCCAATCCAGGAGCAAATTTGCTGTTAGTGTAACCAACCAGGAAAAGAACCAATTGGCAAGTGTTGCAAAACTTCCAGCTAGGCCTTTGATGTTAATTGGAAGAATCTGTTATGTAAAATGTAGGCAACACATCAATTATCACATTATATTACAACAAAGGTTCATCATATAGGGTTGTCATGCATATCATTATTGAAGAAAATTGTACCTCAGACATTATAATCCATGGCATTGCTCCTAATCCCAGAGAGAATGCAATAACCATGACCTTAAAGTTAAAATCGTAGCAAGAACCAGAACAGCACTGACTCCAAATGTAGCTACATCACTCAAACTAATTCCTGTTAAATATGCATTAAAATGATGAGAATAAAGCATAATTTTATGTATAGTATATAAGCTCCTTCAAGAAGAGCTTATAGAAAAAGAAACATTACAAGAATCTTAATGACTATGAGTTTCTTAGACAATAGCTTATAGTGCAAGTTTCAATTTGCGTATGAATCTAATTTTTTCTCATTTAGTTTCTCCATAAACATCACAAGAATCTTAATGACTATGAGTTTCTTAAACAATTGCTTATAGTACAAGTTTCAATTTTCTTATGAATCTAAAGTTTTTCTCATTTAGTTTCTCCATAAAAGGAAGCAAAACAAGAAGTCCAATTCCAATCTACAGAATATACGAGTTGGAGTTAGTTTAAGCTGATTACGATCTGATTGAGACTATTGCTTCTAGAAAAATAAGTCACCATTAAAGGAAGCCAATATCTTCTTTGCTTGAGTTCTGAAAATCGAACGGTGTTTCTTCTATTTGCCGATGCAGCAGAAGCCTGAATGAAATGACTCTCATTGATGATGCAATACAAAAAGATGAAAAAAATAAATATATCACATTAATTTCATTGACTTCGACTGAAATATCAGTTTCGAAACCTCTGAGCACTTGCAAGGAACGCTCAAATTCTTCTGTCATGCCCATTTTCGCCTGTTTTCACCAATTCAAATCAACTTCTATCATGATATCACATATTCAATAAAAATTGAAAATACTAATACTAATTCACACAAGCTTTACTAGCCATCTTGGAGACTCGGGAATGAAGAATAGACCCGGTATTAATAATGTACAAGGTATAATTCCTGCAAGAGTAGGGTTTACCGTTTCTTACTGTAGAATTTCTCATATAACATTTAACTCAACTTTATGTAGTAATACTGAAATAACATAAATAAAAATCTTATAGTATAGTATATTACCTAAAATTGCAAGGAATCTCCATTCAACAAAAAGTCCAAGAAGATAAGCCAGCATAATTCCAATGGTGACAGAAAGCTATGCAGAAAACCAAAACAAATAATAAAGTTCACTAATTTAGGAAATGATAATTAGTATTCATTATATCGAAAACATGTTACATTATTAATTAAAGTAACACTAATAGTCATTATACACTGGTCCTCGAAAATTTTGAACACCGTCTCAAAGTCAAACTCTTTTCACTTAGCATTGTTTTTTGATATTTTATAGTCAAATTCTCGGGATAATATGAATTTGAATAAATTGAGAAAAAATTGAAGTTATTTATGTTAAATTGTAATTCGTAATGTCGAAGTGTCTAAGTCGAAATGTCGAAATGTCTAAGTCGAAGTGTCGAAGGATGTGTGTCGAAACAGTTGTTTCACACAGATTTGTTTTAAGATTTGATATGATTTAGTTCAAAATAGATATTTTGAGCTTTATAGTTTTAGGCTTTTGCTTGGAGTGCAAGCTACCTAAATCTATAAATAGGGAAAATCCCTTGTAATAATAATAACAACAAGTAGTGAAGAATCACAGTACTTTGTAATTCACAGTTGCAGTTAGTACGTGAAATAACAGAAATCCCACAGTTCGTGGGTAACAATTCTCCTCCAAATATTTCAATTCTTTTTTCTTTCTTGCTGTTCTTTCAATATCGTTTCATTGTCATTGCGTGTTTGTGGGTTTGTTATCAATCTTGAGATCAAGATTGAAGAGGAATTCCCATAGGTTGTGGTTGAATTCCAACATCTGGTATCTAGAGCTCCGGTTGCGATTCAAGGGAGGAAAATCGTGATGACGATGAACTATCCAAACGGGCACTTTCCGGCGAGTCTTCCGATTCTCAAGAAAGACAATTATGAGAATTGGTGCAAACAGATCAAGGTGGTTTTCTGTTATCAAGATCTTTGGGTTCTTGTGAAGGAAGGAGTAACATTGCTTGCAGAAAACGCGACGGATCAAGAAAAGGTTGCACACAAAAAGTTGAAGAAGAAAGATTATAAAGCGCTCTTTATAATCCATCAGTGTGTTGATCCAAATAACTTTGAAAAAGTTAGCGATGTAGAGTCAGCAAAGGAAGCATGAGAGATTCTTGAAAAGTCGTTTGGAGGTGCAGAGAAGGTGAAAAAGGTGAGGTTACAAATTCACAAAAGAACCTATGAGTTGTTTCAGATGGAAGACAACGAAAGTATAACTGATTTCTTCACCAGAGTTACAAAGCTGGTGAATCAAATCAAGGTATGTGGAGAGGTGTTGACATCAAGATCAGTTGTTGCAAAGATCTTGAGGTCATTGGCTCCAAAGTTCGACCACGTGGTAGTTGCCATAGAAGAGTCGAAAGACTTGTCAGTATTGACGAAGGAAGAGCTTCAAGGGACGCTTGAGTCTCATAAACAACGGATGGCTGAATGAGCTGCAGGAAAGTCGAAGAGTGATATGGCTTTGCAGATGCAGTCAAAAAAGGAAAGGAAAGGCAAAGGAAGCGTGAATGGCAACAATGGTAGAGGAGGCTACAACAATTCGACTCAGAAAAAACCCTGGAATCAAGGCAACCTAAGAGGTGGTGCTGCAGGTAAAGGAAGAGGTGGTGGTCGAAAGCCGGACAAAAGTCACATTCAATATTTCAATTGTCAGAAGTATGATTACTACTATGTTAGTGATTGTCCAGAAAAGAAGAAAACTCATGCAATATTTTAATTTTAAAAAAAAGTTATTTATCGCAATTTTATAAATAAAAAACAATCTAGTCTAATCTTAAAAATCTTTACAAATTATATATTGGTTCAATAATAATAATAATAATATTTGGCGGCAGAATTGTTATAAAAGCAGTATTCTCTTGGCAATCTATTGCACCGAACCAAACAGCTAATTAACTACTGCATTTCTATAACTGTTCAAACTTGATCAGTATTTTTCCCCACCTCTTCCGAAGATGTCAGTAAGCAGAGCAACTGTGGAGAAAGGCGACGGTGCCACCACCGTTAGGGCAAGAATTCTTCTCCCAGATTTTCTCCACAGCGTGAAACTCAAGTACCTCAAGTTAGGTTACCCCTACTTAATCTCAAATCTCTTAACCCTATCTTTCATCCCGTTAATCATAATCACTTTTTTTCAAAACTCCCAAACACAAAATCTCAACCTCATCCATATCGCCACTTTCTCTGGTTTCACAGTCTTCGTTTTCTTTTTCCATATTCACACGTTCCCGAAGCCATGCATTGCATTCCTCCCTGCCCTTCAATCTCCGCGGCCATATGTGAAGCAGAATCCGTCATGTTTGGTGCGTTGGATAATCTTTTCATCAACACAAACCTAAATCCAAAAGAAATTGGAATCCTCGTTGTGAATTGTAGTTTGTTTAACCCTACACCTTCGCTTTCTTCAATGATTGTTAATAAATATAACCTGAAAGCAAATGTTAAGACTTTCAATTTAGGTGGAATGGGTTGTAGTGCTGGTGTTGTAGCCTTTGATCTTGCAAGAGATTTGTTGATGGTTCAGAAGAATGATACTTATGCTGTTGTTGTTAGCACTGAAAATATTACTCAGAATTGGTACTTTGGGAATAAAAAATCAATGCTTATACCTAACTGTTTGTTTAGAGTTGGTGGTTCGGCTTTGTTGCTATCGAATAAATCTGGTGATAGAACCAGGGCTAAGTATAAGCTTGCTCATGTTGTGAGGACCCATTGCGGTGCTGACGATAAGGCCTTTCAATGTGTTTATCAGGAAGAAGATGCTGTGGGGAAAACCGGTGTTTCGTTGTCGAAAGACTTGAAAACCAATATTATCACACTTGGTCCTTTGGTGCTTCCGGTTACTCAGCAACTTAGGTTTTTTGCTAATTTGGTTTTGAGAAAGTTTTCTAATAGTGATGTGAAGCCTTATATACCAGATTTCAAACTCACGTTCCACCATTTCTGTATACATGCTGGTGGAAGGTCATTGGCTCCAAAGTTCGACCACGTGGTAGTTGCCATAGAAGAGTCGAAAGACTTGTCAGTATTGACGAAGGAAGGGCTTCAAGGGACGCTTGAGTCTCATAAACAACGGATGGCTGAATGAGCTGCAGGAAAGTCGAAGAGTGATATGGCTTTGCAGATGCAGTCAAAAAAGGAAAGGAAAGGCAAAGAAAGCGTGAATGGCAACAATGGTAGAGGAGGCTACAACAATTCGACTCAGAAAAAACCCTGGAATCAAGGCAACCTAAGAGGTGGTGCTGCAGGTAAAGGAAGAGGTGGTGGTCGAAAGCCGGACAAAAGTCACATTCAATATTTCAATTGTCAGAAGTATGATTACTATGTTAGTGATTGTCCAGAAAAGAAGAAAACTCATGCAATATTTTAATTTTAAAAAAAAATTATTTATCGCAATTTTATAAATAAAAAACAATCTAGTCTAATCTTAAAAATCTTTTCAAATTATATATTGGTTCAATAATAACTAGCGTCCAGACGGGCACTCCCGTGCCCGTCTGTCCGCTTTTTGAGTGCCCGTCTGTCCGCTTTTTTAATGCGCACAGCGGGAAAGTATTCATGCGTATATATTTTTTATGAGATATATTTATTGTAATTCGCATTAAAAATAAAATTATCTAGATATAATTAGTTGAATTGAAATCAAGATGAAAATTATATACTCATAAAATACTATAGTGAATTAAAAAAAATAGTGAAATTAATTGTTGTCGTGTATATGTTTTTCCTTCTCCTTGCCCACATACTTGCATACTACTCAACTCTCAGAAATTGATTCTAAAAGAATTGTTAACATATTTTGATTGTATAATATATTTTAATTTATATATGATGTGATATAGGATTTAAAAGAATTGTCAACACTCAAAAATTGACTATAAACAAAATATGTCATTGTTGCCCCTGAGCACCTAAATTCATTGTCCACGACACACCCAACATGAAAAATATTCTCTGTAAATAATAGCATCAATGCATTTAGAAAATTGTAAATAATATTCTAAATTATAATCAAGAACTAAAGCATACAAAATATTACACTATATTAAGGGCTTTCAAGATCTTAAAATCATCCATTGAGGAGAAGGCTATAGATTTGGTGTTCGTGCCAGTAAGAAGAAGCTGAGAATTAATCTTGTGAATGGTAATCATGACCTTAGGAACTTCACCCCTGAATCTCTTTTTATGACTTACATTCGTCAAACTATAAACGGATATTTTTATTCAATTTAAATTTTAATGTAAATTAATTATATAATAAACTTTATAATCAACATTCTCTCATGTTTGGCTATTTCTTTTTTTCATACACACAAAAAGTTATAAAATCCGTTTTTTTCTTCTTAATTTTGGTTATAACCTAAATTATATGTTAAGTTAAATTAGAAAGTAATATGCCATATTTATTTTGCATCCCATTTTGATTTTAATATCTCTCTCCATCTCTCTCCCTCATCTCTCCTCTCTCTTGGAATCTGTTTATCCATATCTTCATTTTATGTCATGTACTTATATCTTCATAAATCAACTATTTAAAAGGTTACGTTTATCACTTATATACATTGCTCTCTTGAAACAGAAGATTTAAATAGTAAATATTTAAAATATTTTGTATTTTTTTTAATATTTTAAATCATGAAGTAAAAAAATACTAAAGACAAACCAATTAATTACAGTATATAAAAAATCTTTGACATTTTTAGGGGTACTATGTGAAGTGATTGCACGGTTATTTTAACAAATAATAATACTTTTGGAGTGGATAATATGTGAAGTGATTGCACTGTTACTTCAAACAAACAGTACTATTTTAAGAGTGGTTAGACAAACCAAATTAAAACGGAAGCATATGAATGAGAAACATTCATGCACGAATCCATCAATCTATGTAACAATAACAAAACATTATATAAATACCATTAATCTATTCACCCATAATTAAAAACCAGTAGATGGAAACAACTAACAAAACTTAACAATGATAAAAGTCATCAATCAAAATTAAAGAGTATATATTCATAATTAAATATATCTTGAACATAAGCCAATTAAAATAATTTAAAAATGAACCTACACTTTGAATTGTTAGGAAGAGGGAGTGAATTAAAATTTGAAAAGAAAGATCAAATGGATGTTTAATTTCAACCTGACTTTGGCAGTATATTTTACCACGTTTGTGTAAAAGAAAATTGAGAATTGAAAAGAAAAAGAAAAAACAGATTAGAAAGAGAAAAATGAAAGAAGAAGAGATGTAAAGAAAAATGAAATAATTAGATGGTAGTTTACTCTTGATTTTCAATTTAGATAACTGTAAAAGAAGTAGAATTGAAGAATGAAGTGGAAGTTGTATTTTACTATGCGTGTTATAGACACTCCAAAATAAAAACGGTTATAATTTGTTTAAAGTAATTAAAATGTTTTTAAAGGGTATGATTGAAATAAAAGCAGTTATTATTTTATATAATTTTTTATGTTATTTATTTAAAACCTCTAACAATGTCGTTAAAAAAACACACTTTAGTCCATTGTTTATCTCCAAGTTGGTAGTAGAATATTGAAGGGCGATGTGTTGAAAATAAATAAATGGAGCATGTTTGATGATTTGCGGACGAAGGGTGATGGTTTTTGAACATCAACACTCCATTATATATAGTTATAGATATATAGTTATAGATATACATACGCATAAAAATATATATGATGACTTTTTTTTAATTTTGATTTTAATTAAAATTATGGGTATTTAAATTTGTGATATATGTATTTAAATATAAATTTTATCGGAAGTTAAATCAGTTTTTTTTTTCAAATAACTAATTACTTTTAATTGTGTATAAAATTCAAATATAAAATGGGAGGAGTAGTTATTTTTTGTTTGTGTAACTTTTAGGTAATTTTGAAGGGCAAAAGAGAAAAGAAAATAGGCTACACCAAAAAAATGTTTTGCCTTTATATATTGTATAGATAATAATAATATTTGGCGGCAGAATTGTTATAAAAGCGGTATTCTCTTGGCAATCTATTGCACCGAACCAAACAGCTAATTAACTGCTGCATTTCTATAACTGTTCAAACTTGATCAGTATTTTTCCACACCTCTTCCGAAGATGTCAGTAAGCAGAGCAACTGTGGAGAAAGGCGACGGTGCCACCACCGTTAGGGCAAGAATTCTTCTCCCAGATTTTCTCCACAGCGTGAAACTCAAGTACCTCAAGTTAGGTTACCCCTACTTAATCTCAAATCTCTTAACCCTATCTTTCATCCCGTTAATCATAATCACTTTTTTTCAAAACTCCCAAACACAAAATCTCAACCTCATCCATATCGCCACTTTCTCTGGTTTCACAGTCTTCGTTTTCTTTTTCCATATTCACACGCGCCCACGCGCCGTCTACCTCATCGACTTCTCTTGTTTCCGGCCCGCCGATCACCTTAAAGCTCCGTTCCACACCTTCATCCAACATTCGCATCTCACCGGCGACTTTGACGACTCCTCTTTAGATTTCCAGGGCAAGATTCTTCTTCGATCCGGTCTCGGCGATGAAACCTACGTTCCCGAAGCCATGCATTGCATTCCTCCCTGCCCTTCAATCTCCGCGGCCATATGTGAAGCAGAATCAGTCATGTTTGGTGCGTTGGATAATCTTTTCATCAACACAAACCTAAATCCAAAAGAAATTGGAATCCTCGTTGTGAATTGTAGTTTGTTTAACCCTACACCTTCGCTTTCTTCAATGATTGTTAATAAATATAACCTGAAAGCAAATGTTAAGACTTTCAATTTAGGTGGAATGGGTTGTAGTGCTGGTGTTGTAGCCTTTGATCTTGCAAGAGATTTGTTGATGGTTCAGAAGAATGATACTTATGCTGTTGTTGTTAGCACTGAAAATATTACTCAGAATTGGTACTTTGGGAATAAAAAATCAATGCTTATACCTAACTGTTTGTTTAGAGTTGGTGGTTCGGCTTTGTTGCTATCGAATAAATCTGGTGATAGAACCAGGGCTAAGTATAAGCTTGCTCATGTTGTGAGGACCCATTGCGGTGCTGACGATAAGGCCTTTCGATGTGTTTATCAGGAAGAAGATGCTGTGGGGAAAACCGGTGTTTCGTTGTCGAAAGACTTGATGGGAATTGCTGGTTTGGCATTGAAAACCAATATTATCACACTTGGTCCTTTGGTGCTTCCGGTTACTCAGCAACTTAGGTTTTTTGCTAATTTGGTTTTGAGAAAGTTTTCTAATAGTGATGTGAAGCCTTATATACCAGATTTCAAACTCACGTTCCACCATTTCTGTATACATGCTGGTGGAAGGGCTGTGATTGATGAGTTGGAGAAGAATCTTGACTTGCTTCCTGTACATGTGGAGCCTTCTAGGATGACGCTTCATCGGTTCGGGAACACTTCCTCGAGCTCGATTTGGTACGAGCTTGCTTATATCGAAGCTAAAGGGAGAGTAAAGAAGGGTAACAAAGTTTGGCAAATTGCATTTGGAAGTGGTTTTAAGTGTAACAGTGCTGTTTGGGAGGCAATTCGTGATGTGAATCCTTCTCCTTATGGACCATGGGAAGATTGCATTAATAAGTACCCTGTGGAAATAACCACATAGCTTGGTAGTGTTGTGTCATCCAGTAGCTGCTCAACTTGTGTTTGGTGACTGTGGCTTTCCAATGTGTGTTTAATGTAAAATGCTGTTTGTGTTGATAAGAATTTTGCTTTCACTTCTTTTAGATGTAAAACGCTGTTTCTGTCACTGAATAATATGCTGCTGCATTATAATCTTCTATGGAAAAACACTGTTCTTTTAAGAAGATTCATAGTTACGTAGAAATTTGAAAACCCACTAGAAGTTGTGTTTATCACAGACGCCCGCCCGCTCGCACATTCGAATTTAGTATCACACAAAACACACCACAAATTAAACCGTATAAGACACAAGAATTTACGAGGTTTGACTTTAGTTGTGTATTGGCTTAGTACCCCACTCAAGACCTCAGAGAATGATAAACACTCAGTCACAAGAGATATTCTCACTACAAGTGATTACCCACACTTGCTCATTCCTCTTGGACAACACTTTCGAAATTTGGAACTATTAAGGTCTTAATTTTTGAATTTTCAATAAAAATATGCATACATATAGTGTGGAAACTAATTATCCTCAAATTTTATTGAAATTTCTATGTTTTCCTAAATTAGTTAGTGTAATATGCTGATGGTCTGCACAAGTGATAATGCTAGTTCCTGTCTTGCTGAGATAAAATTTCTCTCATTTTACTTACTAATTCCAAAAGACAGTAGATGATGATTTCTATATTTGCAGGTAGGCACAACTGATAGTGTGTGGGGCTTCCCTTAGATCTTTTTTTTTATAAGCAAACTTGTATTAAAAAGGAGAAAAAAGGGATTCTCCAACCCAATACAAAGAAGGAACCAAAACAAAAAAGAGAGAAAAACCTCCCTAAACAACATTACATAAAGTCTAAAGGGGATTTCACCCAATCATAGAAACAACACTTACTACGGCCAAGCTCCAACCAATGCCAGGAAATAGAAAGGATACGGTGGAAAATCTGGTCCACATCACAAACTTCATCACTGAAAATGATCTTATTCCTCGCACTCCATATACACCAAGTCGTAATAAACCAAATGTAACAGCACATGTCTTCCTTACATTTTTCCACCAAAGCCAAAAACCACAATAAGGAATGATTACACACAGAATCAGAGACAATACTAGGAACTCCAATCCAATCAAAAACCTTATTCCAAACTTTAGAGGATTTTGGGCAAGTAAAGAAAATGTGCAAAGCATCCTCATCATTCCGGAAGCAAAAAACACACGAAGTTTCATGAATAGAAGTCACAATACCTTTAGCCACGAGTTTCATACGAGTCGGAAGTCTATCTAACAGCAACCTCCAAGCAAATATTTTAACTTTCAAGGGAATGTTAGATCTCCACAATACTTTAATAGCAAGCAATTGGTTTTCCTCCAAATGAAGGGCTTCCCTTAGATCTGTCTGAAAAACTTGTGTACTGCTGAGACAGTTATGTTTAAATTAAGTATAATGTATTTGTTCATATTTTACTATTAGCATAAGGCTGTATTGGGACTAATTGGTTCATATAATTTGGAAATTTGTTGAGATATTGTAATCCTCATTTAAGGGAGGGTATATTGTAATTGTTATAAAGCCAAACTAATAAAAAAAGGTATTGAGACTAAAATCATACCATAGAAATTCATATTATAATCTGAACTATACCTAAATCACAATACATGTCATTTGAAACAAATTTTTTATTATCACAAAGAATGCATAAGAGAAATGTATAATGAAACTATAACAAGGAGACAATACATTTTATCTAATTCATGGTTAACACAATGGTTTTTATAAGATGCCATAACAACATTTTTTTTTTAAAGTAAGGTAACATCAACAGAATTTTTTACTCAAATAATTCTTTTTTTTCAAAAATATTCTTAAAATAATCCACATTTCAAATAATTTCTCAAACTATTCCACTTTTCAAAGAAAAAAAAAATCATTAGAACGTTGGTGCCAAACCAATTGGCGACTGCTCTTTAAAATTAAGAGGAGGCGTCAATTGGATTAGAGACTGCACCTAGTGTTGCCAATCTAATTGGCGCCTATGTGTAATTTTTAAATGGTGACGCCAATTAGTCTGACACCAGTGTGTGTTGTGTTATTTTTAGCATAAATAGAGGTGGTGTGATCCATTTTTTCACATCTATTCTCATTATTTGGCAAGATTGCTAACATGGTTCGTCACCGCAAAGGAAAAGTGATTTATTCGAGAGACAAGCCTCCGATGGAAATGCTGTTCTGGAACATCTGTAGTTTCGAGCAACTACAGAGGGAGTTGATTCGTTGGTTAGCCGGAGACATACCTGAAGGCGAAAAAATTAGAAGTATTGAGAGAAATGATGCCCTGCATGGGTGGGTGCAAGTTAAAAATGATAAGGATGCTAGAGAAATGATGTTTAGACCAAATAATATAAGTTTAATTTTTGCAATCAGTTAGAAATGTTGTGTTTAAATGTTGTTAAGTATTTTTATCCATTTTGATATTTGTTGTATGTGTTGTTTATTTAGAGTTGTTGTTGTTTGTTTTGTGATATCTTATTTTTTTTGTTGGAAAGTGTTGTTGTTTTTAAGTGTGTTTAAGTTAGGGTGATGTTTGTTGTTAACATTGTTGTAAAAAAAAATTATTAATATATCAAAATTTAGGGTTACAAAAATTGAAATGAGAAACTAAATTATGATGCAAATGTTGCTCCGACATTGGGATAACTTTTTCGATTGTGTCCGGGCTGACAACATATACTACATAATCTTATCATTTTATCAGTCATACCCATTTCTATTCTAATACGCGTGTTGTTTGTGCGACCTTTTTTCTTTCTTCCCATGGGTAGAAGGAGGATTATGCCATCCGTTATCATGGTTTTTGTAAGCACTCTTAATAGCAGCATGTCTGTTTGAAATCAAACTGAGATTGGCTTGTGAAGCGACATGTGTTATGAGATTCCTAAGGAAGAAACTCAAACCACCAGGGGTCTCACCTTCAACCAGAGCAAACGCAATGAGAAAGACATTATTGTTGTCATCTTGTGCAACTGCCATAAGCAAGGTACCCTTGTATTTTCCGTATCATAACAACAAGTATTCTACGCATTCTATATCGCATTTCATCCGTTAGATTTCATTGATTTATCCGTTTAATCATTTTCTCTCAAATCTAACCTAAGTTCTAAATCCTTAATTCTAGAACTTAGAGTGTCTAACTAGAACCCACCAGATAATCGAAGAGGAGTTTGAAGAAGATGGTGAATGATGATGATGATCCAACTTCTCTTTTTCTTTCTCCTTCTTCCTTCTCTTCCTTCTCTGTTTTTTCTTCTTTCTTTTTCTTTCTATCTTCTTTCCTTTTCCAATATATATATATAGATATATATATATATATATATATATATATATAAACCAATATAATATAATCCAACAGGGTAAAATATCTCCAATTGATATTTTGTCTTCTAACACCAAATGATCAATTATTAGAGTTACCTTAAAATACTTTTTTGAACTAATAAATATTTATCCGTCTCTTTAATATCCAATTGAGCGTTAAGAGAATATGGGGTATTACACCCCCCCCCCCCCCCCCCTTAAATTGAAATTCGCCCCCGAATTTCCTCTATCCAACAATAACCACAACTTATATCATTGTCTTAGATTCACACTTATCTTTACCTCTGTTAAAAGTTCTGACATAATCTGATTCCAACTTGACTTCATAATTCAAAATCCTCGTTTTCGCAATTCATCAAACTCCACGTCCTTAGTTGCACTATTGATCTAATATTGAGTTAACTTCTAACTTTACTTTTTCTATAACTCATCTGTTGTTCATACCAAACACTTTGTCCCGTCTTACTTTGGAAAGAATGTACCATTCTACATTCCTCTTATTCTGACTGAACTCTTTCATATGTCACCTTCCACTGCGCAACTCCAATTCTAACAATGGAATACCACCAATCTTAAGCATCACCGAGTAACTAGTAGCCCACGGAGAAACATACTTATCCACTGGGATCCTTACTAACCAACGACATAATATACAAGCATCGGTCCAACACTCTCCAGACGATAAAGATGCAGGAGTTACACTGTTACAACCATAACTTATACGACTCCGAAATTCACTCTAACTCGAAATAATACCTCCAAAATAGCTTAACAACTTTTGTTCTAGTTACCACATTCCATATCAATCCTTCTTACAGGTTTCTGACTTACTCAAGATTCCTTGTTGACACGCGATCTCAAACAATAACACTTAACACCATCACGATACTTCAACCATATGCGAGTCACCACTTAACAAAACTTAAACCATTCTATGCAAAATTGTATGTTTCCATATTACTTGTCAATTCACACACAACACTTTACTTAAACACACACCTTCGAAGGCCATGCCATGCTTTTCAAGTAAATGATCCCAGTTAAATGTTTAACTTCGGAACGTCCAATTCTCACTCTTACTTGGAAGGATAACTTTCACATTTCCTCCCCTGGGTAAAGTACAATTGTACATATATGGTACCACTCTTGCAAAGTCTAAATCAAAAACCATGAACTCACGGAAGATAACAATTACTAAACTCCGACCAACCGCTCATACCTTACTAACACCATAATTACACACCGAGATATTCCTTGCAAGATCAATACTTCGTGAGTATTTTTTCCAACTTCGTTCTTAAGTCTTTCAACAGTAATACACTTAAGACTTTCTCATACTCAACACAACTCACAAGATTACTTCCCCAAAAGTCAAATTCCCTCGTCGTCTGAACCAATGATGCACTAATCGATAACCTTACCAAGGCATCCCCTTTTCCCGTCCGCTTCTACATCTAGAAGTCGACCCGAGTCATGGATCCTTGTAACTTACTTGACATACGACATGGATTCGGGAACATCGGCATGTTAGCCGTGAACCGTCACTTCACATGGCCTGTTAACTATCACAAGTCACTACCCATAGGTTCCATTCGTACTACACGCGGGAATTAAACCTGCCAAGTAATCATGCATATGTTTCAGAGGAGCTCGAGACTCATGAAACTGCATCTCCAGAGAAACGGTTGCGATTTCAAAACACAAATTCGTCTTGCTCTAACCCACAATATCATTCTCAACTCATGGCTCTTTAACTTATATATTATTCACCAACCATGAAACACTCAAGGTAATACAGAACGAAGTTAAAACATACAGATAACTCACCCCAACCAAGTGACAAGGTGGAATTCCAAATTCTGACGCGGTCACGCTACAAAACTTCAGCGGGATAGTTCATTTTCCGCTCAAACTACTACACTAGCGGGAAGTCAAAAATGACGACATTCTAAGGTTTTTGCCACAACTCATACTTGATCCATCCACAATTAAAACCCAACTCACACATTGCATCGACAAAAAAGAGTGTGTTGGTCCACAATAAAAAAATACAAAACAAGGATGCCCATAACAAAACACGTACCAGCCATCGAAGAGTTATCACCCTTTGCTTTCTTCGCATCCAAAGTATACACTCGACCAGTACCCATTCCTTGCGCCTTATTCTTATTCTGAGGAAAATCTCTAGCCATATACCTCACTCCATCACACTAATAACATCTAAAAGTTCCATCGACACACTTTCCGTAGTGATACATATTGCACAACCGGCACAAAGGAGGAGTATTAGGTTTAACACTTTGCACCTGATTCTCTTTAAAGGTTTGCTGCCTGGGCCTATACTGTTGGTTTAATCTCCCACGATCATTCTGAGTTGACCCACACAAAACTCCCTCTGATTGAACTTTCCTCAAGCTGTTCTCAGCTACATAACATTGCCTTAGCAACTCGGCATAAGAAGTGAACTCCTTCTGAGACACACTATGAGAAATTTCAGCCTTCAAACCAAAAATAAACTGATCGATTTTCCACCTCTCATCCGGAGCATACATTGCTTGCCTAGAATAAGCAGCCATAATCTCAAACTTTTCCGCATAATCAGCTACGGTCAAGGTACCCTGTCTCAACTGTTGAAATTCAAATTCCTTCTGGGTCCTTAAGGAACTAGGGAAGTAATTCTCCATAAAATTAATCTTAAATGGTTCCCAGACCTTAGGTACCTCTTGAATAGTCATCAAGGTTGAGGCACTCTCCCACCACCTCATGGCAGGACCCCTCAACAAATGAGAAGCGAAAATCACCTTATTCTCCTCACTGCACTGGACTATTAAGAAAATTCTCTCCATACCAGCTATCCATTCGCGAGCCTTTACAGGATCTAACCCGCCATGAAATTCCGGAGGATTCATGCGGATGAAATCCCGAAAGCTTCCACCTGCAGCTTATGGAACAACCACTGGAGGATGAAGACCCCCATTCATTTGTTGTACCATATGTTGCAGGAACTGATTCTGTTGCTGTTGCATCTGCTGCAAAAACTGAGGCCATGGGACCTGCTCCTCGCCGCCTGGCGGATTCGTCCCTGCCTGAGTAGTTTTGGGTCTACCACGATTGTTTCTGCACCCGTCGGCCATGTTCCTAAATGTCATACAGATGGGATTAAGTTGATCAGGCTCAATACCATAAATATAACACTTAAGACCAATGGCGACACCACGCATATGAAACGAAAATAAATACTTATACTATTTCATGGCTAGGTCGAGGACACGATCTGCTCAGATACCAACTGTTGCACCCACATATAATATCATACATCAAGCATAAATACTATACATGAATCCAAGTGTTTGATACTGAAATATACAAGTTCCTAGTTAACACATTATATACATTACATGCCCTACACACTTAATGCAAAAACTAACAAGGCATAATGTATACAAGATGTTCTAAACACTAAGAACTAGATCAACATCGTGATCTCAAAAATAAAACGCCATAGCGAAAGCCATGCCATCCCAAAAGCTACGATCCGTAAGGAAAGTCAAACAACTTTATCCTTACCCTTCGCTGAACCTGTGGTACCTGTAATATAATCAACAACATGGGGTGAGATACATCAAATCTCAGTGAGTTCTCTATCTTATGGATTCTCTCGGCTTTACAAGGTTCTAGCCAATCCTAACTCAAGTCAAAAGGGAAGGGAAATGACCTTGAGTACACAACCTCACACTATACGGGAACATACTCATGAGTTCACCAACTCAAAATATTATCACTAATCGTTATCACAAACCAAGGCATCTTTCCCCGGCCAACCCTACAAGAGAGTTCAACTCGTGCCACGGATCCTTAAAAGCATAGACATCCATTCCCGGCCAGTCCTTCCAAAGGATTATGGAGACGGGTCCCAGAAGCTAACATAGATAACTTTCCCCGGCCAGCCACACAAGGGCCCTTCAACACGGGTCACGGTTACCTACACATGGTAGTTTCCCCATCCATCCTACGCAAGAGGTTATGGACACGGGTCACTAATACCACCACTAAGTAACTTTCCCCGGCCATCCTACACAAGAGGTTATGAACATGGGTCACGGTCACTTAATAAACACTTTCCCCGGCCAGCCCTTCTCAAGAGAGTTATGGACACGGGTCACTAATATTTATTAAGGGATAAAAACGATTCCGATTATGTGATCATATACACAACGTGATTGTATTCGACAATCACAAGGCCACATTTGCCTTAAGGCCTCTTTTGCCTTTTCACAAAACCGGTTTTGTGAAAAGGCAAAAGAGGCCTTAAGGCGAATGTGGCCTTGTAATTGTCGAATACAATCACATTGTGTATATGATCACATAATCAAAATTGTTTTTATCCCTTAATAAATATCCGTGACCCGTGTCCACAATGGTTTACGCACATGTACCATACTAGTGTTTCACTCTTGTCTATATCATTCAGTATGGACACACGCCTCAGCCTCTTCTGCACGAGCGTTGTCAATAGATCATTCAACAATTTCCTAGCTCATTACTAGGTCCCAATATCGTGTTGTTATGGGGTAAAGTTTCCTCACTCTTTCTATTTCATATTTTAAACATGCACATTACAATTTCACGTTTTGAATTACATATAATAATTCCATCACAAGTTATACAAAAGCATATTACAATTTGTGCTAGAATCACATAAACACACATGATAGCATAACATGTCAAACATAAACCACATAGTAGTTCCCACACATTTTAAGGCATACAAGCCACTACTATCCTCTACCAAGCATCCTTGGTTAAATCATGGTCTCACAACACCATTTAACAGCACATCACATAAAACATCACTTATGGGTTCCCCCCGATTCATTTAATCGGGTATCGAAATCAATACTTTTCACTTTTATCCTGTAGGATATTTTCACAGCTTTACATTGGCTATAATTATGCCTCGATCGGACTTATGATCCAAAAGATATGGATTTCAACATATCACATAACATTGTTAACATTCAAATGCCACTAACTAATTAATCCCACCTCATACACACTTTTTATTGGGTAGAGGGTCGTCGTGGCTTTCTAACGGTACCAAGAACGTCTCGAACCGAGTTACGGATCAAAAGTTATGAAGGAAACAAAACGGGACAATCTCATCCACAACACTTCCAATTCATACTAAAACAACCAAAACATGTTCCAATCATAACAACAAGTATTCTACGCATTTTATATCGCATTTCATCCGTTAGATTTCATTTATTTATCCGTTTAATCATTTTCTCTCAAATCTAACCTAAGTTCTAAATCCTTAATTCTAGAGCTTAGAGTGTCTAACTAGAACCCACCTGATAATCAAAGAGGAGTTTGAAGAAGATGGTGAATGATGATGATGATCCAACTTCTTTTTCTCTTTCTCCTTCTTCCTTCTCTTCCTTCTCTGTTTTTTCTTCTTTCTTTTTCTTTCTATCTTCTTTCCTTTTCCAATATATATATATATAAACTTATATAATATATTCCAACAGGGTAAAATATCTCCAATTGATATTTTGTCTTCTAACACCAATTGATCAATTATTAGAGTTGCCTTAAAATACTTTCTTGAACTAATAAATATTAATCCGTCTCTTTAATAAAATAATTGATCTCTTCATGAAGGAAACAAAACGGGACAATCTCATCCACAACACTTCCAATTCATACTAAAACAACCAAAACATGTTCCAATCATAACAACAAGTATTCTACGCATTTTATATCGCATTTCATCCGTTAGATTTCATTTATTTATCCGTTTAATCATTTTCTCTCAAATCTAACCTAAGTTCTAAATCCTTAATTCTAGAGCTTAGAGTATCTAACTAGAACCCACCTGATAATCAAAGAGGAGTTTGAAGAAGATGGTGAATGATGATGATGATCCAACTTCTCTTTCTCTTTCTCCTTCTTCCTTCTCTTTCTTCTCTGTTTTTTCTTCTTTCTTTTTCTTTCTATCTTCTTTCCTTTTCCAATATATATATATATATATATATATATATATATATATATATATATATATATATATATATAAAAACCAATATAATATATTCCAACAGGGTAAAATATCTCCAATTGATATTTTGTCTTCTAACACCAATTGATCAATTATTAGAGTTGCCTTAAAATACTTTCTTGAACTAATAAATATTAATCTGTCTCTTTAATAAAATAATTGATCTCTTCAGAGTTCATCAGTTGCTCTATTGATCCCAATTGACAACACTTAAAGTACTTAGAGGATTCCATAAATCTAATTAATCAAAGATAAAGTACATGAAACTCCTTTGATCTCCTCTGATATCCAATTGAGTGTTAAGAGAATATGGGGTATTACAGGTAGTATGAGTAGAAAACGAAGTATTCCGCTGAAGAGTTGTCGTGTGACCGCGTCAGAATTTGGAAATTCTGCCTTGTCACATGGTTGGAGTGTGTCATCTGCATGTTTTAACTTTGTTCGGTATTACCTTGAGTGGATCATGGTTAGTAAATGTTACACAAGTTAAGGAGCCACTAGTTGAGAATGATATTGTGGGTTAGAACAAACCAGATTGATGGTTTTGAGTAGGGATGGCTTTGAATTAAGAAGAAACTGGTTTTTTGATTCTGCAGCAGTGTTAACCGACTAACGCAATGTTGTTAACCGATTAACAGGTGCATGGAAGGTGTTTTACGTTGAATTTGAGAAGTTAATCGATTAGCTCAGACGGTTAATCGATTAACGTGTGGGTAAATTATGGAATCTCTTAAGAACCATCATCTGCATTTTGTTACTTTATGTTGCTCCGATTAGAGAGTATTGTGTGAATGGAAAACAGGATTGCAAGTAAATGAAAGAAGGAATTGTGTTTCGAACTCGGAACTTCTGAAAGGTGTTGCGTAGTTGACCATTTGTTCAGACAACAAGGGAATTTGACTTTGGGGGAATAATCTTGTGAACTGTGTTGAGTATGAGGAGGTTTTAAGTATATTGTTATCATTACTGTTGAAAGCCTTGAGGGCGAAGTTAGAGAATACTCACGAGGTGTTGATCTCGCAAAGAATATTTCGGTGTGTAATTATGGTGTTATTAAGGTATGAACGGTTGGTCAGAGTTTAGTAGTTGTTGTTTTCCATGAGTTCATGGCATCGTATTTAGACCGTGAGAGTAGTACCAATTGTGTGTAGTTGTGTTTTTACCAAGAGAATGAAATTTGAAAGTAATCCTTCTAGGTACGAGTAAGAATTGGAAGTTCTGAAGTTAAGCATATAACTTGGATCGTTTATCGAACAAAACGATTTAGAAAAGTGGATTCAATTGAGAAACATGGTATGGCCTTCGAAAGTGTGGGTGTATGGGTAGTGTTGTAAGTGAATTGGTGAGTGATATGGAAACTCACAATTGCGCTTTGGATGGTTTAAATTTTAATAAGTGGTGACTCGCACATGATTGAAATTCCGTGATGGTGTTACATGTGATTGATTGAGATTTCGAACCAACAAGAAACCTTGAGTGAGTTGGAAAAGTCGCAAGGAGAGTTGTTATGAAATGTGGTAACCAAAACCGGAAGTTGCTAAACTATTTTGGATATATGGGTTCGAGTTTAGGATGGATTTGGAGTTGTGTATATTATGGTAGTAACAGTATAACTCATGTACCTCTATCGTCTGGAGAGTGTTGGACAGATGTTAAAATGTTGTGTGTTGGCGAGGGAATTGTTTTACTATAGGACGTCAGTAAGTTTCTGGTACCGTTGGTTAGTAAGGACCCCAATGGATAAGTGTATTTCTCCGCTGGCTATAGCTACCTAGTAGTGCTTAAGAATCCGTGGCGTTCCACTGTTAGAAATTGAGTTGCGCAGTGGAAGGTGACAGATGAAAGAGGTCAGTCGGACTAATAAGGATTAGAATGATTGTTACTTGTAAGTATAGAAATAAGAAGATCTCATTCTAATTGTGTAACCATTTGGGGTGATATGAAACAGATGAATTATCGGAGGTAATGGTTATAATTTTTAGTATCAGACCAGATGGAACTGGTAAAGAAGTCGTTTGACTAGTTATAAAGTGGTTTGGATGTTAATGAATTTATGAAGGGATAGTTGTCGGTAATTGCATAAAGGAAAGAAATAACTGAATTACATCGCGAAGATGTGTTGAGTGTTGTTGTCCTAATTTGAGATAAGATGTTACAGTTTTGTTTGTGACTCAGTAGAGGAATATGGAATGGTACATTCTTTCCAAAGGTAGAATGCGACTAAGTGTTTTAGTATAAAATAACAGATGAATTGAGGGGAAGCAAAGCTAGAAGTTAACCCAATATTGGAATAAGAGTATGACTAAGGAACCAAAGTTTGATAATTTGTGAAAGCAAGGATTTTGGTCTGTGAAGTCGAGTTGGAATTGGAATACGTCATAATTTGAATAGAAGTAAAGTTGAGTGTGGAACTAAGACATTGATACAAGTTGTGGCTATTGTTGAGCGAAAGACATTCGGGGGCGAATTTCAATTTAAGGGGGGGGGGGGGAGTGTAATACCCCGTATTATCTAAATGCTCAATTTGATATCAGATGCGTATCTATGTGCTCTATGTCTGATCAATTGGAATAATGGAATTCTCTAAGTGTTTTAGGAATGCTCAATTGGGATCAATAAAGCAACTTGTGAACTCTGAAGAGGTCAATTATTGATGAAAGAGACAGATCAATTATTTTAACGAGAGAAAGGATTTTAAGGTAACTCTAATAATTGATCAATTGGGTTGAGATGACAAAATATCAATTGGAGATATTTTACTCAATTGGATTATATTATATAATAAGTTTATATATATATTGTTAGTAAGAGAAAAGGAGAAGGAAAAAGAAAGAAAGAAGAAAAGTAGGGAAAAAAGAAGAGAAAGAGAGAAAGAAGAGAGGAAGAAGGGGAAAAGGGAAGAAGAAGCTTGGATCATTGTTCATCATCTTCTTCAACCTCCTCTTCGATTATCAAGTGAGTTCTAGTTAGAAACTATAAGTTCTAGAAATTCATGATGAACTTAGGTTAGATTTGAGAGAAAATTATTAAACGGATAAATCAATGTAATATAATGGATGAAACACGATATAAAATGCGTAGTATAGTCGGGTTATGTGTGGATTGAACCTATCATACTTGTTTTGATGTCCCAATATGTTTAGGTATGAGTTAGAATGGTTTAGAGTGAAGAAAAACATGATTTTTGGGTTCTGTTACGACAGTAATCGGTTACCCTATTTAGAGTAACCAGTTACCCTTTGAAAAATGACGTTTCTGGGCTGTTTTTGATCAAGTAACCGGTTACCCATTATAAAGTAATCGGTTACCACTGTTGTATGAAAATACATAATTTAAAAAGGGCGTAATTTTTGAACCGTAAGTCCGTTTTGGTCCCCGTTCGAAGCGTTGGGAAGCTATTTAAATGCTCTATTTGATAGTGAAGTAAAAACATAGGTTTATACCATGGATTGATAAAATAAAATTGAAAATGAATGAAGTAACTGGTTACTTCATATAGAGTAACCGGTTACCCAAAAGTGTCTCTAACTCTCATTTTGGCTCTGTTTCAGAGTAACCGGTTACCCTATATTGAGTAACTGGTTACCACTGTTATGTTTTAAAAAATATTTTAGAAAACTAATATCTTTCGAACCGTGTTTCCGATCGAGGTGTTCTTGGTACCGATGGAAAGCTATGAGAATATCCTACGGCATAAGAGTGAGAAATATTGATTTCGATACCCGATTAATGAATCGGAGGGAACCTAAGAATTGTGTTAACTATGTATTTGAGTGGAAATAATGTTTATGTGATATGTTGTGATAAATGCTTTACTCGTGCACATTGCGTTATACCATATCTATCTAACTATTGTTAAGTATGAATGAGAGAATAACATGCTTAAAAGGAATTAGGAAGAGTGAGAAAACTTACCCCAAACCTAATGATATGATTCTAGGTTGTGAATAGGATTGTGATAGAAAACCTAGATGGCGATGCTCGGGCACTCGATGTAGAAAGGTGCATCCGTGACGAGTATTGGTCTAGGAGAGAGTGAAACACTAGTATGGAACATGTGTGAACCATTGTGGTTATGAGAAAGGCAAAAGAGGCCTTAAGGCGAATGTGGCCTTGTGATTGTCGAATACAATCACGTTTGTGTGTGAGATCACATAATCGTAACCGTTTCACTTGAGTTGCAGTTTCATGAGTCTCGAGCTCCTCTGAAACGTATGCATAATTACTTGGCAGGTTTGATTCCCGCGTGTAGTGCGAATTGAGCCTATATGGTAAAGAGACTTGTGATGGTTAACAGGCCATGAGAAGTGACAGTTCACGGCTAACTGGACGATGATCCCGAATCTATTTTGTATGCCAAGTAACTACAAGGATCCATCACTTGGGTCGACTTCTAGACGTAGAAGCGGACGGGAAAAGGGGATGCCTTGGTAAGGTTATCGATTAGTGATATTTTGAGTTGGTGAACTAATGAACATGTTTCCATATAGTGTGAGATTGTGAACTCAAGGTCATTTCCCTTCCCTATGACTTGAGTTAGGATTTATAGAACCCTGTAAAGCCGAGAGAATCTATAAGATAGGGAACTCACTGAGATTTAATATCTCACCCCATTGTTGTTGTTATTTTTCAGGCGTTGTTGCAGGTTTGATTTATAAGTGGAGTTGTGCTTGGATGTTTCAAGAGAAGCTTAGTTGAGCTTATTCCACTGTGTATTATTTTTCTTGTACAATGAGGAATATTGTATATTGATCTTAGATTTTTATTTTGGCTAATTTCCATGCCTTGTACCATAGGTTGTATTTATGTATTTAGAGATGGTTAAGTATGTGAATTATGCCATTAGGCACTTATAATTGGGTCAGTACCAAATAAAACACTTGTATGATATTATTATAGATAAATATTATACAGGGCATTACATTTATACTATAAACTATTTATTTTTTTTACTTAACTATAAGCTATGAATCCAGAAACCGTATTTAATTGATAAAAAAAATACAAAATAATCAAATTTGAATGTGCAATCTAAATAGAATATATATAAAGTTATAAATATTTGAAAAATCAAACACAATGAAACTCTTTTTTAAATTTGAAAAAGAAATATTCTTTTAATGTTATAAATAAAAAAAATAATGATTATCACTTAATAAGTTTGATTTTATTTTTAAATATATTTATTTTCTTTCCTTCTCTTCATTGCATCTTCTTCTTGTATCTCACGTGATATCTTGGAAAATTGAGTTACAGGTGTGACAAGCCTATTCCACTGTACATATATTCTTATCTTATCTGGTGTCCTCCTTATCTGGTCCTTTTCAATCGCTCTTCAACAACAAATTTCATACTTCCATCTCCTGTTCATCTCCTCAACCAATCAAATCCGCAAAATCCATCCACCCTTATTCAAAAACTCATCAAAAACTAATTCTCTGAATACATCAAAACCAACCAAACTTTCTAAGAAAACCCTAAATTTGAAGAAATAATCTGGTCAAACTATTTTTTTGGGATTGTGACATATCCTTCATCTCTTTCTTTGAGATGCATACAATCTCTTTCTCTCCATTATTTGTTAGTTTTTCGAGTGAGTTGGTTTCCATTCTATACTCGGTTGTGAAATTCTATAATTCTAAAATAACTAGTAGAATTCTTATTTTCGGTTGGAGATTGATTTGGAATAGACTTTTCTAAGTTGTGGTGGATCAAGACATGTCATTGGTTTCGGGTGTAAGACTCTTCTTCGACTTAGTCTATTTTGAAGCATCTTCTTTTGTTGGATACCTCTTTGTACCTTATTTGAAAAGGTATGAATGAAATCGTTTTTAAAGGTTTTATTTTTATCTTTAGATGGTGTGGGGTTAATTAAATTGTTATAGTTGGAATGGTGTTCTTTAGACTAGAGTTTATAAAATAAAATTTTTTACCTACTTTTGTTATTTTGATTCTTTTGTTATTTGAATCTTTTGGATATATAAAACACATGTCAAAACAACAACAAATCAGTAAAAAGAGAAAAATTAAGAAGATAAAACATCTAAAAAATATAGAGATGAGAAAATATGTAAAATTGAAGCGAAAAAATTGAGACAGACCATTGCTTACAACTGAACCAGATAGGATGAGGGCAAAATTGAACTTTTCAATTAAATTTTTTATATTATAGATGTCAGTCGCCACTATTCACTTTGCGAATTAGTTGTGTTATGTCTGAATTTTTGTTTAAATTATGTATAATGTATGTTGTTCCTATTTTACTATTAGTAGCTGTATTGTGACTAATTGGTTCTCTAGAAGAAGTATGACATGCTGAATTGATGTTCATGAGAAATTCAATTCGGATTATACTGTGAAATTTAACTTTCAAACTTTAAAGAAATTGAAAATAGTACAGTTTCTTAAATAATATTTTCATTTAACATTTTTCTATATTAAACTCGGAAAATCATTGATCCTCTCATTATTTGAATATCTTATATCTGTTAAAAAAATTATATTAATTGTATTGATATTAATAATATCAATACAATTAATATAATTTTTTTAACAGATATAAGATATTCAAATAATGAGAGGATCAATGATTTTCCGAGTTTAATATAGAAAAATGTTAAATGAAAATATTATTTAAGAAACTGTACTATTTTCAATTTCTTTAAAGTTTGAAAGTTAAATTTCACAGTATAATCCGAATTGAATTTCTCATGAACATCAATTCAGCATGTCATACTTCTTCTAGAGAACCAATTAGTCACAATACAACTACTAATAGTAAAATAGGAACAACATACATTATACATAATTTAAACAAAACCCAGTAAAACCCACCAAAACCGACCCAAAAAAATGGGTTTGGTCGGGTCATTGGATGAACATGGTTTTCAAAAATGAAAAATCATTCAAAATAATTGGGTTTTGAGTAAATCCACACCCAACCCACAAAACCTATTGGTTATTGAGTGACTATTTTTTAGTTATTTTTTATAATTTGATGAGCGATGACGTTGATGTATTTAATCTTGGTTGCTTCAATTACAACCTTTTGAACATATTTTATTTTATAAGTAATGGTTTTAACTTATTTAGGATGTCACACTTTTATTATTTTGATGCTAATTCTTGTAAGTTATAAGTACTTTATAAATTTTATGTAACTTTGGTTTTTGTAAATATGCTTATGATGAATTTTATTGCGCATTTAGACATTTGATGTTTTAAAAAATAACGGTAATAAGTTAAATTATTTATTAAGAAAAAATATGACAAATCATTTATAATTATATAAGGAAGAAAAAAAAATTGGATAACCCACTACCCAACCCAATCCAACCCACAAATTTATGGTTTTATCCAACCCGACCCAATGATGTTGTGGGTGGTTATTTTACCTCACTCAAACCAGTGTATCCTATATGGGTTGGGTTATGGTTTTGACTAAATTCAACCCAAACCGACCCATGTACACCCCTAGATATTATTATATAATTTTATTTTTATATTTTTTTAGAATCATAAATAAATATCAATATAATTTGAAATTTGTTGAGATAGTATTAAAAAAAAACAGAAGTAATTAGGGGAGATTTTTTAAAACCAAACTAATCCAAAAGTATCGAGAATAAAATCATACAATATAAATTCACATTATAATCTGAACCATACCTAAATCAAAATACATGTCATTTGAAAGAAATGTTTTATTATAACAAAAAATGTATAAGAGAAATGTATAATGAAACTAGATAATACAATTTATCCAAATGATGGTTGACACAATGGTTTTAATAAGATACCTAGAAGGTAAATAAATTGCTTAAACTTTTTATTTAAAAATAGTTTATTTAGGACGATTAGGTTTGTCGGTCGGTGTTTTGAATTGTTTTGTATTGTCCATATGTTATTAATAAAAGTTTTTTATTATAAAAAAAAAATCTAACTATGTTCTAAAAATAAATTTTTTATTTGATTTCAAATAATAATAATAATAGTAATAATAATAATAATAATTACTATTATTATTATTATTATTATTATTATTATTATTATTATTATTATTATTATTATTTTTACGCGGCAGAATTTATATAAATACACGTATTATGTTCGCAAATATTACATCAAACCTAACTCTTGGCAAATAAAGAAAGTGATCAGTATACATTAACACTCTTCCTAATATGCAGAGCAACTATGAAAGAAGATGCTAGAGCAAAAATTCTTCTTCCGAATTTTCTCCACAACGTAAAACTCAAGTACATCAAGTTAGTTTAAATAAATTGTTTAAACTTTTTATTTAAAAATAGTTTATTTATAAATAGCAATAATTTTTTTATCAATATATAGATCAAATTAAATATTGTCGGCATTGATTAAATTATAAATCAAGTAACCGTTACTATTTTAAACATTTAAAAGTATAAAGAAATTAAATAGTAAAGAATCAGAGGATATAAGAGTGAGCTAATCAATTATTACTTTAAAAAAATAAAAGGAAAGATTAATAATGAAACAATCACCATAAGCTAATAAAATCAACATGTTCTCAAATAGAAATTTTATAAAAATAATATAAATAATCATAGCAGAAAATTAAAACATAATAAAGTCACCTTATATTACCAGCACAAATATGACTGCCATTAAAAATAATTTAATAGCATAACAAACTCATAAATAGATAAGCATAGAAATGAAATGGGTAGACAAAAAAATGTAATAATAACAAAAAAATCATACAAAATTAAGACACAATATTAAAAATAAATAATAATATAGATTTCTCAAATTTGGAGTTATTGCTCGAATTTTTTACATAAATACCCCTAATTTTGGAAAAAATTCCCTAAATAACCCATGTTTAAAAAAAAATTCCCAAAATGTCCCCATTAGGGTTTTGGTTTGAACAATGTCGCCAATGGAATTGGCGACTCCCTTGTAGAGGTCTAACCATGTCGCCAATGCAACTGGAGACACCTTTCCAAGTCGCCAGTGCAATTGGCGACACAGCGTAATGCTTAAACCAAGTCGCCAATCCAAGTGGAGACACAGTGTAATGCTTAAACCAAGTCGCCAATCCAAGTGGAGACATGGTGTGTTTTGTGTTTTTTTTAAATATTGGAATATTATATTGATTTTGTTTGCACAATGATATAAAATTTTCATTAATTCAATAAAATATTATATTAATTAATCTTCGTGACCGGGTGCATCCAACCGGCCACCAGTTTCAACCGGCCACCAGTTTCACAACTGTGGAGCTGCACAACAGTTACCGTGTCAAACTGCAACTTGGAATGCATCAAGACATCCCAGATCTGCCTGCTGACATCAGTAAATGACATCTAAAAAGAGTTAATGATCAATGGGAGTTTGACAGCTGGAAGAATTTTGCAAAGACTGAGCGTCGTAAATGGATGCACCGCAGCAACTATGTCTTACGTGAGCCGGTGATGCCAACCCCATCTGTACAAACAAATAATTACATGGCTTGGTACAGATCGGTTGCAACTGGGTTTGTCTCCGAAGACAGGGTTTGTCTCCTAGGGGATGTGGAACTGGTGGCCGGTTGGATGCACCCGGTCACGAAGATTAATTAATGTAATATTTTATTAAATTAATAAAAATTTTATATCATTGTGCAAACAAAATCAATATAATATTCCAATATTTAAAAAAAACACAAAACACAACATGTCTCCACTTGGATTGGCGACTTGGTTTAAGCATTACACTGTGTCTCCATTTGGATTGGCGACTTGGTTTAAGCATTACACTGTGTCGCCAATTGCACTGGCGACTTGGAAGGGTGTCTCCAGTTGCATTGGCGACATGGTTAGACCTCTACAAGGGAGTCGCCAATTCCATTGGCGACATAGTTCAAACCAAAACCCTAATGGGGGCATTTTGGGAATATTTTTGAAACATGAGTTATTTAGGGAATTTTTTCCAAAATTAGGGGTATTTACGTAAAAAATTCTTATTGCTCAACCAATTCTTTCATAACCTACCTAATCAAAAATTTTTCAGGAAGTCATAACAAATGTCTTAAATTAAAAAAAAAAAAAAACCCTTTAATTTCACATTATAATTCACATTTTCATCAATAATGAATTAAAGAACAACTTCTAAACTTAAAAATAATAATTAATCTTACGTTAAATAAAAAATATATAAAAACTCTTTATCCCAGGTTTCAATTATTTAATAAAATAAAATAATTAAAAATAACCCCATGCCCCATGTTTTTATTTACATAATTAAATTTAAAATGAATTAAAAAAATCGAAACTTCTCCATTGATTAATCCATTTTTGTTTTTAAATATCATTACTTGAATTAGTAAATTATTATCTTAATTCAAATTTTCATCAATAATAAATTATATAATAGTTTCTAAATTATTATCTTAATTCATATTTTCATATCTTAATTTATAATATTATCAATATTATTATCTTGTAGTAATATTAATCCATGTCATTGATAGTATTTCATATTTGACAATAATGATATCAACATTATTAACATTATTATGAAGTGATATTAAAGTTGGAAATGTATGCAAGATTTGAAAAGTGACCCTATTTTGTTGGCTTAAATCATGTATAACTTTTGTTAATACCTTTATTCAATTTTTTTCCAAAATGTTTTATTTGCATGCAATACTTTTCACCTCCTTTATCTAATGATAAATTTAATGTAATGATAGAGTTGAAATTGTGAGTTTGTTTAACCAATGATTCATTCAATATTTAAGTGGGTCTCTTAAACAGATATTATTATATACAGTATAAATAAATAAATAATTTAAAAATATAATTAATTTAATTTTAAAAAATATAATATGTATTCATCATCAAATATATCTAACTATTCTTGTTTGATAGAATAAAACAGTATTCTTGGTTGTGGTTATCGATTAGTCTTTCTAAGTCTTCTAGTTGAACTTTTTATAATTGGTTGAAACATCCAACCAATTTTTGGTAAGGATTGTTTGGGAATAAACGGTTCAAAGAATGAATCATTTGTTTGGGACGATTAGGTGTATCAGTCGGTATTTTGGATTGCTATGTACTGTTATTAGTGATAGTTTCAGATTATAAAAAAAATATCTAACTATATTCTAAAAATATTTTTTTTATTTGATTTCAAATAATAATAATAATAATAATAATAATAATTATTATTATTATTATTATTAGGCGGCAGAATTTATATAAAAACACGTATTCTATTCGCAAATATTGCATTAAACCTAACTCTTGCCAAATAAAAAAAGTGATCAATTTACTTTAACACCTCTTCCTAATATGTCAGTCAACTATGGAAGAAAATGTTAGAGCAAAAATTCTTCTTTTGGATTTTCTCCACAACGTGAAACTCAAGTACGTTAAGTTAGTTTAAATAAATTGTTTAAACTTTTTATTTTAAAATATTATATTTATAAATAGCAATAATTTCTTTTATCAATATATAAATTAAATTAAATATTGTCGGCATTGATTAAATTATAAATCAAGTAACCATTACTATTAATTTTAAACATTTAAAAGTATAAAAAATTAAATAGTAAAGAATCAGAGGATATAAGAGTGAGTTAATCAATCATTACTTAAAAAAAAGGAAAGGTTAATAATGAAACAGTCACCATAAGCTTTTAAAATCAACATATTTCTCTCTAATAGAAATTTTATAAAAATAACATAAATAATCATAGCAAAAAATTAAAACATAATAAAGTCACCTTATATTGCCAGCACAATAAAAAAATGTAATAATAACAAAAAAAACTCATACGAAATTAAGAAACTGTAACGCCCATATATAAATACATACATCAAAGCATATGTTATACATGAATACCACGTTTGGTACTGAAATATACAAGTCCCTAGTAAACACATTATACATATACATGCCCAAAAAAAATCCCTAATACATAAAACTATGGCATACTATATATACAAGATGTTCCAAAGATAAATACTAAGAACTAGATTGACAACATTCTCAAAACTCCACAACGGAAGCCTTGCCACCACAAAAGCCAAGATAGTAAGGAAAGTCAAACCACTTTATCCTTACCCTTCGCCGAACCTGTAGTACCTGTGATGTAAACAACAACGTGGGGTGAGATACATCAAATCTCAGTGAGTTCCCTATCTTATAGGTCCTCTCGGCTTTACAAGGTTCTATCACACCTAACTCAAGTCAAAGGGGAAGGGAAGTGACTTTGAGTACTCACGCACACTATATGGAAACACGCTATTGAGTCCATTAACTCGAAAGTGTATCACTATCGTTAACCCTGTCAAGGCATCCCCTTTCTCCCGCCCTCTTCTACGTCTAGAAGTAGGAACGAGTCATGGACCCTCGTAGATTACTTGGCATACGAGATGGATTCAAAAATAAGGGACACATTATCACCTTAAATCGTCACTTCACACGACCCGTACACCGTCACAAGTCTCTTTACCCGTAGGCTCCATTCGTACTATAACATTGGGAATCAAACCTACCAAGTAATCGTGCATTCATTACAGAGGAGCTCGTTACTCATGAAATGTCACATAATATAATACTGGTTACGATTTCGTGATTTCACATACAACCATAATTGTATTCAACATTTCTAGGCTACATTAGCCTTTTGACCTCTTTTGCCTTTCCCCACATTTAACATAATTACACGTGTTCCATACTAGTGTCATTATTCTTTTCTATACCCTTCGGTAATAGACGCACGCCTCGGCCTTTCTTGCACGAGCGTCGTCGTTATGTTATTCCATAATTTCCTAGCCGTTACTAGGTTTCAACATAATTCATGGTAATATTCCTCACTCTACCTATTTTATATTTTAACATGCATAGACTCTCAAACATGCTTAACAATAAGAGAATAGGTAAACACAAGTCAATCATATAATGGAAACACATAAATTCAACATATCACAAGTCACCCCAATTCCGGTTCCCTTCGATTTATTTAATCGGGCATCAAAACTAGTATTTTCCACTTCCATTAGATGGAGTATTTTCATAGCTCTCTATCGGTATCAAGAACACTCAAATCGGATACACGAAATAAAAGTTATGAATTTTTGAAGAAAAAGAAATTATTGAGAAACAGCCAAATTCGCCTGGCGACTTAAGAATTCGCCTGGCGAATCCCCCTTCGCCGGCACTTCGCCTGGCGAGGCAGTGGCGAGTCCTAATATTTTGAAAATTCAAAAGTTCCAGTAGCTGAGACATTTCTGTCTCTTCAATTTTGCCTGGCGAATCTGGATTTCTCTTGGCAAATCCCTTTCGCCAGTCCTTCGCCTGGCGAATCTGTGGCGAGACCCAATTCTCCTGGCGAATCGCACCAGAACTAGAATTCTTCCCTTACGGGTTCCATGGTTCCAAAGCTCCAAAATCACCATTTCTCAACCCCAAATCAATTCCAAACAGCACAAACAAGCATCAACAATGTTCATATGCATAATGTGATCATACTACGCAATTTATATCAATTTTTAACTGTTAGGTTATCGATTTCAATAATTTTAACCTAACTTAACCATTTCCAAAAACTCTAAAACTAATGTTCTAACTAGAACCCACCTTGAATAGAGGATGATGATGAAGAAGATGAGTTGAATTGATGAAGAGTAGATGATGATTCCAAGCTTTTCCTTCTCTTAGGTTTTCTTCTTCTTTTCTTTCCCTTCCTTCTCCTTCTTTCTTACTTCTTTCTTCTTTCTATCTTTCTCACCAAAAATGAAAAGGAAAAAGAAAAGAAATGATACATAGAGAAATCATTTAGTTAGTAAGACTAACTTAAATGCCCAATAAGTCTCTGCCACACCACAAGTTAAAACCTCAGAGTAGAAAATATTAATTTGATCTGCTCTGAGCTCATCAGTTTACTCTAATTATTTTATCCAATAAATTCTCAGAGTAACCCGAAACCCAGTTGATCACTACTAATATTATCCAGAGTAATTAAAATATGGGGTATTACATCCTCCCCCCTTAAATAGAAATTCGCCCTCGAATGAAAAGGATTACCTGAACAAATGAGGGTAGGTCTCCTGCATTTCCGATTCCAATTCCCAAGTTGCATCACCTGGATACGTCTCATCCCATTGGACCTTAACAAGAGGAATCTCTTTATTCCTTAACATTTTGGTCTCTCTTCCGGTAATACGGCTCGGTTGAGGCTCAAACGTCAAATCAGCTTCTATCTCAATTGTATCTGGAAAAATCGGCTGAAGAGGATCTGGAACAAATCTCCGAAGCTGAGACACATGAAAAACGTCGTGCATTTCTGACAGAGAAGGCGATAAAGCTAACCTGTAAGCTACTTCACCAATTCTTTCCAAAATCTGATACGGTCTCACGTATCTTGGGCTTAATTTCCACGATTTAAATGGTCCTTTCAATCTCAATCTCGGAGTAACCTTCAAAAATACATGATCACCCTCATCAAACTCCAACGGTCTCCTACGGTTATCCGCATAGCTTTTCTGACGGTCTTGGGCTTGTTTAATCTTTTCCCGAATCATTCTAATCTTTTTTGTGGTCTCGTGAATAATCTCGAGTCCCAAAACCCTATCATCGCCAACCTTCGTCCAACATAATGGCGTTCTACACTTCCTACCATACAACGCCTCATAAGGTGCCATACCAATACTTGCATGATAACTGTTATTATAAGAGAATTCGATCAACGGCAAAAGTTCCCTCCAATCTCCCCCACTTCCAAGCACACAAGCTCTTAACATATCTTCCATGGTTTGTATTGTCCGTTCCATCTGACCGTCCGTTTGCGGATGATTCGACGTACTTAAACACAACCTCGTTCCCATGGCTTGTTGAAAAGCTCTCCAAAATCTTGAGGTAAACTTTGGATCTCTATCCGAAACAATACTAGTAGGAATACCATGCAATCTTACTATCTCTGAAATGAACAACCTTGCGAGATGACTCGCCTTGTAGGTAGTCTTTACAGCTAAGAAATGCGTGGATTTTGTTAACCGGTCCACAATTACCCATATTGAATCATAACCACCTTGCGCACGGGGTAATCCCACTGCGAAGTCCATCGAAATACTATCCCATTTCCACATCGGAATTTCTAAAGGTTGCAACAAACCACCCGGCCTTTGGTGCTCAATCTTCACTTGTTGACACACCGCACATTCTGATACATACACCGCAATATCTCTTTTCATCCCTGACCACCAATAGTCCCTCTTTAAATCCTGATACATCTTTGAAGCACCAGGATGTATAGTAAAAGTACCCTTATGCGCTTCCTCCAAAATCCTTCATTTTAACTCAGTGTTATCCGGAACACAAATCCTTTGGTTAAACGAAATGACTCCGTCAGTAGTTCTCACAAAACCCGGTTGAGTCAACAATTCTTGTAACTTCTCATCTAACCCTTGCGCTTGCTGGATTTCTTCCCTGAGAGTAGAGATGATATTCAAATTTCCCATAACCACACAATCAGGAGTCCAATTGAATTGAAGATTTAGGTCTCTAAACTTTTCCATTAATGCATACTCTAACATCATCAACTCGGCACTACGCAACACTTTTCTGCTTAAAGCATCTGCCACTTTGTTCGCTTTACCCGGATGGTACTTTAGTTCCAAATCATAATCCTTTAAATATTCCATCCACCTCCTTTGACGCATATTCAACTCTTTCTGATCAAATAAGTACTTTAGGCTCTTGTGGTCACTAAACATCTCAAAACGTACACCATACAAATAGTGACGCCACACTTTCAAGGTAAAAACAACTACGGCTAATTCTAAATCATGCGTCGGGTAATTCTCTTCATGAACTTTCAACTATCGTGAAGCGTAAGCCACTACATGTCCATCTTGCATTAACACTCCGCCCAAACCATTCTTCGATGCATCACAATATACCTCATATGACTTGCCAGGATCAGGAATAATCAAAACAGGAGCAGTCGTCAATCTCTTCTTCAAACTCATAAAACTTCTTTCACAAGCTGAATCTCACTCATACGAATAATCCTTCCTAGTAAGTCTTGTCAATGGTATAGCCAATTGTGAAAATCCCTTGATAAACCTTCTGTAGTAACCTGCTAATCCCAAGAAACTCCTAACTTCAGAAGCATTCTTCGGTCTCTCCCAATTAATTACCGCTTCAAATTTTGATGGATCGACCGCTACGCCTCCCTGAGATATGACATGACCAAGAAAATTAACCTCAGACATCCAAAACTCACACTTACTTAGCTTATCAAAAAGTTGCTTCTCTTGTAAGATGGATAAAATAATCCTTAGGTGTTCTCCGTGCTCTTGAGGGTCACGAGAATAAATAAGAATATCGTCAATGAAAATCACCATAAATTGGTCCAAGTAAGGTTGAAATATCCAATTCATATAATCCATGAAAACTGTCGGAGCATTTGTCACACCGAAAGGCATCACCAGGAATTCATAATGACCATAACAGGTTCTGAACGCGGTCTTTGGTACATCTGAACTCTTCACCCGAATCTGATGATAACCCAACCATAAATCAATCTTCGAGAACACACAAGCTCCTTTCAATTGATCTAACAGGTCGTCTATCCTTGGTAACGGGTATTTGTTCTTGATAGTGACCTTATTCAACTGACGGTAATCAATACACAACCGCATTCCACCAACCTTTTTCTTTACCAACAACACTGGAGCTCCCCAGGGCGAAACACTGGGTCGAACGAAATGCTTAGCCAACAGTTCTTCCAACTGATCCTTTAGTTCCCTTAATTCAAGTGGTGCCATCCGATACGGAGAAACGGATATTGGAGCTGTTCCCTGTATCAGGTCAATAGAGAATTCCACTTCCCGCTCCGGAGGTAGAGAAGTGATATCCTCGGGGAAAACTTCAGGAAAGTCACAGACTACCGGAATACTCAAAACCGGGATATTACTACTCTCCTCCTTAGTAAGAATTAAAAGAACAGACTTTTCTTCCTCAAACAAGAAATTAATCATTCCAACCGTACCTTCTAAAATAGTGGTTAAGACATCCTTCGAAGTAGCCTCTTCGGACGGAATAATGATCAGTTTTTCCTCACACCCGATAAACACAGAATTAGCGGAAAGCCAATCCATTCCCAGAACAACATCCACTTTCTTAAGCGGTAAACAGATAAGGTTAATCTGGAAAACTCTTTCATTCACCGACAAAACACAATTTTCACACATCAACGATGTCTCTACAATCTCATCCATGGCAGTAGTAACCACCATAGAAGGAAACAAAGGAACAACTTGCAACCCAAGTCGCTTCACGCAACGCGTGGACACAAAAGAATGCGTTGCCCCATAATCAAATAAAACAAAACAAGGATGTCCATTTACAAAACACGTACCCGCAATCAAGGAGTTGTCATTCTTTGCCTTTCTCGTATCCAAGGTATACACTCGACCAGTATTCTTCCCTTGTGCCTGATTTCTACCCTGAGGACAATCCTTCGCTATGTGGCCCATTTTATTACACTGATAACACCTCAATCCCTCCAAACTGCACCTACCATGATGATTCCTTCCACAAGTACGGCATACCGGAGGCACACTAGTTCTAGAACCCTGAACTTGCTTCCCTTTAAATGATTGTTACCTTGGTCTAACTTGTTGATTTGATCTTCCACGGTCACTTTGAGTTACCCTGCTTAAATCTCCTTCCATTTGTACCTTTTTCAAACTATGTTCTGCAACATAACACTATCGTAACAATTCAGCATAGCTAGTAAATTCTCTCTGAGATACACTGTGTGAAATTTTAGCCCTTAAACTAAACAGAAACTGATCAATCTTCCACCTCTCATCAGGAGCATACATCGCCTGTCTAGAATAAACAGCCATAACTTCGAACTTTTCAGCATAAGAAGCCACAGTTAAGTTGCCTTGTCTCAATTGTTGAAACTCGAATTCCTTCTGAGATCTCAAGGAACTTGGAAAATATTTCTCCATAAAAATTACCTTAAACTGCCCCCATACCTTTGGTACCTCCTGATTTGTCATCAAAGCTGAAGCACTTTCCCACCACCTCATGGCAGAACCCTTCAACAAGTGAGAGGCGAAGACCACCTTGTTTTCCTTACTGCACTGAACTATTAGGAAAATCCGTTCCATACCTGATATCCATTCATAAGCCTTTACTGGATCTAACCCTCCCTGAAATTCCGGAGGATTCATACGAATGAAATCCCTAAAGGTTCCCCCTGCAGCTTCTGGTACCACAACTGGAGGATGCACACCACCAGCCATTTGATGTACCATTTGTTGCACAAACTGATTCTGCTACTGTTGCATTTGTTGCATAAATTGGTACAAAGGTGCATTTCCCTCGTCACCCGGCGGATTAATCCCTGTTGGAGTGGTTCTAGGTCTACCACGGTTGTTTCTGTGCCTGTCAGCCATGTTCCTGAATTTCATACAGATAGGATTAAGTTGATCAGACTCAATACCATAAATATAACAGACAAGAACCATGGCGACACGCCGCATATGAAACAGAAAGAAAACATATTCTATTTCATGGCTAGGTCGAGGATACGACCGACTCTGATACCAACTATAATACCCATATATATATACATGCATCAAATCATATATCATACATGAAAAGTACGTTTGGTACTGAAATGCATAAGTTCCTAGTAACACTGTATACATAAAAATGCCCCAAGACAACCTAAAACAAATACTGGCATGTTATATGCACAAAATGTTCAAAAGATAAAACTAAGAACTAGATCCGTAAGAATCTCAAAAGACTCCACAACGGAAGCAAAACCAACAGCTAAGCAAGGATAGTCACACAACCTTATCCTTACCCTTCGCGGAACCTGCAGAACCTGTGATGTAAACAACAACAGTGGGGTGAGATACATCAAATCTCAGTGAGTTCCCTATTTTAAAGTCCTCTCGGCTCTACAAGGTTCTAATAAACCTAACTCAAGTCAAAAGGGAAGGGAAATGACTTTGAGTACACACACTATAACAATATCCACACCGGTGAGCCTGTGAACTCACACTAGTACTGAAGTACGTCCTGAGCCTGTTAGCTCAAGAACTCACAAATCAATAACCATACCAAGGCATCCCCTTTTCCCGTCCGCTTATACGTCTAGAAGACGACCCGAGTCATGGATCTTTGAAGATACTTGGCATACGAAATGGATTCAGGATCATCGGCCTGTTAGCCGTGAACCGTCACTTCTCATGGCCTGTTAACCATCACAAGTCTCTTTACCCGTAGGCTCCATTCGTACTATACGCGGGAATCAAACCTGCCAAGTAATTGTGCATACGTTTCAAAGGAGGTGCTCGAGTCTCATGAAACTACACCGCAAGATAAACTGGTTATGATTATTATACACACGCCTCGGCCTTTCATGCACGAGCGTTGTCACTTACGACAATTCACATTTCGACATCGTTTAGGGTAATAATCCTCACTCTACCTATTCCATATTTTAACATGCATACACTTTCAACAACAATTACACACCATTAAACGATAAAATCGACAAAACGACACTATTCCAAAAATCCCGACATAATTAAATCAGCCAACAATCTTAAAACCATTTTAATAAGAAAATACAATTTGTTAGCTTTCCAATGATATCAAGAATATTAAAAACGGATAACCGAGTCAAAAGTTATGGACACAACGGAAAATAGTATCGCGAGAAAACACAATTTTTCATCCTCCTGGCCGTACGCGTATTGCCCTCAGCCATACGCGTATTGCCAAGCTGGCTCGCCCAGCCATCCGTGTATTGCCCAAGGTCATACGCGTATGGGCAGAGGCTGATTTCCTTCAAAAATCCTTTCAAAATTTCCAATACGCGTACTACCATGACCCATACGTGTAATGCCCAATACTGTACGCGTATCAATACGCAAATGGGCAGATGGCCGAGAAAATGGGACCCCAATACGCGTATTACCCACATTTCTGCGCAGCCGTACGCATATTGCCTTGACCAATACGCGTATTGCCTTGGGTGATATGCGTATGGGCAGCATGAAACCCAGAATTTTCTGCATAATTTGGGTCTGCGAAATTGACCAATTTTCACTTCCAAATCACTTTTAAACACCAGAAATTTACCAGTTTGATACCCAACAACACATATGTAACAAGTAGTAAGCATAAGAATCAATAAGACATGACTTTAGTGTAAAAATTCTCATTTTCTATCAATGTCCAAACTAACTCTAAACTCAATAAAACCTTAATCTAAAGAGTCTAACTAGAACCCACCTGGATTACTAGATGAGGAGGTTGCAGCTGAGATGAAACGATGAAGATTGGTTGATGATTGATGACTTAGAGCTCTTGGGGAATTTCCTCTTCTTCCTCTTCCTTTTTCCCTCCTTTCTTTCTTTCCTTTTTCTCTAAGTTTCTAACTATTACCAAATAAGGAAATGAAAGGAAAATATTCATATTAACATTAATTGGTCATACCATTAATTATCCAAATTATCTCAAATGCACCAATTAATAAAATTCCAAGTTTAAATAATATTAAATCTAATCAATCCGTGTTCGCCAGTTTACTCTAATTATTTTATCCAATAATTGCTCAGAGTACCCCGGAACCCAGTTGATCATACTAATATTATCCAAAATGCTCACAAGATTATGGGGTATTACAGGATCCTTCCCCAATAAGAATCGTGTCATCCACATATTGTAGTAAGCTATGAGCCACACCATTATCTAATTTGAATTCTAGAAAAGCTCCTGCAGAAATTGCCCTTCTCACCAAAATAGGCAGACCTTCCGCAACTAATTTAAAAATAAATGATGACAAAGGATCGCCTTGTCTAAGACCTCTAGTTACCTTAAAGTCTTTTGTGGGACTACTATTTACTAACACCGACATAAAGTTATTCATAGTTGCACCTTCCATCCACCGCATCCATCTCGTACCGAACCCTATTGTTAGCATGATTTTTCTAAGGAAACACCATTCCAAACAGTCGTAGGCTTTAGCGAAGCCCACCTTCAACACTATACACTTTCTCTTCCTCCGTTTTGAATAATCGATAATCTCATTTAGGACCAACACCCCATTCAAAGGTTTCCTGCCATGTATGAAAGCCGTTTGCGAGCTAGAAATCAATTTGCCCAGAACCAGTCTAAGCCTTGCTGCTAAAATATTAGAAATTACTTTGTAAATCACCCCTATAAGGCAAATCGGTCTATAATTATCAAGGTCCTAAGGATTTTCCTTCTTTGGCATCAATGCAAGAAAGGAAGAAGTAATAGCTTTTGGAAGCCAGGTCGTTGCATAAAATTCTTGAATGCACAAAATTACATCAAGGATCTCCCAACACCGTTTTAGGAACTCAACATTAAACTCATCCGGACCCAGAATCCTCTCCCCACCTGAATAAAAAATGACCTTCTTAATTTCTTCATCTCCAAATTTTTCCTCTAGCATCCTACAATCTTGTTCAGACAAACATGGTAAGTCAGTAAGCACGAGATCCGGCCTAGGTGCTTTTTTAGATTGAAAATTTGCTTCAAAATGCTCTTTGATCGCATTCTTCACAGCATGAAATTATGTGACAATCCCATCCCTTGATTTAACAGTGGCTATCATATTCCTGCTAGACCTATTTTTTATGTCAGCATGAAAAAACTTGGAATTCTGGTCACCAAATTGTAACCACCTAACCTTTGATTTCTGGTGCAAGATACTGTCTCTGATAGGACACTGTTTCCAAAATGCATCTTGAGCTTCACTTCTTCTCTTCAGCTCACTGTCTTCTATCCAACCCTGAGCAGCCGCCATTTGATTTTCAATTTCATTAATAGTGTTCACCTCCCTATCAACATTACGATTAAGCACTCCAAAAACAGATTTATTCTGCCAACGTATTTTATCCTTTAACAAATGTAATTTTGTTGTAAGTTGAAATGTCGCACTTTCTTCCACAACATATGAGTTCCATTCATCTTTTACAAATGATAGGAATTGGGGATGATCGAACCAACAATTAAACACTTTGAAGGGTTTCAAACCCCAATTCAAATTCCTTGCTTTTAACCACACTAGCCTATGATCAAAGACATCTCAATTTCCAATAACTTGCGTAACTGTATTCCAATCCTTGATTAAGCCCTCAGAAATGAGAAATATGTCTAATCTACTACAACAACATCCATTTGAATTAAACTACGTGAACTTATTGCCAACTATTGGTAAATCCACCATGTTCATCATCTCTATGAATGCTCCAAAATTCCCCATCTCTCCTCTACCATAATTCCCCTACCACATCTTTCCTCTTTAGCCTTAACCGCATTAAAATCGCCGCCCACTAACCACTCCCTAGATGGTAATTTGTTTTTCCATGTTAAAAGCTCAGACCACATTATCCTTTTTTCAGCCACAGCACAAGATGAATAAACATTAATGAGATAACAATTTGTACCATTACATATTAAGTTAACCCCCAAAAAGCCTTTACTGCGAAAGCTGAGAACAAAATTACCAAGATTCTTCCTACAAATCGTCAAGATCCCTCCAGATTGACCCATCGACAAAGACGCAGACCAATCACAATCTCCCTTGCCCCCAAAGACTCTGAAATATAGCCTCCTCCATAGACTGACACTTTGTTTCTTGCAAAAAGCACACATCTGTACCTCCTTTAGAAATTGATTTTTTAAATCATCTCCGTTTTGTGGAGGAACCACACCCTCGAATGTTGTAAGTAATACAATTCATAAAGACTGATTTTCCGCCCCCTTCTTAAAATGAGTAGAATTCGTTTCCTTAGCTTCCATGTTTCTGATTATCCCCTAAAAAACCTCATCGTCCTTATCCCCTTCAATACCATGCTACTTGATCGAATCCCAGACCTTCACAGGAACATCCTCGAATTGTCTCCTAATGCGAGAGTTGCTCTAATTCACATCAGAATCACCAATGGAATCACAACATAAGATTGACCCCCCGAGTATCTCGATTTAGAATTTCCATCCTCCAAACTGGTAGCAGGCGAATAATGATGCACCAAAACATTTGTTTGCTGCCGTTGTTGCTGCGAATCAATATTGGCCAACATGAGTGCAGAATAATACGATGGAGTAAAATGGATTTTGACTTGGTCATAGATATCAAAGATAAGCTTCTTTTTCCTTGGTTTGACCAGGATTTCTTGTCCCCTCACAACCGGGTCAGAATAGGATATTGGATCAGAAATTGAAAGGGCCACCTCCCAAACATTAGGCCCACACAATATAGGAATAATTGGGCCTAAGGCCCCACCCTCATCTAAATCCATCGTCTGCTCCACCAAGACTTTGGGGTCCATCACCACTAACGCTGACTTACCACCAAAAGATGGATTAAACATGCATCTGGGTATTTCATCATTACCTCGATCCTCTCCATCACTTCGTAACATCAGCTTTTTGGAATGACCATCATGATTAGCACATGTATCCGCAGTAGCAGATAAATTCATTATGTTGTTTTCCAAAATAACCTTTTCCACGCTACCTTTGTGTCTCCCCTCAGACTCGGGAATCGCAACTTTGAAGGACGTGTCATGTCCTTCCCCAAAAAAATAGTTTTTTATTTCACCATATTTGTAAAGCCCATATATACATACATACATCAAAGCATATATTATACATGAATTTCACGCCTGGTACTGAAATAACAATAAGTTCCTAGTAACACATTATACATATACATGCCCAAAAGACAAAATACAACCAACTACGACATAGTATATCTACAAGATGTTCCACTGACAAAACTAAGAACTAGATCAATACAATGATCTCAAAATAAAACGCCATAGCGGAAGCCATGCCATCTCAAAAGCCACGATCCGTAAGGAAAAGTTAAACCACTTTGTCCTTACCCTTCGCCGAACCTGCAGAACCTGTGATGTAAACAACAACAGTGGGGTGAGATACATCAAATCTCAGTGAGTTCCCTATCTTAAAGTCCTCTCGGCTTTACAAGGTTCTAACATCCTAACTCAAGTCAAAAGGGAAGGGAAAAGACTTTGAGTACACACATGCCATATAAGCATTCATACTAGTGGGCCTATTAACTCACAATAGTACCACAGTAAGTTCTGAGCCTGTTACTCCAGAATCTTACAAATCAATAACCGTACCAAGGTATCCCCTATTCCCGTTCGCTTCTACGTCTAGAAGATGATTCGAGTCATGGATCCTTGTATTTACTTGGCATACGAATTGGATTCGGGATCATCGACCCATACACCGTGATCCGTCACTTCACACGGCCCGTACACCGTCACAAGTCTCTTTACCCGTAGGCTCCAATCATACTATACGCAGGAATCAAACCTGCCAAGTAATTGTGCATACGTTTCAGAGGAGGGGCTCGAGTCTCATGAAACTACACCGCAAGATAAACCAGTTATTTTTACTAGACACACACCTCGACCTCTTTTGCACGAGCGTTGTCACAATATTATTCCACATTACCCGACAATTGTTCACGGTGATATGCCTCACTCTACCTATTTCATATTTTAACATGCATACATACTTAACATGCTTAACAATAAGAACATAGGAAATTATTCATTAATCACACAATTAAAACACATAATTCCACATATCGCATATTACGCCGATTAACGGTTCCCTCAGATTTATTTAATCGGGTAGAAAAATTACCATTTTTCACCTCCATTGCATAAAATATTTTCTTAGCTTCACAACGATATAAAGAACTCTTAAGTCGGATAAACGAGTCAAAAGTTACAGATTTTTGAAGAAAAGAAAATTATTTGATCCCAGGCAGATTCGCCTGGCGAATCTGGATTTCGCCTGGCGAATCCCCCTTCGCCAGCACCTCGCCTAGCGAGACAGTGGCGAGACTTTAATTCGCCTGGCAAATTCTGATTCGCCTGGCGAATTGCACCAGAACCAGAATTCTTCCCTTACGGGTTCCATGGTTCCAAAGTCCCAAAAATCACCATTTTCAACCCAAAACGATCCCGAACAGCACAAACAAGCATAATTAATGTTCATAAGCATAGAGTGATCATACCACACAATTTATATCGATTTTTAACCTTTAGATTATCAATTTCTAATAATTCTAACCTAACTCCACATTTCCAAAACTCTAAAACTAATGTCCTAACTAGAACCCACCTTGAATAGATGAAGATGGTGAAGATTGGAAGTTGAATTGATGAAGATTTTGTTGATGATTGCTCTTGAAATCTTGAATTTCTTCTCTTTTTCCTCTTCTCCACTTTTCTCTCCTTTCCTTTTCTTTCTTTCTCCTTTCTTGACTTCTCTTACTATCTTTTTCTTTTATTTGGAAAAATAGGAGGAAAAGAAAACATATAGTAACTATCATTAATAAATAATACTACTAAATGTCCAAAAAGTCTCTTAAGTCCAAATTAGTAAAATACCTCAGAGTCAGATAATATTGATTGAATTTATTCTAAGTTCCACAGTTATTCTAATTATCTCTGCAGATAATTCTTCAGAGTACACTGGGACTCAGTTGATCACAACTAATACTATCCGAAGTAAAATAATTTACGGGGTATTACATCCTCCCCCCCTTAAATATAAATTCGCCCACGAATTTAAAACAATTACCTGAAAAGATGGGGATAGACCTCCCGCATTTCCGATTCTAATTCCCAAGTTTCATCGCCCGGATGCGTCTCATCCCATTGGACCTTAACAAGAGGAACTCTTTGTTCCTTAACACTTTAGTTTCTCTTCCGGCGATACGACTCGGTTGAGGCTCAAAGGTCAAATCTGCTTCTATCCCAATTGTATTTGGTAAAATTGGCTGAAGAGGATCTGGGACAAATTTCCTAAGCTGAGATACATGAAAAACATCGTGCATCTCGGACAGAGAAGGCGGTAAGACTAATTTGTAGGCTACTTCACCAATTCTTTCCAAAATCTGATACGGTCCTACGTATCTCGGCCTTAACTTTAGCGACCGAAACGGTCCTTTCAACTGCAATCTCGGAGTAACTTTCAGAAACACGTGATCGCCTTCTTCAAATTCTAAAAGTCTTCTACGGTTATCCGCATAACTCTTCTGACGATCTTGGGCTTGTTTGATCTTATCACGGATCATCTTAATTTTCTCCGTAGTTTCGTGAATAATCTCAGGTCCCAACATACTATCTTCCCCCACTTCCGCCCAACACAGAGGTGTCCTACACTTCCTTCCATATAATGATTCATAAGGTTCCATACCAATACTTGCATGATAACTGTTATTATAAGATAACTCAATCAACGGTAAGAGTTCTATCCAATTTCCTCCACTTTCAAGGACACAAGCTCTTAACATGTCTTCCATGGTTTATATCGTCCGTTCCGTCTGACCATCCGTTTGTGGATGATTCGACGTACTCAAACACAACCTCATTCCCATCGCTTATTGAAAAGCTCTCCAAAACCTCGAAGTAAACTTCGGATCTCTATCCGAAATGATACTAGTAGGAATACCATGCAACCTCACTATCTCCGAAATGATTAACCTTGCGAGATGACTCGCCTTATAAGTAGTCTTTACGGCCAAGAAGTGAGCAGACTTCGTCAACCGATCCACAATCACCCAAATTGAATCATAACCACCTTGGGCACGGGGTAATCCCACGGCGAAATCCATCGAAATACTATCCCATTTCCACACCGGAATTTCTAAAGGTTGCAACAAGCCACCCGGCCTTTGGTATTCGATCTTTATTTGTTGACACACCGCACACTCCAACACATACACCACAATATCCTTTTTCATCCCAGACCACCAATAGTCCCTCTTTAGGTCTTGGTACATCTTTGAAGATCCCGGATGTATAGTAAAAGCACCCTTATGCGCTTCATCTAAAATCCTCCTTTTTAACTCCGCGTTATCCGGAACACAAATCCTTTGGTTAAATACAATGACTCCGTCGGTAGCTCGCATAAAACCCGGTTGCAATAACACTCCTTGCAACTTCTCATCCAACCCTTGCTCTTGTTGGATTTCTTCCCTATGAGTAGAATTGATATCCAAATTCCCCAAAATCACACAATTAGGAGTCCAATTAAATTGAAGATTTAGATCTCGAGATTTTTCCAATAAAGTATACTCTAGCATCATCAACTCGGCATTATGCAACACCTTCCTACTCAATGCATCCGCTACTTTATTCGCTTTACCCGGATGGTATCTTAGTTCCAAGTCATAATCTTTCAAATATTCCATCCACCTCCTTTGACGCATGTTCAATTCCTTCTGATCAAAGAGGTACTTTAAGCTCTTGTGGTCGCTAAACATCTCAAAACGTACACCATACAAGTAGTGACGCCACACCTTCAAGGTAAATACAACTTCCGCCAATTCTAAATCGTGCGTTGGATAATTCTCTTCATGGACTTTCAACTGTCATGAAGCATAAGCCACTACATGTCCATCTTGCATTAACACACCTCCTAATCCCCTATTTGATGCATCACAATACACCTCATACGACTTGCTAGGATCAGGAATAACCAAAACAGGAGCGGTCGTCAATCTTTCCTCCAAACTCATAAAACTTTGCTCACAAGCCGAATCCCATTCATAAGAACAATCCTTTCGAGTAAGTCTCGTCATCGGTAAAGCCAGTTGGGAAAAGCCTTTAATAAACCTTCTATAATACCCTGCTAGTCCCAAAAAGCTTCTAACTTCAGACACATTCTTCGGTCTCTCGCAATTTATCACGGCTTCAACTTTAGACGGATCAACCGCTACACCCCCTTGAGATATGACATGTCCAAGGAAATTCACCTCCGACATCCAAAATTCACACTTACATAGCTTGGCAAAAAGTTGTCTCTCTTGCAAAATGGATAAAACGATTCTTAGGTGTTCTCCGTGCTCTTGAGGGTCACGAGAATAGATAAGAATGTCATCAATGAAAATCACCACAAATTGGTCCAAGTAAGGTTGAAATATCCGATTCATATAATCCATGAAAACTGCCGGAGCATTTGTCACAACGAAAGGCATCACCAAAAATTCATAATGACCATAACGGGTTCTAAATGCAGTCTTTGGTACGTCTGAACTCTTCACCCGAATCTGATGATAACCCGACCGTAAATCAATCTTCAAGAACACGCAGGCTCCTTTCAATTGATCTAACAGGTCGTCTATCCTTGGTAATGGGTATTTGTTCTTGATGGTGACCTTATTCAACTGACGGTAATCAATACACAACCGCATTCCACCATCCTTTTTCTTTACCAACAACACTGGAGCTCCCCAGGGCGAAACACTTGGTCGAACAAAATGCTTAGCCAACAACTCTTCCAATTGGTCCTTTAATTCTCTTAATTCAAGTGGTGCCATCCAATACGGAGAAACAGATATTGGAGCCGTTCCCGGTATCAGGTCAATAGAGAATTTCACTTCCCTCTCCGGAGGAAGAGAAGTGATATCCTCGGGGAAAACTTCAGGAAAGTCACAAACTATCGAAATACTCGAAACTGGAAGGTTACTACTCTCCTCCTTAGTAAGAATCATAAGAACAGACTTTTCCTCCTCGAACAAGAAATTAATCATTCCTACCATACCTTCTAAAATAGTAGTTAACACATCCTTCGGAGTAGCTTCAGTAGATGGAATAATGATTAGTTTTTCTTCACACCCGATAAAAACCGAATTAGCTGAAAGCCAATCCATTCCCAGAACCACATCCACTTTCTTAAGCAGCAGACAAATAAGATCAATCTGGAAGACTCTTTCATTCACCGACAATACACAATTTTCACACATCAACGGTGTTTCAACAATTTCATCCATGGCAGTAGTAACCACCATGGGTGGAGTCAAAGGAACAGCTTGCAACCCAAGTCACTTCACGCATCACGTGGACACAAAAGAATGTGTTGCCCCACAATCAAATAAAACAAAACAAGGATTTCCATTCACAAAACATGTACCCGCAATCAAGGAGTTATCACCCTTTGTCTTCCTTGCATCCAAGGTATACACTCGTCCAATATTCTTTTCTTGCATCTGATTCCTCTTCTGAGGACAATCCCTCGATAAATGACCCACCTTGTTACACTGATAACATCTTATTTCTTCCCAATTGCACCTCCCAAAATGATTCCTACCACAAGTACGGCACACCGGAGGCATACTAGCCCTAGAACCCTGAACTTGCTTCCCTTTGAATGATTATTTCCTTGCTCTAACTTGTTGATTCAATCTCCCACGATCACTCTGATTCACCCTACTTAATTCTCCTTCCGCTTGTACCTTCTTCAAACTATGCTCTGCCACATAACACTGTCGTAACAATTCCGCATAACTAGTAAATTCTCTCTGGGACACACTATGTGAAATTTCAGCCCTTAAACCAAAAAGAAACTGATCAATCTTCCACCTTTCATCAGGAGCATACATGGCTTGCCTAGAATAAGCAGCCATAACCTCGAACTTTTCCGCATAAGAAGCCACTGTCAAGTTACCTTGTCTCAGCTGCTGAAATTCAAATTCTTTTTAAGACCTTAAGGAACTTGGAAAATATTTCTCCATAAAAGTTATCTTAAATTGCTCCCATACTTTCGGTACCTCTTGTATTGTCATTAATGCTGAAGCGCTTTCCCACCATCTCATGGCAGGACCCTTTAACAAGTGAGAAGCGAAAACAACCTTATTCTCTTCACTACACTGAACAATCAAGAAAATCCATTCCATACCGGATATCCACTCATGCGCCTTTACCGGATCTAATCCTCCCTGAAACTCCAGAGGATTCATGCGAATGAAATCCCTAAAGGTTCCCCCTGCAGCTTCTGGCACAACCACTGGAGGATGCACACCACCAGCCATTTGTTGCACAAACTGATTCTGCTGCTGCTGCATCTGTTGCATGAATTGGTACAGAGGGGTATTCCCTTCGTCCCCTGGCGGATTTATCCCTGCTGGAGTAGTTCTCGGTCTACCACGGTTGTTTCTGCGCCGGCCAGCCATGTTCCTAAATGTCATACAAATAGGATTAAGTTGATCAGGCTCAATACCATAAATATAACACGTAAGACCAATGGCGATGCAACACATATGAAACGGAAAGAAACACTTATACTATTTCATGGCTAGGTCGAGGATACGACCTGCTCTGATACCAACTGTAAAGCCCATATATACATACATACATCAAAGCATATATTATACATGAATTTCACGCCTGGTACTGAAATAACAATAAGTTCCTAGTAACACATTATACATATACATGCCCAAAAGACTAAATACAACCAACTACGGCATAGTATATCTACAAGATATTCCACAGACAAAACTAAGAACTAGATCAATACAATGATCTCAAAATAAAACGCCATAGCGGAAGCCATGCCATCTCAAAAGCCACGATCCATAAGGAAAAGTCAAACCACTTTGTCCTTACCCTTCGCCGAACCTGCAGAACCTGTGATGTAAACAATAACAGTGGGGTGAGATACATCAAATCTCAGTGAGTTCCCTATCTTAAAGTCCTCTCGGCTTTACAAGGTTCTAACATCCTAACTTAAGTCAAAAGGGAAGGGAAAAGACTTTGAGTACACACACGCCATATAAGCATTCACACTAGTGAGCCTATTAACTCACAATAGTACCACAGTAAGTTCTGAGCCTGTTACTCCAGAATCTTACAAATCAATAACCGTACAAAGGTATCCCCTATTCCTGTTCGCTTCTACGTCTAGAAGACGATTCGAGTCATGGATCCTTGTATTTACTTGGCATACGAATTGGATTCGGGATCATCGGCCCGTACACCGTGATTCGTCACTTCACACGGCCCGTACACCGTCACAAGTCTCTTTACCCATAGGCTCCAATCGTACTATACGCGGGAATCAAACCTGCCAAGTAATTGTGCATACGTTTCAGAGGAGGTGCTCGAGTCTCATGAAATTACACCGCAAGATAAACCGATTATTTTTACTAGACACACGCCTCGGCCTCTATTGCACGAGCGTTGTCACAATATTATTCCACATTACCCGACAATTGTTCACGGTGATATGCCTCACTCTACCTATTTCATATTTTAACATGCATACATACTCAACATGCTTAACAATAAGAACATAGGAAATTATTCTTCAATCACACAATTAAAACACATAATTCCACATATCGCATATTACGCCGATCAACGTTCCCTCCGATTTATTTAATCGGGCTATAAAATTACCATTTTTCACCTCCATTGCATAGAATATTTTCTTAGATTCACAACGATATAAAGAACTCTTAAGTCGGATAAACGAGTCAAAAGTTACAGATTTTTGAAGAAAAGAAAATTATTTGATCCCAGGCAGATTCGCCTGGCGAATCTGGATTTCGCCTGGCGAATCCCCCTTCGCCAGCACCTCGCCTGGCGAATCTCCCTTCGCCAGCACTTCGCCTGGCGAATCTAGTGGCGAATCCCCAATTTTTGAAAAATTAAAAGTTCCAGTAGCTAACCCATTTCTGTTTCTTCAAATTCGCCTGGCGAATATGGATTTCGCCTGGCGAAACCCTTTCACCAGCACTTCGCCTGGCGAGACAGTGGCAAGACTTTAATTCTCCTGGCGAATTCTGATTCGCCTGGCAAATTGCACCAGAACCAGAATTCTTCCCTTACGGGTTCCATGGTTCCAAAGTCCCAAAAATCACCATTTTCAACCCAAAACGATCCCAAACAACACAAACAAGCATAATTAATGTTCATAAGCATAGAGTGATCATACCACACAATTTATATCGATTTTTAACCGTTAAATTATCAATTTCCAATAATTCTAACCTAACTCCACATTTCCAAAACTCTAAAACTAATGTCCTAACTAGAACCCACTTTGAATAGATGAAGATGGTGAAGATTGGAAGATGAATTGATGAAGATTTTGTTGATGATTGCTCTTGAAATCTTGAATTTCTTCTCTTTTTCCTCTTCTCCACTTTTCTCTCCTTTCCTTTTCTTTCTTTCTCCTTTCTTCACTTCTCTTACTATCTTTTTCTTTTATTTGGAAAAATGGGAGGAAAAGAAAACATATAGTAACTATCATTAATAAATAATACTACTAAATGTCCAAAAAGTCTCTTAAGTCCAAATTAGTAAAATACCTCAGAGTCAGATAATAGTAATTGGATTTATTCTAAGTTCCACAGTTATTCTAATTATCTCTGCAGATAATTCATCAGAGTACACTGGAACTCAGTTGATCACAACTAATACTATCCGAAGTAAAATAATTTACGGGGTATTACAATATTCTTCCTCCTCTGAGCTTCCCCATTCGTCGCTGTCGATGTCTGAGCTATCACTCTCCAGCAACCTGCTCACTTTACTTGAATTCACCTCCCCAAGTCTTAATAGCCCATGCCCATCTTCTAACAATTTAATTCTGTAAATGTTTCCATTTAGTTTAATATTGAAAATTTCATTCAAGTTAATAGCAAACTTGGTTTTAACAAGGAATCTGGCAACATCCAAACACACATGATTTTCCGTATCGTCATCTGAAGTAATATATTCACCAACTTTTCCAGCAACAAACTTAAAGAATTTTGAGCACCAAACATGGCAGGGAAGCCCATAACATCGTATCTGGGTGAGTCTCTCATTGTCCACATCTTCTGGCGACCACAAATGAATGTTAGAGAACCACCGAGATACCCACGTCATCTCCTCCTTGACCAAGGTTGCTAACTCTCCAGATACCTCTTCCTTCAACCAGACATGCCGATGATCCGAAATATCCTTATCATCTACTTGTTAAGCCACCATCCCCTACTTAGAGATAAGATCTTCAGATAAAAAAAACCTATCAATTCTATTCTTGCAACTCTCATTAGACTTAAACCCTTTGAACTTGTTTCCTACGACAGGTACATCAACCAAGTCCATAGCATCAATGAATGTCGAGAAGTCTTCCATTTGTGAAGCAATATTTATGCCCTCACCCTTCTATTCATCATTCGATTTTATAGCATTAAAGTTGCCTGCAACCAGGCACTCCCCATGAGGGAATCTTATTTTCACGTCAATTAGTTCTGACCACATCTTCCACTTATCTGCGATGTTGCACGGAGAATAGACATTGATTAAGTAACAATTTAACCCTTTCCATTGGCCACTGATCCCCAGAAGTCCAATTCCTCTAAAACTAAAATCTGGGGAAAAAGACTTCTTTCTCCAAATTAATAGTAAACCACCCGATTGGCCTATCGATGTTGATGCCGACCATTCCATCTCTCCATTACCCCAAATATTTTGAACACAAATTTCTCCCATTTCTTAAATCTTCTTTTCCTGAATGAAGCATACATCAGCGTTTCCTTCAGATGGAATTTGGCACACCCTCATTCTCATTATTGTGATCCACACCCCCTCACATTGTATGACATAAGATTCATGGAACCCTAATTTCAGCCCCCTTCTTCTCTTCAAAGATTTTCATATTCCTACCTTTCAATTCTCTTATAATTATTTCAAACACTTCATCATCTTCTTCACCTTCAACACCCAATTCTCTAATTGATTGCCACACTTTCATAGGGACACCTTCAATCGAGTTTCTAATTCTCTTGTTGCCATGGTTGAAATCAGAGTCACTGATAGAATCGCAATACATAATTGACTCACTAGAATAACGCGATGATGCACTACCTTCCTTCGAAATATTATGATGACTACATGGTTCAAACTCAATAGCGATCATTTTTGGTTTCTGATAGATGGAATGAAGTACCAAGGTAGAGAAATATGATGGAGAAAAAGGAATTTTGATACTTTCATAAATATCATTAATCAAATTAGTTTTCTTAGGCTTTAGACCAAAGGCAGGCCCAATAGACCCAACCGCTGTGCATTGTATTGGATCAGAAGACTTCATATTTGGGTCCAAAGTAGATGGGCAACACGCCACCCGACCCTTCATATTTGGGTCCAAAGTAGATGGGCAATACGCCACCCGGCCCTTCCTTGTTTCCAACGCCACTATAGTCAGCGCCTCCTCCCGTCTCATTTCAAAGCCTATTATTTCATTATTGTCAGAGTTTGACAAACGTCCCAAAATTGTGTGAATACTTTTCTCAGTATCTTTGCCTCCAAAAAGCGACATTTCATCTGCTATGTCCCTTCCATCTCGAGTTCCCAACCTTTCCCCCACTCCATCACCCTTATGCTCAGACCCAGGTCTTTGAATCGCCGAATCTACACTCCCAAAGTTATTGGAATTATCACCTCAATTATTGCTACTACCTTGATATGCATATATATTCCCTATTCTTACCTTCTTCCGAGTCTTTAGAGGATTCTCACGCGTCGTTGTCGTCCTCCGAATCCGACATTTCTGATTCACTTACTGTTGAATGCCAAACATCTCTTATTTTGATCCATATTTCTTTGCATTTTTCAACTCATTTATAATGTTTCAAGGGATTTATTCCATGTTTCCATGCTATTCTTCAATTATGTTGAAAATAACTTTGTTTACTTTGATATGTGTGTTATTGTGCAGGATTTAGGCATAAAACATCAAAGATTAAGACACAAATGAATTGACAAGGAAACAAAAGAAGAGAAGAGGAATAAGCATGTTCGTTGTGCGAACAACAACGAGCAGCCAGAGAATATTCGTTGTGCGAAGTTGCAATGAAGCCCCAGCGAACCATCCCAGATTTGAGGCAGTAAGAAAAGGACCCTAAGTTCGTTGTGCAAACTTGTAGCGAAAAAGCTCGCTGGGCGAAGAAGTGTTCGCACTGCGAACTTAGATATTTTCTTAGGGGCGGTTTAATTGTTTAGAGGCACTTCAGATGCCATAAAGTGGTCTTCATTGGGCGAAGAAGGTGTTCGCTGGGCGAACTTGACAGATTTTGGAAGTACTATATATGTACTTTTCACACGTTTTTGGGATCATAACCCATTTTCACCTAGAAACCTTATTTTCAGCATTTCTTCACCAAAGAGTGATATTTTGCAAATAGAAGTTTGATTCGCATCCAAGATCGATTCTTCGATGTGGATGCTCATTCATCTTCTCTCATTACTTGTAAAGCAAGCTACCATGGTTATGAGTAGCTAATTTCCTTTGTATCAAAGGTAGAGGTAGTCTACCTTAGCTTTATGTATTTATTTTGATTGACCTTGTATGTGAACAAGTGATGATTAATGTATGATGAATATTTTTGTTCTTAATGATCCATTCTTGTTTTGCAAAATTCTAGACATAGATTTTATGGAACTTGACCTAAAATATTCTTCTATTAATTCATATATTTGAGAGACCGGACTATGGTTGATATTTGCTTTGTATTGAACTTAAAGCTTACTATATTGGTTGTTATATGGAGAGATCGTGTAGCGATGAATACATTATTTCTCACGACACCGCTCTAGACATAGGTAGTATTAAGAGAATACGTGATGATATTAATCAGATCCGACTTCACATGCAAGATTAAGAGAATACGTATTAGTTAGGGTAGATAAAAACTACTTTTGATATACTTTGTTAATCAAACATCTAGAATTTAAAGCTTTGCTACTAAATCGTGACAATATGAAACAAACTTTGGAAACCTTTTTCTTGAAACGGTAAACTATTGAACGACAAGCATCCCATATCAGAACAATCCTTGTGGAGAAGATAAAAAACAAAACACCCCTATATCTACAAACTAACACTTACCACCCTTACTTTCTTTCTCACCACATTTCGTTTAGGACCATGATAGTCTTCAACAAGCTTAATTATAAAAATCTTACTACCTCCGTTTTTTTATTATAAGTCGTTTTGGGAAAAAAATTTGTACCACAATATAAGTCGCTTTATAATATCAATGGATCATTAATGTTATTTTTTCTATTATACCCTTAAATATTTGTTATTCTCTCTCTTTTCAATTATGTAAATTTGTGTTTTCAATACCATTAATAAATGACAATTTTATAAAATCATTCAAAATTTCTCTTTTCCATGCTACAATTATTATATTTTTTTAATACGTATGAAAAGTAAAAAATGACTTATAACAAAAAAACAGAGGAAGTACTATTGATCTCTATGTTAAACACTTCATTAAGATTTATTAAACTTGTTTAATATTGAAAGAGAGTTAGTCTGCACTTCCATTTTTTTGGTTTCCGATAAATTATATTTTCATTGTATTATTTTTTATTTATCGCAAAACAATTATGTTGATGAGTCCGTCCTTTTCAACATAATTTTTTTAATTTAAACATTTTTAAATTGAATTTAATTGATATGCACTGACAGTGTAAAGATTTTTTACACTGTCAGGCAATCACAACTATTGATTCATTTGAAATGTTTGACTTTAACTTTAATCACTTAAAAAGTAATACTAACGGATGATTGTGATGCATTGATAGTGTAAAATTTTTACACTGACAGTGCATAACAATTAACCCCTTTTAAATTAAATAAAAAACTTGTTAGTTTAATTCAATAAAAGACTAGAAGTCTTAATAAAGAAAAAATTAATAAATGATTAGCCCGCCGATACAAATTCGGAGCATACTTCAAATGTAATGTCAAGATGTTCATTTATAAAATTTTCTTATTATTTTAAGAGAATAAATTATAATAAATCAATTTCAAAATATTTTACACAAATCAATTGTCTTATTACATTGTGTTATCATTAAAATCCAATTAAAATTTAATTAAAGAATATTTTAAAATCATTTTTGATTCAACATTGTCGTAAGAGATTAATTGGAATACACTGTCAGTGTAAAACTACTTTACACTGACATCCAATTAAAATGAATCATTTTGACACATAATTATGGAATTAAAAATAAAAATAAATAAATTATAATTAAACTATTTTAATAACTAATTCTTTCATTTTTTCTCTTCTCATGTGTCAAAATGATTCATTTTAATTGGATGTCAGTGTAAAGTAGTTTTATACTGACAGTGTATTCCAATTAATCTCTTATCGTAATTATCGTCTTCTAGAGACAATTTAATTCATCCCTTATAATTCTTCTAGATAATATTAATATCATTATGGTAAGTATCATTATGACCATCATATTAATATTTTGTTACAACATTTGGATCTCACAACTTCATTTCTTGTCACAATCTAAAAGAGTGTTGATTCATTCTTCCATTTTTTTATCTCTCATTCTAATGACGAGTTTTAAAGTTTGAATCCTTTCATTTTCTGAGTTGAAATTGTGAATTTCTACAATAAATGATATATGAAATATTTAAATTAAGTTTCTCAAAATCATATCATTATTTTACTTTACACTTAAAAAAATTATTTCTAAAATATAATTAATTTAATTATATATATATATATATATATATATATATATATATATATATATATATATATATATATATATATATATATATATATATATAATCATCCTCCAATATAATTAATCATATTCTTAAAATAGTTTTTTATTTGATTCCAAATAATAATAATAATAATTTTTTGAAATAATAATAGCAATATTGGCGGCATAATCTATGCGTATTCTCTTCACAAATTTATTTACCAAAAAGTTAATTAACGATTTTCATAATTGTTAGCTTCACGGAAACAAAGTCATCAGTATTCTTCTATTTTAAATATTAGTAAAATACCCGTGTCTACACACAGGTATTGGTATAGTACGTGCATTTATCTTTAAAATGTAATATAAATAAAATAAAAGACAAAATTATTTAACAAGGTTTTTTTTGTTATTTTAAAAAGAGATAATAAAGCCGTGTCTATAATTTTTTTCATATAGAAAAATATGGGTTTAATGGTAGCGTATTGTCAGTGTAAGACAGTTTTACACCTACAACGAATCAAAATATTTACAATTGTCATGTAATATCAGTATTTTTAAAATAAAAATATGTTTTATTCTGATGCATGGTTGTGATTGGATGATAGTGTAATATATTTTACACTGTAAGTGCTTTTTTTTTTCTCTAAAAATATTTAAATCAACAATATATATTTTTCTTATATAAATATTATTTTTGTTTTGGTATTATTTACTAAAATAATTGAGTCAATCGTCAACTTTTTCAGATTATTATTCAATTTTTTATCAATATTTTATTTTTCCAGTTATATATAATTTGTATATTATGAGGAAATAAAATTTATTAAATTTTTTTAATATATATTATTTTTCTAATTGATATTTTAATGATATTAACAATAATAAAACTATGAAATTGACAAATAAAAATTATATATTAAGTCATTAAATTATTCGAGACAACAATATATTTTTATCATGTATATAAATATATAATTTTATTTTTGATATTATTTATAAAAAGATTTGAATCAATAGTAAATTTATTTTTGTTTATAAAAATAAATTTATTTGCAAAGAAATAAAGGGTAGACGCACATCCTCTGTCAGAGATTGCTTGGAATTCAGTGCTTTTAATGATGCTTTGGATCTGATTGACCTTCCTTTTGTCGGTAATCGATTTACCTGGTTTAATGCTAATGGCAAAAGTTGCAGCAAGTTGGATAGGTTCCTCATTGACGATTTCCTCATTGATTGTTTGGAGTTTAAGGCTCAATTTATAGGAAAGCGAGACATATCCGACCACAGATCAATTTGAATTAAATCCTTTCGCGCTAATTCGGGTCCTAAACCTTTCCGCTTCTTCAATTGTTGGATGAATCATAAGGATTTCATGCCATTTATCCGGGAAACTTGGAACTCCTTAACTTTTCAAGGATCTCCATCATTCGTCTTTAAAGAAAAACTTCGTGCTCTTAAAAGTCATTTGAAATTGTGGAACGTTCAAGTCTTCGGCTGGCTTGACCTTAAGTTAGAGAATAATGTTGAGGCCCTAAATGGGATAGATGAGGTCATGGAGGGAACTGTTGGTGGTCTGTCTGAGGAGGACCTTAAAAAGAAGGGACAAGTTCAAGAAGAGCTATGGAGTAACTTGCGTTTTCGGGAAAGCATGCTTTATCAAAAATCTAGATCTAAATGGTTGAAGGAAGGTGATGTTAATAGCCGTTATTTCCACGCTGCCCTTCAATCTAGGAACAGATCAAACCTTATTTCTGCAATAGGTATTGAGGAGCAGTTGGTGGACGATCAGACTATTATTAAAAAGGAAGCTTTTAGGTTATTTAAAGCTAAATTCTTGAAAGAAGAACATTGCAGGCCTGTCATGAATCTCAGTAACTTATAGAAGCTGAGTTTGGAGGAAAGAAATTGCTTGGAGGCTCCGTTTTCTCATGAAGAAATTCGTGCTGCTGTTTTTGATTGCTGAGGGTGATAAATCCCCAGGACCGGACAAATTCTCTTTTAGATTTTTCAAGGAATGTTGGGATGTTGTTGGGTCGGATTTCACAAAGTGTTTAATACACTTTTCCTACTCCGGTTCGCTTCCGAAAGTTTTTTTATCGTCGTTTCTCGCTTTGATCCCTAAAGCGAACAACCCTCAAAATTTTGGGGATTACAGGCCCATAAGCCTTGTCGGATGCGTCTCCAAAGTTATCTCTAAGATTCTTTCTACTAGATTAGCTCCTGTCATATCTAGTTTGGTTTCTGCAGTTCAAACGGGGTTTATTCCTGGGAGAAATTTGTTGGACGGGGTTCTTCTAGCAAACGAGGTTATAGACTTGGCCAGAAGAGAAAAGAAGCAGTGTCTTCTCTTTAAGGTTGATTTTTCTCAAGCCTACGACTGTGTAGACTGGAATTTCTTGCTTCATGTTCCCACATCTATGAACTTTGGGCCTAATTGGATTAAATGGGTTAAAGGGTTGGTGTGCTCCAGTTTTGTTTCGGTTTTGATTAACGGGAGCCCAACGTGGGACTTTGAGGCTTCAAGAGGTTTAAAACAAGGCGACCTGCTTGCTCATTTCCTCTTTGCTTTAGTTACTGAAACGTTGGCTTTCTTGGTAAGATGTGCATCTAGTTTAAACTTTTTCTCCTGATTTGGTTATAAAGACGAAGTATCCGTTGAAATTTTGCAATTCTCCGATGACACATTGCTGTTTTGTGATGGTGGATATCCTAACCTTTGGGCTTTGAAGTCTATCCTTAGAGGTTTTGAAATGGTCTCCGGTTTAAAAATCATTTTTTCAAAAAGTTGCATCTACGGTGTTGGCCTACAACCTAGATATATCAATGCGGCTGAAAGTTTCCTCTACTGTAAATCGGGCTCGCTTCCTTTTAAATTTCTTGGCATAACTGTAGGAGGAAATCATAGGAGAGTTGCGTTTTGGAATCCGGTGTTGGCAACGCTCAAAGCTCGGTTAAATTCTTGGGCTGGCAGAAATTTGTCCATTGGTGGTCGGGTTACCTTGATTAACTCAGTTTTAGTCAATTTGCCTATTCATTACCTTTCCTTTTTCAAGGCCCCTTCAAAAATTATTAAAGACATCATCTATATTCAGCGGCGGTTCTTGTGGTCCGGTTCGGCGGAAAAAAAAAAGTATAGCATGGATTAAATGGACTATGTTGTGCAAACCAATTGAGAAGGGAGGCCTTGGCATTAAACACATTGGGATGTTCAACAAAGCCCTCTTGTCTAAATGTCTTTGGAAACTTCTTGTTGGTGGCAAAGAGATTTGGAGGGATTTCTTATCAAGGAGATACGACAAGCTTAACGATTGGGATTTCTGTTGCGAACCTAACAACGAAATCGCTTCTGCATCCCTTTGGATGCGTGACGTGATCAGCCTAAAAACCATTGGAAACCATTATAACTTCCAGTCAGTGGCAGTGCCAGTTATCAGTCACGGAGATTGCATTCCATTCTGGTCTTCGTATTGGTGCGGGGATACTATGCTGAAGGACATATTTTGTCACACCTACATATAATATAATACATCAAAGCATCCATATCATACATGAATTCACGTTTTGGTACTGAAATACCATAAGTCCTTAGTTAACACATTATACATATACATGCCCAAAAGCCTAATACAAAAAAAACTATGGCATTATATATACAAGATATTCCAACACTAAGAACTAGATCAAATAATTATCTCAAAATAATCTTTACAACGGAAGTCTTGTCATCCCATAAAGCTAAGGTAGTAAGGAAAGTCACACAACTTTATCCTTACCCTTCGCCGAACCTGTAGTACCTGTAAAATAATCAACAACGTGGGGTGAGATACATCAAATCTCAGTGAGTTCCCTATCTTATAGGTTCTCTCGGCTTTACAAGGTTCTATCACACCTAACTCAAGTCAAAAGGGAAGGGAAGTGACTTTGAGTACTTACATACACACTATATGGATCCAAGTTCATGAGTCTTGTTAACTCACACTATCACTAATCGATAACCTCACCAAGGCATCCCCTTTTCCCGTCCACTACTACGTCTAGAAGTCGACCCGAGTCATGGATCCTGGTAACCTACTTGACATACGAATGGATTCGGGTTCTACGGGCCATTAACCGTTATGAACCGTCACTTCACACGGGCCATTAACTGTCACAAGCATACGCTCCCTGAGCTCCATTCGTATTGCACGCGGGAATCAAACCTGCCAAGTAGTCATGCATATATTTCAGAGGAGCTCGAGAATGATGAAACTGCAACTCACGATAACCGATTACGATTACGTGATCACACACACAAACGTGATTGTATTCGACAATCACAAGGCCACACTCGCCTTAAGACCTCTTTGTCTTTTCTAAAAAATAAACACAATAAAACATGATCCATACTAGAGTAGTTATTTCCGTACCATTCGGTAATAGACCTACGCCTCGGCCTCTCCTGCACGAGCGTCGTCGCTATGTTATTCAATTCTATCCTAGCCGTTACTAGGTTCTAAAATAATTCAAGGGTAATATTCCTCACTCTACCTATTTCATATTTTAACATGCATACTCTCAAACAATGCATAATAACAAGGAAAAATAGGTAAACACAAGTCAATCATATAATAGAATCACACAATTCAACAATCCACAAGTTACACCAAATCCGGTTCCCTCCGACTTATTTAATCGACATCAAACTAGTAATTTTTCACTTCCATTAGACAGAGTATTTTGATAGCTCTCTATCGGTACCAAGAACAATTAAATCGGGTGAACGAATCAAAAGTTATGAATTTTAGAAGAAAATAGTTTTTTCCTTTGGTCCCAGGTCGCGCTAAGCGGGCCCCCTCCCGCGCTAAGCGCGCTACTCTCGGTCTGATGGAGGTGAAAATTTTCCATACCGCGCTAAGCAGGAAACACCGCACTAAGCGCGCTTGCGTTATGCAGAAAAATAACCCTTTGCAACAGCAACTTTCCATCCATAGTTTCACCCTCAAAACCATACTCAATCAGCAAGTAAAGGTATTTGATCATGGTTCAATCATGGGTTATTGCACAACTTCACAAAACATAATTTCCAACAACATTCCAAAATCTCCACACAAAACCCTAACATTCCAATTCAATGACAAATATCATAACAACTATCAATGGATGATTTTAAACATATATTGCTCATACTACGAAATTTATAACACACTTCGACCGTTAGATTCTTTGATTTTTCACAAAACCCCATGTTTCCCTTAAAACCCAACCTAACTCTAAAACCTCAAGAAATCATACTCTAAAGTTTCTATCTAGAACCCACCTGGATTAGAAGATGATGATGATGATTAAGATGAGGTGATTTGATGAAGAATGGATGATGATCTTGATCTTTCTCTCTTTAACTTTTCTTCTTTTTTTCTTTCCTTTCCTCTTCCTTCTCTCTACTTTCTCTTTCTTTCTCTTTTCTAACTTTTGTTCCAAATGAAGAGAAAAAGGGAAAAAGAAATGATATAGAGAAATGTCATTAGTTAGTAACACTACTAAATGTCCAAAAAGTCTCTATAACGCCAAAAGTTAAAACCTCGGAGGAGTCAGATAATATTAATTTGATCTGCTCTGAGCTCATCAGTTTACTCTAATTATTTTATCCAATAAACTCTCAGAGTAAACCGGAACCCAGTTGATCATAATAATATTCTCCAGAGTGAAATAATTTATGGGGTATTACATCCTCCCCCCCCCCTTAAATAGAAATTCGCCCATGAATTTAAAACAATTACCTGAAAAGATGAGGATAAGCTTCTCGCATCTCGGATTCTAGTTCCCAAGTTGCATCACCCAAATGCGTCTCATCCCACTGAACCTTAACAAGAGGAATCTCTTTATTCCTTAACACCTTAGTTTCTCTTCCTGTGATACGACTCGGTCGAGGTCCAAAAGTCAAGTCTGTTTCTATTTCCACTGATTCTGGTAAGACTGGCTGAAGAGGGTCAGGAATAAACTTCCGAAGCTGAGACACATGAAAGATGTCATGCATCTCTGATATAGAGGGTGGTAAGGCTAATCTGTAAGCGACTTCACCAATCCTTTATAAGATCTGATACGGTCCCACGTATCTTGGACTTAACTTGCGTGACTTAAATGGTCCTTTCAACCTCAATCTCGGAGTAACTTTCAAAAACACATGGCCACCTTCCTCAAATTCTAAAGGCCTCCTACGGTTATCCGCATAACTCTTTTGGCAATCTTGCGCTTGTTTAACTTTCTTACGGATCATTCGAGTCTTTTCTGTAGTCTCTTGGATAATTTCGGGTCCCAAAATTCTATCTTCACCAACTTCCGCCCAACACAAAGGTGTTCTACATTTCCTTCCATACAACGCTTCATAAGGAGCCATACCGATGCTCGCATGGTAACTATTGTTATAAGAAAACTCAATTAACGGTAAAAGTTCCTTCCAATTTCCTCTACTCTCTAGCACACAAGATCTTAACATATCTTCCATCGTTTGTATTGTTTGCTCAGTCTGACCATCCGTTTGAGGATGATTCGACGTGCTCAAACGCAACCTCGTACCCATAGCTTGTTGAAACACTTTCCAAAACCTTGAAGTAAACTTTGGATCTCTATCGGACACAATGCTAGAGGGAACACCATGCAATCTCACAATTTCAGCAATAAACAACCTTGCAAGATGACTTGCCTTGTAAGTAGTCTTCACGGCTAAGAAATGCGTAGATTTCGTTAGTTGATCCACAATCACCCAAATAGAATCATAGCCACCTTACGTACGGGGTAAACCTACTGCAAAGTCCATAGAAATACTATCCCACTTCCAAATTGGAATCTCTAGAGGTGGCAACAGACCGCCCGGTCTCTGGTGTTTAATTTTCACCTGTTGGCACACTGCACATTTTGAGACATACTCCGCGATATCCTTTTTCATTCCTGACCACCAATAATCCATCTTTAAGTCCTGATACATCTTCGACGAACCAGGATGTATCGTAAAATTACCTTTATGAGCTTCATCTAAAATCTTTCTTTTCAATACCTCGTCATTCGAAACACAAATCCTTTGGTTAAACAAAACAATCCCATCCGCTGCTCGTGTAAAACCTGGTTGAAGTAACAACTCTTGAAACTTCTCCTCTAAACTTTGTTCTTGTTAAATCTCAACTCTTAGAGTATAATTGACATTCAAGTTTCCCATAATTACACCGTTCGGAGTCCACACAAACTGAAGATTAAGATCTCTAAACTTTTCCAACAAGGCATACTCTAATATCATTAATTCGGCACTATGAACCATCTTCCGACTTAACGCATCTGCCACTTTATTTGCTTTTCCTGGATGGTACTTCAAATCTAAGTCATAATCCTTTAAGTATTCCATCCACCTTCTTTGTCGCATATTCAACTCCTTTTGGTCGAATAAATACTTCAAACTTTTATGATCACTGAACATTTCAAAACGTACACCATACAAATAATGACGCCACACCTTCGGTGCAAATACAACTGCTGCTAGTTCCAAATCATGAGTTGGATAATTCTTCTCATGAACTTTCAATTGTCGAGAAGCATAAGCTACAACTTGAACTCCTTGCATCAGAACACCTCCTAATCCCATCTTAGAAGCATCGAAAATACTTCGTAAGAGTTGTTAGGATCAGGAATGATTAACACAGGAGCCGTCGTCAAACTTTCCTTCAATTTCATGAAGCTTTGCTCACAACCTGAATCCCACTCATAAGCACAATCCTTCCGAGTAAGCTTTGTCATTGGTAAGGCCAATTGAGAAAAACCTTTGATGAACCTTCTATAGTAACCCGCCAATCCCAAGAAACTTCTAACTTCAGAAGCATTCCTCGGTCTCTCCTAATTAATATCTGCTTCTACCTTTGACGGATCCACCGTCACACCACCTTGAGATATGACATGTCAAAGAAAATTAACTTCCGACATCCAAAATTCACACTTGCTTAAGTTAGCAAAAAGTTGCTTCTCTTGCAATACCGATAAGACAATTCTCAGATGTTCTCCGTGCTCTTGTGGGGTACGAGAATAAATAAGAATGTCATCAATAAAGTTCACGACAAATTGGTCCAAGTAAGCTTAAAATATACGGTTCATGTAATTCATAAAAACAGCTGGGGAATTAGTCACACCGAAAGGCATCACTAAGAATTCGTAATGGCCGTAACGGGTTCTAAATGCAGTCTTAGGCACATCGGAACTCTTCACACGAATCTGATGATAACCCGACCGTAAATCAATCTTCGAGAACACACAGGCTCCTTTCAATTGATCCAACAGGTCGTCTATCCTGGGTAAGGGGTACTTGTTCTTAATGGTGACTTTATTCAACTTATGATAATCAATGAACATACGCATCCCACCATCTTTCTTCTTTACCAACAACACTGGAGCTCCCCATGGTGAAACACTAGGTCTAACAAAATGCTTAGACATTAATTCCTCCAATTGGTCGTTTAATTCTCTTAATTTAAACGGTACCATCCGATACGGAGAAACGGATATAGGAGCCGTTCCCGGTACCAGGTCAATAGAGAATTCAACCTCTCTTTCCGGAGGAAGAGAAGTAACGTCCTCAGGAAAAACTTCAGGAAACTCACAGACTACAGGAATACTCAGCACTTGATGGTCACTACTCCCCTCCTTAGTAAGAACCAGTAAAACAGATTTCTCCTTCTCAAACATGAAATTTATCATTCCCACCGTACCTTCTAAAATAGTCGTTCACACATCCTTCGGGGTAGCCTCGACAGATGGAATGATGATTAGCTTTTCCTCACACTCAATAAACACCGAATTAGCAGAAATCCAATCCATCCCCAAAACGACATCAACTTTCTTAAGCGGTAAACATATAAGGTCAATCTGAAAAACTCTATCATTCACAGATAAAACACAACTCTCACACATTAAAGGTGTTTCCACTATCTCATCCATGGCAGTAGTAACCACCATGGGCGGAGACAACAGAACAGCTTGCAACCCAAGTCGCTTCACACATTGAATCGATACAAAAGAGTGTGTGGCTCCACAGTCAAATAATACAAAGCAAGGTTTCCTGTTAACGAAACACGTACCAGCAATCAAAGAGTTGTCACCCTTTGCTTTCCTTGCATCCAAGGTATACACTCGGCCGGTATTCCTCCCTTGTGTCTGATTCCTACTCCGAGGACAATCCCTCGCCAAATGGCCCACTTTTTTACACTAGTAACACTTTACACCTTCGATACCACACCTTCCATAATGATTCCTACCACAAGTGCGACATACTGGAGGTGCACTGGTCCTAGAACTCTGAACTTGCTTCCCTTTGAAAGCTTGTTGTCTTGGTCTAAATTGTTGATTTGATCTTCCTCGATCACCTTGATTTGACTTACTCAATTCTCCTTCCGCTTGCACCTTCTTCAAACTGTGTTCTGCCACGTAGCACTTCCTTAACAATTCGGCATAGCTAGTGAACTCTCTCTGAGACACGCTATATGAAATTTCAGCCCTCAACCCAAAAAGAAATTGATCGATCTTCCACCTTTCGTCCGGAGCATACATGGCCTGCCTAGAATAAGCAGCCATCACCTCAAAGCTCTCTGCAGAAGAGGCCACAGTCAAGTTACCTTGTCTCAACTGTTGAAACTCGAATCCCTTCTGACACCTTAAGGAACTTGGAAAATACTTCTTCATAAAATTTATCTTAAACTGCTCCCAGACCTTGGGTACCTCTTGAATGGTCATCAAGGCTGAGGCACTCTCCCACCACCTCATGGCAGGACCCTTCAACAAGTGAGAAGCGTAAACCACCTTATTTTCCTCACTACACTGGACTATTAGGAAGATCCTTTCCATGTCAGTTATCCACTCGTGAGCCTTTACCGGATCTAACCCTCCCTGAAATTCTGGAGGATTCATACGGATGAAATCCCTAAAGCTTCCACCTGTAACTTCTGTAACAACCACTGGAATATGCAGACCTCCAGCCATTTGTTGTACCATTTACTGCATAAACTGATTCTGTTGTTGCTGCATCTGTTGCATGAATTAATACAAAGGGTCATTCACATCGTCACCTGGTGGGTTTGTTCCTGCCGGAGTAGTCCTGGGTCTACCGCGATTGTTTCTGCGCCCGCCAGCCATGTTCCTGGATGTCATACAGATAGGATTAAGTTGATCAGGCTTAATACCATAAATATAACACGCAAGACCAATGGCGACACCACGCATATGAAACGGAAATAAATACTTATACTATTTCATGGCTAGGTCGAGGATACGACCTGCTCCGATACCAACTGTCACACCCCACATATAATATGAATTAACGTTTTGGTACTGAAATACCATAAGTCCCTAGTTAACACATTATACCATAAGCATCCATATCATACATGAATTCACGTTTTGGTACTGAAATACCATAAGTCCCTAGTTAACACATTATACATATATGACAACTAGAAAATGTATCGTATTTTTCACTTGACTTACATGAATTTTAGTTGCGATTTCTTCTATTTTATTTGATCTACACCTTGATTTACGTCTCGATTTTATATTTTCAGGTAGCTTGGGATTAAATTATAAGAAAGAAGAAAACAGGAGAAAATAGAAGAAAACCAGATGTTTTGACAGCAGAATAAGGATTCTGCATTAAGGAAGCATGACGACCGTCACATTTGCATGGTGACCATCACAAGCTTAAAGCTGTGACCCTCGTCACAAGGCTATGACGACCGACACAAGCAAACTTCTCAGAAATTAATTTGAAACTACGTGGCCTCTCAACGGTTACAACTCAACAAAGCCACGATCAACCAGTCAATAGAGCACCTCATAGATTTTCGGTCGTATGCACCCACCTGGAGATATTTTCTCCCTGTTTCACAACAACTACTGAAGGCTATATATGGAAACAGTTTTCTACACACGGAGGGCCCTCTTTCTCTCTTCGCCAGATTTTTATTGTTTAGAATTAAGCAGTTTCTTTTACCATGTAAAAGTAATAGTTCTCCACATTGGGGGACTATTACCAAAATAGTTTTAGGATTCTATTTTCTGCCATTATATTTTCTGCAATCGGATTCGTATTCGAGATTTCAGTGTATTATTCAAAGCATCCATTTATTCCAGGTTTTTATCTATTGTTATTTATTTTATCGTTTTCTTATTTAATTGTCAAAGCATATTTCCGATTTTAGTTTATTATCATATCTGCATGTTTATTTTCCTATCCATGTCTGAGTAAATAGTTTTGAGTCCGGCGTATGAGGACCGTCGCTACCGACGTGACTCGGTAGAAAATAATAGGTGGGAACTTATGATTAAAATTCTCTTTTGGTTTTAATTTCCAAGTCTAATTTAAATAGCTTTGTCACGGGAGTGAGGGGTTATTTAACACGATTTTGTCACGAGAGTGAGAAATTAATTAAGGTTAGAGCCGGCACTGCGAGAGCGTGGGGGTCGAACCAGATAGTGGAAATTAGGAAACATATCTATATACAGCGAGAGCGCTTTAGATACGTTTAGGATATTATTGGCTTTCAAAATATATTTCCTAGTTACTAGGCGAGCGAGAGCAAAATCTTGGGATTAGGGAACATGACTTTAGTTAATACCGCGAGAGCATGAGGCGGAGTTTTTAAGTCGGTATATTCTACGAAACTAAGTTATAGTTGTAATTAGTACCCGAATTCTACAAAGTCCTTTAGGAACGCGAAATCCATATTCCGGTCTCTCTTTATTATCATATTTTCTTAGTTTTATTTTAGTTTTAGTTTTAGTTTCCCTTTTATCAATTATCATTAGCCTTAGCTTTACAAAGCGACGATAGATTACGGTAGGTTGACATTGGTCTCTGTGGGTTCGACAATCTTTTATATTACTTCGATAAATCCGTGCACTTGCGGACGCATCAAGTTTTTGGCGCCGTTGCCGGGGACCAACAGTCAATATTATTATTCCGTTCTTGCACCGTATAGACTAAGGCACTCATTACTATGTATCACCCAAATTTTTTCTACAATCACCACTCCCAGTATTTTGAGGAATTGCAAGAATCCCATAATTCCAACCTTGAACTACAAATGGAGAATTTCAATGCATCACTAACTCATTCTCACCCAAATTTCCTCTGCAACTACCAATCCCAACATTTTGAGGAGTCGCAAGAATCTCATAATTCAAACCTAGAAATGTTAATGCAGGATTTCAATGCGACACTGACTCACTCACAATATCTCGAGGAACAACATCCAAATTACCTCTACGATTACCACTCCCAGCATTTGGAGGAACCGTACTCCCAAAATTTTGAGGAGCCGCACCCAAATTTTCTCTACAATTACCAGCCACAAGACTCCCAAAATTTTGAGGAACCGCAACCAAATTTTCCCTATGATTACCACTCCCAATATTTTGAGGAACCACAAGAATCTGTTAATTCCAACCTCGAAACATTAATGGAGGATTTCATTGAAACAACAACTAATTCTAGGTTAGAATCTATGATGGAGCACTTTGTGGAGACACAAACTCTCCAGAATGAAGAGCTTAGAAGACAACATCTCGATACTTATGAAACCCTTAGGCAGATAAACACTATGGTTGAGTCCCCCGCGACTCATACTGAGGCATTGGAGACTCAAATCTCCCTACTTACACTGACACCTATAGGACCCTCCCCTGAGGAGCATGTGGATGTTGTAACAACCATTAATGAAAAACAAATTGAGAATCCTGAGGAGAGTGATAACGAGGTTGAGGAGAGTGATAACGAGGTTGAGGAGAGTTCTGGTGAGAAGAGAGTAAAGATTGAGAAAAATCCATCGACACCATCCGAAAGGGAGGTTGTCGAAGAGGTAACGAAGGAAGCACCTAATGTCGTTCCTCCTCCATATACCCCACCAATTCCTTTCTCGCAAAGGTTTGTGGAAGCTAAGGTAGAATCCCAATCCAAAACGTATGCGGAGGTATTGGAAAATATCCACACCGATGCATCTTTGTTTGAGGTCACGCATAAAAAGAGAAAATTCGAGGACCATGAAACTAGGGATATCATTACTGCTAAGAGGATAAGGTTAGACTTTGAGATGGTGGATGAAATAGCTAAGCCCAAACTTGAAAAGCTGATACTTAGGATAGATCCAGAACCACCACCACAAGTTCAAAAGAATGAACCACCCCACAGATGGAAGAAAAGAAAAGGTGAGGGATATGTGAGATGGCTTGATAAGTGGCCATGGAAACCGAAAATTATTAGTCGTCGAGCTATCGACGTTAAACAAAGCCCTGCATGGGAGGCAACCCATGAGCTTTTAATTTAATGTTTTCCTTTTATTGTCTGTGCTTGCAGAAAATAAAGAATTGTATCGTTTGTCACGTCTCAGCCATATTTAGGCGAAAAATCTCTAGGTGACAATCCCTTAAGATGAGTTGGTGCCCACACACATTCCTACGAATGTCGCTGCTGGTGGTGACATCGATGATGAGTATGATAGGAGAGGGCATATCTCTCCCATTCGTGACTCACCTTCTCCTTGTCCTTTCGCATGGTCAGGTTCCACCTGCACACACCGCACCGTATTTTTCTAACATTTTTTGCAGGTACTTCCTTCGGAAACAGGTAGTAGGATGAGCGGCTTCAGTAAAGTGAAGTTTCAGTAAATTCAGATAACTCGTAGTATAAGACGCCGGAGTAGAAGAGGCCAGCGAAGACAGGGACAACATGGGAAGAATCAGAGCAAATTTGGTCGTGGCGTTCATACAGGTTCTATCCTTCCTTTACCACCTTTTATCAAAACATTGAGGACAATGTTTGGTTTAAGTGTGGCAGAGGAACATTTACCACTTTCATTTTACCACTTTCTAGTTAGATTTACTGTTTTCCGGCATGATTTTAAAATTTTTTCTATTTTAAATGTTTCGTCCGTCTGTGCATGTGTTGTCGAGTCTTTATGGTGATTTTATGTTGTCTATCGATTTCCCCATTCTCTTGAGCCATACCAAATATTTTGAAAATTTTTGAGTTAAAAATAGGGTTTCTTTTGAAAATCTTAGGTTACAAACGAAATTGAGGTTGAATTTTAAGACTTGGGAAAATTCCGCAAGACCGGTATCGTTCTAACACCGTGAGCCTCTAAATTATGGAAATCGATTTGAGTACTTGTTATGCCATAGCCTTAAGTTCTCACCCCTTTAGTAGTCCCTAAGTAGTTTATTTAGCAGTCAGCACCATCCTAAGCATGCACTAAGTAGGAAGCCGATGCAAATAAGTGTATGATCTCAGGCTTAAAAGGTAAATTAAGAAGAAAGAAAAAAATAAATGAATGAAATGCTCCCTTTAAGTTAGGCGATCCACACCCGATCATTTATCCCAACGGTGCAAACTTCTTTATTTTATTGATATTTAAGCCAATGTGCAAAAAGAAAAAAAAAAGAAAGATGATAATGAGATCATAGTCATTAACAGGTTATCCTACCATGAATGTGAAAGGATAACGGACTTAATGTGATTGCGCCAGAATGAAAATGGATAAAAGAAGGATGAGTGAGTTAGGCTTAGGTATAATGACATGATTCAGATTGGTTTGTATAGGATGGAGGTTGATGACCGCAAAAGCGGAATTGTGTTGTTACGATATCCTTAATGTGTGAGCAAGTACCTATCGATACAAACTTAACCGAAGTAGAGTTGGTAGCCTAGGATGAGTATCCGTATACACTATTTTTCTCGCGAGTCAAGGTTTACTTGAGGACAACCAAAGATTTAAGTGTGGGGGAGTTTGATAACTCGAAAATGTATCCTATTTTTCACTTAACTTACATGAATTTTAGTTACGATTTCTTCTATTTTATTTGATCTACACCTTGATTTACGTCTAAAATTTATATTTTCAGGTAGCTTGGGATTTAATTATAAGAAAGAAGAAAACATAAGAAAATAGAAGAAAACCAGATGTTTTGACAGCAGAATAAGGATTCTGCATTAAGGAAGCATGACGACCGTCACATTGGCATGGCGACCGCCACAAGCTTAAAACTGTGATCCTCGTTACAAGGCTATGACGATCGGCACAAGCAAACTTCTAAGAAATTAATTTGAAACTACGTGGCCTCTCAACGGTTACAACTCAACAAAGCCACGATCAACCAGTCAATAGAGCACCTCATAGATTTTCGGTTGTATGCACCCACCTGGAGATCTTTTCTCCCTGTTTCACGACAACTACTGAAGGCTATATATGGAAGCAGTTTTCTACACACGGAGGGCCCTCTTTCTCTCTTCGCCTGATTTTTATTATTTAGAATTAAGCAGTTTCTTTTACCATGTAAAAGTAATAGTTCTCCACATCGGGGGACTATTACCAATATAGTTTTAGGATTCTATTTTCTGCCATTATATTTTCTGCAATCGGATTCGTATTCGAGATTTCAGTGTATTATTCAAAGCATCCATTTATTCCAGGTTTTTATCTATTGTTATTTATTTTATCATTTTCTTATTTAATTGTCAAAGCATGTTTCCGAATTTTGTTTATTATCGTATATGCATGTTTATTTTCCTATCCATGTCCGAGTAAATAGTTTTGAGTCCGACGTATGAGGACCGTCGCTACCGACGAGACTCGGTAGAAAATAATAGGTGCGAACTTATGATTAAAATTCTGTTTTGGTTTTAATTTCCAAGTCTAATTTAAATAGCTTTGTCACGGGAGTGAGAGGTTATTTAACACGATTTTGTCATGAGAGTGAGAAATTAATTAAGGTTAGAGCCGGCACTGCGAGAGCGTGGGGGTCGAACCGGATAGTGGAAATTAGGCAACATATCTAAATACAGCGAGAGCGCTTTAGATACGTTTAGGATATTATTGGCTTTCAAAATATATTTCCTAGTTACCCGGCGAGCGAGAACAAAATCTTGGGATTAGGGAACATGACTTTAGTTAATACTGCGAGAGCGTGAAGCGGAGTTTTTAAGTCGGTATATTCTACGAAACTAAGTTATAGTTGTAATTAGTACCCGAATTCTACAAAGTCCTTTAGGAACGCGGAATCCATATTCCGGCCTATCTTTATTATCATATTTTCTTAGTTTTATTTTAGTTTTAGTTTTAGTTTCCCTTTTATCAATTATCATTAGCCTTAGCTTTACAAAGCGACGATAGATTACGGTAGGTTGACATTGGTCTCTGTGGGTTTGACAATCTTTTATCTTACTTCGATAAATCCGTGCACTTGCGGACGCATCAATATACATGCCCAAAAGCCTAATACAAAAAAAATATGGAATTATATATACAAGATGTTCCAACACTAAGAACTAGATCAAATAATGATCTCAAAATAATCTTCACAACGGAAGTCTTGACATCCCAAAAAGCTAAGGTAGTAAGGAAAGTCACACAACTTTATCCTTACCCTTCGCCGAACCTGTAGTACCTATAAAATAATCAACAACGTGGGGTGAGATACATCAAATCTCAGTGAGTTCCCTATCTTATAGGTTCTCTCGGTTTTACAAGGTTCTATCACACCTAACTCAATTCAAAAGGGAAGGGAAGTGACTTTGAGTACTCACACACACACTATATGGATCCAAGTTCATGAGTCTTGTTAACTCACACTATCACTAATCGATAACCTCACCAAGGCATCCCCTTTTCCCGTCCACTTCTACGTCTAGAAGTCGACCCGAGTCATGGATCCTAGTAACCTACTTGATATACGAATGGATTCGGGTTCTACGGGCCATTAACAGTTATGAACCGTCACTTCACACGGGCCATTAACCGTCACAAGCATACGCTCCCTGAGCGCCATTCGTACTGCACGCAGGAATCAAACCTGCCAAGTAGTCATGCATATGTTTCAGAGGAGCTCGAGACTCATGAAACTGCAACTCAAGATAACCGGTTACGATTACGTGATCACACACACAAACGTGATTGTATTCGACAATCACAAGGCCACACTCGCCTTAAGACCTCTTTGTCTTTTCTAAAAAATAAACACAATAAAACATGATTCATACTAGTGTAGTTATTTCTGAACCATTCGGTAATAGACCCACGCCTCGGCCTCTCCTGCACAAGCATCGTCGCTATGTTATTCAATGTTATCCTAGCCGTTACTATGTTCCAAAATAATTCAAGGGTAATATTCCTCACTCTACCTATTTTGTAACACCCATACATAGAATTCATACATCAAAGCATAAATTATATATATGAATCCAAGTATTTGGTATTGAAATACAATAAGTCCTAGTTAACACATTATACACATAAATGCCTCTAATACATAACACTAAAAGTCTAAGGCATTACATATACAAGATGTTCCAAAATGATAAAAACTAAGAACTAGATCATAACAATGATCTCAAAATAACAACATAGCGGAAGCAAGCCATCAACAAGTAAAGAAAAGATCAAACGACCTTGTCCTTACTCTTCTCGAAACCTGAAACACCTGAAATACATCAACAACGTGGGGTGAGATACATCAAATCTCAGTGAGTTCCCTATCTTATGGATTCTCTCGGATTATTCACGGTTCTAACAATCCTAACTCAAGTCCGGGGAAGGGAAGGACTCTTGAGTTCACACTTGATACTCTCACACTATATGGAAACATGACATGAGTTCATTAACTCAAAAGTATCACTAATCGATAACCATACCAAGGCACCTCCTGTTCCCATCCGCTTCTACGTCTAGAAGACGACACGAGTCATAGATCCTTGTAATCTACTTGACATACGAATGGATTCGGGTTCTACGGGCCTTTTACTGTTATGAACCGTCACTTCACACGGGCCTTTTACCATCACAAGCATACGCTCCATGGGCGCCATTCGTACAGCACGGGGAATCAAACCTGCCAAGTAGTTGTGCATCCATTTCAGAGGAGTCCGAGACTCATGAAACTACACTCAAGATAAACCGGTTACGATTACGTGATCATACACAACAATACGATTATATTCGACAATCACAAGGCTATAATTCCTTAAGGCCTCTCATGCCTTTCAAACCACAAAGGTTAACCAACATGTTCCATACTAGTGTTCCACTCTCGACTAGGCCAATACCGACAAAGATGCACTTTCATACAACACGTGCCCAAGTATTGCCATCTAGAGTTGTCTACCATTCCTAGTTCTTCCTAGGTTTTCTTATTGTCAAGGTTGATGTTTTTCTCACTCTTCCTATTTCATTTTACATTAACATGCATATTCACTCACAACATGATAAACAATAAGCAAAACACATCACAATAGCATAATAGAATAATATACCACAATTTAAAACATAATTATTTCACTTTCGAGCTTTCCCGATTATTTAATCGGTCGGTAAATTTGACATATATCAGCTCCATTGCATAGAATATTTCCTTAGCTTCACATCGATATAAAGAACGCTTAAATCGGACACCCGAGTAAAAAGTTATGAATTTTAGAAAAATATTTTCCAAAAGTTACAGTGTTAACGGGTTAACGCATATGGTTAACCGGTTAACCAGTTCAATTTTCACGTAAAACCCCATTTTTCATACTGTTAACGGGTTAACCCATACCGTTAACCGGTTAACCCTGTTGCAGAAGCCAAAAACTCTGTTTTTAATCACACATTTCCAACCCAAACTCATTCAATTCATGATCAAACTTCATAACAACTATAAACAGATGATTCCACATATATATTGAGTATACTACATAATTTATAACACATTTCAACCATTAGAACACCAATTCCAATAATTCTAACCTAACTCAAACATTTCCAAAACTTCTAAAACTAAAGTTCTAACTAGAACCCACCTTGAGATGAGCAAGATGAAGAGGATTGAGAAGATTGGATGAAGATGGCTGAATGGATGATGATGATCTTGAAGCTTCTCTTCCAAAACCTTGTTTTTCTCTTCTTTTCCCTTCTTCCTCTTTTCTCTCCTCTTTTCTTCTTTCTTTCTATCTTTTTCTTTTTAATCCAAATGAGAGAAAATATACATATATATAGTAAGTATTATTAAAACAATACTACTAAATGTCCAAACATGTCTCTAGAGTCCAATTGAATAAAATGTCTCCGAAACAAATAACATTAATTGGATTAATTCTAAGTACCGAAGTTACTCTAATTATTTTATCAAATAATTTCTCAGAGCAACCGGACTCAGTTGATCACAATGTAATATTATTCGGTGTAATAAAATACGGGGTATTACATATTTCATATTTTAACATGCATACTCTTAAACAATGCATAATAACAAGGAAAAATAGGTACACACAAGTCAATCATATAATAGAATCACACAATTCAATAATCCACAAGTTACACCAAATTCGGTTCCCTCCGACTTATTTAATCGGCATCAAACTAGTAATTTTTCACTTCCATTAGACAGAGTATTTTGATAGCTCTCTATCAGTACCAAGAACAATTAAATCGGGTGAACGAGTCAAAAGTTATGAATTTTAGAAGAAAATAGTTTTTTCCTTTGGTCCCAGGTCGCGCTAAGCGGGCCCCTTCCCGCGCTAAGCGCGCTACTCTCGGCCTGATGGAGGTGAAAATTTTCCATACCGCGCTAAGCGGGCAACACCGCGCTAAGCATGCTCTGCGTTATGCAGAAAAATAACCCTTTGCAACAGCAACTTTCCATCCACAATTTCACCCTCAAAACCATACCCAATCAGCAAGAAAGGTATTTGATCATGGTTCAATCATGGGTTATTCCACAACTTCACAAAACATAATTTCCAACAACATTCCAAAATCTCCACACAAAACCCTAACATTCCAATTCAATGACAAACATCATAACAACTATCAATGGATGATTTTAAACATATATTGCTCATACTACGAAATTTATAACACACTTCGACCGTTAGATTCTTTGATTTTTCACAAAACCCCATTTTTCCCTTAAAACCCAACTAACTCTAAAACCTCAAGAAATCATACTCTAAAGTTTCTATCTAGAACCCACCTGGATTAGAAGATGATGATGATGATTAAGATGAGGTGATTTGATGAAGAATGGATGATGATCTTGATCTTTCTCTCTTGAACTTTTCTTCTTTTTTCTTTCCTTTCCTCTTCCTTCTCTCTACTTTCTCTTTCTTTCTCTTTTCTAACTTTTGTTCCAAATGAAGAGAAAAAGGGAAAAAGAAATTATATAGAGAAATGTCATTAGTTAGTAACACTACTAAATGTCCAAAAAATCTCTATAACGCCAAAAGTTAAAACCTCAGAGTCAGATAATATTAATTTGATCTGCTCTAAGCTCATCAGTTTACTCTAATTATTTTATCCAATAAATTCTCAGAGTCAACAGGAACCCAGTTGATCATAATAATATTCTCCAGAGTGAAATAATTTACGGGGTATTACAGATTTTCAGAATTATATTCTGCTGCTGTAAACAAGAATAACGTGACTGCTGATCTCGATTTATGGATCCAGGATGTTTGGGTCTGGTCCTTTGATAATTGTTGGAGCTCTGGCCATCAGGTGGATCAATCCATGGTAAATTCTCTGCTGAACACTATTCACGACGTGCAGATTTCGCGCGATATCATGGATACTTGGGATTGGAGATTGGACTCTTCCAAGGTTTTTTTGGTGCGGTCCTGCTATGTCCACTTGATCGAGGAATTTTCGGCCTTTAGTTTTCAAGAACCGAATATGTTTCTTCTTAAGGTTGTGTGGAAGACTCGCATCCCTTTGAACATTAAGATTTTTTGTTGGAGGATGATTTGCAACAGGCTGCCAACCCGTAACAATCTTGCTCATAAAGGTATCACTGTTTTCCCTCATGACAAGGTTTGCGTCTTGTGTTTTCTACATGAAGAGGATGTGTTGCACCTTTTTTTTAATTATCCTAAAGTTCATCTCTTATGGCTTAAAGTTGATGACTGGTTAGGATACTCCCCGGTGATCGCCAACTCTATTAGTAACCACAGTTTGCTTTGGTTTTTGGCTTTGTTCGATAGGGGTAAGGAGGACATGAGTTGTTTCATGTGGACCATTACTTCTTGGTGTATTTGGAACACTCGAAACAATATCATTTTCAACGACGTTGTATGTGATGTGGAGGATATTTTCAATCGTGTGGTTACTCTTTCTTGGAGATGGGTGGAATTGGGTCGTAGAAGATGTAATTATTATGATTGGTTGAAACATCCTACAGATTTTTTGTAGCTTTAGGAGACTTTTTGTTGTTCTTCTATTTTGATTGGTTTTTTGTATCGGGTTGAAGAATCTCTTTTTCTCTCTTTTAATACAAATTGCTTATAAAAAAAACACCAATTAAAATTTGAATTAATAATAATTTTACCATTTTATATATTTCAATTAATAATTTTATTTTTCGCGTTTCATATAATTTTTACAAAAAAAATAAAAAATCAAATTTATTAAAATTTTATTGGATTTAATTGACTATAACAATCAAAATTTATTATAATTTCTATTAATCAATATATATAATATAGACCTTTTCTAAATATACCAAATAGTGAGATGAAAGATAGTTTGGATTTAGAAAAATCAGTAAGATTTATAAATTTATTATTTGGTGTTTAGTGGTCTATTTACTCTAGTCAAGTTTGTTTAGAGTCTAGAAATTAATTGATTAGACAATTTTATACTATAAACTATTAATTTTTTTTACTCAATTATAAGCTATGAATCTTGAAACCATATTTAATTGATAAAAAATACAAAATAATCAAATTTGAATGAGCAATCTAAATAGAATATATATAAAGTTATAAATATTTGAAAAATCAAACACAATGAAACTCTTTTTTCGAATTTGAAAAAGAAATATTCTTTTAAAGTTATAAAAAAAAAAAATTATCACTTAATAAGTTTGATTTTATTTTAAAATATATTTATTTTCTTTCCTTCTCTTCATTGCATCTTCTTCTTGTATCTCACGTGATATCTTGAAAAATTGAGTTACAGGTGTGACAAGCCTATTCCACTATACATATATTCTTATCTTATCTGGGGTCCTCCTTATCTGGTCCTTTTCAATCGCTCTTCAACAACAAATTTCATACTTCCATCTCCTCTTCATCTCCTCAACCAACCAAATCCGCAAAATCCATCCACCCTTATTCAAAAACTCATCAAAAATTAATTCTCTGAATACATCAAAACCAACCAAACTTTCTAAGAAAATTCTAGATTTGAAGAAATAATCTGGTCAAACTATTTTTTTGGGATTGTGACATATCCTTCATCTCTTTCTTTGAGATGCATACAAGCTCTTTCTCTCCATTATTTGTTAGTTTTTCGAGTGAGTTGGTTTCCATTCTATACTCGGTTGTAGAATTCTGTAATTCTAAAATGACTAGTAGAATTCTTATTTTTGGTTAGAGATTGATTTGGAATAGACTTTTCTAAGTTGTGGTGGAGCAAGACATGTCATTGGTTTCGGGTGTAAGACTCTTCTTCGGCTTAGTCTATTTTGAAGCATCTTCTTTTGTTGGATACGTCTTTGTACCTTATTTGAAAAGGTATGAATGAAATCATTTTTAATAGTTTTATTTTTATCTTTGATGGCGTGTGGTTAATTAAATTGTTATAGTTGAAATGGTGTTCTTTAGACTAAGTTTATAAAAAAAAAATTTTTACCTACTTAGTTATTTTGATTCTTTTGTTATTTGAATCTTTTGGATATATAAAACGCATGTCAAAACAACAACAAATCAGAGAAAAATTAAGAAGATAAAACATCTAAAAATTATAGAGATGAGAAAATATGTAAAATTTAAGAGAAAAATTTGAGACACAGACCATTGCTTACAACTGAACCAGATAGGATGAGGGCAAAATTGGACTTTTCAATTAAATTTTTTATATTATAGATGTCAGTCGCCACTATTCACTTTGTGAATTAGTTATGTTATTAGTTATGTTATGTCTGAATTTTTGTTTAATTTATGTATAATGTATGTTGTTCCTATTTTACTATCAGTAGCTAGATTGTGACTAATTGGTTCACTAGAAGAAGTATGCCATGCTGAATTGATGTTCATGAGAAATTCAATTCGGATTATACTGTGAAATTTAACTTTCAAACTTTAAAGAAATTGAAAATAGTACAGTTTCTTAAAAATATTTTCATTTAACATTTTTCTATATTAAACTCAGAAAATCATTGATCCTCTCATTATTTCAATATCTTATATCTGTTAAAAAAATTATATTAATTGTATTGATATTATTATATTATTTTATTTTTATATTTTTATTAGAATCTTAAGTAAATATCAATATAATTTGAAATTTGTTGAGATAGTATTAAAAAAACAGAAGTAATAATTAGGGGAGATTTTTTAAAAACAAACTAATCAAAAAGTATTGAGAATAAAATCATACAATATAAATTCACATTATAATCTGAACCATACCTAAATCAAAATACATGTCATTTGAAAGAAATGTTTTATTATAACAAAAAAATGTATAAGAGAAATGTATAATGAAACTGTTCTGGACTGGGCCGAGGCTGCCCAACAGTCGAGCAGGCCCAACCCATATAGCATGGGGAGGCCCACTAAGACCTCTCCGCGGGGCCCTTGACTGCTGCAAGCAGACCAACGTTCCCCCCGAGCACTTTGCAGTGTCGGGCATCTAGGTCAACAGGACAGGAGGACCTCGCATCCCCGGGGAGAGGTACTTCCCCCGACATACCAGCTTCTCCCCGCGAGAATGCCACACGTCACTCCTCGACAGACATGTCTTCTCCCCGCAAGGCCATGTCCGTCGTACGGCTTGATAGGTCCTCGACACAGAAGGCTCCTCCCCCGCGAGGAGTGTCTAACGGTCCGTACCACGTGGACACGTTCCAAGTAACCTCCCACTCCCGAAGGATTCGGTCTGCCCTAATCCCGGAAATCTAGGAGCAGTTACCCCAGGGCGAAGACCACGTGCTGGTCTTCACTACGCCACGTAAGCCCTGGCAGTTACTTGGATTGGGCCTGACAATCCAGCCCAATGCAAGTAACCGTTGGCCCCGCGCTGGGGGTTCTCTATAAATACCCTCTCACTTGAGAGGGTCAGGTTAAGTCACTTTTTCACTCTTTGTATTTGCTGTTACTCTGTGCACTCCCTAACTTGAGCGTCGGAGTACCTTGCAGGTACACCCCCCCCCCCGCCGTACTTCAACCTCACCAGAGCCGGAGCTCAACGGACGTCGTTGGCCACCTGTAACTGTCTGATCCAGGTACGATCAATGGCGCCGTCTGTGGGAACCTTTATAAGCTTCCCCGTTTTCTCCTCGATAAACCAAAGCTTCCTCTATTCATCACCAACATGGCCAATCCGACCGTCAACCAGGCTCTGGACACCGTGCTCGCGCAACTGGAGAACGGGAACCACCGTGAGGACGCCGTCATCCTCCACGGCGACGAAGGCGACATCCGGGACGGGCGGACCGCCTCCCCGGACTCACAGGATGCGACTATCAACGTCGTCCGCACGGACGACCAGCAAACCCCTCTCCAGCCAGTGGCTCCGCCGCCCAACGCGGACCCAAGTACCGTGGCCCTATTTGCGTTGATCAGCCAGACCAATCAGCTGATCGCGCAGCAGAACACCAGAATTGAAGCCTTGGAGCATGGACGTGCACGACGATCTTCCCCGCGAAGACATCGTCGCCCCCAGTCACCTCGCCTCTCTCCTTCCCCGCGAAGGACCCCTTCCGAAGATTCTCGGACACCGTCGCCCGTACGCCATGGTCGCCGGCCGCGTCTCGAGCTCCCCCAGCCGGCAATCACCCAGAAACGCCCTCGTTCCCCGCCCCGGAAGGAACCCAAGGCCTCCGCCACCTCCAAGAAGTCCAAGCAGACCGAAGAGAGACCAAAGAACCGGTCGAGGAACTCTCCTCCATGGCACCATCGATCACCTTCGAGATCCCCGGCTGATAGCGACGACGAGGACCAAAGGACCCCCTTGTCGTGGGAAATCATGGACGCCCCAATCCCTCCAGGCATGGAGAAACCTCCACACTTGGGGACCTATGACGGGCTGACCGACCCCGACGATCACGTGGAGAATTTCGAAGCGACGCTCGACTTTCGAAACGTCAGGGGAGCCATCAGGTGCCGGCTGTTCCCCACTACCTTACGGAAGGGAGCCATGACGTGGTACAAGGGCCTGGAACCTGGTTCGATCACGTCGTGGAAGCAGCTGAAACAACGCTTCACCAAACACTTCACCGCATCTCGTCGACACCCCAAGACAGAGGCTGCCCTAGAGAAAATCTTCCAAGGAAGGAACGAATCCCTCCGAAATTACATTGAGAGGTTTAACAAGGAAGCCGTCGAGGTCCACACGACCGACGACATGAAGAAATACTTAATTATTCACGGACTACGCGCCGGGTCGGACTTTGCCAAATCCATCGGCCTCCGAAGACCCAGGCGTCTCGAAGACCTTCTCGCGCGAGCCCAGAAGTACATCGAACTCGAAGAGACGGAAGCAGCCCAGATCGCTCTTGAGACAAGACGCAGAGAAGGCCCCCGCGGCCACAAAGACGATGATGCTTCTCCCCGACGGGGAGGAGAAAAGAAGAAAGAAAACCGCAATCGAGATCCCCGGGAACAGCGCGGGCCAGCTGGCCGATTCACGGAGTACACGCCGCTCAACACTACCCGGTCTCGGATCCTCTCAGACTGCCAGAATTCCGAGTTTGTGAAAGGAGGAGTTCGCTTCCCGAAGCCTGCGGCTCCCAAACCAAACGTTGACAAATCTAAGTACTGCAGGTTCCACAGAAGCCACGGGCATGTCACCGAGGATTGCATCCACCTCAAGGATGCCATTGAGATTCTCATCAAAGAAGGGCACTTGAAGAAATATGCCCTGCAGAATGGTCCTCCTCGTACCAGCTCAAAGGAATCGCAGAACGTCGAGGAGACAACACCTCCTCCCGCCGACAGCCAGCTTCAGGTCGCCCTCAGCGTCACTCGGCCCGAGGACTTCTTCGTCCCCCCAATCATCGAGGGCGAAGAGGCAATCCGCAACATGTGGGCGACCTTCCCCGACGAAGGCCCCGTCACGGCCCGTAGTACCTGGGAAGGCTTCCCCAAAGCAATGGTTATCTCCGGAGGAGACCCCGGGAAAATATCGGTAGGGTCGATCAAACGAAAGTTTGACGAACTGGAATCCGCGACATCGTCAAAGGCGACCACCCTCGAGAAAGTGCGCGGAAACTCCAACCCCATCACCTTCTACCTCGAAGAACTCCCCGGGGGAGCACCAAACGCCACTATTCCCCTCCTGGTCAGGGCCCAAATGGCGAACTTTGACGTCCGAAGAATCCTAGTCGACCAGGGGAGCTCGGTCGACATCATGTATTCTCATCTGTTCGGGACCCTTCAGCTGAACGAGAGGCATTTGACCCCATACGTCGGGTCCGACCTACAGGGGTTCAATGGATCCACCACCAGACCATGGGGTTACGTGGAGCTGATGGTTACGTTCGGGGCCGAAGACACGGCCCGATAGGTAAAGATCTGTTTCCTGGTGGTGGAATGCCCATCCCTCTACAACTGCATCCTCGGAAGGACCACCCTTGCTGAACTCACGGCGGTCCCGTCAACGGTCCATCTCAAAATGAAGTACTACACGAGGAGAGGACGGGTAGTGACGATGCACGGGGACATCGACGCGGCTAGGAGATACTTCGATGCCGCCGTCAAGGGCCTAAGTTCCATTGGTCCCAAACCTAAGGCCGTGGCCAAACCACCCCAAGACGTCGGACAGATACCTCTCCCGCGCGTCAACGCGGTCGACCTCGACAGCAGGTTCTCCGGCGAGCCCAATGAAGACAGAATCGAAGACCACGACCACCGGGCGGAAAACAACGGGCAACCTCTCCACCCAATACGCCCCATCCCAGATGGAGAGTTCGAGTTTGTGGCCGTCGGAAGCAGTCCAGATCGCAACGTGAAGATCGGCACCAGGATCCCCGACCTAGCCAAAGAGCAGCTTAAAGCATGTCTGAGGGAGAACGCTGACCTCTTCGCGTGGAGTGCATCCGAGATGCCTGGCCTCGACCCCGAGGTGGCTTGCCATCAGCTCGCAGTAGATCCGGCCGCTAGGGCCGTAGCACAGCGTAGGCGCAAGCAGTCTCCCGAGAAAGCGGAGGCTGCTGAGAAAGCGGTAAAAGACCTCCTAGAGGCAAATTTTATTTCGGAAGCCAAATACACGACATGGCTGTCCAACGTTGTACTTGTTAAGAAAAATAATGGAAAATGGAGAATGTGCGTTGATTATACTGATCTTAACCGGGCTTGCCCGAAAGACTGTTACCCCTTGCCTAACATCGACCAACTGGTCGACAATTCTGCAGGTTACAAACTACTGTCTTTCATGGACGCCTATTCAGGATACAACCAAATTTCCATGGACAAGGTCGACAAGCAACACACGGCCTTCATGACCGCGTCGGGCAACTACTACTACAATGTAATGCCTTTCGGTCTGAAGAATGCCGGTGCGACCTACCAGCGGATGATGAACAAGGTCTTTCGAACTGAAATAGGAGACATGCTCGAAGTCTACATGGACGACATGATCGTCAAGTCCGCAGAAGAGGTCGACCACGCCGCGCACCTCAAGAAGGTGTTCGATACGGCGAGAAGATGCCGTATGAGGTTTAATCCCGACAAATGCACCTTCGGTGTCCGGGCAGGAAAGTTCCTCGGATTTTACCTCACGGAACGAGGAATCGAGGCAAACCCCGACAAGTGCAGAGCCTTTTCCGAGCTCCCTACTCCGGGCTCGAAGAAGTCAATACCATCATTGAACGGAATGCTCACCGCCCTTTCCCGTTTCGTCGCCAAATCCGCACAGTACGCACTCCCCTTTTTCAAACTCCTCCGGCAAAAAGCAGAGTTTGAGTGGAGCGAGGAATGCGAACAAGCGCTCGCACATTTGAAGCAAGTCCTATCGCAACCACCGGTCCTCTCGCGACCCGAGAACGGGGAAACACTCTTCTTGTATCTTGCGATCACGAGCGAAGCGGTCAGGGCCGTCCTCATTCGGGAAACACCAGACGGACAGAAGCCAGTTTACTTCACGAGCAAAGCCCTCCAAGGCCCCGAGCTCAGGTACCAACAGATCGAGAAAGTCACACTGGGCCTCATCACCGCGGCCAGAAGACTCCGCCACTACTTCCTTGCCCATACCATCGTCGTGAGGACCAACCAGCCGATCAGGCAACTCCTCGGACGACCAGATATGGCGGGGAGGATGCTCAGGTGGTCGCTCGAGCTGGCCGAATTCGACATCCAATACGAAGGGAGGAAATCCTTGAAGGCACAAGTACTGGCCGACTTCGTAGCGGAGATGACCGTCCCAGAACCCTCAGCCAACGGGTCGCAGAAATGGACAATATATGTCGACGGAGCATCCAGCCCGAAAGGAAGCGGAGCGGGAATCATCCTCGAAAACGAGGAAGGCATCCTCATCGAGGTGTCCCTCGAACTGGCTTTCCCGACTTCGAATAACCAAGCCGAATACGAGGCCTTCCTTGCGGGACTCAGGCTGGCTGAGGACCTTGGCGCCAAGGAGGTCAAGCTATTCACCGATTCCCAGCTCGTAGCCTCGCAAGTCCGAGGAGAGTACCAAGCCAAGAACGACAATCTCATAGAATACTTGGCCTTGGTAAAGGAGAAGATGAAGAAGTTCACCTCGGCAGAAGTGACTCACATTCCCCGGGAGCATAATGCCCGGGCAGACGTCCTGTCAAAATTAGCAAGCACGAAAAAGAAAGGCGGAAACAAGTCCGTCATACAAGAGGTCCTTTCCCACCCGAGCGTCGATAAACCTGGTATGGTTTCGAATATCAACGCCATCGGGGACAGCGGCTGCTGGATGACCCCGGTATACGAATACCTCACGACGGGCAAACTGCCCGAAGACCCCAAAGAAGCTAGAATGGTCAAGAGACGGGCATGCTCGTACACTATAGTCGAGGATAAGCTATACCGGCGAGGATTCTCTATTCCCCTCCTCAGATGTATCGAAGATACCAAGGTCCCCGGCATACTCCAGGAGATCCACGAGGGAATCAATGCGCAGCACCTAGGCGGACGATCGCTAGCTCGGAAAGCACTCCGGGCAGGATATTACTGGCCGACCATGCAACAAGACGCCAAGGAGCACGTCAAGAAGTGCGATAAATGCCAGCGGCACGGGGACATGCACCTCGCTCCCCCTAGCGAACTCACGACGCTATCCTCCCCGTGGCCGTTCGCGTGGTGGGGGATGGATATCCTCGGGCCTTTCGTCCAGGGGTCGTATCAAAACAAATACCTCATCGTCGGGGTGGATTACTTCACAAAGTGGATTGAAGCAGAAGCATTGGCCAAAATCACTGCTTTCAACATACTTCGTTTCTACAAAAGAAATATCCTCGCCCGGTTCGGAGTGCCTCAAGCCATCGTCACAGACAACGGAACCCAGTTCACCGACAGGAACTTCCAAGACTTCGTCACAAAACTAGGCACGAAGCAGCACTTCACGTCGGTCGAGCACCCTCAAACGAACGGGCAGGTTGAGGCCGCGAACAGAGTGATCCTTCGAGGATTAAGAAGACGACTGGGCGACGCCAAACAACGGTGGGTCGAAGAGCTACACAGCGTTCTCTGGGCCTACCGAACAACCCCACACTCCACGACCGGGGAGACCCCCTTCCGTTTGACTTATGGAACGGAGGCAGTGATCCCCGTGGAGATCAGAGAACCCTCGAGGAGGACGGAAGCCCCCCTCGACGGGAACACGAACGACGAAGCCTTGAGGGAAGAACTCGACTTTGTGGAGGAAACACGCTCGGGCGCTTCCCTCCGAGAGGCGTCACTTAAACAAAAAATAACACTGCGTTATAATGACAGTGTCATTAAACGTGATTTTCAGGTGGGCACCCTCGTCCTACGAAGGAACCAGAAAGACTCGCGAGAAGGCAAGCTCGCCGCGAACTGGGAGGGCCCGTACCGCGTCCGCGCGAAAACGGGGACAGGAGCCTATTTCCTCGAAGATCTGCACGGGGAAGAACTTGCTCGACCATGGAACGCTGAAAAGCTAAAACAATATTACAATTAAACACTGCCCGCGGATGACTAGCACCGCGATACGGGGACGCGCTGGGGTACAAACGCGACACCCCTATAAGAACACGATGATCAGAGACCGCGTTGTATGTGCGCGAGGACATTTGATCCGGCGGGGATACCTCGATCGAGGCCCACCGTCGTCGTGCCAACCGGGCATAACACCCAGCTCGCGATGGGAAGTTCATGCCACGAGACTAGGACCTCGACCGAGCTCTTAGCCTCGTTGAAGGTCGGAGTACTCCTCCGGCCGCCCGACCAGCTCTCCACGCGGTCAGGGACGATCAAGGTCGAGCAAATCCCGAAGCCTTATTACTTGGGCAAAAATAAAGTATAAAACAATAAAGTATAACAAACACCACATCACACACAGAAAATTAACAGAGATATTATAAAGTACGAATAGCGGGCAAAACACTTGGTCCAAAAAGTTACAAATATAAGCCCACAGGCCGGGCGAAAATAACCATTGTGCAAAAAGTACATCAGCTAAGCCCACAAGCCGGGCGAAACAAAACGGCTCGCAGGCCGACCAAAACAAAGATAAGAACCTACTCAGCTGCGGTCCCGTCGGGCTCCTCGTGCGCATGAATGTCGTTCTCCCGCAGAGGATACACGATCTGGCCATCCACCACCTCAGCGTCGGGGTCGATCCCTTCGACGACAAGGTCGGGGTTGAGAACCCGAAGCTGCGCCACGGCACTGCGGAAACCTATACCCGCGGTTTCGATAGAATCATCCTCGGACACTCGGAGATCCTGCTCAAGCTTCCGGAGCTGCGCCACAAACGCCGCACGAGTGGTCAGGAGTTTGTCCTCCTCAGTCTCCCCTTCGGCTGGCCGCACCGCATCTTCCAGCTCGGCAATTCTTACCTTAAGCTGCTTCTCCTCCAATTCCAGCTCAGCGATTCGGGCAAGGTGGCTCTTCTTTGTCTCCTCGGCGTCCTTAAGCTTGGCCTCGACCAATTGCTGCTGCTTGCCTTGCTCTTTGTTCAGATCTCGGCACTCTTTTAGCTCCTTGCGCATGCCGAGCATCTCAGCGCCCAAGGTATCCAGTGCCTCCTGCAGGCGGGCCAGTTCAGCAGCAGGGCGGGTCTCGTCATTTAGAATGAGGGCAGTCGAGCAGATACGCATGACGGCCGACAGGTCCTCAAAAAGCATCTTCCTCCTCACTTCAGGTGCGGTCCCCAGCACGGTTTGGATCTCGGAGGGAAGGGAGCGAGGATAAGTGACCTCGGAGAAGAAGTGAGGTTTTTGATGGCAGGGGGGAAGGTCAAAGCTGGAAGGAACCGGGGGACTATCTTCACCACCCAGGTCGACGACCTCCGCAACGCGCTGCCTCTTCGGAGTCCCTTGGGTAGCCGGGGATTGGCTTCCCGCAGGAGTTGTGCGGTCACCCTTGATCCCCGATACAGAGGCAGCAGGCTGGGACAGAGTGGATCCGTCGAGGGCAGCAACCGTGGAAACACCCTCGTGCGGGGCCCCGGAGGGAGCAACTTCCTGATCTTTGGAGCGCGACGCTTCTTCCCGGGCCTGCGCTTCCCGGGCCCTCTTCGCTTTCAGTTTCTTCAACCTCTCCTCGGCTCCGGCCATTGTTCCTGCAAAAGAAAGCGTTAGTAAAGCGAGAAACACAGATACGAGGAAGAAATAAAACCAGGGCGTTTCACCACCTAACAATTCGATGGCCTCCTCGTCGGAGAAGGTCTCGAGCAGAACGCGGGTGTTTATCAGGCGACGTTCTTTCTTCACCTGCCCATCTGCACCTGTTATAGGCTGGCCGTCCAGCGTCTCATGTCGAGCCTCTGAAAAGCTGTCGACGAAAGCTACAATTTTATCGTAGGCTTCCCGCTCGTAGGCCTCCATCTGAACGGGTTTCGTTTTATACTTGTCAACTCCCTTCTTAAAGTGTTCCTCCGTCCAGTACAGAGGAAACTTCGGCACCAGCACCTCCTCGGAACGGCCGTCGACCTCGCGGGTGACTTTCCGGTAAAATGAATATACCGCCTCGAGGGTGACTGGCTTCACATAGAAATAGCGGAATTTGAAATCCCGGATGGAATCCAAGTAAGTGTGGAACAACGCCTTGCTCTGCTTGAAGGACACCCAGCCGTGTCGGCTTCCGACCGACGACCGTTGGAGGTGGAATATGCGGAAGAAAAGGCGAACGGTCGGCACGATCTCCAAATATTTGCATACGAGCTCGAAAGCCCGGATGAAGGCCAGCGAGTTCGGATGAATCTGCGAAGGGGCCAACTTCAACCAGTCAAAGATCCCCTCCTGTAAATCCGTGAAAGGCAGCCTCCACCCCGCCTTCTCGAACATAAACTCGTATAAGGGGACTCGCATTCCCCGGTAAGGGGAGCATATCCGGTGATGCTCCTCGGGACGAAAAACCTTCCAGGATTGGCCACTTCCGATTAGTCGGTGCTCGACGGTGCAAAAAGCATCGTCCACATCGGGGTACACGAAGATGGACGACATCTCCAGGGCTTTGTTACAGACCCAATCCTCGAGCGGCCTCTCTTGCGGAAAGGCCATGTGAGCCATGGGGGACTCGGGCTGGTCTTCTTCGTTTTCCTCGAAATATCCTACGGCCACCTCCGCAGCCAAATCGTCCATTTACCTGAAAAGCAGAAGGAAACGGTGAATTCGATTGGTCGTATCAAATTCACCCCTCCACCGCTGTTCAAGCGAACGGGCGAGGAAGGGGCAAGGCTTTCTCAACTCCCCGACGCGATCGGCCGAGGATCAACTTGCCCACCGGGGAACTCATCGTCTCCCCAGAAGGTTCTTCCCCGTGTCCCCGCGGCACTAACAAATATACCGATTATTAAGGACCCCGAGACATTCAACAGGTCCCCGACGTGTTCGTTCCTGATCCCCGAGATATTCATCAAAAGTGAGCAAAGCTCTTCGCACTCTCTCCCTCCACAACTAAAGATTCCCGCCGTATTCGCCAGGAATCCCTTCATTTCTCATGGGAATATCATCAACCCACCAAGGAAACGTCCTACACTAGTTAAAATTGAAGAAAAACGCAAAATAAAGGTCCGGTTTGAAGCAAATACCTGGTAAGCGGCGGTGTAGGGTTCCGGCACAGAGGTTTCCGGCTCTGGTACGGCGGCGAACGGCGGTCCTAGCGGAGGAAATGCTTCCGGCAGAGGGTGCCCGGCGATTGACGATGGCGAGCTACGACGGACGAGGTTAGAGAGAGAGGGAGAAAGTTTCTTGAGAGAGAAGCGGAAAAGTGAAGAATGAGCGAGGGGAGTGGCTTTTATAGGCAATTCTCGCGAGACCTGAGGGGCGTAGGGCACTCGAGTGCGCTACCCTAGCCAGCCGCCCTAGCCCCCCTAGGTAATGATGACAGGTGACACGTGGCACGCATGCAGTCACCCGTCTCCCCACGCGTATCGTTTCGGTTTCCCCAGCGCTTTGAATCCGAAGCCCTTCATCTCCCCGACCATACGACCGGACACATCTGTCCGACGCCCGACACTCATCCGGCCGAATGAATTTCGCATAGGATATCGACCTCCTCGGTTCCATCTCTTAGCGTATCCTCGACATATAATAACCCTTAAGTCATCACTCTGCCACCTCAGAGCAACGACTTGGGGGGCTCCTATTCTGGACTGGGCCGAGGCTGCCCAACAGTCGAGCAGGCCCAACCCATATAGCATGGGGAGGCCCACTAAGACCTCTCCGCGGGGCCCTTGACTGCTGCAAGCAGACCAACGTTCCCCCCGAGCACTTTGCAGTGTCGGGCATCTAGGTCAACAGGACAGGAGGACCTCGCATCCCCGGGGAGAGGTACTTCCCCCGACATACCAGCTTCTCCCTGCGAGAATGCCACACGTCACTCCTCGACAGACATGACTTCTCCCCGCAAGGCCATGTTCGTCGTACGGCTTGATAGGCTCCTCCCCCGCGAGGAGTGTCTAACGGTCCGTACCACGTGGACACGTTCCAAGTAACCTCCCACTCCCGAAGGATTCGGTCTGCCCTAATCCCGGAAATCTAGGAGCAGTTACCCCAGGGCGAAGACCACGTGCTGGTCTTCACTACGCCACGTAAGCCCTGGCAGTTACTTGGATTGGGCCTGACAATCCAGCCCAATGCAAGTAACCGTTGGCCCCGCGCTGGGGGTTCTCTATAAATACCCTCTCACTTAAGAGGGTCAGGTTAAGTCACTTTTTCACTCTTTGTATTTGCTGTTACTCTGTGCACTCCCTAACTTGAGCGTCGGAGTACCTTGCAGGTACACCCCCCCCGCCGTACTTCAACCTCACCAGAGCCGGAGCTCAACGGACGTCGTTGGCCACCTGTAACTGTCTGATCCAGGTACGATCAGAAACTATATAATACAATTTATCCAAATGATGGTTGACACAATGGTTTTAATAAGATACCTATAAGGTAAATAAATTGTTTAAACTTTTTATTTAAAAATAGTTTATTTAGGACGATTAGGTTTATCTGTTGGTGTTTTGGATGGTTATGTATTGTCCCTATGTTATTAATGAAAGTTTTGTATTATAAAAAAATATCTAACTATATTTTTAAAATAAATTTTTTATTTGATTTCAAATAATAATAATAATAATTATTATTATTATTATTATTATTTTTAGGCGGCAAAATTTATATAAATGCACGTATTCTGTTCGCAAATATTGCATCAAACCTAACTCTTGGCAAATAAAGAAAGTGATCAGTATACTTTAACACCTCTTCCTAATATGCAGAGCAGCTATGGAAGAAGATGCTAGAGCAAAAATTCTTCTTTCGGATATTCGCCACAGCATAAAACTCAAGTATGTCAAATTAGTTTAAATAAATTGTTGAAACTTTTTATTCAAAAATAGTTTATTTATAAATAGCAATAATTTTTTTTATCAATATATAAATCAAATTAAATATTGTCAGCGTTGATTAAATTATAAATCAAGTAACCGTTACTATTTTAAACATTTAAAAGTATAAAGAAATTAAATAGTAAAGAATCAGAGGATATAAGAGTGAGCTAATCAATTATTACTTTAAAAAAATAAAAGGAAAGGTTAGTAATGAAACAATCACCGTAAGCTAATAAAATCAACATGTTTTTCTCAAACAAGAATTTTATAAAAATAATATAAATAATCATAGCAAAAAATTAAAACATAATAAAGTCACCTTATATTACCAGCACTAATATGACTACCATTAAAAATAATTTAATAGCATAACAAACTCATAAATAGATAAGCATAAAGATGAAATGAGTATAAAAAAAATGTAATAATAACAAAAAAAAAAATCATACAAAATTAAGACACACTATTAAAAATAAATAATAATATAGATTTCTCAAATTTGGAGTTATTGGCCAACCAATTCTTTCATAACCTACCTAATCAAAAAAATTTCAGGAAGTCATAACAAATGTCTTAAATTAAAAAAAAAAAACCTTTAATTCCACATTATAATTCACATTTTCATCAATAATGAATTAAATAACAACTTCTAAACTTAAAAATAATAATTAATCCCACGTTAAATAAAAAAATATAAAAACTCTTTATCCCAGGTTTCAATTATTTAATAAAATAAAATATTTAAAAATAACCCCATGCCCCGTGTTTTTATTTACATAATTAAATTTAAAATGAATTAAAAAATCGAAACTTCATCATTGATTAATCCATTTTTGTTTTTAAATATCATTACTTGAATTTAAATTATTATCTTAATTCATATTTTCATCAATAATAAATTAAATAATAATTTCTAAATATAATTCATATTTTAATTTATAATATGATCAATATTATTATCTTGTAGTAATATTAATCCATGTCATTGATAGTATTTCATATTTGATAATAATGATATCAACATTATTAACATTATTATGAAGTGATATTAAAGTTGGAAATGTATGCAAAATTTGAAAAGTGACCCTATTTTGTTGGCTTAAATCATGTATAACTTTTGTTAATACCTTTATTCAATTTTTTTCCAAAATGTTTTATTTGCATGCAATACTTTTTACCACCTTTATCTAATGATAAATTTAATGTAATAATAGAGTGGAAATTGTGAGTTTGTTTAACAAATGATTCATTTAATATATAAGTGGATCTCTTAAACCTATATTATTATTATACAGTATAAATAAATAAAAAATTTAAAAATATAATTAATTTAATTTTAAAAAATATAATATGTATTCATCATCAAATATATCTAACTATTCTTGTTTGATAGAATAAAACATTATTCTTAGTTGTGGTTATCGATTAGTCTCTCTAAGTCTTCTAGTTGAACTTTTTATAATTGGTTGAAACATCCAACTGATTTTTGGTAAGGATTTTTTGAGAATAAATTGTTCAAAGGACTAATCATTTGTTTGGGATAATTAGGTGTATCAGTCGGTATTTTGGATTGTTATGTACTGTTATTAGTGATAGTTTCTGATTATAAAAAATATCTAACTATATTCTAAAAATATTTTTTTATTTGATTTCAAATAATAATAATAATAATAATAATAATAATAATAATTATTATTATTATTATTATTATTATTATTATTATTATTATTAGGCGGCAGAATTTATATAAAAGCACGTATTCTATTCGCAAATATTGCATCAAACCTAACTCTTGCCAAATAAATAAAGTGATCAATTTACTTTAACACCTCTTCCTAATATGTCAGTCAGCAGAGCAACTATGGAAAAAGATGTTAGAGCAAAAATTCTTCTTTTGAATTTTCTCCACAACGTAAAACTCAAGCACGTCAAGTTAGTTTAAATAAATTATTTAAACTTTTTATTTTAAATTATTATTTTTATAAATAGCTATAATTTCTTTTAGCAATATATAAATTAAATTAAATATTGTCGGCATTGATTAAATTATAAATCAAGTAACCATTACTATTAATTTTAAACATTTAAAAGTATAAAGAAATTAAATAGTAAAGAATCAAAAGATATAAGAGTGAGTTAATCAATCATTACTTAAAAAAAAAGAAAAGGTTAATAATAAAACAGTCACCATAAGCTTATAAATCAACATGTTTCTCCCTAATAGAAATTTTATAAAAATAACATAAATAATCATATCAGAAAATTAAAACATAATAAAGTCACCTTATATTACCAGCACAATAAAAAAATATAATAATAACAAAAAAAATCATACAAAATTAAGAAACACTATTAAAAATAAATAATAATATAGATTTCTCAAATTTGGAGTTATTGACCAAACAATTCTTTCATAACCTACCTAATAAAAAAATTCTCAAAAAGTCATAACAAATGTCTTAAATTAAAAAAAAAAACCTTTAATTCCACATTATAATTCACATTTTCATCAATAATGAATTAAATAACAATTTCTAAACTTATAAATAATAATTAATCCCACGTTAAATAAAAAATATAAAAACTCTTTATCCCACGTTTCAATTATTTAATAAAATAAAATATTTAAAAATAACCCCATGCCCCATGTTTTTATTTACATAATTAAATTAAAAATAAAATATAAAACCGAAACTTCTCCATTGATTAATCCATTTTTGTTTTTAAATATCATTACTTGAATTAGTAAATTATTATCTTAATTCATATTTTCATAAATAATAAATTAAATAACAATTTCTAAATTTAATTCATATCTTAATGTATAATATTATTAATATTATTATCTTGTAGTAATATTAATCCACGTCATTGATAGTATTTCATATTTGATAATAATGATATCAACATTATTATGAAGTGACATTAAAGTTGGAAATGTATGCAAAATTTGAAAAGTGACCTTATTTTGTTGGCTTAAATCATGTATAACCTTTGTTAATACCTTTATTCAAAAAAAATTTCCAAAATGTTTTATTTGCATGCAATACTTTTTTTTATAAGCAAAATAATTATATCAACAGAGGTACTAGGAGTACCCCAACTCATTTACAAGCAGTATCCACTTAAAATTACATCAAGGCTAAGATATTAAAAACAAAGCCAAGGATTCATATACCAGTCATAGTAACTATACACACTAAGAGACTTGCTACTTTTGATAATCCAGGACCAAGATAAATGCACAATTCTCTCAAACACACGCTCTGAGTCACCAATTTCATCATTAAAAAGAATTTGGTTCCTAGACAACCAAATACACCAATAACCTACAATGAACCACAAACTTTCCACGTATGGTGATGGAACCTTCCCCTTTACCATAACAATCCAAGCCCGCATATGACACTTAAAAGATGATTCCGTTAATGTAGAAACCTCAAACCACTAACAAACTTTGACCCAAATTGCCTTAGTTTTGATACAGTTAAAGAAGAGATGAGAAGAGTTTTTCGATTCAGCAAAGCAGAACATACAAACATGTTCGTGCACATTGAGATTCATACCACGAGTCACAAGATTCAACTTTATTGGCAATCTGTCCAGAAACAGATGCCACGCGAAAACTTGGACCTTCGTCGGGATCACCGCCTTCCAAATAAGAGACAATAGATCCTTGTTTATCGCACTTACTCGCACATTATCAAACATCATCAATAGCCGTTCATAGCAAGACTTAACTGTAAATGAACGTGTTTCGGTAAAGGGCCAGATTATGATATTTGCAGCCTCCTTGCAAGGTTGAATTCCAACCAACAGCTCCTGCAGGCGCTGAAGCTCATGCTGTAGAGGAAGATCATCAGATTACACATATAAGCCCAGTTGCCAAACCCAATTATCCTCCACCCACTCCCCAAAATTTTACACCGTAGCAAGCTTGTTAACTATAACATTCCACAAGGCTGGGAACTCCCAGCAAAAAGGGGAGTTTCCCAGCCACCTAGCCAACCAAAATAGCACTGAATTGCCTGCAACCAACCTATATGACAGCATACCTGCAATATTTACATTACCCACCAGCCTACAAACATCAAAAAGGTCCTGCCACCACAGGAATGATGTAATACCCCGTATTATTTAAATGCTCAATTGGATATCAGATGAGATCAGATAAGCATCTATGTACTCTATCTTTGGTTAATTGGATTAATGGAATCCTCTAAGTGCTTTAAGTATTATCGATTGGGAACAATTGATCAATTGGTTAAGATGACAAAATATCAATTGGGGATATTTTACTCTATTGGATTATATTATATATTTGGAAAGAGAAAGAAAGATAGAAAAGAAGAAGAAGAAGGAAATGGAGAGAAAGAGGAAGAGAAGAGAAAGTCGAGAAAGATGAAGGAGAGAAACTCATGGATCATCATCATCTTCTTCAAACTCCTCTTCGATTATCAGGTGGGTTCTAGTTAGACACTCTAAGTTCTAGAAATAGATGTTTGGAACTTAGGTTAGAATTAAGAGAAAATGATAAATTGTTGAATCAATGGAATCTAACGGATAAAATGAGTTATAAACTGCGTTGTATGATCAATGTGTGTGTAGAATCATCTATTAATGCTTGTTTGTGCATTAGGTGGTGTTTGGAATGGGTTTTGGACCCTAAAGGACCAGCTGTTACGCTTCTGAGATTTCAGGGTTTCGCGCGGTTCGCCTAGCGAACCTGGGGCGAATCCCAGCGAACAAGTTTTCGAGGGTTCGGCTAGCGAACCCGGTAGCGAAGGTCAGCGAATGTTCGCCAATGACGTTCGCCTAGCAAACTTTGTATCTTTTCAGTTCTGTTTGGTTCTGCCTTGGTTCGCCCAGAGGTTCGCGAAGCGAAGGGCAAGGCGAGTGTTTGCCAAGGTGTTCGCGAAGCGAACTTTGTGTCTGTTCTGGTCTGTTTGTTGATTCGCCTGGGGCTTCGCCTAGCGAAGGCGGTAGCGAACGCTCGCTGGAAGGTTCGCCTAGCGAACATAACAGTTTGTGCTGTTTTGTTTCCTTCATAACTTTTGATCCGTAACTCGGATCGGGACGTTCTTGGTGTCATTAGAAAGCTATGATGACCCTCTATTCGATAAATATTGGGTATGGTGTGGGATAAATTAATTAGTGGAAAATGAAGGAAATTTATGTTTTGTGAAATGTTGGGATTGACATCTTTTGGATCATAAGTCCGATTACGGCGTAGGGATAGCCGTTAGAAAGCCGTGGAAATATCCTACGGGATAAGAGTGAGACTATTGAGTTTGATCCCTGGTTAATGAATCGGAGGAAAACTGAAATGATGTTTTATGTGATTAAATTATTATATGTGATTCAAATGTGCAATTGTGATATGCTTTGCCTGTTATTTATGTTTAACTTGATAGAAAGAAATATACATGTTTAAAATATGAATTAGGAAGAGTGAGGAAACTTTATCCCAAAACAAATGGCATAGTTAAGTTTGTGATAATTATAGGTTGTGAATAGAATTGTGATAGAAACTCTGGATGGCGACGCTCGTGCATTCACTGACGAGTTCTGGCCTGGAGTAGATAACCTAGTTGGCGATGCTCTGGCACTTGATGTATAACGGTGCATCAGTGATGAGTATTGGCCTATGAGAGCGTAAACACTAGTATGGAACACGTGTATTTATTTATGTTATATTGATAAAGGCAAAAGAGGCCTAAAGGCTAATATGGCCTAGAAATGTTGAGTACAATTATGGTTGTATGTGAAATCACAAAATCGTAACCATTATTCTATCATGTGCCATTTCATGAGTAACGAGCTCCTCTGTAATGAATGCACGATTTCTTGGTAGGTTTGATTCCCAATGTTATAGTACGAATGGAGCCTACGGATAAAGAGACTTGTGACGGTGTACGGGCCGTGTGAAGTGACGAATCACGGTGTACGGGTCGATGACCCCGAATCCATTTCGTATGCTAAGAAATCTACGAGGGTCCATGACTTGTTCCTACTTCTAGACGTAGAAGAGGGCGGGAGAAAGGGGATGCCTTGACAAGGTTATCGATAAGTGAATATTTTGAGTAACGAGCTCAATAGCATGTTTCCATATAGTGTAAATTTTTGTACTCAAGGTCTTTTCCCTTCCCCTTGACTTGAGTTAGGGTTGATAGAACCTTGTAAAGCCGAGAGAATCCATAAGATAGGGAACTCACTGAGATTTGATGTATCTCACCCCACTATTGTTGATTATTTTCAGGAAGCATTTACAGGTTTGATTTACAAGTGGAGCTATGCTTGGATGTTTCAAGAGAAGCTTAGTTAAGCTTATTCCGCTGTGTATTTTATTGTCTTGTACAATGAGGAATATTGTATATTGTTCTTAGATTTTTTATCTTTGGCTAGTATCCATACCTTGTACCATAGGTTGTTTTATGTTTTTAGGAAATGGTCAAGTGTGTGAATTACGCCATTAGGCACTTATGATGGTGTCAGTACCAAATAAAATGCGTGTATTGTATTATTCTAGATATATATTATACAGGGCATTACAGATGACGTCGCCGTAGTGCAGGTAAGATTGTTATCGAAAATAAAATTTGTCAAGTTACCATATTTTACTTCAAGCAAACCTACCCAAAGCGAATCTCTTTCATTTAGGAATTGCCACCACCATTTTGCTAATAACGCCTTGTTGAACATGCCCAAGTCTTTGACACCTAAACCACCCTCCTCCTTTGAATTACAAATAGTTTTCCAACTCACCCACGCAATACACCTTTTTTCTTGTGTTCCCGCCCATAGAAATTTCCTCTGTAAAGCCACCAGCACCTGCATAACTTTCATTGGCAGTTTGTAGAATGATATGAAATGTACAGGGAGGTTTGATAATACCGAATTTATGAGAGCTACATGACCACCAATTAAAAGCCATTTTCTCTTCTATGAGGACAGCTTGACTTCAAGCAATTCACCACCAGACTCCAAAAGGAAATACGCCTATGGTTACCACCCACCATTAAACCAAGAAATTTGAACGAAAAACCATCAAGTTTGCAGCCAATGAAATGTTTCGCTGCTTTCCTAAATTAATCATCCGTCGAAATACCAAATAGCGAACTATTTCTAATATTAATCTTCAAACTTGAAATCAATTCAAAGCCTACTAAGATTGATTTCATCGTCCACAAATTAGACCAGGATCCTTCCCCAATAAGAATCGTGTCATACGCATATTGTAGTAAGCTATAAGCCACACCATTATCTAATTTGAATTCTAGAAAAGCTCCTGCAGAAATTGCCATTCTCACCAAAATAGTCAGACCTTCCGTAACTAATGTAAAAAGAAATGGTGACAAAGGATAACCTTGTCTAAGACCTCTAGTTACCTTGAAGTCTTTTGTAGGACTACTGTTTACTAACACCGACATAAAGTTATTCATAGCTGCACCTTCCATCCACCGCATCCATCTTGTACCGAACCCCATTGCCAGCATGATTTTTCTAAGGAAACACCATTCCACACAGTCGTAGGCTTTAGCGAAGTCCACCTTCTGCAGTATACACTTTCTCTTCCTCCGTTTTGAATAATCGATAATCTTATTTAGGACCAACACCTCATCCAAAGGTTTCCTACCATGTATGAAAGCCGTTTGCGAGCTAGAAATCAATTTGTCCAGAACTAGTTTAAGCCTTGCTGCTAAAATATTAGAAATTACTTTGTAAATCACCCCTATAAGGCAAATTGGTCTATAATTATCAAGGCCCTGAGGATTTTCCTTCTTCGGTATCAATGCAAGAAAGGAAGAAGTAATAGCTTTTGGAAGCTAGGTCATTGCATAGAATTCTTGAATGCACAAAATTACATCTTTGCCAAGGATCTCCCAACACCGTTTTAGGAACTCAACATTAAACTCGTCCGGACCCGGACTCCTCTCCCCACCTGAATCAAAGATGACCTTCTTAATTTTTTCATCTCTAAATTTTTCCTCTAGCATCCTACAACCTTGTTCAGACAAACATGGCAAGTGAGTAAGCACAAGATCCGGCCTAGGTGCTTCTTTAGATTAAAAATTTGCTTCAAAATGCTCCCTGATCGTATTCTTCACAGCATGAAATTATGTGACAATCCCATCCCTTGATTTAACAGTGGCTATCATATTCCTGCTAGACCTATTTTTTATGGCAGCATGAAAAAACTTGGAATTCTGGTCACCAAATTGCAACCACCTAACCTTTGATTTTTGGTGCAAGATACTGTCTCTGATAGGACACTGTTTCCAAAATGCATCTTGAGCTTCACTTCTTCTCTTCAGCTCACTGTCTGCTATCCAACCCTGAGCAGCCGCCATTTGATCTTCAATTTCATTAATAGTGTTTACCTCCCTATCAACATTACGATTAAGCCCTCAGAAATGAGAAATATGTCTAATCTACTACAACAGCTTCCATTTGAATTAAATCACGTGAACTTATTGCCAACTATTAGTAAATCCACCAGGTTCATCATCTCTAGGAATGCTCCAAAATCCCCCATCTCTCCTCTACCATAATTCCCCCTACCACGTCTTTCCTCTTTAGCCTTAACCGCATTAAAATCGCCACCCACTAACCACTCCCCAGATGGTAATATGTTTTTCCATGTTAAAAGCTCAGACCATATTATCCTTTTTTCAGCTGCAACACAAGATGAATAAACATTAATGAGATAACAATTTGTACCATTTCATATTAAGTTAACCCCCAAAAAGCCTTTACCGCGAAAGCTGAGAACAAAATTACCAAGATTCTTCCTCCAAATCGTCATGATCCCTCCAGATTGACCCATCGACAAAGACGCAGACAAATCACAATCTCCCTTGCCCCCAAAGACTCTGAAATATAGCCTCCTGTATAGACTGACACTTTGTTTCCTGTAAATAGCACACATCCGCACCTCCTTTAGAAATTGATTCTTTAAATCATCTCCGTTTTGTGGAGGAACCACACCCTCGAATGTTGTAAGTAATACAATTCATAAAGACTGATTTTCCGCTCCCTTCTTGAAATGAGTAGAATTCGTTTCCATAGCTTCCATGTTTCTGATTATCCCCTCAAAAACCTCATCGTCCTTATCCCCTTCAATACCAAGCTACTTGATCGAATCTCAGACCTTTGCAAGAACATCCTCGAATTGTCTCCTAATGCGAGAGTTGCTCTAATTTACATCAGAATCACCAATGGAATCACAACATAAGATTGACCCCCCGAGTATCTCGATTTAGAATTTCCATCTTCCAAACTGGTAGCAGGCGAACAATGATGCACCAAAACATTAGTTTGTTGCCGTTGTTGCTGCGAATCAATATTGGCCAGCATGAGTGCAGAATAATACTATGGAGTAAAATGGATTTTGACTTGGTCATAGATATCAAAGATAAGCTTCTTTTTCCTTGGTTTAACCAGGATTTCTTGTCCCCTCACAATCAGGCCAAAATAGGATACTGGATCAGAAATTAAAAGGGTCACCTCCCCAACATTAGGCCCACACAATATAGGAATAATTGGGCCTAAGGCCCCACCCTCATCTAAATCCATCGTCTGGTCCACCAAGACTTTGGGGTCCATCACCACTAACACTGACTTACCACCAAAAGATGGATTAGACATGCATCTGGGCATTTCATCATTATCTCGATCCTCTCCATCACTTTGTAACATCAGCTTTTTGGAATGACCATCATGATTAGCACATGTAGCCGCAGTAGCAGATAAATTTATTCTGTTGTTTTCCAAAATAACATTTTCCACGCTACCTTTGTGTCTCCCCTCAGACTTGGGAATCGCAACTTTGAAGGACGTGTCATGTCCTTCCCCAAAAAAATAGTTTTTTATTTCACAATATTCTTCCTCCTCTGAGCTTTCCCATTCGTTGCTATCGATGTCTGAGCTATCACTCTCCGGCGACCTGCTCACTTTACTTGAATTCACCTCCCCAAGTCTTAATAGCTCACGTCCATCTTCTAACAATTTAATTCTATAAATGTTTCCATTTAGTTCAATATTGAAAATTTCATTCAAGTTAATAGCAAACTTGGTTTTAACAAGGAATCTGGCAACATCCAAACACACATTATTTTCCGTATCGTCATCTGAAGTAATATATTCACCAACTCTTCCAGTAACAAACTTAAAGAATTTTGAGCACCAAACATGGCATGGAAGCCCATAACATCGTATCCAGGTGAGTCTCTCATTGTCCACATCTTCTGGCAACCACAAATGAATGTTAGAGAACCACCGGGATACCCACGTCATCTCTTCTTTGACCAGGGTTGCTAACTCTCCAGATACCTCTTCCTTCAGCAAGCATAGATTAGCTCCCAACGGAGTAGCTTTAATACCAAAGATACCTTACTCAGAAGCTTCTGTTGTATCTTGTATGTCGTACCTGATATTTCCACCACCCCGACGAAAGCCTTTTCAAACCTAGTAAGTTCAGACTTCTCAACATTGAATTGCAAGTGTGCAAATTGCGGTTTTGCACCCAGCCAGACTCTAGTATTCCTTGTAATACCACTCTTCAATCCTTGCATATTGACTTGGCCAGCTCCCAAGACCTGCGCATAGGAAGGTTTTGTCTTGCCATGATACACCAACTTCGCACCAACTTGTTTAGTGTGGCCAGCAACCAACCTATTATTCTTCTGATTCAATTGGTTATTTGCTCCCGTCTCCTTGCAAAGACTTCCCCTCTGGAATTTTGGTACATTCACATAAATCTTGTGCCCTCTAATCATAATGTTGTCTAACTTGATCGCCAAGAGGTGGACATCAACAACATTTTTTAATCTCACAAAACCATACTGTTTGCCACGCTTATCTCGTTTCGGTGGGATAACCACCTCAGGTACAAGACCATATTGTTTGAAAACCTCAAACATGTCTTTTACTTCAAAGCTTTCAAGGAATTATGTGAAAAAAAGGAGGAGATTTTCCTGTCCGCGAGATCACTTTCTTTACCATTCCTTGCAGTCCAGACAGAACATCTAGCCTCACCATTACCGCTTCCTTTCTTGTGCCTGACCTCCACCCACCTAGCCTCCCCTTACATCTTATTTTGTAGTTTTTCCTCTTTTTTGCATGCAATACTTTTCACCTCTCTTATCTAATGATAAATTTAATGTAATAATAGAGTTGAAATTGTGTGTTTGTTTAACAAACGATACATTCAATATTTAAGTGGGTCTCTTAAACCTATATCATTATTATACAGTATAAATAAAAAAATATTTTAAAAATATAATTAATTTAATTTAAAAAAATATAATATATATTCATCATCAAATATATCTAACTATTCTTGATTGATAGAATTAAGCATTATTCTTGGTTGTGGTTATCAATTAGTCTCTCTAAGTCTTCTAGTCGTACTTTTTATGATTGGTTGAAACATCTAACCGATTTTTTGTAAGGATTGTTTGGGAATAAGTTGTTCGAAGTACTAATCGTTTGGTTAGGACGATTAGGTGTATCAGTCGGTGTTTGGGAATAAGTTGTTATTAATGAAAGTTTCTGATTATAAAAAAAATATCTAACTATATTCTTAAAATAAATTTTTTATTTGATTTCAAATAATAATAATAAGGCTAAATTACAATTTTGGTCCTCTGTTTTGGTTTACTCATGGATTTAGTCCCCTATTTTCTTTTTAAACAGTTTTGGCCCCCATCCCAATTTTGATTAAAAAAAACACTTACTGTACATGTTCCGTACATGAACAGTGCATGACCGTACATGAACAGTGCATGAACAGTGCATGAACAGTTGGATCAAAATTGGGATGAGGGACCAAAACTGTTTAAAAAGAAAATGGGAGACTAAAACCGTGAGTAAACCAAAATAGGGGACCAAAATTGTAATTTAGCCTAATAATAATAATAATAATAATAATAATAATAATAATAATGATTATTATTTTTTTATTATTTTTAGGCGAATAAATTTATATAAAAGCACGTATTTTGTTCGCAAATATTGCATCAAACCTAACTCTTGAAAAAAAAGAAAGTGATCAGTATACTTTAACACCTCATTCTAATATGCAAGTCAGTAGAGCAACTATGGAAGAAGGTGCTAAAGCAAAAATTCTTCTTTAAGATTTTCTCTACAGCGTGAAACTCAAGTACGTCAAGTTAGTTTAAATAAATTGTTTAAACTTTTTATTTAAAAATACTAAATTTATAAATAGCAATAATTTTTTTTATCAATATATATATATATATATATATATATATCAAATTAAATATTGTCGATATTGATTAAATTATAAATCAAGTAACCGTTACTATTTTAAATATTTAAAACTATAAAAAAATTAAATAGTAAAGAATCAGAGAATATAAGAGTGAGTTAATCAATAATTACTTCAACAAAAGGAAAGGTTAAAAATGAAACAGTCACCATAAGCTTATAAAATCAACATGTTTCTTTCTAATAGAAATTTCATAAAAATAATATAAAAAATCATAGAAGAAAATTAAAACATAATAAAGTAACCTTATATTACAAGCCCAAATATGACTACCATTACAAATAATTTAATAGCATAACAAACACATAAATAGATAAGCATAGAGATAAAATGAGTAAAAAAATGTAATAATAACAAGAACACAAATCATACAAAATTAAGAAACACTATTAAAAATAAATAATAATATAGATTTCTCAAAATTGATGTTATTGACCAAACAGTTCATTCATAACCTACCTAATCAAAAAATTCTCAGGAAGTCATAACAAATGTCTTAAATTAAAAAAAAAAAACCTTTAATTCCACATTATAATTCACATTTTCATCAATAATGAATTAAATAACAATTTCTAAACTTAATAATAATTAATCCCACGTAAAATAAAAAAATATGTAAAAACTCTTTATCCCAGGTTTCAATTATTTAATAAAATACAATATTTAAAAACAACCCCACGCCCTATGTTTTTATTTACATTATTAAATTAAAATTGAATTAAAAAACCGAAGCTTCTCCATTGATTAATCCATTTTTGTTTTTAAATATCATTACTTGAATTAGTAAATTATTATCTTAATTCATATTTTCATCAATAATAAATTAAATAACAATTTCTAAATTTAATTCATATCTTAATTTATAATATTATCAATATTATTATCTTGTAGTAATATTAGTCCATGTCATTGATAGTATTTGATATTTGATAATAATGATATCAACATTATTATGAAGTGATATTAAAGTTGAAAATGTATGCAAAATTTGAAAAGTGACCTTATTTTGTTGGCTTAAATCATGTATAACCTTGTTAATACATTTATTCAATTTTTTTCCAAAATGTTTTATTTGCATGTAATACTTTTCACCTTTCTTATCTAATAATAAAATTGGTGCCCTACGCTTATAAAAACATGTTTCTCTCTAAGAGAAATTTCATAAAAATCACTTTATATTACACGCACAAATATGACTACAATTAAAAATAATTTAATAGCATAGTCAACACATAAATAGATAAGCATATAATGTTGTAGTGATGAAATGAGCAAAAAAAAAATATAATAATAACAAAAAAAAATCAAACAAAATTAGGAAACACTATTAAAAATAAATAATTATATAGATTTCGTAAATTTGGGGTTATTGACCAAACAATTCTTTCATAACCTACCTAATCAAAAAATTCTCAAGAAGTCATAACAAATGTCTTAAATTAAAAAAAAAAACCTTTAATTCCACATTATAATTCACATTTTCATCAATAATAACAATTTCTAAATTTAAAAATAATAATTAATCCCAATTAAATAAAAAATATATAAAAACTCTTTATCCCAGGTTTCAATTATTTAATAAAATAAAATATTTAAAAATAACCCCACGCCCCATGTTTTTATATGTAATTTTTACAAAATTCTTGGTTGTTATCGTATTCCTTATGGGTCGGTTAGTAATTTTCATGAGGCCTTTTCTTATTTATGGAAGATGGTGGTTCCTTTTAAAATAAAGGCATTTGGTTGGAGGTGTTTCTTAAACAGGCTTCCTACTAAGGATTCTTTCTCTTAGAGGATGTTCTTTTCCGGATAGTAATTTGGCTTGCGCTTTTTGCCAAGATGGGAACGAATCCTTGGAGCATATCCTTTTGAATTGTGTGGTTTCTAAATTGGTGTGGAAGGAAGTGGCCGAGTGGATTGGCTTTTTGAATTTCGACACTAGAAATATTAAAGATAGTTTCTTAAAGTGGTCAAAGTTTTGCAAGCGTAATAGGGTGGTGAAAGGGAAGGAAGGAAGTATTTGGTTGGCAACCTCGTGGTGCATTTGTGTTTGAGAAATGGAATCATCTTTAGGAATGATAGGTGGAATGTGTTGGATTTGTTATGGAATATCAAAGCGTTGGTTTGGAGGTGGTCGTTTATCGGGAATATTACTCGGTCTAATTATTGTTTTTATGAGTTTAGCAAGTTTCCTATGTTATATTTATCTTAAAGCTTAATTGGCGAGTAATTTTCTTTGTCGAGTTTCGTCTCGCTCCTTTTTTATAAGCGGGTTCGAGAACCCTTTGTTCTCGCTTTTAATGATATCTTGCTTATGGAAAAAAAAGTAAATTAAAAATGAATTAAAAAACCGAAACTTCTCCATTGATTAATCCATTTTTGTTTTTACATATCTCAATACTAAATTAAATAACAATTTCTAAATTTAATTCATATCTTAATTTATAATATTATCAATATTATTATCTTGTAGTAATATTAATAATCCATGTCATTGATAGTATTTGATATTTGATAATAATGATATCAACATTATTATGAAGTGATATTAAAAAATATAATACATATTCATCATCAAATATATTTAACTAGTCCTGGTTGATAGAATTAAGCATTATTCTCTAGTAGTACTTATGATTGGTTGAATCATCCAACCGATTTTTTTGTAAGAATTATTTGGGAATAGGTTGTTTGAAGTACTAATCATTTGGTTAGGACGATTAGGTGTATCTGTCGTTGTTTTGGATTGCTATGTACTGTCCATTTGTTATTAATGAAGGTTTCTGATTATCAAAAAAAATATCTAACTATATTTTTAAAATAATTTTTTTATTTCATTTCAAATAATAATCATAATTGTTAGTTCTTGTTATTGGCTAGAATTTTGGTAAAACAATGTTGTTGTTGAAGATGTCATATGTCTGATGTCTTAACATGAGTTACTAACATTAAGTTTGTTAGGGTTGCAGTTTTGTGTACTGATGTCAAAAACGATGTCTTGACATTGAGTGACAGAACATCAGTTGTTTGCTGTTTTTAGGGTTGCGCGTGTTTTAATTAGTTATTAGAAATCTGATTGAGAGATTGCAGGCGAAGATCTTGGATTAGATTCTTTCTGTTGCAATCAGATATGGAGCAGATCTTGTTATTTTTTAGGGCTGAAAGATATGAAAAGATTTGAAGATAAAATTTGTTTTAAATTCAAATCAAATCAGATATTTTCAAGGAGTCCAAGCCCAAGTCTGAGTTTCTATTTAAAGCAACCTCAACCCTACTTGGAAGGGACGAATGCAAGAGATTAAAGACTGAGAGTCAAGTGTGTGTTTCGTCTGTGTATTGTAAGCCATTTATGTTTGAATTGGTGTAATTGTTTTGAGTTGTTAATTGTTCTTGATCAAAGCTTTTAAGCAAGATCAAGTTGTGTTTTGGAAGTGTGACTTCTATACTTTGTAATCTTTGAATTGTATCACTGTGGTGATTTAGAGGGAGTGAGTGGTTTCTCATATCTAAGTGTATCTTAGGTAGAAGTGTCATTGGGTAGTGATTAAGTTAGTGGATTGTCAACGGGATTGTTGAGTCTGTAATTTAATACTACTAATAGTGAATTTCCTCCCTAGCTTGGTAGCCCCCAAATGTAGGTAGTTAGACCGAACTGGGTGAACAATTCTCTGTGTTGATTTATTGTTATTTTATTGCCTTGTTTCATATAGCAGATTGTGTTATTGTGACATCACACTTAACATCACATATCTGATACCAGAATTTCAATTGGTATCAGAGCAGGCATCCTGCTCTGCATCTGGGTGAGATCTAGGGCTATTACTTTCTGGTACAATGGAAAAGGAGTGTGGTGGATTTGTGAATAGACCCCCTATTCTAGATGGCTCAAATTATGACTATTGGAAACCTCGTATGGTTACATTCTTGAAGTCCTTAGACAGCAGGGCTTGGAAGGCAGTTGTGAAAGAATGGAAACATCCTGTTATTGTGGAAAAAGATGGTAGCTTTAAGCTGAAACCTGAAGAAGAATGGACCAAGGAAGAAGATGAGCTTGCCCTTGGGAATTCTAAAGCCTTAAATGCCATATTCAATGGTATTGACAAGAACATCTTCAGGCTGGTCAACACTTGTGAAGTAGCTAAGGAAGCATGGGATATCTTGAAAACTACTCATGAAGGAACCTCCAAGGTCAAGATGTAAAGACTTCAACTTCTGACAACAAAGTTTGAAAATCTGAAGATGAAGGATGATGAGACCATTCATGATTTCCACATGAATATTCTTGAGCTGTCAAATGCTTCTAGTGCCCTAGGAGAGAGGATGACTGAAGAGAAGCTGGTGAGGAAGATTCTTAGATCCCTTCCCAAGAGATATAAAATGAAGGTGACTGCTATAGAAGAAGCTCAAGACATCAACAAGATGAGGGTAGATGAGTTGATTGGTTCGCTTCAAACATTTGAATTAGGGATGAATGAGGAATCTGAAAAGAAGACCAAAAGCATAGCATTGGTGTCTAAAGATGAAAGGAAAGAGTGTGGTCCTAAAACTCAGGAGGAGCTTTCAAATGCCATTGTTCTGCTGGGAAGACAGTTTAATAAGGTTCTAAAAAGGATAGACAGGAGCTACAAACCTAATGTCAAGAACATCACATCTGACACAAACAGGTCAGGTGATCAGGGGAAGAAATCAAGAGATGAAGAAAAGTCCAATGATGACAAAGGAATTCAATGCTATGAGTGTGAAGCTTATGGTCATATCAGAAAAGAATGTCCTACATATCTCAAGAAGCAGAAAAAGGGGTTATCTGTTTCCTGGTCTGATGAGGATACTGATAGTGAACCTGAAGAAGAATCAGCTAAGTTTGTTAGAGCAATGATTGGGATTTGTGAGTCTGAAAATGATTCAAGTGATGATGAGGTTACATATGAAGAGCTTGCTACCTCATATAGAAAACCGTGCATTAGAAGTGAACAAGTCTGTCTAGAAGGAGAAAAGCAAAAGAAAATCATTGTGCAGTTAAAGGCTGAAAAAACTGAGCTGGAAAATGAAGTCAGTATGCTGAACTCTAAACTGGATTTTATGTCAAAAACTGTCAGAATATTGAATAATGGAACTGATGTTCTAGACAACATTATTAGCATTGGAAAAACTGGTGGAGACAAAAGTGGTTTGGGATTCGACAATGTATCAGCTTCAAATGATGTTATTACCAGTTTCAAGCCAGTGATGTTAAAACAGATGTTTAAACATCCTGACAAGCCTCCCTCTAGGAAGAAATTCAGGCGCTGGAGATGTCATCATTGTGGGCGTTTTGGACACATAAAGGCCTACTGTTATAAGCTTTATAGGTACCCTCAGAAGGCACATCAGTATACTCCCAGATAGAATTTTCACAAAGGTAATCAGGCCATCAAGTCTAAGAAGCAATGGGTTCCAAAAGGTAAAGTTACCAGCTTAATAGCTCACACTTCTCTTAGGGTTTCTACCAAAGAAGACTGGTACTTTGATAGTGGGTGTTCAAGACACATGACAGGAGTGAAGAATTTATTGGTGGATGTTAAGCTTCATTCTTCTGGTCATGTAACTTTTGGTGATGGTGTCAAAGGAGAAATCAAGGGTATGGGAAAGCTGAATTGTGCTGGTGCTCCTAGACTGGATGATGTTCTGCTTGTCAAAGGGTTGACAACAAATTTGATCAGTATTAGTCAACTTTGTGATCAAGGATTCAAAGTAGACTTTACAAAATCTGAGTGCATTGTCACAAATAAGAAAGGAGAAGTCATCATGAAGGGTGTTAGGTCTAAGGACAACTGTTATCTGTGGGTGCAACAAGACTCAAGTCCCTCAACATGTGTTTTTGCTAGAGAAGATGAAGTCAAAGTCTGGCATCAAAAGTTGGGACATCTTCATCTGAAGGGAATGAAGAGAATCATATCCTCAGAAGCTGTCAGAGGAATTCCTAAACTCAAAATTGAAGAAGGAAGAGTCTGTGGAGATTGTCAAATCGGGAAGCAGACTAAGATGTCACATCAGAAGCTTCAACATAACACCACCTCCAAAGTTTTGGAACTTCTTCATATGGACTTGATGGGACCTATGCAGGTAGAAATTCTAGGTGGGAAGAAGTATGCTTATGTTGTTGTAGATGACTATTCTAGGTACACCTGGGTAAGCTTCATCAAAGACAAAACAGAGGTGTTTGATGTGTTTAAAGATTTATGTCAAAGACTCCAAAGAGAAAAAGAGAGTAATGTCATCAGAATAAGGAGTGATCATGGGAGGGAATTTGAAAATAGCAAGTTTACTGAATACTGCTCTGCTGAAGGCATCAATCATGAGTTTTCCTCTCCTATTACCCCTCAGCAAAATGGAGTTGTTGAAAGGAAGAACAGAACTCTCCAAGAATCTGCTGGGGCAATGATTCATGCCAAAAAGTTTCCTTACCATTTCTGGGCTGAAGCCATGAATACTGCTTGCTATATTCACAACAGAGTTACTTTGAGAAGAGGCACTTCAGCTACATTGTATGAACTGTGGAAAGGGAGAAAACCAACTGTGAAGTACTTTCATGATTTTGGAAGTAAATGTTATATTTTGTCAGATCGTGAACAAAGGAGAAAATTGGATCCTAAAAGTGATGAGGGAATCTTTCTGGGATACTCTACAAATAGTAGAGCTTATAGAGTTTTCAACTCTAGAACCAAGGTTATGATGGAGTTTATAAATGTGGTAATTGATGACAGTGACATGAAGAAAGATGCTGATGTCCTGGATGATGTTGGAACATCGTTTGAAGATGTTACATCAGAAACTGAAGATAGAAGTGTTGCTCCCAGTCCTGTTGATGCTGAGGCTGAACCTGAACAACCTAATAAAGAACCATCTATTAGAGTGCAAAAGGACCATCCAAATGAGCTTATCATAGGTGATCCAAAATCAAGGGTTAGCACTAGATCAAGAGAGGTTGTGTCAAATTCTTGTTTTGTGTCCAAAATTGAGCCCAAGAATGTCAAAGAAGCACTGACTGATGAATTTTGGATTAATGCCATGCATGAAGAGCTGGAACAATTCAAGAGGAATGAAGTGTGGGACCTTGTACCAAGGCCTGATGGAGTTAATGTGATAGGCACCAAGTGGATTTACAAGAATAAATCTGATGAACAAGGAGTGGTCACCAGAAACAAGGCCAGATTAGTTGCTCAGGGATACACTCAGGTTGAAGGAATTGATTTTGATGAAACCTTTCCTCATGTGGCAAGACTGGAATCTATCAGATTACTCTTAGGTGTGGCTTGTAATCTCAAATTCAAGCTTTTTCAGATGGATGTTAAGAGTGCCTTTTTGAATGGGTACTTAAATGAAGAGGTTTATGTAGATCAACCAAAAGGATTTATTGATCCAACATTTCCAAATCATGTTTACAAACTTAGGAAAGCTCTCTATGGTTTGAAGCAAGCACCAAGAGCTTGGTATGATAGGTTTACTGAATTTTTGGCTGTGAATGGTTACAGAAAAGGAGGGATTGACAAGACTTTGTTTGTCAAAGATGAAGGAGGAAAACTGATGATAGCTCAAATATATGTTGATGACATAGTATTTAGTGGGATGTCAGATACAATGGTTAAACATTTTGTGAAACAGATGCAGTATGAGTTTGAAATGAGTCTTGTTGGAGAGCTCAGCTATTTTCTGGGTCTACAAGTTAGACAAATAGAAGACTCCATATTCATCTCTCAGAGCAAGTATGCTAAGAACATTGTTAAGAAGTTTGGTCTGGAAAATGCTAATCACAAGATGACACCTGCTCCTACTCACTTAAAGTTGTCAAAGGATGAACATGGTGTGAGTGTGGATCAAAGTCTATATAGAAGCATGATTGGTAGTCTATTGTATCTCACTGCTAGCAGACCTGATATTTCTTTTGCTATTGGAGTTTGTGCCAGATATCAATCTGAGCCTAAGGTTAGTCACTTGAATCAAGTAAAGAGGATTCTGAAGTATGTAAATGGGGCTAGTGACTATGGCATGCTTTACAGTCATGGATCAGGCACTGAGTTATGTGGTTATTGTGATGCTGATTGGGCAGGAAGTGCTGATGATAGAAAAAGTACTTTAGGAGGTTGTTTCTTCTTAGGGAATAATCTGATCTCTTGGTTCAGTAAAAAGTAGAACTGTGTGTCTCTTTCTACTGCTGAAGCTGAGTACATAGCAGCAGGGAGTAGTTGTTCTCAACTTGTTTGGATGAAGTAAATGTTAACAGAATACAATGTCAAGCAAGATGTCATGACATTGTACTGTGATAATCTGAGTGCTATCAATATCTCTAAAAACCCAATTCAATATAGCAGGACTAAGCATATTGATATACGTCATCACTTTATAAGAGATTTGGTTGAAGACAAAGTAGCTGCTTTGGAACATGTTGCTACTGAACAGCAATTAGCTGATATTTTTACAAAGGCCTTAGATGCAAATCAATTTGAAAAATTAAGAAGCAAATTAGGAATTTGCATATATGAGGATTAAGTGTGCTGGGAGGTGTCTTGTGCAGTTGTGAACTTTATTGCATATGTTTAGTTTAAAGGAAACATAATTTTATTCAACTGCTGAAAGCATACAAGATTAGATTTTAGTACATCAAAAGCAACAAACAAAGGGTCTAAAGATTATCCCAACCCCCTGAATCAAGAAAAGTTTTCCAATTTTCATCCCATTCATCATCAGAAGCATGAAGTTGCACTGGAGGTTTTTTGATGGTTTTCATCCTTGTCTCTGATGTTTTTCTTGTTCTTGTTGCTCCTGGAGTTGCCCTAGCTGTAGACAGTGTTTTGTTCTTCAACTTCTGTGGATCTGGTTTCTTGACCTCTTGCATGTGTTTCTTTCCTGCATCTCTATTAGACTGACTCATGGTTATTTACTAGTTCTGTTGTTATTAGAAGCAAGAAGGCTTGGTTTTTATAATGCATAGAGAGGGCATTTTTTGTATCGCCTGACCAGTCAAAGTTTTGGAACTTGTTTTTTTTGGGATGCTTGTTATTTGACCTTGTCATAGTAAATGTCAGGACTTTGTGTTTGTTGCTTTGATAGGTTCAAGGTTGTCAATTTGTGGCTAAAAAGGGGGAGAGTTAGCCTAGTGTTGTTGTTTGTTGTTGCCTCTTTTTTGTTGTGGTTCTAGGTTTCAGGGGGAGTTTGTAGTTGTGCAGCTGTTGGTAGTTATTGCTACTGTTTGTGTGGTGAGAATGTTAGTTTGTTTTATCCGCTGCAGGTATCTCTGATGTTGGCTGAGATTGTTTTAGCCAAAATTAGCCAAAGGGGGAGATTGTTCGTTCTTGTTATTGGCTAGAATTTTGGTAAAACAATGTTGTTGTTGAAGATATCATATGTCTGATGTCTTAACATGAGTTACTAACATTAAGTTTGTTAGGGTTGCAGTTTTGTGTACTGATGTCAAAAACGATGTCTTGACATTGAGTGACAGAACATCAGTTGTTTGCTGTTTTTAGGGTTGCGCGTGTTTTAATTAGTTATTAGAAGATCTGATTGAGAGATTGCAGGCGAAGATCTTGGATTAGATTATTTCTGTTGCAATCAGATATGGAGCAGATCTTGTTATTTTTTAGGGCTGAAAGATATGAAAATATTTGAAGATAAAATCTGTTTTAATCAAATTAAATATTTTCAAGGAGTCCAAGCCCAAGTCTAAGTTTCTATTTAAAGTAGCCTCAACCCTACTTGGAAGGGACGAATGCAAGAGATTAAAGACTGAGAGTCAAGTGTGTGTTTCGTCTGTGTATTGTAATCCATTCATGTTTGAATTGGTGTAATTGTTTTGAGTTGTTAATTGTTCTTGATCAAAGCTTTTAAGCAAGATCAAGTTGTGTTTTGGAAGTGTGACTTCTATACTTTGTAATCTTTGAATTGTATCACTGTGGTGATTTAGGGGGAGTGAGTGGTTTCTCATATCTAAGTGTATCTTAGGTAGAAGTGTCATTGGGTAGTGATTAAGTTAGTGGATTATCAACTGGGATTGTTGAGTCTGTAATTTAATACTACTAATAGTGAATTTCCTCCCTGGCTTGGTAGCCCCCAGACGTAGGTAGTTAGACCGAACTGGGTGAATAATTCTCTGTGTTGATTTACTGTTATTTTATTGCCTTGTTTCATATAGCAGATTGTGTTGTTGTGACATCACACTTAACATCACATATCTGATACCATAATTTCAATAATAATAATAATAATTATTATTATTATTATTATTATTATTATTATTATTTCGCGGCAGAATTTATATAAAAACACGTAATCTGTTCGCCAATATTGCATCAATCCTAACGCTTGACAAATAAAAAAAGTGATATTTCAACACCTTTTTCTAATATGTCAGTCAACAAAGCAACAACTGTGGAGGAAACCGATGGTGCCACCACCGTTAGAGCAAGAATTCTTCTTCTAGATTTTCATCAAAGCGTGAAACTCAAGTACATCAAGTAAGGATAATAATTAAACAGTCGCCCTACGCTTATAAAATCAACATTTTTCTCTCTAATAGAAATTTCATAAAATCACCTTATATTACACCCACAAATATGGCTACAATTAAAAATAACTAAATAACATAGCCAACACATAAATAGGTAAACATATAATGTTGTAGAGATGAAATGAGTAAAAAAAAATATAATAATAACAAAAATAAATCAAACAAAATTAGGAAACACTATTAAAAATAAATAATAATATAGATTTCTCAAATTTGAGGTTATTGAACAAACAATTCTTTCATAAACTACCTAATAAAAAAATTCTCAGGAAGTCGTAACAAATATCTTAAATTAAAAAAAACACACCTTTAATTCTTGAATTTTTTGCCCAAATACCCCTCATTTTCGAAAAAATTCCCAAAATACCTTACGTTTCAGAAAATTTCCCAAACTGCCCTAGTTAGGGTTTGTGTTTGTACATGGTCACCAAATGAAATGACGAGTCCTCTTTAAGGGACATAAGTTGTCGCCAATTGTAATGGCGAGTCCTCCTCAAGTCGCCAATTGCACTGGCGACCCTGTCTAAAGGCAAAAGGGAGTCGCCAATTGAAGTGGAGAATCCCTAGAAACTGATTTTTTCACTAGAAATAGGGGTGTTCATCTCAGTTTGTTCCACATCTCTTCTCCCAACTTTGTTCTACTCAGAAAATGTATCGTCGTCGTTGGGGAAAAGTTATTTTTTCGCGAGACAAGCCACCGATCGACATGCTGTTTTGGAACATACAAGGTTTCAATCAACTTAAGAGAGAGTTGATTCGGTGGTTGGAGGGAGACATTGGTGAAGGGGAGAAAATCCGAATTATCGAGAGACATGATCGGCTACGTGGATGGGTTCGTGTGAAGACTGACAAAGATGCGAGGGAAGTCATGTTTGGACCGAATGAAATTAGTTTGATTCTTGTAATTTTTTAGGAATGTATTAAGTTGTTTGTGTTATTTGTTGTTAACACTGTTGTTTGTTGTTACGGTTGTTTGTGTTAGTGTTGTTTGTTGTTAAAACTGTTGTAACAAAGACCCATCAATATATGAAAATATTTTGTTACAACAAATGAAAAGATAAGATAAATTATGATGCAGATGTTCCTCCAACGCTGGGACAATGTTTTTTGTTGTGGTCGGGCTGACGACAGATACTGCATAGTCTTATCATTTTATCAGCAATATACATTTCAGTTCGTATACGCTTGCTGTTTAGGCGCCCCTTTTTCCTTCTTCTTATATCATCCTTGTGCCAAACTATGTCACCTTCGTATGGAGGCCAATAATCCTCCATTGGTAGCACTGCAAAGCCTTCGCTGTATACATTCATAACATTAATCACATTGTAAACATTAGATAGATAGCCATAAGCATCCTGACGAGCATGTGCGCATGCTGCAATGGCATGTGAGCAAGGTACACGGAGGGCCTAGAACTTGCCACAATCACACCAACATCTATTTAGCCTGACAGCATACGATAAATTGGGCCTCCCCTCATTAAAATCCATTGTTTCTTATACACTGAATGATTGCCTATGTCGGTCAAAGACTGTAACTGCATGTGTGCTGGCTCTGATAGCATCATCCTTCATCAATTTCATAACGCTCTTACTGTATACATGACCAGACGCTAACACAGCACTCCATATTTCGCCTCTTGTTGCGAAAAGTGATGCCAAACTATAATAGGTTGATCTCACCAAAGCATTGATTGAAAGGTTTCTTATTCCTTTGAATACCCCATTCATGGACTCCACAAGGTTTGTTGTCATGTGACCCCATCGACAGCCACCATCAAAAGATCTTGTCCACCTTTCTAGTGGAATGTTATCCAACCAGCTTCCGGCATCAGCATTTGACATCCTTATTTCGTTAAGGTAGTATTGAAATGTTGGTTGAGTTAGCGCATAACCAGCATTCATAACCTGTTTGCTAAGGTACTTGTCTTTGATTGCACGCATGAAGTTTTGTTGAATATGTCGAATGCAGTATACATGAGTAGAAGGAGGATTATGTCACCGTTATCATGGTTATTGTAAGCACTCTCTATAGCAGCATCCCAAACATTGTATCATTCAATACCGTAATCTTTTGGATCACCTAACACCCGCAGATGTAAGTCAGCCTAAACATTTCTCTTCTTTTATATCATATATTTTACTATCTAATATTTTTCTATTTTTCAGTTCATATGGCGTCCATATCTAGGCATAGAAGACCTACATGAAGTCAACGAGGAAGATGCTGCCATTTGGACTGCATGTGTACCGATCATCAGATTCACAACTGTGGAGCTACACAACAGTTACCGTGTCAAACTGCAATTTGGAATGCATCAGGACATCCCAGATCCGCCTGTTGACATCAGTAAATGGCATCTAAAAAAAGTTAATGATCAATGGGACTTTGACAACTGGAAGGATTTTGCAAAGACTGAGCGTCGTAAATGGATGAACCGCAACAACTATGTCTTACGTGAGCCGGTGATGCCAACCCCATCTATACCAATAAATAATTACATGGCTTGGTACAGATCGATTGCAACTGGATTTGTCTCCGAAGACAGGTATTTATACGACCCACGCCAGACCACCTACACACAAGAAGCCTCAACGTTTAACCCACCTGCAAGGCCATGTTACTCACAACCCCCTACCCAACAAAATTACCAACCCATTATCCATCCAAACATGCCATACACCCAACCACAATACCAAGAGCGTTCCCCATACCATCTTCAACAAAATGATTACTATCAAGAGACTCAATATGGCTATGCCCCCAACACATCACAAAGATACAGCCAAAACGAGGGTCCTTCATACCATAGCCAAATTGGGCAAACATCTTTTCATAGCCCTAACGCCCAAACATCATACCCTAGCCAACACAATCAACCTTCTCAGCAGCCTTATGCCTTTCAAACACCATTTCAACCTTTCACCAACGAATCCTTCACACCAATGTCTCCCTTCAATCGGCCTGCCCGCACACCAATCACCCCCTCAAACTACCCTGGCATGAGTCGCACGCTCAGTTTCAGTCCCCAAGACTTCACGGGAATGCAAGACATCCTAAGGGAATCATCTCAGAATGTTCCTGAGACTTCAACTCCTCAAACATCGGACGTGAATCAACAACAAGGGGAACAAGGGGGCTGAGTACAACGAGTGCAACGAGTGAGGGTCCCTAGGGGATGTGGAACTGGTGGCCAGTTGGATGCACCCGATCACCAACATTAATTAATGTAATATTTTATTAAATAAATAAAAATTAAGCCTCATCGTGCAAACAAAAGCAATGTAATATTTCACTATGAAAAAAAAAACAACACACACCCTGTCTCCACATCAATTGACGACAGGGTTATTGCCTTTAAACAGGGTCGCCAGTGCAATTGGCGACTTGAGGAGGACTCGCCATTACAATTGACGACAGCTTATATCCCTTAAAGAGGACTCGCCATTTCATTTGGCGACCATGTACAAACCCAAACCCTAACTAGGGCAGTTTGGGAAATTTTCTGATACGTAGGGTATTTTGAGAATTTTTTCGAAAATGAGGGGTATTTGGGTAAAAAAATCTTAATTCCACATTATATTTCATATTTTCCTCAATAATAAATTAAATAACAATTTTTAAACTTAAAAATAATAATTAATCCCACATTTTAATGACTTTATTAATTAAAAAAATAGAAAAACTCGTTATCCCAAGTTTCAACTATTTAATAAAATAAAATATTTAAAAATAACCACACACCCATGTTTTCATTTACATAATTAAATTAAAAATGAATTAAAAAACAAAAATTTCTCCATTGATGAATCCATTTTTGTTTTTAAATATCAATACTTGAATTAGTAAATTATTATATTAATTTATATTTTCATCAATAATAAATTAAATAACAATTTCTACATTTAATTCATATCTTAATTTATAATATTACCAATATTATTATCTTATAGTAATATTAATTTATGTATAACCTTTATTCAATTTTTTCCCAAAATGTTTTATGCTATGTTTGGATGAGCGGTGGAAAACGGCCAGACGCACGTTTGGCCCAGAAGCTACACTTTGTAGCTTCTCATTTCCACGTTAAAATAGCATGCAGACGTGCGGTGAGGTGAAACATAAGCTATTCCAAACATGCACTTATTTGCATGCAATACTTTTCACCTCTCTTATCTAATGATAAATTTAATGTAATAATAATAGAGTTGAAATTGTGAGTTTGTTCAACAAATGATACATATCAATATTTAAGCACTCTCTTAAACCTATATTATTATTATACAGTACAAATAAAAAAAATTTAATTAATTTAATTTTAAAATGTATAATATATATCCATCATCAAATATATCTAACTAAAATTTTAAAATAAATTTTTTATTTGATTTCAAATAATAATAATAATAATAATAATAATAATAATAATAATAATAATAATAATAATAATAATAACTGTCCTAAGACTCACCAATTGTAGATTAAAATTGCTGATTGGTTAGGATATCCGCCGTTATCGTCTAATTCTATTAGCAACGCCTTGCGTTGGTTCTTGGCTTTGTACGATAAAGGTAGGGCGGATATGAATTTTAAAAATTTAATTAATTTAATTATAAAATGTATAATATATATCCATCATCAAATATATCTAACTAAATTTTTAAAATAAATTTTTTATTTGATTTCAAATAATAATAATAATAATAATAATAATAATAATAATAATAATAATAATAATAATAATAATAATAATAGCTGTCCATTTGTTATTAATGAAGGTTTCTGATTATTAAATAAATAAATAAATAAATAGAAAAACTCTTTATCCCAAGTTTCAATTATTTAATAAAATAAAATATTTAAAAATAACCCCACGCCCATGTTTTCATTTACATAATTAAATTAAAAATGAATTAAAAAACAAAAATTTCTTCATTGATGAATCCATTTTTGTTTTTAAATATCAATACTTGAATTAGTAAATTATTATATTAATTTATATTTTTATCAATAATGAATTAAATTACAATTTCTACATTTAATTCATATCTTAATTTATAATATTACCAATATTATTATCTTATAGTAATATTAATTCATGTATTGCATGCAATACTTTTCACCTCTCTTATCTAATGATAAATTTAATGTAATAATAATAGAGTTGAAATTGTGAGTTTGTTTAACAAATGATACATATCCATATTTAAGCACTCTCTTAAACCTATATCATTATTATACAGTACAAATAAAAAAAATAAAAAAATTTAATTAATTTAATTTTAAAAAGTATAATATATATTCATCATCAAATATATCTAACTAATTTTTTAAAATAAATTTTTTATTTGATTTCAAATAATAATAATAATAATAATAATAATAATAATAATAATAATAATAATAATAATAATAATAATAATAATAATAATAATAATAATAATAATAGTAATATTATTATTATTATTATTATTATTATTATTATTATTATTATTATTATTATTAATAATTTTAGGCGGCAGAATTTATATAAAAGCATGCATGCCCTTCACAAATATTGCATCAAACCAAACCTAACTCTTTGGCAAATAAAGAAAGTGATCATTACTTCAACCCATCTTCCTAACATGTTAGTCAGCAGAGCAACAACTGTGGAGGAAGGCGACGGTGCCACCACCGTTAGAGATTTTCATCAGAGCGTGAAACTCAAATATGTCAAGTTAGGTTACCACTACTTAATGTCAAATTACTTAACTCTATCTTTCATCCCCTTAATCATGATCACTTTAATACAATTCTCCCATACAGAAAACCTAAACCAGCTCTTGCTTGTACAAGGCAAGTACAATTTCATCACTTTCACCGTTTTCATAGTCTTCGCTTTCACCCTCTATCTTCACACGCGCCCACGCGCGGTCTACCTCGTCGACTTCTCTTGCTTCCGTGCCGCCGATCACCTCAAAGCTCCATTCCACAGCTTCATCCAACATTCTCGTCTCACCGGCGACTTCGACGAATCCTCTTTGGATTTCCAGCGCAAGATTCTTCTCCGTTCCGGTCTCGGCGATGAAACCTACGTTCCCGAAGCCATGCATTGCATTCCTCCCCGTCCTTCAATCTCTGCGGCGAGATGCGAAGCAGAATCCGTCATGTTTGGAGCGTTGGATAATCTTTTCATCAACACAAACCTAAATCCAAAAGAAATTGGAATTCTCGTTGTGAATTGTAGTTTGTTTAACCCTACACCTTCACTTTCTTCAATGATTGTTAATAAATATAAACTCAGAAGTAACATTCTGAGTTTCAATTTAGGTGGAATGGGTTGTAGTGCTGGTGTTATAGCCTTTGATCTTGCAAGAGATTTGTTGATGGTTCAGAAGAATGATACTTACGCTGTTGTTGTTAGCACTGAAAATATTACTCAGAATTGGTACTTTGGGAATAAAAAATCAATGCTTATACCTAACTGTTTGTTTAGAGTTGGTGGTTCGGCTTTGTTGCTATCGAATAAATCTGGTGATAGAACCAGGGCTAAGTATAAGCTTGCTCATGTTGTGAGGACCCATTGCGGTGCTGACGATAAGGCCTTTCGATGTGTTTATCAGGAAGAAGATGATTTGGGAAAAACCGGTGTTTCGTTGTCGAAAGACTTGATGGGAATTGCTGGCTTGTCATTGAAAACCAATATTACTACACTTGGTCCTTTGGTGCTTCCGGTTACTCAGCAACTTAGGTTTTTTGCTAATTTGGTTTTTAGCAAGTTTTTTAAAAGTGATGTGAAGCCTTATATACCAGATTTCAAACTCGCATTCGATCATTTCTGCATACATGCTGGTGGAAGGGCTGTGATTGATGAGTTGGAGAAGAATCTTGACTTGCTTCCTGTACATGTGGAGCCTTCTAGGATGACGCTTCATCGGTTCGGGAACACTTCCTCGAGCTCGATTTGGTACGAGCTTGCTTATATCGAAGCTAAAGGGAGAGTAAAGAAGGGTAACAAAGTTTGGCAAATTGCATTTGGAAGTGGTTTTAAGTGTAACAGTGCTGTTTGGGAGGCAATTCGTGATGTGAATCCTTCTCCTTATGGACCATGGGAAGATTGCATTGATAGGTATCCTGTGGAAATAATCGCATAGCTTGGTAGTGTTGTGTCATCCAGTAGCTGCTCAACTTTCCAATGTGTGTTTAGTGTGAAAGTTTAGGTTTTGAGAGCAAGTGTTTGAATCTTTCAATAAAAAAGTGTATACTTTAAGCGTGTTGTGTATCTAATCTAAATAATAAATAAATAATTTTCGACGAATTGTAATTAACATGTCGCTGTGACAACATTCTCATTTCATGATATTTTGCAGCCACAAGAGGCAACCAGAGGAAAATGGCATACAGCTGCTGGTATAAATCACAAGAGCAACTAAAGGTTCTTTTTATCCTTTTAAATATTAAAATACAAATAATGATATCTGCTTATTGTTTATATGATCCTCTTGCTACTTGAAATGTCATGAAGTGAAACCACTACTACTCTAATTGAAATGTATAATAACCACTCTCTTTCAATTACAACAAAAATGCAAGTATGCTGCTAGATTAAAAAATGAATTGAGTTAATGAAGAAAAAAAATATGAATGCGAATACATGAGTAAACACTAGCTGAAGTACTTCATCTGAAAAACTGTTGTATTTCTTCAAGAGTTTTCCCCTTTGTCTCAGGGACCCAAATGGCAACAAATCCTGCTGTGAAAACACACACTGCAGTATAGATTGTGAAGGTTCCTGATAAAAACATAGGAAGCTTCTGGTTAGAAACAAAATAGATATTTAGAGAAAAATAACATAGGCAATACACGCAAACCTCCAGAACTCCAATCCAAGAGCAAATTTGCTGTTAGTGTAACCAACCAGGAAAAGAACCAATTGGCAAGTGTTGCAAAACTTCCAGCTAGGCCTTTGATGTTAATTGGAAGAATCTGTTATGTAAAATGTAGGCAACACATCAATTATCACATTATATTACAACAAAGGTTCATCATATAGGGTTGTCATGCATATCATTATTGAAGAAAATTGTACCTCAGACATTATAATCCATGGCATTGCTCCTAATCCCAGAGAGAATGCAATAACCATGACCTTAAAGTTAACATCGTAGCAAGAACCTGAACAGCACCGACTCCAAATGTAGCTACATCACTCGAACTAATTCCTGTTAAATATGCATTAAAATGATGAGAATAAAGCATAATTTTCTGTATAGTATATAAGCTCCTTCAAGAAGAGCTTATAGAAAAAGAAACATTACAAGAATCTTAATGACTATGAGTTTCTTAGACAATAGCTTATAGTGCAAGTTTCAATTTGCGTATGAATCTAATTTTTTCTCATTTAGTTTCTCCATAAACATCACAAGAATCTTAATGACTATGAGTTTCTTAAACAATAGCTTATAGTACAAGTTTCAATTTTCTTATGAATCTAAATTTTTTCTCTTTTAGTTTCTCCATAAACATTTATAAGCTGGTACAACATACCAGCATTTTGAAAAATGGTACTGGAATAGAAAACTGTTGCAAAACAAGAAGTCCAATTCCAATCTACAGAATATACGAGTCGGAGTTAGTTTAAGCTGATTACGATCTGATTGAGACTATTGCTTCTAGAAAAATAAGTCACCATTAAAGGAAGCCAATATCTTCTTTGCTTGAGTTCTGAAAATCGAACGGTGTTTCTTCTATTTGCCGATGCAGCAGAAGCCTGAATGAAATGACTCTCATTGATGATGCAATACAAAAAGATGAAAAAAATAAATATATCACATTAATTTCATTGACTTCGACTGAAATATCAGTTTCGAAACCTCTGAGCACTTGCAAGGAACGCTCAAATTCTTCTGTCATGCCCATTTTCGCCTGTTTTCACCAATTCAAATCAACTTCTATCATGATATCACATATTCAATAAAAATTGAAAATACTAATACTAATTCACACAAGCTAAAATTGCAAGGAATCTCCATTCAACAAAAAGTCCAAGAAGATAAGCCAGCATAATTCCAATGGTGACAGAACGCTATGCAGAAAACCAAAACAAATAATAAAGTTCACTAATTTAGGAAATGATAATTAGTATTCATTATATCGAAAACATGTTACATTATTAATTAAAGTAACACTAATAGTCATTATACACTGGTCTTCGAAAATTTTGAACACCGTCTCAAAGTCAAACTCTTTTCACTTAGCATTGTTTTTTGATATTTTATAGTCAAATTCTCGGGATAATATGAATTTGAATAAATTGAGAAAAAATTGAAGTTATCTATGTTAAATTGTATTTTCTAGTGTCGAAGTGTCGAAATGTCTAAGTCGAAGTGTCGAAGGATATGTGTCGAAACAGTTGTTTCACACAGATTTGTTTTAAGATTTGATATGATTTAGATTAGATTTGATTTAGTTCAAAATAGATATTTTGGACTTTATAGTTTTAGGCTTTTGCTTGGAATGCAAGCTACCTAAATCTATAAATAGGGAGAATCCCTCGTAATAATAATAACAACAAGTAGTGAAGAATCACAACACTTTGTAATTCACAGTTGCAGTTAGCAAGTGAAATAACAGAAATCCCACAGTTCGTGGGTAACAATTCTCCTCCAAATATTTCAGTTCTTTCGTTTCTTTCTTGCTGTTCTTTCAATATCGTTTCATTGTCATTGCGTGTTTGTGAGTTTGTTATCAATCTTGAGATCAAGATTGAAGAGGAATTCCCATAGGTTGTGGTTGAATTTCAACATCTGATATCTAGAGCTCCGGTTACGATTCAAGGGAAGAAAATCGTGATGGCGATGAACTATCCAAACGGACATTTTCCGGCGAGTCTTCTGATTCTCAAGAAAGACAATTATGAGAATTGGTGCAAGCAGATCAAGGTGGTTTTCTGTTATCAAGATCTTTGGGTTCTTGTGAAGGAAGGAGTAACATTGCTTGCAGAAAACGCGACTGATCAAGAAAAGGTTGCACACAAAGAGTTGAAGAAGAAAGATTATAAAGCACTCTTTATAATCCATCAGTGTGTTGATCCAGATAACTTTGAAAAAGTTAGCGATGTAGAGTCAGCAAAGGAAGCATAGGAGATTCTTGAAAAGTCGTTTGGAGGTGCAGAGAAGGTGAAAGAGGTGAGATTACAAACTCACAAGAGAACCAATGAGTTGTTTCAGATGGAAGACAACGAAAGTATAACTGATTTCTTCACCAGAGTTACAAAGCTGGTGAATCAAATCAAGGTATGTGGAGAGGTGTTGACATCAAGATCAGTTGTTGCAAAGATCTTGAGGTCATTGACTCCAAAGTTCGACCACGTAGTAGTTGCCATAGAAGAGTCGAAAGACTTGTCAGTATTGACGAAGGAAGAGCTTCAAGGGACGCTTGAGTCTCATAAACAAAGGATGGCTGAATGAGCTGCAGGAAAGTCGAAGAGTGATATGGCTTTGCAGACGCAGTCAGAAAAGGAAAGGAAAAGCAAAGGAAGCGTGAATGGCAACAAAGATAGAGGAGGCTACAACAATTCGACTCAGAAAAAACCCTGGAACCAAGGCAACCTAAGAGGTGATGCTGCAGGTAGAAAAAGAGGGTGGTCGAAAACCAGACAAAAGTCACATTCAATGTTTCAATTGTCAGAAGTATGATTACTATGTTAGTGATTGTCTAGAAAAGAAGAAAACTCATACAACATTTTAATTTTAAAAAAAAAATTATTTATCACAATTTTATAAATAAAAAACAATCTAGTCTAATCTTAAAAATCTTTACAAATTATATATTGGTTCAATAATAATAATAATAATAATAATAATATTTGGCGGCAGAATTGTTATAAAAGCAGGTATTCTCTTGGCAATCTATTGCACCGAACCAAACAGCTAATTAACTACTGCATTTCTATAACTGTTCAAACTTGATCAGTATTTTTCCACACCTCTTCCGAAGATGTCAGTAAGCAGAGCAACTGTGGAGAAAGGCGACGGTGCCACCACCGTTAGGGCAAGAATTCTTCTCCCAGATTTTCTCCACAGCGTGAAACTCAAGTACCTCAAGTTAGGTTACCCCTACTTAATCTCAAATCTCTTAACCCTATCTTTCATCCCGTTAATCATAATCACTTTTTTTCAAAACTCCCAAACACAAAATCTCAACCTCATCCATATCGCCACTTTCTCTGGTTTCACAGTCTTCGTTTTCTTTTTCCATATTCACACGTTCCCGAAGCCATGCATTGCATTCCTCCCTGCCCTTCAATCTCCGCGGCCATATGTGAAGCAGAATCCGTCATGTTTGGTGCGTTGGATAATCTTTTCATCAACACAAACCTAAATCCAGAAGAAATTGGAATCCTCGTTGTGAATTGTAGTTTGTTTAACCCTACACCTTCGCTTTCTTCAATGATTGTTAATAAATATAACCTGAAAGCAAATGTTAAGAGTTTCAATTTAGGTGGAATGGGTTGTAGTGCTGGTGTTGTAGCCTTTGATCTTGCAAGAGATTTGTTGATGGTTCAGAAGAATGATACTTACGCTGTTGTTGTTAGCACTGAAAATATTACTCAGAATTGGTACTTTGGGAATAAAAAATCAATGCTTATACCTAACTGTTTGTTTAGAGTTGGTGGTTCGGCTTTGTTGCTATCGAATAAATCTGGTGATAGAACCAGGGCTAAGTATAAGCTTGCTCATGTTGTGAGGACCCATTGCGGTGCTGACGATAAGGCCTTTCGATGTGTTTATCAGGAAGAAGATGCTGTGGGGAAAACCGGTGTTTCGTTGTCGAAAGACTTGATGGGAATTGCTGGTTTGGCATTGAAAACCAATATTATCACACTTGGTCCTTTGGTGCTTCCGGTTACTCAGCAACTTAGGTTTTTTGCTAATTTGGTTTTGAGAAAGTTTTCTAATAGTGATGTGAAGCCTTATATACCAGATTTCAAACTCGCGTTCGACCATTTCTGTATACATGCTGGTGGAAGGGCTGTGATTGATGAGTTGGAGAAGAATCTTGACTTGCTTCCTGTACATGTGGAGCCTTCTAGGATGACGCTTCATCGGTTCGGGAACACTTCCTCGAGCTCGATTTGGTACGAGCTTGCTTATATCGAAGCTAAAGGGAGAGTAAAGAAGGGTAACAAAGTTTGGCAAATTGCATTTGGAAGTGGTTTTAAGTGTAACAGTGCTGTTTGGGAGGCAATTCGTGATGTGAATCCTTCTCCTTATGGACCATGGGAAGATTGCATTGATAGGTATCCTGTGGAAATAATCACATAGCTTGGTAGTGTTGTGTCATCCAGTAGCTGCTCAACTTGTGTTTGGTGACTGTGGCTTTCCAATGTGTGTTTAATGTAAAATGCTGTTTGTGTTGATAAGAATTTTGCTTTCACTTCTTTTAGATGTAAAATGCTGTTTCTGTCACTGAATAATATGCTGCTGCATTATAATCTTCTATGGAAAAACACTGTTCTTTTAAGAAGATTCATAGTTACGTAGAAATTTGGAAACCCACTAGAAGTTGTGTTTATCACAGACGCCCGCCCGCCCGCACATTCGAATTTAGTATCACACAATACACACCACAAATTAAACCGTATAAGACACAAGAATTTACGAGGTTTGACTTTGGTTGTGTATTGGCTTAGTACCCCACTCAAGACCTCAGAGAATGATAAACACTCAGTCACAAGAGATATTCTCACTACAAGTGATTACCCACACTTGCTCATTCCTCTTGGACAACACTTTCGAAATTTGGAACTATTAAGGTCTTAATTTTTGAATTTTCAATAAAAATATGCATACATATAGTGTGGAAACTAATTATCCTCAAATTTTATTGAAATTTCTATGTTTTCCTAAATTAGTTAGTGTAATATGCTGATGGTCTGCACAAGTGATAATGCTAGTTCCTTTCTTGCTGAGATAAAATTTCTCTCATTTTACTTACTAGTTCCAAAAGACAGTAGATGATGATTTCTATATTTGCAGGTAGGCACAACTGATAGTGTGTGGGGCTTCCCTTAGATCTGTCTGAAAAACTTGTGTACTGCTGAGACAGTTATGTTTAAATTAAGTATAATGTATTTGTTCATATTTTACTATTAGCATAAGGCTGTATTGGGACTAATTGGTTCATATAATTTGGAAATTTGTTGAGATATTGTAATCCTCATTTAAGGGAGGGTATATTGTAATTGTTATAAAGCCAAACTAATAAAAAAAGGTATTGAGACTAAAATCATACCATAGAAATTCATATTATAATCTGAACTATACCTAAATCACAATTAATGTCATTTGAAACAAATTTTTTATTATCACAAAGAATGCATAAGAGAAATGTATAATGAAACTATAACAAGGAGACTATACATTTTATCTAATTCATGGTTAACACAATGGTTTTTATAAGATGCCATAACAACATTTTTTTTTTTAAAGTAAGGTAACATCAACAGAATTTTTTACTCAAATAATTCTTTTTTTCAAAAATATTCTTAAAATAATCCACATTTCAAATAATTTCTCAAACTATTCCACTTTTCAAAGAAAACAAAAGTCATCAGAACGTTGGTGCCAAACCAATTGGCGATTGCTCTTTAAAATTAAGAGGAGACGTCAATTGGATTAGAGACTGCACCTAGTGTTGCCAATATAATTGGCGCCTATGTGTAATTTTTAAATGGTGACGCCAATTGGCCTGACACCAGTGTGTGTTGTGTTATTTTTAGCATAAGTAGAGGTGGTGTGATCCATTTTTTCACATCTATTCTCATTATTTGGCAAGATTGCTAACATGGTTCGTCACCGCAAAGGAAAAATGATTTATTCGAGAGACAAGCCTCCGATGGAGATGCTATTCTGGAACATCTGTAGTTTCGAGCAACTACAGAGGGAGTTAATTCGTTGGTTAGACGGAGACATACCTGAAGGCGAAAAAATTAGAAGTATTGAGAGAAATGATGCCCTGCATGGGTGGGTGCAAGTTAAAAATGATAAGGATGCTAGAGAAATGATGTTTAGACCAAATAATATAAGTTTGATTGTTGCAATCAGTTAGAAATGTTGTGTTTAAATGTTGTTAAGTATTTTTATCCGTTTTGATATTTGTTGTATGTGTTGTTTATTTAGAGTTGTTGTTGTTTGTTTTGTGATATCTGATTTTTTTGTTGGAAAGTGTTGTTGTTTTTAAGTGAGTTTAAGTTAGGGTGATGTTTGTTGTTAACATTGTTGTAAAAAAAATTATTAATATATCAAAATCTAGGGTTACAAAAATTGAAATGAGAAACTAAATTATGATGCAAATGTTGCTCCGACATTGGGATAACTTTTTCGATTGTGTCCGGGCTGACAACATATACTACATAATCTTATCATTTTATCAGTCGTATCCATTTCTATTCTAATACGCGTGTTGTTTGTGCGGCCTTTTTTCTTTCTTCCCATGGGTAGAGGGAGGATTATGCCATCCGTTATCACGGTTTTTGTAAGCACTCTTAATAGCAGCATGTCTGTTTGAAATCAAACTGAGATTGGCTTATGAAGCGACATGTGTTATGAGATTCCTAAGGAAGAAACTCAAACCACCAGCGGTCTCACCTTCAACTAAAGCAAAGGAAATGAGAAAGACATTATTGTTGTCATCTTGTGCAACTGCCATAAGCAAGGTACCCTTGTATTTTCCTTATAACCATATTCCATCAATATGATAATAGATTTCAAGAATGCAAAACATTTGATGCATGGTTGAAACGCCCAAAAGAGTCGCTGAGATATTCTATTTCCACCAACACAAGTTTCGTCTGGCGTAAATGCTGACAATGTCTGCATAACTGCAACAGTCCCCGGTGCGTATGTATTAAGTGCCACCAAAAATCGTGGCAATTCTTTGTATGAATCCTCCCAGTTGCCGAGTACCTGTTCAACTGCCATTGACCTTGTAATCCATACTTTCTTGTTCGAGGGAGTATAATTATATCGTGTAACGATATGAGAGATTATTATACTCCTATTCACTATTGGGTCCTTGTTAACAAGCGGCAAAATGCCTTGACATATCAATTAAACGCTTAATTTTCAGTGATCCTGTACAATATTAGTTGCAGTGTAACTTTGAGGTGGCTCTATAGAAGATATCTTCCAAGAATCACTTCTCTTCCTGTGAGACGCAGCCAGCCAAAACATGCAAAGATCGTTACGATAATGAATGACATACCTTCTCAAATCAGTTCAATGTACATTGAAATCAACAGAAATATCTATGTGATATTTTTTTAATAGCTCGCACACATTCTTCCTTGGTCCGGAACTTGTCTCCCACTTTTAATTCACCCTCTGACCGCATATACAAGTTGTAAAAAATATCTGAGGATTTCTCATCATCATCATGCAAGTCCAAGTTTGTTATATGCTGAGGCGGACAATATACATGACTTGGAGGTAATGGCACTTGATGATCGCCATCTTCAGTTTTGTTGTTCAACAGATGATCGACTTGTGTCTCGCTTTCTTCTTATTCTTCGTCAACGACGTCAACTTCCGTTTCGACTTCATATGAGTCTTCTGTTTCAGATTCAGCTTGATCAACTATTTGAGATTGTTGAGATGGTAGAATTTGTTGGAGAGTAATATATAACTCAATAGAGTTGAAACCAAAATGTTCGTGACTAACAAACATATATTCAATGTCTTCATCGTCTTGCACCTTTAGCCGGTAAAATTTAGCTTGATTGCTTTCAAAATAAATTAAATTTCGGTATGTGATTTGTGACACAGGACAAGACCTAGATAAGTTTTTGTCCTTTTTTTCAAATGCAAGAAATTTGAATTTTTATTCATTGTAAATCAGACAGTTTCGGTATTTTGAAAATCAAACCCAGATACATCAAAGTCATATGTCTCGCTCTTGCACTGAGCATAGATAATATATTTGGGTATAAATGACAAGGTTTGACAGTTAAACTTGTGTTGGTTTGAGTAAGAGTATGTAGTGCTGGTTTGAGTATGAGTATGACAATTGAAATGTATTAAATATAGATCTGAGAAGACAATGCATGAAGTACACGTGCCCAATGAAATGGCATCTTCATTGACAATTTTCACACACTCGCTAATTGAGATGGCACCTTCATTGAATGATGTCTCGATATTCTACTAGGTCAGCTTGACAACACCATGCATGCTGCAATGTCAGCTTGAAAAGACCATTTATGCTTAAGCCTGCATGCCATATCATGCAGGACTCTATAAATGAAGGCTATGAAGTCGCCAATTGAGATGGCGTTTGCTTTGGAATTTTGAGTGTGATCTCCAATTGAGATGGCGCCATATTTAATGCATGCATTGCACGTTGTTCCTTATATATAAACAATGTCTTTGTATTGCATTGCCTTTGTATCAACAACACTATATGTCTCTCGAACAACACTTGCATCAGTAACCAACACTTCATTTCATATTTCTCTTTGCGTAAATAATTGTCTATACTGACTATGGGTGATTTGCACAGAGGAACTGTCACCAACATTGTGACTTACGTAAGTGTTTATGAAAAAAAACATAATTTCTTTATTTTTTCTAACACATTTTTTAATGAAAAATCTTATTTTATTATTTTTTTGTATGATGTTTCTAGGTTTCGTACTCGTGTCCATTGTAGCACCCCAAAATTTGCCCTACCTTTTTTCTAACCTTAACTGGCTTTTGTTTCGCATTCATTTTGCATCTTCATTAGGTCATAATTCATAATCATAGCATTTGCATTGGGCTCCTAAGGCGTGGGATCGAAGGTTTTTCTTGTTATTGGTATCTTCTATTCAGAGGTTCAAGGTTGTATTCAGAGGTTCACCAGGTTTCAGGGTGCATATAAAGGAGAATTAGGTTATGGTACAAGAGATCCAGTTGTAGATTCATGTTGTGGTCAAGGCATTGTGGTCTGCCCAGTTGCTTATCATTTGTTGTTGGGGATTCATCGAGAATACAAGTTTAGTTTGAATTGGAAGTTGGATTTATTATGTGGATTTCTTGGAATTCAAATTTCTACCATAGTCCATAAACCATATCCATTCTAAACCCATCCAGACCCATTTGGATAATTGCTTTCTTTTTAGTCCATTTATCCAATTTTTCTCCATATTTTAAATCACTATGTTAATAACCATTAAACCATTCCATTATCCACTTTCTCTATCTAAAACCATTTTTCTTAATAGTATCCATTTACTAAACCAATAAACCATTTTTTTTATCAATGGACCTTTTCCATATCCAAATTGAATTCAAAGAATGTGTCCATTTTTGTTCTAATCCATATCCATGTTAATCCATTATCTCAACCATTTTAATTCCATATTTTAAATCCATTTAGAGCCATTTTATCCATTGAATTTTCCATTTTTTTAAATGCAATTATAGAACCTTTTTCTTTCTAAATCCAAATAACCAATTGCCCACCATTCACTCAATATGAAGAGAGTTTACCCAAGAAAGTCTGAACCACAAGAGAAGAAGTCCATTTTTTAGCAGTACAAATAATAGCAGAAAATAAAGGACCTAGCAGTAACTTTGCGCAGGAATTGAGTTTCACAGAAAAATTCATAACAGTATTACACTTGAGAAAAACCAAGAAAAGTAGAAAAATAAATCCAATTACAAAGCTCATAACTGAATTCATAACAGGATAACAGAATTTCAGTTGTGCAGACCAAACTACCCCTCCCTGATTTCTGATATAAAAGTGGATCTGCACCAATCTTCATCTTCTTCACCACATTTTCATTTCCATCTTTAATTCTCTACACAACTTCACCACTCATACGCTCTGCAATTCATCATCAAGCTACAACTCGTTGAAACCTGCAACAAACTTTATTCCTCATCAAGTTCCAAACAATTCCTCAACCAACTTCTGTTAAGCTTTATGAATCTTCATCAACAGTGAGTTCAGAGATCGGTGTGACGCCCCCAATCTACACCCCCAATAAACATGCATTTAAAGCAATAAAAGAAAATTCAAAATTTGATCAGAGTATATTTAAAAACATGGCATAGACGGGAGAATCACATCAAATTGAAACCAAACAATTCATACAACACCTGCCCATACAGATATGCAACAGTAGGGTAGCAATCAACAGAGGAAACTTCGTTCCTTACACCCACATTTTCAGAAATTAGAATTAAAGCGGAAAATCTAAAATCTGATTAACATAAATACATATATCATGTAAAAAGTTTGTTATACACCAAGTTGTACATGTACAAAACAAAATATACATAGTACACAATAAACACAAACGGCCACCCTAGCTACCCAGTGTCACATATCAGAGCCGACCGACAAAAAGGGTGAGACACAAAGATTCACCAAAGACCTCCAGCAACTCTAATCTGCAATGCCTCATAGAGCATTATAAAACGAGCAGAAGGGTGAGAAAAACAACCATAATATAAATGCATATAATTATATACCAACATAAAAATACACATATCTAATATTCTCCCCGCCATCATCACATGCCTTCACCTAAAGCATATACAAATTATATTCACATAATCCCATATTCACACATCATGCATATGTTTATACATACAAAACATATCATTTATAATTCAATGCATTTAACACAATTGCACAACAATTCACAATTGCTATCACAAGCTCAAACACACAATGTTTCACACATAATCACCAAATCATGATTTTCCACATATAACCGATGCAATCACAATTCATGCAGATGCAAAGAGACCGGCACAACGACTCTCTATGCAAATGCAAATGCGGTACCGACTCCGAGATTCCATATCTCATCACTAGTTCACTCAGGAACTCTGCTGGAACCATCGCTCGTTACATCACTGTAACTCCCCGTCGGGCCTACGATGTTCACCCACCGCTCACACCACCACAAGAGGGGCACACGGTGTTTATGGATCGCTCACACCACCACAAGAGGGGCACACGACCAGATCGCTCACACCACCACAAGAGGGGCACACGATCGTCTATAACCATCGCTTTAAGTTCTCAGGCTATTCATACCTTTCATATTTTCGAGGCACACGATGTTATAGCTGATTCCCCACCGGAACCGCCGTCCCACAGGACGCAACAATGATGCATATCATGATGCTTGACATACAAGGACTCATGACAACCAATGCATCTTCACACATATATGCAGTCACAAACACGCATATATAACCATATACAACACATTGCATTTATTTGCCTTTCGGCCACAATTCATCACCACAACATGTCATCACATGCATTCACATCATATAACATCATACAAGTCATACGATATCCATTTTCAAAGCACATTACATAATACACATCAATTATGCACACTTATAACGACAAAAGTCGACAATCAACACTATTCACCTTTTCCGACATAATTAAATCGGCCAACAATCTCAAAAACCCATTTTTATAAGAAAGAACGTTTCATAAGCTTTCCGACGGTATAAAGAACGTCCCGATCCGAGTTACGGATCAAAAGTTACGGAATTTAGAAAACAGATAAAATTTTGAAGTCCCAGACCGCGCTGAGCGGCCTCTCGAGCGCACTGAGCGTGCTCGCTACTGCCTGGTGAGGTTATATTTTTTCAAAAGCGCGCTGAGCGGGCACCTGCGCGCTGAGCGGGCTCTACGATTTTCAGAAAAATTCCTCTTCGCAAATCCACCCCAAAAATCCCATTTTTCACCCAAATTCAATTCTAACAGCAAAACAAACATCAACGATTATTCATACACACAGTGTGATCATACAACACAGTTTGTATCGATTTTCGACCGTGAAAACCTCGATTTCTACTCGTTTATCTCATTTCGACCTATATTTGAAAACCAACAAAACTTCCACACAAACATACATAATCATACGCAAAAATAGTATAATCGAGTTTCGCACCCTTACCCGATAAATTTGCGTTTGAAAAGTCGATTGAATCGGTTCCTAAATCACAAGTTTTTTCCTCTTTTTCTTCTTCTCCTTCTCTTCTCTTTTCTTTCTTCTTCTCTTTCTCTTCTCTTTCTATTCTTTTCTTTTTACTTTTTCTCTCTTTCTATTTCTATTTATTCTTAACTTACAAAATAAATCAAAATGCCCAAAATACCCCTACACTCAAATATCTCGCAAATGTTCCCAAAACGCGATAAAATATCACAACATTGAAAAATAACATATTTTCACATAAAAGTCGAAAATAAAATAATATAATAATAAAATAATCAAAAACGATTCAATTAAACACAATACTAAAACTGGGGCGTTACAAATCTCCCCCACTTAGAAATTTTCGTCCTCGAAAATATAACCGATCCCAACAACTCCAGACACGACCCTCACAACCGACCAATCAAACATTAGACCAACTAAAAGAACACCACAAATAACACAACTGACAAACCACCTTGCTAACCGCAGACACAACAACGACACGACAACGACGACAACAACAACGACAAGATGCAAAGCCCATACAATGCACTTGACGACCAACTCACAATTCAAGGAAAACCACGATACCAACACACAGGTTCACTCTTGAACCGAAACACAACAAGATCGTTACCATCACCGTAGGTAACCCACCTCTAATTCCTCACACAGGAATTAGCTACTCGCACTCGAACCAACACAATGGAAACGAGGCAACAACACCAACAAGAACCTGAGTACCAACACCCTTGTCGCACAACCTTATTATATCAAGGCTAAGATTCACCAATCGTACATACAACCAAACCATCCACCTACTTAGTATCCCCTGAATACTATTCAAACCTTTCACCTAACAGTTCAATTCTGAAACATCCAATGGTCTCTTCATTCCTACAGACTTCCAATATTCCACCTAAGAACTCTTACAAGTCGCGCACACATATATGAAATGTGCTACATCACGCTTTCGCTGCGCATTCCGATGACTCGTAACCATCAAAACTACCAATCTCACGTCCAAAGTCCAACTTTTCACATACTTCCCATCAACTACTATTCACATTCTTTCGTGTCATCTTATACACCAGACCCAAGCCTCTAAACTGCTCAAACAACCCCAATTCTCGGACCGCCAAAACTGACATACATAGAACTTCCGATTTAACTCCTCAGACACAACAATAACTCTACTCAATTTCCAACCATTCTCGTTGTCTCTATTCCTTCAGACCAAACCAATACTCAATATTCTTGTAATTAACAAACACTTCAAATCTAGAATCATTAAGATAATACTTCCAATGATCCAACATAATATAACTACAACCACTTCCACAATAGTACTGATCCTTCCTCGAATCCTCAAATGTCAAAAAACACAAGCCACAACTTTACTCTCTTACATTAACACACCAACAAAAGCCAACGACTTTCTAATCACCTTTAACTAACTTCGAAGCCTCTACTCAAACCATCACTACGCTTATCAAACATTCCAACAATTGCAATTCTAATCAAACTCCACCAAGACCATACTCTTTACTTAATCCTGAAAGTAAACACTTATTCTCAATCGTCACTCTTTACCACTGTCCGTACTCCATACACAATTCCTGCTCCTGATAATCCAAATTCCATCCTATTGCAACAACCAACCAAAAAGGAACTATCAAAGAATTTCAAATCGTTTGCAATTTGTCACAATTCAAAACTCACGCTATGCAAAACACAACTGCAAGTTCCCATACTACTCACTGGTTAACACGCCTCCTCCTATTATCATCTTATTCCTTACCAACCCTTAGTAATACCTAATCATTATACCTCAGAGACATTCCCACTTAATCCACATACTCAAACCTCTAATCCGTCTCATCTTCTGATATAAGAATCCTCATCGACTCAACAACGCAATTATTTCCTTAAATTTCAAGTAATCCATTCTGCACCACTATCAACGCCGGAAAGACACGTCCATCCCATCCAACATAATTCCCGTCTGCTATCAACAAGAGATTAAGGGTGATCAGTTCCTCAATTTGTCAATAGACAGCCGACAACCATGATGAGGCATAAACCGTCTCCACCAACTATAATAGCATTTCTTACATCCTATACACAAAACTACCTAAGGCACAATTCCTTAGTTGACATAATTCTTACCTCCGCATCCCTTCTTGAACTAGAAACCACACTTATAACCTTGCAATACATGACACCTTGAGCCAGCGCCCTACACCTGAAACAACATGGAGAAGTACCAGCTTCTCCCCCACTTATCTCATTCTAATCCTTCCAACTGTAAACACACTAATTCCATCCCAAGCCTTTACCATAAATGCTCAAAGAACAATTTAAACAAACCAGAGAAGTAATTACAGACCCCTATGCAAAAACATCTATAACCATCTTACTACCCCAAGAAAACAACAACAAATTCAACACTTCGCGCACTCACACGAAAGAAACGAATGAGTCGTCCCAATATCAATAATAACAATTAAAGACGTACTATTAATAAAACAAGTACCTTGAGTCAAGCGATCCGCACTAGTAGTCTCATCTCCTGCCAATGCAACAACCTTCCTACCAGTCTGAGCTCTCTTCGGTTTCGTACACCCCTTACTGATATGACCTGTTTCACCGCAGTTGAAACACTTCACCCCAATTCTCCTACAATCAACTGCGACATGTCCCGAACCTCCATACTTGGAACATTTCAGTTTATTCCTCCTACAATCCATCTGACGATGTCCTACGTCCCCACACTTATAACATTTACTGTAACACCTCAGAGGACTAGACATTCCCCCCCACTACGAGACTGTTGTTTTCCTTTCCTGTCATTCACATTCTCATAGGGAGTAGCACGCACCTTACGATTCTCTTCGTAACTCCTACAACTGTCCACCAAATCAGAAAACCTTCTAATCCTCTGATAACCGATTTCCCGTTTAGTCTCCGGTCGCAATCCGTTCTCATACTTCACACACTTAGAAAATTCAGCAGTCGCTTCCGGATAATGAGGATAAAACTGCACCAGTTTCACAAACTTAGCAGTGTAGTCAACAACAGACATATTGCCTTGTTTTAGTTCCAAAAAATCAATCTCTTTCTTTTCCTTCACACCCTCCGGATAATACCTCCTCCGAAACTCTCGGCCAAATAAATCCCAAGTAACCTCTTCCTCATCCACTTCCAACGCTTGGCGTAAACTAACCCACCAATCAGCTGCTTCTTCCTCCAACATGTGAGTACCCAGTCTCACCTTATCCTTTTCAGCACAATCCGTCACATGGAAGATTCTTTCAACCTCCTCAAACCAAAATTATGCACCATCAGGATCATATCTTCCCTTGAAGATAAGCGGTTCGTTCATCCCGAACTCATTATTACCCGCAACATTCGGTACACCCTGCACAGCCCGAGCCATATTCTGTTCATTTCCAATAACAACAACTATGGTTAAACAAACAGCTCACCGAACCACAAAGACCAACAAGGACTGACACAACTGACACGGACTGGCTCTGATACCACTTAATGTGACGCCCCTAATCTACACCCCCAATAAACATGCATTTAAAGCAATAAAAGAAAATTCAAAATTTGATCAGAGTATATTTAAAAACATGGCATAGACGGGAGAATCACATCAAATTGAAACCAAACAATTCATACAACACCTGCCCATACAGATATGCAACAGTGGGGTAGCAATCAACAGAGGAAACTTCGTTCCTTACACCCACATTTTCAGAAATTAGAATTAAAGCGGAAAATCTAAAATCTGATTAACATAAATACATATATCATGTAAAAAGTTTGTTATACACCAAGTTGTACATGTACAAAACAAAATATACATAGTACACAATAAACACAAACGGCCACCCTAGCTACCCGGTGTCACATATCAGAGCCGACCGACAAAAAGGGTGAGACACAAAGATTCACCAAAGACCTCCAGCAACTCTAATCTGCAATGCCTCATAGAGCATTATAAAACGAGCAGAAGGGTGAGAAAAACAACCATAATATAAATGCATATAATAATATACCAACATAAAAATACACATATCTAATATTCTCACCGCCATCATCACATGCCTTCACCTAAAGCATATACAAATTATATTCACATAATCCCATATTCACACATCATGCATATGTTTATACATACAAAACATATCATTTATAATTCAATGCATTTAACACAATTGCACAACAATTCACAATTGCTATCACAAGCTCAAACACACAATGTTTCACACATAATCACCAAATCATGATTTTCCACATATAACCGATGCAATCACAATTCATGCAGATGCAAAGAGACTGGCACAACGACTCTCTATGCAAATGCAAATGCGGTACCGACTCCGAGATTCAATATCTCATCACTAGTTCACTCAGGAACTCTGCTGGAACCATCGCTTGTTACATCACTGTAACTCCCCGTCGGGCCTACGATGTTCACCCACCGCTCACACCACCACAAGAGGGGCACACGGTGTTTATGGATCGCTCACACCACCACAAGAGGGGCACACGACCCGATCGCTCACACCACCACAAGAGGGGCACACGATCGTCTATAACCATCGCTTTAAGTCCTCAGGCTATTCATACCTTTCATATTTTCGAGGCACACGATGTTATAGCTGATTCCCCACCGGAACCGCCGTCCCACAGGACGCAACAATGATGCATATCATGATGCTTGACATACAAGGACTCATGACAACCAATGCATCTTCACACATATATGCAGTCACAAACACGCATATATAACCATATACAACACATTGCATTTATTTGCCTTTCGGCCACAATTCATCACCACAACATGTCATCACATGCATTCACATCATATAACATCATACAAGTCATACGATATCCATTTTCAAAGCACATTACATAATACACATCAATTATGCACACTTATAACGACAAAAGTCGACAATCGACACTATTCACCTTTTCCGACATAATTAAATCGGCCAACAATCTCAAAAACCCATTTTTATAAGAAAGAACGTTTCATAAGCTTTCCGACGGTATAAAGAACGTCCCGATCCGAGTTACGGATCAAAAGTTACGGAATTTAGAAAACAGATAAAATTTTGAAGTCCCAGACCGCGCTGAGCGGCCTCTCGAGCGCACTGAGCGGGCTCGCTACTGCCTGGTGAGGTTACATTTTTTCAAAAGCGCGCTGAGCGGGCTCTGCGATTTTTAGAAAAATTCCTCTTCGCAAATCCACCCCAAAAATCCCATTTTTCACCCAAATTCAATTCTAACAGCAAAACAAACATCAACGATTATTCATACACACAGTGTGATCATACAACACAGTTTATATCGATTTTCGACCGTGAAAACCTCGATTTCTACTCGTTTATCTCATTTCGACCTATATTTGAAAAACCTACAAAACTTCCACACAAACATACATAATCATACGCAAAAATAGTATAATCGAGTTTCGCACCCTTACCCGATAAATTTGCGTTTTAAAAGTCGATTGAATCGGTTCCTAAATCACAAGTTTTTTCCTCTTTTTATTCTTCTCCTTCTCTTCTCTTTTCTTTCTTCTTCTCTTTCTCTTCTCTTTCTATTCTTTTCTTTTTACTTTTTCTCTCTTTCTATTTCTATTTATTCTTAACTTACAAAAGAAATCAAAATGCCCAAAATACCCCTACACTCAAATATCTCGCAAATGTTCCCAAAACGCAATAAAATATCACAACATTGAAAAATAACATATTTTCACATAAAAGTCGAAAATAAAATAATATAATAATAAAATAATCAAAAACGATTCAATTAAACACAATACTAAAACTGGGGCGTTACAACTCTCCCCCACTTAGAAATTTTCGTCCTCGAAAATATAACCGATCCCAACAACTCCAGACACGACCCTCGCAACCGACCAATCAAACATTAGACCAACTAAAAGAACACCACAAATAACACAACTGACAAACCACCTTGCTAACCGCAGACACAACAACGACACGACAACGACGACAACAACAACGACAAGATGCAAAGCCCATACAATGCACTTGACGACCAACTCACAATTCAAGGAAAACCACGAGACCAACACACAGGTTCACTCTTGAACCGAAACACAACAAGATCGTTACCATCACCGTAGGTAACCCACCTCTAATTCCTCACACAGGAATTAGCTACTCGCACTCGAACCAACACAATGGAAACGAGGCAACAACACCAACAAGAACCTGAGTACCAACACCCTTGTCGCACAACCTTATTATATCAAGGCTAAGATTCACCAATCGTACATACAACCAAACCATCCACCTACTTAGTATCCCCTGAATACTATTCAAACCTTTCACCTAACAGTTCAATTCTGAAACATCCAATGGTCTCTTCATTCCTACAGACTTCCAATATTCCACCTAAGAACTCTTACAAGTCGCGCACACATATATGAAATGTGCTACATCACGCTTTCGCTGCGCATTCCGATGACTCGTAACCATCAAAACTACCAATCTCACGTCCAAAGTCCAACTTTTCACATACTTCCCATCAACTACTATTCACATTCTTTCGTGTCATCTTATACACCAGACCCAAGCCTCTAAACTGCTCAAACAACCCCAATTCTCGGACCGCCAAAACTGACATACATAGAACTTCCGATTTAACTCCTCAGACACAACAATAACTCTACTCAATTTCCAACCATTCTCGTTGTCTCTATTCCTTCAGACCAAACCAATACTCAATATTCTTGTAATTAACAAACACTTCAAATCTAGAATCATTAAGATAATACTTCCAATGATCCAACATAATATAACTACAACCACTTCCACAATAGTACTGATCCTTCCTCGAATCCTCAAATGTCGAAAAACACAAGCCACAACTTTACTCTCTTACATTAACACACCAACAAAAGCCAACGACTTTCTAATCACCTTTAACTAACATCGAAGCCTCTACTCAAACCATCACTACGCTTATCAAACATTCCAACAATTGCAATTCTAATCAAACTCCACCAAGACCATACTCTTTACTTAATCCTGAAAGTAAACACTTATTCTCAATCGTCACTCTTTACCACTGTCCGTACTCCACACATAATTCCTGCTCCTGATAATCCAAATTCCATCCTATTGCAACAACCAACCAAAAAGGAACTATCAAAGAATTTCAAATCGTTTGCAATTTGTCACAATTCAAAACTCACGCTATGCAAAACACAACTGCAAGTTCCCATACTACTCACTGGTTAACACGCCTCCTCCTATTATCATCTTATTCCTTACCAACCCTTAGTAATACCTAATCATTATACCTCAGAGACATTCCCACTTAATCCACATACTCAAACCTCTAATCCGTCTCATCTTCTGATATAAGAATCCTCATCGACTCAACAACGCAATTATTTCCTTAAATTTCAAGTAATCCATTCTGCACCACTATCAACGCCGGAAAGACACGTCCATCCCATCCAACATAATTCCCGTCTGCTATCAACAAGAGATTAAGGCTGATCAGTTCCTCAATTTGTCAATAGACAGCCGACAACCATGATGAGGCATAAACCGTCTCCACCAACTATAATAGCATTTCTTACATCCTATACACAAAACTACCTAAGGCACAATTCCTTAGTTGACATAATCCTTACCTCCTCATCCCTTCTTGAACTAGAAACCACACTTATAACCTTGCAATACATGACACCTTGAGCTAGCGCCCTACACCTGAAACAACATGGAGAAGTACCAGCTTCTCCCCCACTTATCTCATTCTAATCCTTCCAACTATAAACACACTAATTCCATCCCAAGCCTTTACCATAAATGCTCAAAGAACAATTTAAATAAACCAGAGAAGTAATTACAGACCCCTATGCAAAAACATCTATAACCATCTTACTACCCCAAGAAAACAACAACAAATTCAACACTTCGCGCACTCACACGAAAGAAACGAATGAGTCGTCCCAATATCAATAATAGCAATTAAAGACGTACTATTAATAAAACAAGTACCTTGAGTCAAGCGATCCGCACTAGTAGTCTCATCTCCTGCCAATGCAACAACCTTCCTACCAGTCTGAGCTCTCTTCGGTTTCGTACACCCCGTACTGATATGACCTGTTTCACCGCAGTTGAAACACTTCACCCCAATTCTCCTACAATCAACTGCGACATGTCCCGAACCTCCATACTTGGAACATTTCAGTTTATTCCTCCTACAATCCATCTGACGATGTCCTACGTCCCCACACTTGTAACATTTACTGTAACACCTCAGAGGACTAGACATTCCCCCCCCCCCCCCCCCACTACGAGACTGTTGTTTTCCTTTCCTGTCATTCACATTCTCATAGGGAGTAGCACGCACCTTACGATTCTCTTCGTAACTCCTACAACTGTCCACCAAATCAGAAAACCTTCTAATCCTCTGATAACCGATTTCCCGTTTAGTCTCCGGTCGCAATCCGTTCTCATACTTCACACACTTAGAAAATTCAGCAGTCGCTTCCGGATAATGAGGATAAAACTGCACCAGTTTCACAAACTTAGCAGTGTAGTCAACAACAGACATATTGCCTTGTTTTAGTTCCAAAAACTCAATCTCTTTCTTTTCCTTCACACCCTCCGGATAATACCTCCTCCGAAACTCTCGGCCAAATAAATCCCAAGTAACCTCTTCCTCATCCACTTCCAACACTTGGCGTAAACTAACCCACCAATCAGCTGCTTCTTCCTCCAACATGTGAGTACCCAGTCTCACCTTATCCTTTTCAGCACAATCTGTCACATGGAAGATTCTTTCAACCTTCTCAAACCAAAATTGTGCACCATCAGGATCATATCTTCCCTTGAAGATAAGCGGTTCGTTCATCCCGAACTCATTATTACCCGCAACATTCGGTACACCCTGCACAGCCCGAGCCATATTCTGTTCATTTCCAATAACAACAACTATGGTTAAACAAACAGCTCACCGAACCACAAAGACCAACAAGGACTAACACAACTGACACGGACTGGCTCTGATACCACTTAATGTGACGCCCCTAATCTACACCCCCAATAAACATGCATTTAAAGCAATAAAAGAAAATTCAAAATTTGATCAGAGTATATTTAAAAACATGGCATAGACGGGAGAATCACATCAAATTGAAACCAAACAATTCATACAACACCTGCCCATACAGATATGCAACAGTGGGGTAGCAATCAACAGAGGAAACTTCGTTCCTTACACCCACATTTTCAGAAATTAGAATTAAAGCGGAAAATCTAAAATCTGATTAACATAAATACATATATCATGTAAAAAGTTTGTTATACACCAAGTTGTACATGTACAAAACAAAATATACATAGTACACAATAAACACAAACGGCCACCCTAGCTACCCGGTGTCACATATCAGAGCCGACCGACAAAAAGGGTGAGACACAAAGCTTCACCAAAGACCTCCAGCAACTCTAATCTGCAATGCCTCATAGAGCATTATAAAACGAGCAGAAGGGTGAGAAAAACAACCATAATATAAATGCATATAATTATATACCAACATAAAAATACACATATCTAATATTCTCACCGCCATCATCACATGCCTTCACCTAAAGCATATACAAATTATATTCACATAATCCCATATTCACACATCATGCATATGTTTATACATACAAAACATATCATTTATAATTCAATGCATTTAACACAATTGCACAACAATTCACAATTGCTATCACAAGCTCAAACACACAATGTTTCACACATAATCACCAAATCATGATTTTCCACATATAACCGATGCAATCACAATTCATGCAGATGCAAAGAGACCGGCACAACGACTCTCTATGCAAATGCAAATGCGGTACCGACTCCGAGATTCCATATCTCATCACTAGTTCACTCAGGAACTCTGCTGGAACCATCGCTCGTTACATCACTGTAACTCCCCGTCGGGCCTACGATGTTCACCCACCGCTCACACCACCACAAGAGGGGCACACGGTGTTTATGGATCGCTCACACCACCACAAGAGGGGCACACGACCCGATCGCTCACACCACCACAAGAGGGGCACACGATCGTCTATAACCATCGCTTTAAGTCACCAGGCTATTCATACCTTTCATATTTTCGAGGCACACGATGTTATAGCTGATTCCCTACCAGAACCGCCGTCCCACAGGACGCAACAATGATGCATATCATGATGCTTGACATACAAGGACTCATGACAACCAATGCATCTTCACACATATATGCAGTCACAAACACGCATATATAACCATATACAACACATTGCATTTATTTGCCTTTCGGCCACAATTCATCACCACAACATGTCATCACATGCATTCACATCATATAACATCATACAAGTCATACGATATCCATTTTCAAAGCACATTACATAATACACATCAATTATGCACACTTATAACGACAAAAGTCGACAATCGACACTATTCACCTTTTCCGACATAATTAAATTGGCCAACAATCTCAAAAACCCATTTTTATAAGAAAGAACGTTTCATAAGCTTTCCGACGGTATAAAGAACGTCCCGATCCGAGTTACGGATCAAAAGTTACGGAATTTAGAAAACAGATAAAATTTTGAAGTCCCAGACCGCGCTGAGCGGCCTCTCGAGCGCGCTGAGCGGGGTCGCTACTGCCTGGTGAGGTTACATTTTTTCAAAAGAGCGCTGAGCGGGCACCTGCGCGCTGAGCGGGCTCTGCGATTTTCAGAAAAATTCCTCTTCGCAAATCCACCCCAAAAATCCCATTTTTCACCCAAATTCAATTCTAACAGCAAAACAAACATCAACGATTATTCATACACACAGTGTGATCATACAACACAGTTTATATCGATTTCCGACCGTGAAAACCTCGATTTCTACTCGTTTATCTCATTTCGACCTATATTTGAAAAACCAACAAAACTTCCACACAAACATACATAATCATACGCAAAAATAGTATAATCGAGTTTCGTACCCTTACCCGATAAATTTACGTTTGAAAAGTCGATTGAATCGGTTCCTAAATCACAAGTTTTTTCCTCTTTTTCTTCTTCTCCTTCTCTTCTCTTTTCTTTCTTCTTCTCTTTCTCTTCTCTTTCTATTCTTTTCTTTTTGCTTTTTCTCTCTTTCTATTTCTATTTATTCTTAACTTACAAAATAAATCAAAATGCCCAAAATACCCCTACACTCAAATATCTCGCAAATGTTCCCAAAACGCGATAAAATATCACAACATTGAAAAATAACATATTTTCACATAAAAGTCGAAAATAAAATAATATAATAATAAAATAATCAAAAACGATTCAATTAAACACAATACTAAAACTGGGGCGTTACAATCGGCATAGAAGAAAATTCAAGAAGAAACAACTCAACTTCAACAACAATTGGTAACTGAATTCCAATCACCATCTGCAATTTGATATGCAATTTGATTCTACTCAATTCAGAATCACAATAACACTACCGGAAGTAAGAAAAGGCGGTTTGAGTTAAAGAAGGAGAAGAAGCAAGGAGCAGCAGCGGATTCAAAGAAGAGAAGGCGAAATTGAAATCGAGAACGGGAAGTATGCATACCTGATTCGTAAAGCTCTATTTCATCTTCGAAGCGCCATCGGAGCGACTCCGATAGGTAAGTGCCGATCGCTGCTACTATGTTTCTTTGCCTTTGCTTTGCGATGTAAATAGTTGAGTAGTTCTTGTTTGTTTTCGCGTTGAGATCGTTTAGACGGAGAAGGCTCGAATTCCGCCGCCGCCGGCAGCGAGCCATGGAAACCCCTGTTTCGCGGTGGATTTTCGTCAAGTCAGAAGGTGACCTTCAAATCGGATCCGTGATGTAGAATTTGCGAAGGTTGTTAACATCTTCGCGCTGAGGATGGTGAGATGCTCGTACAAAGTTGGTTCAGGCGGAGAAAGGAGGCTTGTGTTGCCGGTGCGACGGAGATCGTTTCGTGTCCGACGAGTTTTTGCGAAGGCGACAGAGAACGGAAGAAGGAGAGGAGTTAGACGATAGAGTGAGGAGCGAAAGTCGAAGATGGTGTTGAAGGAGCTCTGACGGTTGTAAAAGAGTATTGACGGAGGGAGTGAATGGCGTGAAGAAGAGGGGAATGGCGACGACAGCATAATAAGAAGAAGAAGAGGATACTGAGTTTGTTCACGATGGTGGCTACTTTCTTTGATTTAGGTTTCCTCTTCTTTCCGTTTGTGAGGTGGACCAGGTCTTGGGCCCATAGGTTTTTCTGCTCATACGCCCAAATATTCATGCACCCCTTTACTCCTTGTTTGATGCACATTGGGCCTAAATTCACTCAGCCCAGCGCCTGAATTCTCTTTCACACCCCCCAATTCTGCTGCACACCCTTTGACTTCCTCTTGATAAATCATTGAGCCTAAGACCTTTGAGGCACATGCACCCAGCTTGCTAATCACACCTCCCAGAATCAGAACTGCACCCTCCATTTAATTTCATTTAGTTTTTGTTTTTTTCAATTTAATTCTTACTTTTTTTTAGATTATAACTAGATAATATCTTGGTTTTAGAAGTTAGTTTAATATTTTGAAGTTAGATTTTTAATTAGAAATTAACTTTTAATTTGATTTTGGTTTATTGATATTTTGGAATTTAGATTTTAATTTTAGGTTTAATTCTAACCTTTTGGATTTAGTTTTCAGTTTAGAACTAGTTTTTAGAATTAGTTTTAGATTAACTCTTTTGTAGAATTTAATCTTGATTTTATTTAGCATTTTAATTCTAATTTAGGTATTCTTGATTAATTGTTGATTAATTTCTGATTAAATACTTGACTTGCCTCTTGCTTTACTTTCTTTTGTGATTGCGATGCTTCGTGTTTACTTGTTGATTACCTCTGTATTCACTTGATCCCCTTAGGATTCCTAGCTCCAGTTAATTCACTGCAAGAAAAAAGGAGATTTACGACACTTGAGTTGCGACAGTTATCACAAAACCTTCCTTATTCTTGGATTACGACGATTGTCACGACAGTTAGGGTCAACTGTCGCAGATTTTTTGCGACAGTTATCACAAAACCGTCCTAATTCCTGGACTGCGACGGTTGTCACGACAGTTAGGGAATGGATTGCGATGGTTGCCACGGTAGTTATCACAAAATCGTCATTATTATATTTTTACTTAACTTTTTATTTTATAAAATAATTTTTTTTATTGAACACTAAATGAAATGGGAAATTTTTTTCCTTCAATTCATAAAAAAATCCTTATTGACTCCACAACTTGAAATTCAAGAAGTTAAGCTTCTAAAACCTAATTTTCCCCCTTTTCCTCTTTCTCAAATCTCACCGCCTGTAATCAAAATCAAAATGGCCTCTCATTTACTCAATCACTCCCCAAATGTTCGTCAATTTTCCTCTTCACGATATGATTTTTTCTTTGATTCATTGAGTTCATATTTTTTTTTAAATAATTTTGTTGATTCATAGCTATGTATTTTACGATATGATTTCAGTTAAGAAATGCTTCTGAGTTTGTTACGCTATGACCGTGCACTTTTGGTTCGTTGGTTTTGCAGCGATGTTCATCCCTTATCCATCAACAGAAATCGTCGGGATTTTTCTGGCATTCCTCCAGCTACCCGTGGTTCCCCTTCTTTAGATGTCTCTTTCGATACAGATGATATAAATTATCAATAATCTTTGCTTTCCCGTTTGTTATTACAATTTTCCAAATCATAATCTAACACTCACCCCAAACTCGATTCCTTTTTCAGGTAACGATTCAAACCAATTACTTTTTTTTTTATTGGTTGGCGTTCAATGAATTTGCTATTATTTTATTTTGATTTGAATTTATGTTCATAGTTTTGGAAGATCATAGTGATTTGGTAGATTTATTAGATTTTTAGGATATATTTATGAGAGATCCATCATCATCATTACCCAGAAAGGTAAATGATGGTTGAATAACAAGTGTTTGATTAAATGCTTCTATGAACCTAATTCCAAATTTGGTTGTGGTTGCAGTTGCAGCCCCTTATTTTTAATTTTTGTCTAGTATGTTTGGTAATGTGGTAAGAGGAAGTAAACAAACATGCAGTGTGTGTGAAGCAACTAGTTGTAGCTTTTGGTTGGATGTGAGATGTAACTGTGGAAACTGATATTTTCAAACACAGACTTAACAGCATTTGATTTCACTCTATTAATAAATAGACGGAAATTTTATTGGCTGATATTTCCCTACCTTATCACATTGCTCGCTAGTGTAAACGAATTTTGTTCGGTATTAACTATTAAGTGAGCTTAGTGCTTGATAATCTTTGGCTCGTTTATATTGCTGGATGTTGTACTTATACTGCAGCTCAGCTTCATACGTGATAGCTTTATGTCCCGAAAGAAAATCGCGTTACATTACTGTTAGAATTTTTTTTTGTTTCTAATGAATCCAAGACAATAGAAATTACCTGGAAGAAGGGTCTTAAGTACATTATTGTTCTACCAACTTAAAAGTATTTTAATCTCTCTTAATTTCTATGGGATTCAAATTCAATCCTAGGAAGGAGTTTATTTAGTTTTCAAGATGGAAGCTGACATTGAATCTTCAGTTTTGAATGAAGAATTTGTAATAAAATTGGTTATATGTATTAGGGTTTACTTTTCCATCTGTTTAAAACTCTGACTTTTTATTTTCTTTAAATATTTTTAGGTAGTCTGATTGAGTCATTTATTTGTTTTCAACACATGGAAGCCAATATTGAGTTTTCATACTTTTGAATGACTTAGTCATTTTTATTTTTATTATTTCCCATGGCCATGAATGGCTTTTAGTTTTAGAGACTTGAATTCACTCATGTGCAGTTAACTTGATTAATCTGTTAAATCTGACCAGTTACAATGTGCTCTGAAGTTCTTTGAAGTAGATATTTACACATTTTTACTGTTCTTTTTACCGATATGTAAATTTGTCTTCATGCTTTGTTGGGTGTAAAAACTTGTATGATTGTTCAAAAATAATTTTGGCTAAATAACATCATAAATTGGGGAAACTTATTTGCAGGAAATTGTTCTATCACTTATAGCTCTAAATGGCTTCCTCCACTCTCATCTCTGACACTCAGGCATGGAAGGAGTTGAAGGTATGGCAGGGACAATACCTCTTAATTATGTATAATGCAAATATTGTGGACATTCATTAAATGCTTCTTCTTTGTACAGGACCATGTTGAAGACATTAAAAAGTCTCATTTACGTGATTTATTGAGTAATGAAGAGAGATCCCAGTCACTGATGGTGTATGCACTTACTTTATAAGGCTATATTATCTTACAATGTGATATTTTATATTTTAGTAGTGACAATAAACTTACAAGATACCATTTTAAGGATTTGAAAATATTTAGTGTTTGACAAATTGAGCCAATAGTAGTGTGTACTCGTGGTGTGATGTAATAACCTTCTGAATTTTGCATTCTTTGAAGTGAATTTGATGGAATTCTATTAGACTATTCAAGGCAGCAGGTCACCCTTGAAACATGGGAAAAACTTTTCAAATTGGCTGAGGTCAGTTCCTTCATTTTATGTATTTGAACAACTTGTGTTATGTTCTAACCGTTAGCCACATTCTTTTATAAGTATCAGTTATTCCAACTGAAATGCGATCAATCTGATTACTGATTATTGTATCTGTTGGTGTGATGTAGGTTGCATCCCTCAAGCAAAAAATAAACCAGATGTACAATGGGGAGCATGTAAGCACTTATATGCTGATTCAATGAGTACCACATATACTGTCAGAACATAAAGTAAAGGCGAATTAGTGTTTAGGGAGAGCTTATGAAAACAGCTTTGGACAAATCCATAAGCTATTTTCAGTCTGTTTATTTCTATAAGCTCTCCAGGATAGATTATAAAAACAACTTGTAGCATGTTTAAAAACGATTTCACTTTATTTTATCTTTTGGTATATAAATAGGTTATCCATAAGCACTTAATTACGTTGTTTATCCAAATAGAGACTTAAAGTAGTTAAGATTCTGTAAGTTAATTAGAGGAGTATTTGTATAAATAGGAGGATACAAGAATAGAGGGAATTCATTAAGTATTTAGTATTGTAAACATTTAGTAATAGAGGAGTGGCTTTGTTGTAGAAGGTGAAGCCCTTGTAGGACCTCTCTCTCCTATTCTTTCTCAGTCTTTCAATAAAACAGTTCTTTCTTTTCAATTTAATTTCTGGTTTCCTAACATATACTCATGTCAAATTCAACTGCGTTTTTTTCTTCTTTCATTGTCTGAAATAAAGGCGTTAACTCTCAATTATATCTTTATCAAAGGATCTCTGAAATTCCACCATTTTATCTAGGAAACATTGTAAAGTATGTATAATTAAATTTCTTTATTTCTGAATTACCATATTTTATTTTGTAATTTTTCTTGGACTTTCAGATAAACAGCACTGAGAATAGAGCAGTACTTCATGTAGCCCTTCGTGCTTCAAGGGATGCGGTTATACAGAGTGATGGAAAAAATGTTGTCCCAGATGTTTGGAATGTTATGGACAAGATCAAGGAGTTCTCTGAGAGGGTCCGTAGTGGATCTTGGGTAATATGATTGTCAATATTTTTATGTGGACATTGTTGAACTTGAGACGAGAGTACTAATCAAATTTCCCCAGGCTGGAGCTACTGGAAAGGAACTGAAGGATGTTGTTGCCATCGGTATTGGTGGCAGCTTCTTAGGTCCACTCTTAGTTTACACAGCTCTTCAAACAGGTTGCTGACACTTTGTTCTCTAAGTGGCATTTATATAATTATATTTTATTTTTATTTATAATTTTTTCTAGCACATATGTAAATGAACACAAGATCCATGTATGTTATCTTTCAAACAAGGGCTGAATATGTATTTATTACATCTTCCAGATCCTGAAACAATTGAATCTGCAAGAGGACGTCAGTTGCGCTTGTAAGCATCTAAAATTGCTCTGTGAATTCTGATTTATACTGGCATCTAAGTATACTAAGCGTTTTATAGAAGCATTATTTAAAATATGCCTCATGGTTTGTGCACTACTGATTATTCTTGAAGATTGGTATACATGTCATGTCAGTAAGAATATAAACTGTAAACTTGGTTGTGGAAGGCTTTCTTTTAGAGGCATTTCATGACCCTTTTTTCAAAGGGTCAATGTGTCATTTAATGGCTGGAATTTGAGATATTCACACTGTTTGGCATGCCACTTTCTGGAAATTCGAATGAGATTACAATAACCAATTACAAAGAAAGGATTTCAGCTTAAGAAATAAAAAAATTGATTAAAGAAGCTGAGAATTTCCATATTGAAGACAAGAAATTTCTAAGGAAGACAAGAAATCTCTAAGGAGGTTGCTCCATGTATAAATTCTCTTACCAGATTTTGGTTAATCTTCTTTGGCATTATTCGTATTGATTGTTTTTGTAAATAAAAACAATGTTGTATGCTAAAAGTTCATTTAAATTTCCTGTATGTAAGTTCTTTGTTGTTTCTTTAATATAGGTTTATTTTATGGAATACTGTGTGCTAAAAGTTCATTTGAATTTTTTTTAATTTTAGAAATATATTAGCTGCGGAATTACTTGCGGATTAAAGATTTCCTGCGGATTTACCTTTGGAAATACCTACGGTTTTTATATTTGCATAACAAAAAACAAAGTTATTTATGGCGGTTATAACCGCCGTAATTTTCAATATACGACAGTTCCCTACCCGTCGAAACATAGAATGACCGTTGGAGTGGCGGTTTTAGAAACCGTCGCAATACAGCCTGGCAACACACGTTTTTGCGACAGAAACAAAACCGTCGCGACTAGCAAATTGTGGCGGTTAAACCGCCGTAATCTGCCAATACTAACCGTCGCAACTTGCCAATTTTCTTGTAGTGATTTCTGATTAAGCTGAAGGTAGGAGAGACATTAGGCTAGCAATCCAGGTATGATAACATTAGGCAGATTTCCAGGTATGATAACATTAGGTAGAATCTTCCCCTCTTACCTCACATAACCATAGGATCTCCATGCATGATAATGTTAGGATAACTAGTCCCCCACTTAGACTTTTACCTTTCTTAACCTTTGAGTCTCTTTTCTTCTCATCTTAAAACAAAAAGCAAAAACACCTAATAAAGGCATAACATATATTGTATTTGAGCCTTTCATGTGAGAATAAGATAGTGAGGGGTCTTCTCTCACTTTCTTAGAATGTTTAGCATACGTCCCGTCTTGGGTCGATATGCGAGGCCTTCGATCCTACGTGAAAGACTTAAATACAATACGCGTTATACACGCCAATAATCAAAATACTTCTTTCTAAAATACAAAAAACAAACAAATTCTCTTCTCATCTCTTTCATTCCTTAAGGACTCGTCATGTCCGTTCTACCGCAAACAGGTAACGCCTAAGTCTCCATACAGCGAGCTGCAACACCTAATTGCTGGAATGCGCACTCTGACGTTTCCATTAAAAAAGCACAAACAAAGTAACCCTTTGTTAAGTCGAACTACGACTGCTCTGATTTCCTCTTTCTGGTTAGATTGAGGATACGTAGGCACGAGACGGCGATGTCTTGGTGAGCAACCTTCCTCCTTAGTTCGTGTCCGAACTACGTTGACTCTGATTTTCCCGTTCCCGAGGGAATACGTAGGCCTAGGACTCCGAGGATGTCCTATCGAGTCACTTCTTTTCTTCTTCGTTTCTCCGTTCTTTTCCGTTCTCGTTCCTTCCTGTTTCCAGTAGCAGTGGAGCTCCAGACGACGACACCCTTTGATCGAGACAACAAGTGTGGATCCCATCGAGTACGATGGATGTGTGGGGTGCTAACACCTTCCCTTCACCTAACCGACTCCCTAACCCATTTCTCTTGGTCGTGAGACCATGCTTTTCCTTTCCCTAGGTTTATGCAGTGTTTCCTTTCCCTCTCTTGGGATAAATACACATTGCTGGCGACTCTGTTTCGGTGCCACTTTTGCGTTTGTACTTGGATGAAAATCCCGGGAGCGATAGCTGGCGACTCTGCTGGGGACTTTGGTTCCTTAAGTAAGTCAATCCTAGCGCTTGTCTATTTTTCTTTCATTGGGTGTTTACTTTGATGCTGTTTTACAGCTTTACTGTATATTACTGTATTTACCGCATTTACTGCATCATATTCCATTATTATACTGGACTGTGTTGTGCTGGTTTTCTGTTTGGCGGGATGGGTATTCTGAGAGATAAGCCCATTACACAGGCTTGAGTACACACATAGGACTATAGTGGATAGTAGTGTGGCCTACGTAGCGCCTTGGTACGTATGGTTTACATGAAATCCATGCCTAAATGAGGTTTTCTTGGGAGATGTTCTGATTTGTGCATTTTGTGCATTTCAGAATGTTAACCTCGAAAGCTGTCGACTCTGGTGACCATTCCCGAGGACTCAGCAATGTCACTCCTCCCAAGATGTGATAATGGAAGACCAGAAATGGCAAACCCATTACACTTCTTGATCCGAGGACCCAATGCTGGGAATTCGCTATAGGATGTCCTTTTTGAAAGTGAATCAGTGGACGCACTCCTCGATTGGCAATAGTACTGTACCCCGAGGGATGAATGTATTATTGCTTCTCGACCTCAGTGCCAAAAGCTGAGGACCTTTCGTTTTGGAGAATCAGTTGAGGCCTCCTCGATTGATGATGATGCCAAACCAAAAATGGTGAACGTATCATCATTTCTCAACCTGAGAGCCCGTGATACTGAGGATCCTAGTACCCACATGTGAGAGGGGCAGGTTATTTACAGGTTTGCAGGTAACCGTAACCTTCATCATACCTGGTATTCTGGTTCTCTTATCAGTGCAGGCTTATCAGCCTGGTATTCTGGTATTCTGGTTATTCGTATATTCTGGTATTCTGGTATTCTCTTCAGAGCAGACCTTTGAACTTATCTATTCTGCAGCACAGCAGTACAGAGCTTTATGGAAAGCCTTGATCCCATGTCTGTTGCATCTGCATCATCATTTTTGCATACATGTTCTGGTATTTCCAAGGGATATTAAATTTGAGACTCGCTGTTGAGCATTTCCATCCATTTCTTATGGTTCTTCTGTGAAAAAAGCTTGAATCAAAGCAGATTGATTCCTTGGAAATATTCGAACATGGCATTTACATTGCATTTCCATACTCATATGCATGGCAGGTGTTTGAGGTTGGCCTTTTGATCCTGATCGGGTTTTCTCCGTGGTTGCAGATTCAATCTTTTTAAGTCGTGTCCTAATTGAGAAAAATCAGAAGAAATTCATGGATCAGATGCAAGCTGAGTTGATTGAGATGCGGACTCGCATGGCTCAGTTTATGGAGTTAATGCAAGGTGTTGCTCAAGGTCAAGAGCAGTTAAGGACTCTGGTCCATCCTCTGATTGCTAGAGTCGATGAGGATGTGGTTATGCATGGGGGTGTTCATACTGGTGCTATTCCTCTGGGGGGAGGTGTTAACGGTAATGGTGTCCATACTGGTCCTCCGGGCAGAGGTATTCCCGTTCCTTCTGTTGTTATCCCTCCGGGCGGAGGAGAGAATGTCGTGATTCCTTCTATAGTATGGGGAGGAAACAGTATCTGCGCAGTACATGGTCATCGCCATGGTGATCAACAGGATGATGTGTTTTCTCTTCCAGGTAGGGATGCTGACCCTCGAATTGATAATGGTCAAAGAATTAGGATGATTGAAGAGCAGTTGAAATGGGTTGTGAATCAGAATTCCTTGGGTATGGATTTGGACGATTTGGGACTGGTCCCTGGTGTCAAGATTCCGCACAAGTTTCAGGTGCCTACTTTCGAGAAATATAATGGTGTTACTTGCCCAAAGACTCATGTACGGGCCTATACGAGGAAAATGGCTGCATATTCTAAGGACGAAAAGTTAATGATGCATTTGTTCCAAGATAGCTTGACCGGGGCATCTTTGGAATGGTACATGCAGTTGGAGAGGTCCCATGTTCGAAACTGGAGGGAGTTGGTAGAAGCTTTTGTTAAGCACTATCAGTACAATACTGATATGGCTCCAAATAGGACACAGTTGCAAAACTTGTCGCACAAGAATAATGAAAGCTTTAAGGAGTACGCCCAGAGGTGGCGGGAATTGGCAGCAAGGGTACAGCCTCCCATGTTAGAGTGGGAGATGATAAGTATGTTTATGGCTACCCTGCAAGGTCATTATTATGAAAAGCTGGTACCTTGTATGCCCGGAAAGTTTACCGACTTGATCTTAGTGGGAGAAATGGTCGAAAGCGGTATCAAAATGGGAAAGATTCAAGTTGCTCCCGGTTATTCTGAAAGTGCGAAGAAACATTACAGGGGAGAATAAGGAGAGACTAATGTCATTCAGTACCAACAACCTTATGCTCCTCAACAACAGAAGTATCAGCGTCAGAATCAACATAGGCCTCGCAACAACTTGGAAAGAAGGAATGCTCCTCTTCATCCAGTTCCCATGTCGTACAGTCAACTCTTGCCACACCTGGTTCAAAATTCATTGGTGGAGCCCAAGAATTTGAAGCCTGTTCTAGAACCATACCCTCTGGGGTACAATCCCCATGTGCAATGTGGATATCATGGAGGATCTATGGGGCACTCAACTGAAGATTGCAAAGCCTTCCAAGCCAAAGTGCAACAATTGATTGACAAAGGGTACATATCATTTCCAGAAGGAGACTTGGTTGTGCACGTCGACCTCTCATCTATTTGAAGACTTCAAGGGTCGTCTCCTAAAGCCAGTAGTCCAAGTGGAGTCAAGTTTTCTCAACAACAGCAATCTTCAGATTCTTTACTGCAGTTTCATATGTAGCTTTCATTTGTTTGTTTAAACAGTGTTTGCATGAAAAAACTTGTTTGTATTTTGAATGTTGATTTTAATGCAATGAATGTGTTGTTCTTGAAGTAATTTACTTTTATACACTCATATCATGTTTATATGCACTGCAATACCAATTTTCTTGCCTAAACTCTTGAGGGAGGATGATGAGGTGAGAGACGCAAAATCTTTGGATGTTTTCTTTCGGATAAAACCCTGTTGAGGATGTACAGGCATTGTTTCAAATCCCCAAACACTAGAGATATAAGGGAGATAGACCCTCGTTAACCCCTTTGAGCCTTGAAGTTGAAGTTTCTTTCGCATGAAAAAACCCTCAAACTTAACCCAGGGGCAGGGTAGGCGTCAGTTAATTTGACCGAGCGATCAAATTTCAAGAGGAGTGTGCATCTGAGGATCCATTACCTTTCTTTCCTCACATATCAGGAGGCCAAGAGATGCGAAACCACAATGGTTATCCATCAACAATCAAGGAGTGAGGCAGTTATAACCCTTTCAAACAAGTCAGACAATACAGTGTCACACGATTTGTTAAAAAAAAAGAGAGAAAAAGGAAAAAGCCCGCTAAGTCGAAACTTGAAAACAAGCGACTTAGGCGAAAGTTAGGGAATCCCGCTGGACTTCAAAATCGAAAAACTCAAAAGAGTCAGTCCAGGCAAAATCAGGGATCAAAAGAATGAAAAGCGAAAAGCGGAAAAGGATTACAAAAGAAAAATCCTCAAGTAAGAACAAAGTCGTGTGGCTACAGACACAAAAGACAAAAGGGGTGATTGTTGCTCCAAAACCTCATCGGGTCTCAAACCATCAGTGTATGGATACCTTAAAGATCATAACATTTTTTTGAGAGATGAGCGCTTGTGTCAAATTAGTTGAACATAGGACTGGAGAACATCACGAAGAGTGGGTGGGCACAGATAAACTTTGAGCCATCAATCCTTTTTTCTCAAAACCGTGAACCAGGCCACGTTACAACCCTTAAAAGTCCTAATTGAAGCAGTGTTTATTTCGAAAGTGCACTTCAGCGAGATAGCGTTCCTGACTCCTATGGATTATACTAATAAGATTTTTGTTGGTATTGCATGTGCGTATTATTTTCCATTAAAAAATCAATGTCGCATCCCAGCTAGTGATTTGTTCACAAGGCTTGGCGACGTATTTTCAATAAAACTTTAAGGCTAACATGAGTGTTGCGTTAGAATTGTCATTCTCATGTTAAACATTTCCTGCTTGCATGCGTTTGACACCAAAGAAGCTTACACAATGAACATCAGTTGAGAAGCTCGATCACGCCAAGTTGAGATGGTGAAAACTCCGAAGGACAGTCAAGTCAAGGGGTATGTGGCCAAGAGACTGTGCGCAGCCTAAAGGTTCCCGATTAATGGTGATAAGAAGCAGCCAAATTGGGGCAATTATGTCGAGATTCAATAAATCTCTCCATAAGCATTTAACATGGGGTAATCAGGTCGATTTGACTAATCTCGGTAAGATCAGTCAGGGGCAAAGTTTCTCTAAGACTCGGGGCAGGCCACCCCTAGAGCGGGAGAAGTTGTCCACTCCTGAAGACGGTTAATTGAAAGCACCTCTTCAAAGTTCAGAATACTGGGGCAGGGTATTTTCAAGTCATTACAAATCCTTTCGAGGTAACTTACTTCATGGAATATGTAGTCTGGGGCAGTTATGTCGAGATCTGATAAATCTCTCAAAGAGTTTGAAGACCCTGGGGCAGTGTGAATGCCCGGTCTTCTATAAAATCCTCTTGAGATGATTTCTTCCTTTAGACCTAGTGGTCTGGGGCAAGTGGAGAGTTCAAAGGGCCGTTTATGACCATAGAGACAGGTCAGGCTGGGTAACAAGTTTGTTTTCCCCAATAGCGTTACTCTCCCCAGCACTGAAAGGTCGTCGTCCTCAGCAGAACTTATTCTCCCCAGCAAGAGTACAGAGGATTGTCTTCCCTAGCCGAAGTTATGGTGGCTTATTATTCCTCAACAAGCAGTCAGAAGTCGATTGCTCCGAGACTTTATTTTCCCCACAAAGCCTGGTACTCACTTTCCTCAGCAGGTCAGGAAATGTATTTCCGTCAGCAACGACATGATCTAATCCCCAGCAGGGTAAAAACTTTTCTCCCCAGTAGAGTTATTCTCCTCAGCATGGAAATTTCATCATCCTCATCAGACTGTCACTCGCTCCAGTCAGAGTACAAAAGATTGTTCCCCAGCCAGAATCTAAAGTGGATTGCTTTAGGATGGATGTTGTTTTGTTACCACAGAAGAGTTGTGGAACATATTCCCGAGACAAAGATGTTGTCTTCCCCGTATAGTATTGGTGTCTACTCCCCTCGGCCAGTCAGGAAACGTGTTTTCACCACCCTCAGCAGGATAAGGGCGAAGTCATTCCCCCAGCAGCGGGTTAAGTCAAATGGTGTCCCCAGCGGGTCTAGTATTGGTGATTTGTCTCCCCAAGCAGAGTTTGGTGGTAATCCTCGCAGCGGTTTGTTCAACGATGGTTAATATCCCCAGCAGGTTTTAAGTCCAAGTGATATTTGGCACTTTTCTGATTCAGGTCTTGGTTTCCTTTTCAAAGAGTTAGGTATAATCCCCAGTAGAGTGGATGTTCTTTTGGGATTTCATCTCCAACAGAGTTTGTGATCAGGAAGTCGTTCAGTGAAATCTTCCTTGGCAGGATCTTTTAATTCAGAGGACAATTTAGTTTGTCATCCCCGGTGGAGCTGCCTTTGTCTTCAGCATTTATTTTGGTGAGACGTTTCTTTTGCATTGCATAAGCATCTTTGCATGGCATCCTCCCAAACGCGTAGCATTTCCATTTTGTATGGAGCATTACGCCATAGAAAAATTCAAACATATGCATTCGAAGCATAAGCCAGGTTTGATATTTTGTTTACCAGTTCTCTTTCTCAGCAAAGATGGCATAATTCTGGAGATTTTCTTTGCCAGTTCTCTTTCTCAGCAGAGATGGCATAATTCAGGATATTTTTGTTTGCCAGTTCTCTTTCTCAGCAGAGATGGCATAATTCTAGAGATTTTCTTTGCCAATTCTCTTTCTCAGCAAAGATGGCATAATTCAGGATATTTTTGTTTACCAGTTCTCTTTCTCAGCAGAGATGGCATAATTCTGGAGATTTTCTTTGCCAGTTCTCTTTCTCAGCAGGGATGGCATAATTCAGGATATTTTTGTTTGCCAGTTCTCTTTCTCAGCAGAGATGGCATAATTCAAGAGATTTTATTTGCCAGTTCTCTTTCTCAGCAGAGATGGCATGATTCAGGAGATTTTGTTTGCCAATTCTCTTTCTCAGCAGAGATGGCATAACTCGGGAGATTTTGGTTTATCCTCGGTGAGATCGTCGAGGAATGTGTTCATCCTACCTGTGCTCCCCGACAGAGTCTTTTATTTAGACTTCTCCTTTCCCCAGCAGAATCATCTTATCTGTGGGTTGTAAGTCCGTTGATTTTACCTCTCACCCTTTCGGTTCACGACCGTATCTTTGCTAGGAGTTTGACTTTGATTGGCCAATCCCTTTTATAAACCCAGTTCTCGTCTGGTAGTCAGTTCTCGTCTGACTTATTTGGTGAAATCCACTTCTCGTCTGGTAGTCAGTTGTCGTCTGACTTATTTTGTGAAATCCAGTTCTCACCTGGTAGTCAGTTCTCGTCTGACTTATTTCGTGAAAGCCAGTTCTCGTCTGGTAGTCAGTTCTCGTCTGACTTATTTCGTGAAATCCAGTTCTCGCCTGGTAGTCAGTTCTCGTCTGACTTATTTCGTGAAACCCAGTTCTCTTCCTCAGCAGAGATGGCATGACTCAGAAGAGTTTATTTCACTTTATCCCTAGCGAAGTCCACATTCGGCTTGGTCTTCCTTTTCGAGTTCGTCTGCGGCCGTCCTCGTATTATTTTTGTTGGGTAGCCCGTCTGTGGCCGGTCTTTCTTTTCGAGTTCGTCTGCGGCCGTCCTCGTATTATTTTGTTGGGTAGCCCATTTGTGGCCGGTCTTCCTTTTCGAGTTCGTCTGCGGCCGTCCTCGTATTCTTTTGTTGGGTAGCCCGTCTGTGGCCGGTCTTTCTTTTCGATTTCGTCTGCGGCCATCCTCGTATTACTTTTGTTAGGTAGCCCGTCTATGGCCAGTCTTCCTTTTCGAGTTCGTCTGCAGCCGTCCTCGTATTCTTTAGTTGGGTAGCCCGTCTGTGGCCGGTCTTCCTTTTCGAGTTCGTCTGCGGCCGTCCTCGTAAACAACTCTATTTCATTACCCCTATAGTTTGCAAGTTTTAGGGTTCTTTTGGTATTCAATCACCTTCTACCTTGAATGTCTGAAAGCCGTTGCTATCACCCTTTCAGGTCCAAGTTGATTGAATAGGGGCAGCTGTAGCACCCCAAAATTTGCCCTACCTTTTTTCTAACCTTAACTGGCTTTTGTTTCGCATTCATTTTACATCTTCATTAGGTCATAATTCATAATCATAGCATTTGCATTGGACTCCTAAGGCGTGGGATCGAAGGTTTTTCTTGTTATTGGTATCTTCTATTCAGAGGTTCAAGGTTGTATTCAGAGGTTCACCAGGTTTCAGGGTGCATATAAAGGAGAATTAGGTTATGGTACAAGAGATCCAGTTGTGGATTCATGTTGTGGTCAAGGCATTGTGGTCTGCCCAGTTGCTTATCATTTGTTGTTGGGGATTCATCGAGAATACAAGTTTGGTTTGAATTGGAAGTTTGATTGATTATGTGGATTTCTGGGAATTCAAATTTCTACCATAGTCCATAAACCATATCCATTCTAAACCCATCCAGGCCCATTTGGATAATTACTTTCTTTTTAGTCCATTTATCCAATTTTGCTCCATATTTTAAATCACTATGTTAATAACCATTAAACCATTCCATTATCCACTTTTTCTATCTAAAACCATTTTTCTTAATAGTATCCATTTACTAAACCAATAAACCATTTCTTTTATCAATGGACCTTTTCCATATCCAAATTGAATTCAAAGAATGTGTCCATTTTTGTTCTAATCCATATCCATGTTAATCCATTATCTCAACCATTTTAATTCCATATTTTAAATCCATTTAGAGCCATTTTATCCATTGAATTTTCCATTTTTTTTAAATGAAATTATAAAACCTTTTTCTTTCTAAATCCAAATAACCAATTGCCCACCATTCACTCAATATGAAGAGAGTTTACCCAAGAAAGTCTGAACCACAAGAGAAGAAGTCCATTTTTTAGCAGTACAAATAATAGCAGAAAATAAAGGACCATAGCAGTAACTTTGCGCAGGAATTGAGTTTCACAGAAAAATTCATAACAGTATTACACTTGAGAAAAACCAAGAAAAGTAGAAAAAGAAATCCAATTACAAAGCTCATAACTGAATTCATAACAGGATAACAGAATTTCAGTTGTGCAGACCAAACTACCCCTCCCTGATTTCTGATATAAAAGTGGATCTGCACTAATCTTCATCTTCTTCACCATGTTTTCATTTCCATCTTCAATTCTCTACATAACGTCACCACTCATACGCTCTGCAATTCATCATCAAGCTACAACTCGTTGAAACCTGCAACAAAATTTATTCCTCATCAAGTTCCAAACAATTCCTAAATAATTCCTCAACCAACTTCTGTTAAGCTTCATGAATCTTCATCAACAGCGAGTTCAGAGATCGGCATAGAAGAAAATTCAAGAAGAAACAACTCAACTTCAACAACAATCGGTAACTGAATTCCAATCACCATCTGCAATTTGATCTGCAATTTGATTCTACTCAATTCAGAATCACAATAACACTCACAGAAGTAAGAAAAGACGGTTTGAGTTGGAGAAGGAGAAGAAGCAAGGAGCAGCAGCAGATTCAAAGAAGAGAAGGCGGAATTGAAATCGAGAACGGGAAGTACGCATACCTGATTCGTAAAGCTCTGTTTCATCTTCGAAGCACCATCGGAGCGACTCCGATAGGTAAGTGCCGATCGCTGCTACTATGTTTCTTTGCCTTTGCTTTGCGATGTAAATAGTTGAGTAGTTCTTGTTTGTTTTCGCGTTGAGATTGTTTAGACGGAGAAGCTTTGAATTCCGCCACTGCCGGCAACGAGCCATGCGCAGCGTTGATCTTGGAACGGAGAACGTTATCAGCAACGAGTTGTTGTGAAGTGAGGTACATGGTGGAAGATGAGAAGTTGATGTAGAACAACGCCATGGAAACCCCTGTTTCGCGGTGGAGTTTCGTCAAGTCGGAAGGTGACCTTCAAATCGTATTCGTGATGTAGAGTTTGCGAAGGTTGTTAACATCTTTGCGCTGAGGATGGTGAGATGCTCGTACGAGGTTGGTTCGGGCGGAGAAAGGAGGTTTGTGTTGCCGGCGCGACGGAGATCGTTTCATGTCCGGCAAGTTTTTGCGAAGGCGACGGCGAACGGAAGAAGGAGAAGAGGGAGACGATATAGTGAGGAGCAAAAGTCGAAGATGGTGGTGAAGGAGCTCTGACAGTTGTAAAAGAGTATTGACGGAGGGAGTGAACGGCGTGAAGAAGAGGGGAATGGCGACGGCGGCGTAATAAGAAGAAGAAGAGGATACTGAGTTTGTTCACGATGGTGGCTACTTTCTTTGATTTAGGTTTCCTCTTTTTTCCGTTTGTGAGGTGGACCGGGTCTTGGGCCCATAGGTTTTTCTGCTCATACGCCCAAATATTCATGCACCCCTTTACTCCTTGTTTGATGCACATTGGGCCTAAATTCACTTAGCCCAGTGCCTGAATTCTCTTTCACACCCCCCAATTCTGCTGCACACCCTTTGGCCTCCTCTTGATAAATCATTGGGCCTGAGACCTTTGAGGCACATGCGCCCAGCTTGCTAATCACACCTCCCAGAATCAGAATTGCACTCTCCTTTTAATTTCATTTAGTTTTTGTTTTTTTCAATTTAATTCTAACTTTTTTTTAGATAATAACTAGATAATATCTTGGTTTTAAAAGTTAGTTTAATACTTTGAAGTTAGATTTTTAATTAGAAATTAACTTTTAATTTGATTTTGGTATATTGATATTTTGGAATTTAGATTTTTGATTTAGATTTTAATTTTAGGTTTAATTCTATCCTTTTGGATTTAGTTTTAAGTTTAGAACTAGTTTTTAGAATTAGTTTTAGATTAACTCTTTTGTAGAATTTAATCTTGATTTTATTTAGCATTTTAATTCTAATTTGGGTATTCTTGATTAATTGTTGATTAATTTCTGATTAAATACTTGACTTGCCTCTTGCTTGACTTTCTTTAGTGATTGCGATGCTTCGTGTTTACTTGTTGATTACCTCTGTATTCACTTGATCCCCTTAGGATTCCTAGCTCCACTTAATTTCTGATTAACCTGGAGGTAGGAGAGACATTAGGCTAGCAATCCAGGTATGATAACATTAGGCAGATTTCCAGGTATGATAACATTAGGTAGAATCTTCCCCTCTTACCTCACATAACCATAGGATCTCCATGCATGATAATGTTAGGATAACTAGTCCCTCACTTAGACTTTTACCTTTCTTAACCTTTGAGTCTCTTTTCTTCTCATCTTAAAACAAAAAGCAAAAACACCTAATAAAGGCATAACATATATTGTATTTAAGCCTTTCATGTGAGAATAAGATAGTGAGGGGTCTTCTCTCACTTTCTTAGAATGTTTAGCATACGTCCCGTCTTGGGTCGATATGCAAGGCATTCGATCCTACGTGAAAGACTTAAATACAATCCACGTTATACACACCAGTAATCAAAATACTTCTTTCTAAAATACAAAAAAACAAACAAATTCTCTTCTCATCTCTTTCATTCCTTAAGGACTCGTCATGTCCGTTCTACCTCAAACAGGTAACGCCTAAGTCTCCATACAGCGAGCTGCAGCACCTAACTGCTGGAATGCGCACTCTGACGTTTCCATTAAAAAAACACAAACAAAGCAACCCTTCGTTAGGTCGAACTACGACTGCCCTGATTTCCTCTTTCTGGTTAGATTGAGGATACGTAGGCACGAGACGGCGATGTCTTGGCGAGTAACCTTCCCCCTTAGTTCGTGTCCGAACTATGTTGACTCTGATTTTCCCGATACCGAGGGAATACGTAGGCCTAGGACTCCGAGGATGTCCTATCGAGTCACTTCTTTTCTTCTTCGTTTCTCCGTTCTTTTCCGTTCTCGTTCCTTCCCGTTTCCAGTAGCAGTGGAGCTCCAGACGACGACACCCTTTGATCGAGACAACAAGCGTGGATCCCATCGAGTACGATGGACGTGTGGGGTGATAACACCTTCCCTTCGTGTAACCGACTCCGTTACCCGTTTCTCTTGGTCGTGAGACCGTGCTTTTCCTTTCCCCTAGGTTTATGCAGTGTTTCCTTTCCCTCTCTTGGGATAAATACACATTGCTGGCGACTCTGTTTCGGTGCCACTTTCGCGTTTGTTCTTGGATGAAAATCATGGGAGCGACATCCATGAATCAGTTGTCATCGACGAGTTGATTCAACCTTATGTCGATCTCGCTGGTTTGGGCCATGTTTGCAAAATCATGTCCTTGTCTGTTGATAATAAGTTTATATCATCTTTATGTGAAAGATGGCGTCTTGAGACACACACTTTCTTGTAATTTTTTTTAACAAGTGAAAAATGTAATCCAAGATAAACGACCAAGATAATCCACAACCAAGATAAACGCATAATTCTCTCAAACACACGCTCCGAGTCACCAATTTCATCATTAAAAAGAATTTGGTTCCTAGACAACCAAATACACCAACCTACAATGAACCACAAACTTTCCGCGTATGGTGATGGAACCTTCCCCTTTACCTTAACAATCCAAGCCCGCATATGACACTTAAAAGACGATTCCGTTAATGTAGAAACCTCAAACCACTAACAAACTTTGACCCAAATTGCCTTAGTTTTGATACAGTTAAAGAAGAGATGAGAAGAGTTTTTCGATTCGGCAAAGCAGAACATACAAACATGTTCGTGCACATTGAGATTCATACCACGAGTCACAAGATTCAACCTTATTGGCAATCTGTCCAGAAACAGATGCCACTTGAAAGCTTGGACCTTCGTCGGGATCACCGCCTTCCAAATACGAGACAATAGATCCTTGTTTATCGCACTTACTCGCACATTATCAAACATCATCAACAGCCGTTCATAGCAAGACTTAACTGTAAATGAACGTGTTTCGGTAAAGGGCCAGATTATGATATTTACAGCCTCCTTGCAAGGTTGAATTCCAACCAACAGCTTCTGCAGGCGCTGAAGCTCATGCTGTAGATGAAGATCATCAGATTGCACAGATAAGCCCAGTTGCCAAACCCAATTATCCTCCACCCACTCCCCCAAATTTGATACCCTAGCAAGCTTGTTAACTACAACATTCCACAAGGCAGTGAACTCGTAGCAGAGAGGGGAGTTTCCCAACTACCTAGCCAACCAAAATAGCACTTAATACCTGCAACCAACCTATATGACAGCATACCTGCAATATTCACATTACCCACCAGCCTCCAAACATCAAAAAGGTCCTGCCACCACAGGGATGACGTCGTCGTAGTGCAGGTAAGATTGTTATCAAAAATAAAAGTTACCATATTTTCCTTCAAGCAAACCTACCCAAAGTGCATCTCTTTCATTTAGGAATCGCCACCACCATTTTGCTAATAACACCTTGTTGAACATGCCCAAGTCTTTGACACCTAAACCACCATCCTCCTTTGATTTACAAATAGCTTTCCAACTCATCCACACAATGCACCTTTTTTCTTGCGTTCCCGCCCATAGAAATTTCCTCTGTAAAGCCACCAGCACCTGCATAACTTTCTTTGGCAGTTTGTAGAATGATATGAAATGTACAGGGAGGTTTGATAATACCGAATTTATGAGAGCTACATGACCACCAATTAAAAGCCATTTTCTCTTCCATGAGGACAACTTTGACTTCAAGCAATTCACCACCAGACTCCAAAAGGAAATACGCCTATGGTTACCACCCCCATTAAACCAAGAAATTTGAACGGAAAACCATCAAGTTTGCAGCCAATGAAATGTTTCGCTGCTTTCCTAAATTAATCATCCGTCGAAATACCAAATAGAGAACTCTTCCTAATATTAATCTTCAAACCCGAAATCAATTTAAAACCTACTAAGATTGATTTCATCGTCCACAAATTATACCAGGATCCTTCCCCAATAAGAATCGTTTCATCCACATATTGTAGTAAGCTATAAGCCACACCATTATCTAATTTGAATTCTAGAAAAGCTCCTGCAGAAATTGCCCTTCTCACCAAAATAGGCAGACCTTCCGCAACTAAGTTAAAAATAAATGATGACAAAGGATCGCCTTGTCTAAGACGTCTAGTTACCTTGAAGTCTTTTGTGGGACTACTGTTTACTAACACCGACATAAAGTTATTCATAGTTGCACCTTCCATCCACCGTATCCATCTCGTACTGAACCCCATTGCCAACATGATTATCAAGGTCCTGAGGATTTTCCTTCTTTGGGATCAATGCAAGAAAGGAAGAAGTAATAGCTTTTGGAAGCCAGGTCGTTGCTTAGAATTCTTGAATGCACAAAATTACATCTTTGCCAAGGATCTCCCAACACCGTTTTAGGAACTCAACATTAAACTCGTCTGGACCTAGACTCCTCTCCCCACCTGAATAAAAAATGACCTTCTTAATTTCTTCATCTCCAAATTTTTCCTCTAGCATCCTACAATCTTGTTCAGACAAACATGGCAAGTCAGTAAGCACGAGATCCGGCCTAGGTGCTTTTTTAGATTGAAAATTTTCTTCAAAATGCTCCTTGATCACATTCTTCACAGCATGAAATTATGTGACAATCCCATCCCTTGATTTAACAGTGGCTATCATATTCCTGCTAGACCTATTTTTTATGGCAGCATGAAAAAACATGGAATTCTGGTCACCAAATTGCAACCACCTAACCTTTGATTTCTGGTGCAAGATACTGTCTCTGATACGACACTGTTTCCAAAATTCATCTTGAGCTTCACTTCTTCTCTTCAGCTCACTGTCTGCTATCCAACCCTGAGCAGCCGCCATTTGATCTTCAATTTCATTAATAGTGTTCACCTCCCTATCAACATTACGATTAAGCCCTCCAAAAACAGATTTATTCCACCAACGCATTTTATCCTTTAACAAATGTAATTTCGTTGTAAGTTGAAATGTCACACTTCCTTCCACAACATATGAGTTCCATTCATCTTTTACAAATGATAGGAATTGGGGATGATCGAACCAGCAATTAAACACTTTGAAGGGTTTCAAACCCCAATTCAAATTCCTTACTTTTAACCACACCAGCCTATGATCAGAGACATCTCAATTTCCAATAACTTGCGTAACTGTATTCCAATCCTTGATTAAGCCCTCAATAATGAGAAATATGTCTAATCTACTACAACAGCTTCCATTTAAATTAAACCACGTGAACTTATTGCCAACTATTGGTAAATCCACCAGGTTCATCATCTCTATGAATGCTCCAAAATCCCCCGTCTCTCCTCTACCATAATTACCCTACCACATCTTTCCTCTTTAGCCTTAACCGCATTAAAATCGCCGCCCACTAACCCCTCCATATATGGTAATTTGTTTTTCCATGTTAAAAGCTCAGACCACATTATCCTTTTTTCAGCTGCAACACAAGATGAATAAACATTAATGAGATAACAATTTGTACCATTCCATATTAAGTTAACCCCCAAAAAGCCTTTACCGCGAAAGTTGAGAACAAAATTACCAAGATTCTTCCTCCAAATCGTCAAGATCCCTCCAGATTGACCCATCGACAAGGACGCAGACCAATCACGATCTCCCTTGCCCCCAAAGACTCTGAAATATAGCCTCCTCCATAGACTGACACTTTGTTTCCTGCAAAAAGCACACATCCGCACCTCCTTTAGAAATTGATTCATTAAATCATCTCCGTTTTGTGGAGGAACCACACCCTCGAATGTTGTAAGTAATACAATTCATAAAGACTGATTTTCCGCCGCCTTCTTGAAATGAGTAGAATTCATTTCCATAGCTTCCATGTTTATGATTATACCCTCAAAAACCTCATCGTCTTTACCCCCTTCAATACCAAGCTACTTAATTGAATCCCGGACCTTCACAAGAACATCCTCGAATTGTATCCTAATGCGAGAGTTACTCTAATTCACATCAGAATTACCAATGGAATCACAACATAAGATTGACCCCCCGAGTTTCTCGATTTAGAATTTCCATCCTCCAAACTGGTAGCAGGCGAACAATGATGCTCCAAAACATTTGTTTGTTGTCGTTGTTGCTGCGAATCAATATTGGCTAGCATGAGTGCAGAATAATACGATGGAGTAAAATGGATTTTGACTTGGTCATAGATATCAAAGATAAGCTTCTTTTTCCTTGGTTTGACCAGGATTTCTTGTCCCCTCACAACCGAGTCAGAATAGGATATTGGATCAGAAATTGAAAGGGCCACCTCCCCAACATTAGGCCCACACAATATAGGAATAATTGGGCCTAAGGCCCCACCCTCATAAAAATCCATCGTCTGTTCCACCAAGACTTTGGGGTCCATCACCACTAACGCTGACTTACCACCAAAAGATGGATTAAACATGCATCTGGGTATTTCATCATGACCTCGATCCTCTCCATCACTTTGTGACATCAATTTTTTGGAATGACCATCATGATTAGCACATGTAGCCGCAGTAGCAAATAAAGTCATTATGTTGTTTTCCAAAATAACCTTTTCCATTCTACCTTTGTGTCTCCCCTCAGACTCGGGAATCGCAGCTTTGAAGGACGTGTCATGTCCTTCCCCAAAAAAATAGTTTTTTATTTCACCATATTCTTCCTCCTTTGAGCTTCCCCATTTGTCGATGTCGATGTCTGAGCTATCACTCTCCAGCGACCTGCTCACTTTACTTGAATTCGCCTCCCCAAGTCTTAATAGCCCATGTCCATCTTCTAACAATTTAATTCTGTAAATGTTTCCATTTAGTTCAATATTGAAATTTTCATTCAAGTTAATAGAAAACTTGGTTTTAACAAGGAATCTGGAAACATCCAAACACACATGATTTTCCGTATCGTCATCTGAAGTAATATATTCACCAACTCTTCCAGCAACAAACTTAAAGAATTTTGAGCACCAAACATGGCAGGGAAGCCCATAACATCGTATCCGGGTGAGTCTCTCATTGTCCACATCTTCTGGCGACCACAGATGAATGTTAGAGAACCACCGGGATACCCATGTCATCTCCTCCTTGACCAAGGTTGTTAACTCTCCAGATACCTCTTCCTTTAACCAGACATGTCGATGATCCAAAATATCCTTATCATCTACTTGTTAAGCCACCATCCCCTACTTAGAGATAAGTGTAGCACCCCAAAATTTGCTCTCCTATCTTTAGTACCAACTGGCTTATGTTTCATTTCATTTTGCATTATCATGTGTGCATATCATTGGTTCTTAGCATGGGGTCAAGGTGCCTGAGGCAAGTTCAAGAGGAGAAGATGTTCTTCAAAGGGTCAAGCAAGAGAGTTCAAGTGGATCACTCTCTCCTAACCAGTGCAGAAACTAGGGTTTTGAGATTCTTAGGTTTATTGCTCCAATGGGCAAGCTCCTTGGGTTTTTATCATCACCAAATGGCATATCTTATCTTTGTTGGAGAGGATACACATCATATTCATAGGAATTTGGATTTGGAGACTGTGCTATTTCCTCCTAGACTAAGGGTACCAAAATTAGGGTTTGCTATAAAGTCAGATTATTTCTGATTTTTTGGGCAAGACTTGATTCCATGGTATTCCTTGGGTCCCTAAGTATCTAGAAATGGAATATTGTCTATCAGTTTGGTTCAGGAGAAGTTCAATTGGCCAATGGATTGGGAATCAGGAGAATCAGAAGAAAAGTCAACAGTGAGAGGGGAGTCAACTGTGAAAGCTTGAGGTTCTCTTCAAGGTTTTCAATGTCTCACATCCTCATATGGTCTTCAAGAGTCAAGTTTCACACCATTTATCAATAATCAAGGGTTGGTACAAAAGTTACTAAATATGGAAATGACCCATAATTTGAAAGTTTCCTTTTTGGGCAAGTTCTTACACTACATTCAACTTAACTTTTCATCATCAAGAAAGCTTCAAATGAATTTTCATCAAACATGAAAGTTGAAGATCTTTTTCTCCCCTTTCCAACAAGTACTAGATGGTCTCCATATCATTTGTGAAACTCAAGTTATGATCAAAAGAAGGCAAAGTGGTTTTTTAGGGTTTTCTCATGGTTCCATTTGCATTTTGGGACATAGTTACCTATAATTGATTCCATTTCTTCATGTCACTTTCTAACATCAAATAACTTTCCTTAAGGATCATTTTGGGCCTTTGAAGCAAGGGATTCCATGAATTATTCATTACTTATTTCACATGGTGCAAAATTGCCAAATTATTGAAAACTCATGAACCAAGACATCTCAAGGCCCAAATCAAATTCAGGTGTGATTAACAATTGTTAAATAAGTGATCCATCATGAAATATTTGGGTGTGCATGCATGGAGGAGGGTGTATTTCACATTATGCAAATTTGTCAAAAGGCCCAAAACTCATTAACCAAGGAGTGATTAAGACCTAAATGATCAGATGTGAAATAACCCTAAGTACTTAAGATTACTCATGCACTATTGAGAGGAATACACGTTATTTTGGAGGAGAATCAAGTTTTGACCCTAAGCTTTCTTTTCATCGAATCTCACAATCCAGAAGAGCTTTTCCAAAACTTCTTTCACCATCTGAGTCCTGAGGATCCATAGAGCACAAAGCAATCATCACTTGAAGCTAATAACAAGGGAATAGGTGGCGTGATCTCAAGTTGGTGGTATTTTTCATGATCTTAAAACTCAGTTTTTTGACATGCATAATGATGTGTGATTGTTGCTGATAACCCTGATATAATTTGTTTTGATTTTAGACGTGTATTATGTGCATATGGTGAGATTTAAGTTTTGGACCCATACTTTGTTTTGTTCGAATCTCTTTGTGTGTTGATCACTTGCGATTTTTGATGTGATATTTGAGATCCTGGTGAAAATCTGGACAAAATGGTATATTCGTTTGTGTTTTCTGGTGAGTTTTTGGTTGCAGGTGGCCGGAAGTGGTGGCCGGAACCCTAGCTCCGGCGGCTGGTGAGGGTTCCAGCGAGATTAGGGTTTGAATGGGGAAGACGAAATCCCAGCCCATCATTTTGTTGATCCAACGGTCCACGTAATGCCACATTTTTTTAATTTTGTTTTTATTTTATTTAGTTATGTGTGTGGCGTCCCATGGTTACTATCGTGTGCATCATATCCTGATCTCTCGTTTTAATTACTTTTTAAACATTTGATTTAATCTTGGACGTTGATATGATCATGTGGCTGACATTGTTCCAACAAATTAATGAAATCACGTGCTGCTCACGTGTGATTCCATGGTGTGCTGATCAATTTAGTGTGTGCGTGTTCATTTCATTGTGGTGTGCGTGTGAATCATGGCCTTTAATCTTGATGACTGTGCTGATATGTTGACCTATTGTTGTGCGCATGATTGATCTAGTGGTGGATATTAAATTGAAATGTTGATTGCATTCCATGCTCTTCATTGACTTCGCTGGTGGATTTGTTTGTTTTGGGCTCGCTAATTACACCCCCTCCTTTCAGCCCATTCTCATTTTTAACGTGTCTGGCTTGCTGTTCATACCCCCCACTTGTTTTTCTTCAATTTTATTTTTATTAATTGTATTATGTTCATTTTAATCATTTTAAAAATAGTTAATTGCATAAAAAAAAATTACAAAAAAATTCATGAAGCATATTTATAATTTTATAAAATTTTCCCAAATTTTATTTTATTATTTTATTTCATTTTCATCATCTGAATTAATTATTTGGTTTATTTTCTTTTGGATTTATTCCTTACATGCATACTTTAACTTGTTTATTTTATTTCTCCACATCCATAAAACATTTTGAACTCATTCCTTTTGAATTATTTCACCAACACACTGAAATGCATTAAAATATTTTTCTCTCATTTTTAAAACTTTTTCATATTGCATTTCAGTCCCCCTCTTTTGCATATTGAATCATGTTCCTTGTCTGAACTTTGCATGATTGTTTGAGTGACTTTTCTTTTGAATTTTGGCATGAGTTTTGGATAGGATGTTTGCTCCTGGTTGAGATATGTTGATAATTAATTTGGTGATTTTAGAAGATGTTTTGCTAATTGTTTGATTGCTTTTATTTGAGGTCTTCTTGTATGTATATCTATGATCATGTCTGGTTACCTGTTTGAAAAGGCACTTGTGACATTGTTTTGGGATTGTGTCCTTGACTTCATAAACCATGTTTAGATTGTTATAGGTCACTTGATTGCCATTATATGTCATTTCTTGGATTTCATTTATCTCATTTCTTTTACGTAGTCTGTTTTGTACTAACCCTTTATGCAGGGGCTGAGGTAAGTTATTTGAGAGTGTGGATAGTTATCCATGCCCACTCTCACTCTTTCTGTCTCTCATCTTTTCTTTTCTTTAGGCTTAGGTTGTCGTCAAACCTCACTAACCGTAGGTTACCCATGCATGATAACATTAGGACTCTTAGTTTCCCTTTAGAGTTTCCTTTGTGTCTTCTCTCTTCACATCTCAAAACTTCTTAAAAACACTTAATAAGGATAAAGTGTATTGCGCACGAGCCTTAAGCGTGGGGAATAAGAAATGAGGGGCTTCCTCTCATATTTCTAGAGTGCTTAGCGAGCGTCCTGTCTTGGGACGATTCGTTAAGTATTCGTCCCTGTGCCCTAGACTTTGGTGCAATGCAAGTTATGAACTAACTCAAGTCACTTCGGTCTTAAAAAAATACAAACAAACTTCAAACCTTTTTGTCCTTCGGGATTGTCAAACTAAAGGCTATTTTCAAAAAGGGCACATTACTTTCCGTCTGAGTCGCAAACAGTCATCGACCCTAACTGCCGGACGCGAACTTGACGTCGCTCATAAAAAACACAAAAAGAACTTGGTCCAAACTACGTTGACTCTGAATTTCCCATTGCACAAAGGGAGTACATAGGCCTAGGACGTCAACGTCCTACCGAGTCTGTCTTTGTTTTTCCCTTCCTAGTGCCAGTACAACCATATATTTTAGGATAACTCACCCTTAGATTAGACAACAAGCGTGGATCCCATCGAGTACGATGGACGCGTGGGGTGCTAGCACCTTCCCCTCGCGTAACCGACTCCCGAACCCAGGCTATGGTTGCGATGGCCATTCCTTTCCCTTTTCCTCAGGTTTATGCGGTGTTCCCTTTCCCCCTCTTGGGATAAATTTACACGGCTGACGACTCTGTTTTCTGCGCCACTCTCGCGTTTGTACCTGGATGAAAATCCCGGGAGCGACAGCTGGCGACTCTGCTGGGGATAACGGTTGACCTATGCTGGTCCATCCCCTCTAGCGAGTCGATCCTAGTGCTTGTTTATTTTTTTGTTGGGTGTTTATTTGTTGTGCTATATTATGTTGTATATTACCGTTTTACAGCTTTTACTGCATTGCATTTCATTTTTATTACTGTCATACTGGATACTGTTGTATTGTGCTGGTTATTTCTGTTTTGCAGGTTGGGTTGTTCTGAGAGATAAGCCCAATACCCAGGCTTGAGTACACCCTAAGACTAGAGTGGAGAGTAGTGGGACCTACGTGTCCGCTTGGTACGTTTGTGTGTTCACGAAATTCACAACCAGACGAGGCTATCTTGGGACGCAATCTAACGTGGGTGTCTTGCGCATGTTAGGATGTCGATCTAGAGAGCTGTCGACTCTGGTGACCGATCATCGAGGACCTTAGTAGAAACATCCCTCTTTAGTGGTGACAGTGGCAGACCACATTCTGTGGCAAACCCATTCGCACCCGAGGGCCCACTTTGGAACTCGCATAGGATGGCCCCTATCTTTTGAAGAGAATCAGTGGAGGCACTCCTCGATTGATGATAGTACTGTACCCTGTGGGATGAATGTACTATTGTTTCTCGACCTCAGTGCCAGAAGTTGAGGACCTTCCATTTTGGAGAATCAGTTGAGGCCTCCTCGATTAATGATGATGCCAAACCAGAAATGGTGAATGTATCATCATTTCTCGACCTGAGAACCCGGGATACTGAACATCCTAGTACCCACACGTGAGAGGGGATGGGTGTTTGCAGGTTTGCAGGTAACCGAAACCTTCAACCTACCTGGTTTTTCTGGATTTCTCATCAATGTTTGATTATCTGGGTTCCTGGTTATCTCAGTGGTTCGGTATTTTGGAATTCTGGTTTTCTGGGTTGTGGTTCTCGTTTAGTTAACAGCACAACACATCCATGTTTGCATGAGCATATCATTTTTCTTGCATTATGACATGTTTGACATTTTTCAGGGCTTGCATCTTACTCTTGATTCCGGTTTTCTAAGGTTACCTTGGCATGGATGTCCAGAGAAAGAAGACTGTTGCCTATTCGTTCCCAGATCCGACCTTGACGTTGATTCACAAGCTGATTAGTATGGCTGGTCCCGGAGTTCGTACAGAGTTCAGTGGAGGGTATGGGAGACTTCTGAAGTTTGTCTACAATATCTCCAAGTATGAGAAGGATGCCATTCATACACTTCTTCAGTTTTACGATCTGTCTTTGCGTTGCTTCACTTTCCCAGACTACATCTTGGCCCCAACGTTGGAGGAGTTCACATTTATTTTGGGAATCCCCATCAGGCATGACATAGTATTCTTTTCTGAAGAACACCCCGGGATAAAAGAAATGGCTAGTGCTCTTCATATTGGTGAATCCGTTCTGAGCAGTAATATTGAGGAAAAACAAGGAGCTAAGGGTTTCTTATTGAAGTTCTTGTTTGATCAAGCTTGCATACATGTTAAAGAGAAGAATTGGACTGCTTTCCAAGCTATTCTGGCTATGTGCATCTATGGGATTGTCCTGTTTCCCAATGTTCCTAATCTGGTGGATATGCATGCTGTCAGAATATTTATTTCAAAGAATCCTATACCTACCTTGCTAGGTGATGTGTATCACTCAGTCCACTACAAGAATGAAAATAGGCGGGGAAAAACCGTGAGTTGTTGTCCACCGCTCTTATCTACTTGGTTTCTGAGCCATCTCCCCGAAGCTGGCACCTTCGTTGATACGAAAGATTCTCTGAAGTGGTCAAAGAGGTTAATGGGCTTGACTGCTGACAACATTGTTTGGTTCAACCGTGACTTGCTAGGAATAGAGATTATTTGCAAGTGCGGAGAATTCCCTAATGTACCCTTGATAGGGAGAAGAGGTGGAATTAACTATAATCCTTCCCTTGTTATCAGGCAGTTTGGTTATCCTTTGAAAGGTCCACCTGAAGAGCGAGATGTCAGAGAATCCTTATTCTTCAATGGTAATGGGGATCAAGAGATGATAAGGAAGGTTGTGAATGCTTGGAAGCAGGTGACCAAGAGGGGAAAAACTTCATTCGGGAAATGTAACAACCGGGCTTTCCCTTCCTATAAAGAGTGGATCAAGAAGAGAGCAGAAGAGGAGCTTATTCCCTTCCCGGTAGAACCACCATCTTACCCCTTGCTGATTGAGCCTCCTACCACAGTTGAGATAGAGAAGTTTAACAAGTTGTGGGATGAAAAGGAAAAGCTGCGAGAAGAAAATAGTGAGCTACAAAGAGAGATTTATCAGTTGAAGCATGAGCGGGGTGAAGCTGTTCATATCGCCGAGTTGAAGACAGAGCTTCTCACTGAGGCAGAAAAGGAGCTAGCTGACAAGGTCGCATCCAGACAAAGGATGAAACAAGCTCTAGACAGTATCAGTAAGGTTCTCGAGTCTAATAAGGAAGAGTTGGACAAGGCTTTGTTAAAAATTCACAGGTTCAATGCTCACCGAGAAACTGCAATGGCTGAGAATAAGCAAAAAGAAGACGGTTATCTAGCTCAGATTGATCAATTGAAGTCGCAGCTCAAGAAGAAAGACGCTGAGATCCTATCAGGGGTATTCCAGGGACAAGCAGTCGAGGGTCGACTCAATGAAGCCATAGCCTCCATAGAGGAACTGAAGATCCAAGCTGAAGTGAAGAGATCTAGAAATGAGGGACCTAGTATGGATGGTGTTTCTGGAGAAGATGCTTGGGAGTTACATTGCCGATACTTGGAAGGGATCATGCATAGGAGAGACATTCTCATTCAAGAGCTAATTCAGAGACCGAAGCATCCCGACACCAAAAAGATGTTCAAAGAAATTCAAGACTGGAGCAAGAAGCATAATGGATGGGGGGATTGACACTTGTAGACTTTGATGACATGCCGTAGTTTTCTATTTTCTTTCATTATTCGGACCACCGCCAGACTTGTTGGTTGGGATCTATGATTATTGTGTTCAGACTTGTTATCTTGGATTTGTGATTGTTGACATTTGGTTTTCCTCTGGTTTTCTTAATATATGAGCAGAAGTTCCATTCTATCTTGTTGTTAAACTGGAATCAAGGGGGTGGATCGCCCTGCGAATATTCAAACATGTTCATTTGCATTTGCATATTCATAATCATTTTGCATAATCATTGTGCATAACAGGTGTTTATCTCCGGTATTCTTATCTTGTTCCAATCTCAGGATTGCAGATCAGCACATTCATCGGTATTCTACCAGACAAAATCAGAAGAGACTCATGGATCAGCTACAAAATGAGATGACTAAGATACGGACTCGCATGAACCAATTCATGGATTTGATGCAAGGGGTTGCGCAAGGCCAAGAGCAGTTAAGGACTCTCGTTCAGCCACTGATTGCGAGAATTGATGAAGAGGGTGTCCTTCATGGAGGAATTCATACTGGTGTTACTGGTAATAATGCTCAGAATGGCCCTCCGGGCGGAGGTATTCCTGTTGCTGGTGTTGTGATTCCTCCCGGCGGAGGAGATGTTGTGGTTCCCACTGTAGTGGGAGGAGGTAACGGTGCTGGCGCAATTCATGGCCGTCAGTATGATGATCTTCAGGAAGATGCATTTTCTGTGCCAGGTGGGGATGCTGGTCCCCAGATTGACAATGATCAGAGGTTTCGGTTGATTGAGGAACAGCTAAGGGGTGTTGTAAATCAGGATGCTTTGGGTATGGATCTAGAGGATTTGGGGTTGGTTCCAGGCGTTGTTATCCCACACAAGTTTCAGACTTCTACTTTTGAGTATAATGGTATGACTTGCCCAAGGACCCACGTGAGGGCATATGCAAGTAAAATGGCTGCGCATGCGAAGAATGAGAAGCTGATAATGCATTGCTTCCAGGATAGCCTATCTGGGGCATCCCTGGAGTGGTACATGCAACTAGAAAGGAAAGATGTGCGTAGTTGGAGAGATCTGGCAGGGGCATTTATCAAACACTATCAGTATAACACTGACATGGCTCCGAACAGAACACAGCTACAGAATTTGTCACAGAAGAACAATGAGAGTTTCAAAGAGTACGCCCAGAGGTGGCGTGAATTGGCAGCAAGGGTTCAGCCTCCTATGTTGGAACGTGAAATGATAACTATGTTTATGGCCACCTTGCAGGGTCATTACTATGAAAAGCTGGTACCGTGTATGACTGGAAAGTTTGCTGATTTGATCTTAGTAGAAGAGATGGTGGAAAGCGGAATTAAGGTGGGAAAAATATCAGGCGGTGATGGATCCTCATCTGGAGGAAGTAAGAAGCCTTATACCAGTGGTTACAAGAAGAGGGAAGGAGATACAAACTCTGTGTCATCATATCGTGGTGGAGAAGGACCTCGTCAGAACTTCAATCAATAGGTGGCTTCTGTAACCATCCCAGCAGCACCCCAGCAGCCAGCAGTGTCTCAACAACAAAATCAGGCTCCTCGCCGATCGCAGCCTCTGACTAGGCGTGATAGGCATTTTGACACTCCACCTCTTCCCTATTCTCAATTATTTTAGCACTTGCTAAAGCTTCAGTTAATTCAGAAGAGAACCTTGGCTCCACCCACTGGTAATCCACCTCCCGGCTATGACGCCAACGCCCACTGTGAGTTTCATTATGGGGCACCCGGACATCATATTGAGAACTGTAAAGCTTTTAAGCATCAGGTTCAAGATTTGGTGGATTCCAAAGCCATCAATTTCTCCAACGATGTTCCAAACGTGAATCAGAACCCGATGCCGAATCACGGTGAGCCGAGGGTCAATGCTATTATTAAAGACTGTGAAGACTTGAGTTTAATTTCAGATGTGAACGAGGTTCAAACTCCTTTGCGTGTGGTGAAGGACAGACTGTTGAAGGGAGGGGTATTTCCCAGCTGTGATGAAGGTTGTGTAGGATGTGTGTCGCAGCCAGGTGGTTGTGATTTATTGAAAGCAGGTATTCAAAAAATGATCAGTGAAGGGATATTACAGTTTGACAGGGGTTGTAAGCAGAGTAAAGTTACTGACAGAGAGATTAATGTTGCCACGATAACAATTCCATTCAAGACAATAACTATATCAGCGCCGGTGAGACCAGCGCCGGTCACTATCACTGTTCCTGGACCAGTCCCGTATGAGAGTACCAAGGCCATCCCATGGAACTATGGGGCTGAGGTGTTTGTTAATGGTAAGAAACAAGAATTGGAAGAGACATCAGCTGTGAATACAGGGGTTGAAAATCTTGTTGAAGCAGGGGCTATCACTAGGAGTGGTAGAGTCTTTATTCCGTCTGAGGATCAAGTTGGCAGTTCAAGACAAGATAAAGGTAAACAGATGATGGATGAGTCCGTACAGAGGCAGGAAGCTAATAATTCTATGACAAAGCAGGCTGGGATACTTTCTCAGAAGACGTAGAAGAGTTTATGAGGTTGATCAGGAAAAGTGATTACAAGATTGTTGATCAACTTCACCAAACTCCATCGAAGATTTCCATTCTATCCTTACTGTTGTGCTCTGAGGCGCACCGAAATGCATTGCTGAAGGTTTTGAACATGGCTTATGTACCGCAGGAAATATCTGTTAACCAGCTTGAAGGGGTTGTGGCTCATGTGAATGCTGGTAATGGCTTGGGTTTCACCGATTTAGATTTGACTCCAGCTGGGAGGAATCACAACAACGCTCTGCATATTTCAGTGGAATGCCGTGGTTCCTTGATGTCACATGTGTTAGTTGTACTGGGTCGTCTTTGAATGTGCTGCCGAAGAAGGCTTTGATGAAGTTGGATACTCGTGGGTTAATTTGTACACCAAGTGACTTGGTGGTACGTGCTTTTGATGGCTCCAAGAGGTCGGTTTTTGGTGAGTTAGTTCTGCCAATCAAGGTGGGTCCTGAGATTTTCAACACCACCTTTTACATAATGGATATTTAGCCTGCCTATAGTTGTTTGTTGGGTCGCCCTTGGATCCATGGTGCTGGGGCAGTAACATCTACGCTGCACCAGAAGTTGAAGTATATGGTGGATGGCCACGTTGTGACTGTTTGTGGTGAAGAAGATATCATGGTGAGTCACCTATCAACCTTCAAGTATGTGGAGGTAGATGGTGAAATACAGGAAACTTTGTGCCAAGCCTTTGAAGCTATGAAAATTCCTGAGGGACCCCCAAAGGTAGTCAGTCAGCCTGAGGTGGTTGCCCAACCTGAAGTTGTCAGACAACCAGAGATTCCAATGTCCTCTTTCAAAGAGGCGCGTGCTATAGTTGAAGCTGGTGGTTCTCAGAAGTGGGGCAGTGTCATTGATATTCAAAGAAAGCAAGATACTCATGGACTGAGTTACAAGCCACCTAGGCGTCCTGAAGAGCCTCCCAAGTTCTATGGTCTAGTCCGTTTCACCAGTGTCGGTGTTTTCTTCGACAGAGTCAATGCTATTGAGGATGAGGGGGATAATGACTGTGACATGGATGAATGGATCCGTCCCTGCACCCCTGGTCAGAGTTTAGGCAACTGGTCTTCCGAGAAAGTCATCCAAGTGACGCGCCCAGAGTAATTTAATTTTGTTTTCTATTATGTTGAATCCTACGTTCTGCCCAAGACGTAGTGATATTTATTTGTAGGGCTTGGATGTTTTATTTGCTATTTTTATCATCAATAAAGGACGTTTTTTCATTCAAATATTTTGATCCCTGTTTTTCTGTTTTTACTTTTTGCTTTAACCCACATCAAAATGGAAATGTGTTTTCTTGTTTGTTGCACTCATAATAAACATAAAACATCCATCATGCAGGTTCCTTTGTTCAGATTCCACCCCTAATGACTTAGGTATGGCTCGATATGACTTCGACAATCCTATCTATCAAGCCGAAGAAGAGACTGACGAAGACTGTGACTTACCAGAAGAATTAGCCAGATTACTGAAACAAGAGGAAAGGGTTATTCTACCTCATCAGGAGGAAGTTGAGACTATTAATCTGGGAACCGAGGATGTTAAACGAGAAGTAAGGATTGGGGCTGCTTTGGAAGACACTGTTAGGAGAAGATTGTTTGAGTTACTTCGAGAGTATGTGGATATCTTCGCCTGGTCTTACCAAGACATGCCCGGGCTTGACACTGACATTATTTCACACAGACTGCCGCTTAAAGAGGGTTGTACTCCTGTCAAGCAGAAACTGAGAAGGCCGAAACCAGATATGGCTGTCAAGATCAAGGAAGAGTTTTAGAAACAGTTAGACGCCGGATTTCTTGCTGTGACAAATTATCCTCCGTGGGTTGCTAATATTGTACCTGTACCTAAGAAGGATGGGAAGGTCAGGATGTGTGTTGATTACCGAGATTTGAATAGGGCGAGCCCGAAGGATGATTTCCCGCTCCCCCACATTGACGTGTTAGTAGATAATACTGCTCAATATTCTGTGTTTTCCTTCATGGATGGCTTCTCTGGGTATAACCAAATTAAAATGGCCCCAGAGGACATGGAGAAGACTACGTTCATAACACCGTGGGGAACATTTTGCTACAAGGTAATGCCCTTTGGATTGAAGAATGCTGGGGCAACCTATCAGCGGGCAATGGTGACTCTCTTTCATGATATGATTCACAAGGAGATTGAAGTCTATGTTGATGACATGATTGTGAAGTCACAGACAGAGGAAGAACACTTGGTAAACCTCTAGAAGTTGTTTGAAAGGTTGAGGAAGTTCAGATTGAGATTGAATCCGAACAAGTGCACTTTCGGTGTGAGGTCTGGTAAATTGCTGGGATTCATCGTTAGTGAAAGAGGTATCGAGGTTGATCCTGCAAAAATAAGAGCCATACCGGAGATGCCTGAGCCAAGAACAGAGAAAGAGGTTCGTGGTTTCTTGGGGAGGTTGAATTACATTGCTAGGTTCATCTCTTATCTGACAGCCACGTGTGAACCAATTTTCAAGTTGTTAAGAAAGGATCAAGGGGTCAGGTGGAATGAAAATTGTCGAGAGGCGTTTGAAAGGATAAAGATGTATTTGCAGGAACCTCCAGTCCTTATGCCACCGATGTCCGGGAGACCGTTGATTATGTACCTTACGGTTCTTGAGAATTCGATGGGTTGTGTGCTCGGTCAACACGACGAGACAGGTAGGAAAGAGCACGCCATTTACTACCTGAGTAAGAAGTTCACAGATTGCAAATCAAGATACTCTATGTTGGAAAAGACATGTTGTGCGCTCGCTTGGGCAGCCAAGCGCCTGAGGCAGTATATGTTAAACCACACAACCTTGTTGATTTCGAAGATGGATCCGATTAAGTACGTATTTGAGAAGCAGGCACTTTCTGGAAGGATAGCATGTTGGCAGATGGTTTTGACAGAATACGATATTCAGTATGTTTCCCAGAAGGCCATTAAGGGAAGTGTTCTGTCAGAATACCTTGTTGAACAGCCAGTCGAGGATTATCAGCCAATGAAGTTTAAGTTTCCAGACGAGCATGTTATGTTTATGAAAATGAAAGATTGTGAAGAGTCTCTGCCTGATGAAGGACCTGAGATTGGGTCTCAATGGAAGATGATTTTTGATGGGGCTGTCAACTCATATGGTAATGGAATTGGGGTAATCATTACAACCCCAAAGGGTTCTCATATACCTTTCACTGCCCGGTTAGCATTCGTGTGTACCAACAACGAGGCGGAGTATGAAGCATGCATCATGGGGTTAGAAGAAGCAATTGATTTGAGAATTAAGAACCTCGATGTCTATGGTGATTCCGCGTTGGTAGTTAATTAGATTACAGGAGAATGGGAGACTCGTCAGGAGAATTTGGTGCCTTACAACAACTATGCCAGAAGGTTGTTACCTTTCTTTGATAGGGTGGATTTTCATCATGTGCCCCGAGCTGAGAATCAGATGGCCGATGCGTTAGCGACATTAGCATCCATGTATAAGGTGAACCGTTGGAATGAAACACCTTAGATTAGAATCATGCGTCTGGACATACCAGCTTTTGTGTTTGCAATTGAAGATGTGTCTGATGGCAAACCATGGTATTATGATATTAAGGTTTTCCTGAAGAGACAGGAGTATTCAGAGGGTGCCTCCACCAAGGATAAGAAGACTCTGAGGAGGTTGGCAGGAAACTTCTTTCTGAACAAGGATGATGTGTTATATAAGAGGAACTTCGATATGGTCTTGCTATGTTGTGTTGATGAACACGAGGCAGGTTTGTTGATGGAGGAAGTTCACGAGGGCTCTTTTGGTACTCATTCCAGTGGACACGCCATGGCTAGAAAGTTGTTGAGGGCAGGATATTACTGGATGACTATGGAGTCTGATTATTTCAAGTACGCCCGAAAGTGCCATAAATGCCAGATTTATGCAGATAAGATGCATGTACCGCCTACGCCTCTAAATGTGTTGTCATCTCCTTGGCCTTTTGCAATGTGGGGCATAGATATGATTGGAAAGATTGAGCCCACTGCTTCCAATGGGCATCGTTTCATTTTGGTTGCCATTGACTATTTCACAAAGTGGGTGGAAGCAGCCTCGTACGCCAACGTCACCAAGCAAGTGGTAGCCCGGTTTATAAAGAAGGATATCATCTGTCGTTATGGGGTCCCGGAGAGAATCATTACTGATAATGGCTCGAATTTGAACAACAAGATGATGAAGGAACTATGTCAGAGTTTTAAGATCGAGCATCATAATTCCTCTCCATATCATCCGAAGATGAATGGGGTTGTTGAGGCAGCAAATAAGAATATCAAGAAGATTGTGCAGAAAATGGTGGTAACATATAAAGACTGGCATGAGATGCTACCTTATGCCCTACATGGTTACCGTACTTCGGTGCGTACGTCAACTGGGGCAACCCCTTTCTCATTGGTGTATGGTATGGAAGCAGTTTTACCCTTAGAGGTCGAGATTCCGTCTTTGAGAGTTCTGGCAGTTGTAAAGCTAGATGAAGCTGAGTGGGTGCGTTCCAGATTGGATCAGTTAAACCTTATTGAAGAAAAGAGATTGGCAGCCATCGCACATGGTCGGTTGTATCAGAGCAGGATGAAGCACGCCTTTGACCAGAAAGTGCGTCCTCGGAGTTTTCAGACAGGTGAATTGGTTTTGAAAAAGATCCTTCCTCCTCAGACAAATCACAGGGGCAAATGGACTCCAAACTACGAGGGGCCATATGTAGTGAGAAAGGTTTTTTCTGGTGGAGCCTTACTACTTTCAACTATGGATGGCGAAGATTTTACATCCCCTGTGAACGCAGACGTAGTCAAAAAATACTTCGCATAAAAGAGACCCGCTGGACATAAAAAGAAAGTCCAGGCAAAAAAGGGGCATCCCGGCGAGCCATAAAAAGGAAAAGGTTCGGGAAAAAGTTAGGGATAAAATGTAAAAAGAAACGTGTAAACCTGCAAAGTTGAAAACCTGAAAAGGCGACTTTGGCAAAAATGGGTATCCCGATGGATTGAAAACCCGAAAAGGGCGATCCAGGCAAAAGTTAGGGATCTATAAGCAAAAGGCTATGGTCTGCGTTCGATCTGTGAGCACTTTCAATACCTAGAAATTCTGAAAGAAAAGAATCAGTATAGTTAGTCTCTTCAAAGGTCAAGACATTTGTGGATAAGCAAGACATATGGGTCATAGCTGAGTCGAATCATGGTGGATATCTGTTCCCACATTGCCGACATGTGTATTTTCTTTTTGCTTTTGTGCAATTACCTCTTTTTAGGAATTACTTCCTATTGTAAATGCCTATTTACAGGCCAATTTTCTCAATAAAATATTCATTTCGCTCAAAGAGCTTTCCGTTGTTTGTTTTACTTTTACTGTTTTATTTGCAAAAACGTCCGATATTTTTTATAAACATTGCATATAAAATTTCGAGCTTTGCGGAGCATAACGAAAAGCAGTAGAAATTACTTAGGCGTTAACGGTGATAGTCATGTTGTGGCATATTCTTTTTGTTGTTATTTGACTTGTAGGGCAACAGGATTGTATTTCCCCAACAGTTTGCTCTCCCCAGCATTGAGATTGCACTTTCCTCAGCAAAGCAGACCTTCCCCAGCAAGAGACCTGGAAAGTATTTCCTCTGAATCAAGACGTTATTTCTCCACAGAATCAGGGTGTTCACTTCCCCCATCCAGACAGGAAGCGGGCTTTCGCCGACGATGTCATATTCTAATCCCCAGCAAGGTGGGAGTAAAGTCATTCTCCCCATCAGCAGGCTAAGTTCAGCAGTATCCCCAAGCAGGATGATATTATGGACTGTCTTCCCCAAGCAGGATGGTATTATGGGCTGGCATTCTCCAGCAGGTTCTGAGCCCAATTGGATATTAGCAATCTTCAGTAACAGACTTCCGATTCCGTTATTGGCATTCATTCTCAGACCTTCCCCAGCAGAGGAGAAATCTCAGGTTTTGGATGTTACCATCAGTGAAGGACAGGTGTAACCCCGGTAGTGTGGATGTTCTTTTGGGATTTCATCCCCAGTAGAAGTTATTGATCCAAAGGGTCGGTCAACGTGACCCTTCTCAGCAGAGTTCTTGGATTCAGAGGACAATTTATTTTTGTCATCCCCAGCTGAATTGGTCTTTTCTCTCCATGCATTTATTTTGCTGGAGGGACCCCTTTTGCATATCATATGCATTGGCATTGCATCCTTAAAACGCGTAGCATTTCCACTTTGTGTGGAGTATTACGGCAAAATTCAAACATTTGCATTCAAAACATAAGCCAGGTTTGATGTTTTCCTTGCCAGTTCTCTTTCCCAGCAGAGATGGCATAACTCAGGAGATTTTGGAGAGATGCGTTCCTCATACTTGTGCTCCCTGGCAGAATCTTTTATTTAGACTTCTCCTTTCCCCAGCGGAGTCATCTTATCTGTGGATCGCGAGTCTGTTAGAAGTTTGCCTTTGTTTGGCCTTTCTCTTTTGTGAAATCCAGTTCTCGCCTGGTAGTCAGTTCTCGCCTGACATATTTTGTTTTCCAATTTCCCTTTCTCAGTAGGGTGGTCTAAATTAGAAGTTTTGTTTCACGGCAAAGTCCACTTTATGTTGGTCTTCCTTTGAGGGTAAAATTGAGGTTGTATTCGTTTTGTGGGTACGATTAAGGTCGTATTCGTATTTTCTTTGTGGGTGGAGTGATTGAGATCAGTCTTCCTTTGCGGGTGCAATTGAGGTTGTATTCGTTTTGTGGGTGCGATTGAGGTCGTATTCATATTTTCTTTGTGGGTAGAGTGATCGAGGTCAGTCTTCCTTTGAGGGTACAATTAAGGTTGTATTCGTTTTATGGGTACGATTGAGGTCGTATTTGTATTTTCTTTGTGGGTGGAGTGATTGAGGTCAGTCTCCCTTTGAGGGTACAACTGAGGTTGTATTCGTTTTTTGTGGGTGCGATTGAGGTCGTATTCATATTTTCTTTGTGGGTAGAGTGATTGAGGTCAGTCTTCCTTTGCGGGTGCAATTGAGGTTGTATTCGTTTTGTGGGTGCGATTGAGGTCGTATTCATATTTTCTTTTTGGGTAGAGTGATCGAGGTCAGTCTCCCTTTGAGGGTACAATTGAGGTTGTATTCGTTTTTTGTGGATGCAGTTGAGGTCGTATTCGTATTTTCTTTGTGGGTGGAGTGATTGAGGCCAGTCTCCCTTTGAGGGTACAATTGAGGTTGTATTCGTTTTTTGTGGATGCGGTTGAGGTCGTATTCGTATTTCCTTTGTGGGTGCGATTGAGGTCGTATTCGTCTTATTTTTGAGGGTATGGTTGAGGTCATATTCCTTATTTTTCAGCATGCTCCATTTCATTATTCTCACCATTAGTAAATTTCCAGGGCTCTTTCGGTATTCAATCCCCGTGTATCCTGGAATGTCTGAGAGCTGTCGCTATCATACCTTCAGGACCAAGTTGATTGAATAGGGGCAGCTGTAGCACCCCAAAATTTGCTCTCCTACCTTTAGTACCAACTGGCTTATGTTTCATTTCATTTTGCATTATCATGTGTGCATATCATTAGTTCTTAGCATGGGGTCAAGGTGCCTGAGGCAAGTTCAAGAGGAGGAGATGTTCTTCAAAGGGTCAAGCAAGAGAGTTCAAGTGGATCACTCTCTCCTAACCAGTGCAGAAACTAGGGTTTTAAGATTCTTAGGTTTATTGCTCCAATGGGCAAGCTCCTTGGGTTTTTATCATCACCAAATGGCATATCTTATCTTTGTTGGAGAGGATACACATCATATTAAGAGGAATTTAGATTTGGAGACTGTGCTATTTCCTCCTAGACTGAGGGTACCAAAATTAGGGTTTGCTATAAAGTCAGTTTATTTCTGATTTTTTGGGAAAGACTTAATTCCATGGTATTCCTTGGGTCCCTAAGTATCTAGGAATAGAATATTGTCCATCAGTTTGGTTCAGGAGAAGTTCAATTGGCCAATGGATTGGGAATCAGGAGAATCAGGAGAAAAGTCAACAGTGAGAGGGGAGTCAACTGTGAAAGCTTGAGGTTCTCTTCAAGGTTTTCAAGGTCTCACATCCTTATATGGTCTTCAAGAGTCAATTTTCACACCATTTATCAAGAATCAAGGGTTGGTACAAAAGTTACTAAATATGGAAATGACCCATAATTTGAAAGTTTCCTTTTTGGGCAAGTTCTTACACTACATTCAACTTGACTTTTCATCATCAATAAAGCTTCAAATGAATTTTCCTCAAACATGAAAGTTGAAGATCTTTTTCTCCCCTTTCCAACAAGTACTAGATAGTCTCCATATCATTTGTGAAACTCAAGTTATGATCAAAAGAAGGCAAAGTGGTTTTTTAGGGTTTTCTCATGGTTCCATTTGCATTTTGGGACATAGTGACCTATAATTGATTCCATTGCTTCATGCCACTTTCTAACATCAAAGAACTTTCCTTAAGGATCATTTTGGGCCTTTGAACCAAGGGATTCCATGAATTATTCATTACTTATTTCACATGGTGCAAAATTGCCAAATTATTGAAAACTCATGAACCAAGACATCTCAAGGCCCAAATCAAATTCAGGTGTGATTCGCAATTGTTAAATAAGTGATCCATCATGAAATATTTGGGTGTGCATGCATGGAGGAGGGTGTATTTCACATTATGTAAATTTGTCAAAAGGCCCAAAACTCATTAACCAAGGAGTGATTAAGACCTAAATGATCAGATGTGAAATAACCCTAAGTACTTAAGATTACTCATGCACTATTGAGAGGAATACACGTTATTTTGGAGGAGAATCAAGTTTTGACCCTAAGCTTTCTTTTCATCAAATCTCACAATCCAGAAGAGCTTTTCCAAAACTTCTTTCACCATCTAAGTCCTGAGGATCCATAGAGCACAAAGAAATCATCACTTGAAGCTAATAGCAAGGGAATAGGTGGCGTGATCTCAGGTTGGTGGTATTTTTCATGATCTTAAAACTCAGTTTTTTGACATGCATAATGATGTGTGATTGTTGCTGATAACCCTGATATAATTTGTTTTGATTTTAGACGTGTATTATGTGCATATGGTGAGATTTAAGTTTTGGACCCATACTTTGTTTTGTTCGAATCTCTTTGTGTGTTGATCACTTGCGATTTTTGATGTGATATTTGAGATCCTGGTGAAAATATGGACAAAATGGTATATTCATTTGCGTTTTCTGGTGAATTTTTGGTTGCAGGTGGCCGGAACCCTAGCTCCGACGGCTGGTGAGGGTTCCAGCGAGATTAGGGTTTGAATGGGGAAGACGAAATCCCAGCCCTTCATTTTGTTGATCCAACGGTCCACGTAATGCCACGTTTTTTTAATTTTGTTTTTATTTTATTTAGTTATGTGTGTGGCGTCCCATGGTTACTATCGTGTGCATCATATCCTGATCTCTCATTTTAATTACTTTTTAAACATTTGATTTAATCTTGGACGTTGATATGATCATGTGGCTGACATTGTGCCAACAAATTAATGAAATCACGTGCTGCTCACGTGTGATTCCATGGTGTGCTGATCAGTTTGGTGTGTGCGTGTTCATTTCATTGTGGTGTGCGTATGAATCATGGCCTTTAATCTTGATGACTGTGCTGATATGTTGACCTATTGTGGTGCGCATGATTGATCTAGTGGTGGATATTGAATTGAAATGGTGACTGCATTCCATGCTCTTCATTGACTTCGCTGGTGGATTTGTTTATTTTGGGCTTGCTAATTACACCCCCTCCTTTCAGCCCATTCTCATTTTTAACGTGTCTGGCTTGCTGTTCATACCCCCCACTTGTTTTTCTTCAATTTTATTTTTATTAATTGTATTATGTTCATTTTAATCATTTTAAAAATAGTTAATTGCATAAAAAAATTACCAAAAAATTCATGAAGCATATTTATAATTTTATAAAATTTTCCCAAATTTTATTTTATTATTTTATTTCATTTTCATCATCTGAATTAATTATTTGGTTTATTTTCTTTTGGATTTATTCCTTACATGCATACTTTAACTTGTTTATTTTATTTCTCCACATCCATAAAACATTTTGAACTCATTCCTTTTGAATTATTTCACCAACACACTGAAATGCATTAAAATATTTTTCTCTCATTTTTAAAACTTTTTCATATTGCATTTCAGTCCTCCTCTTTTGCATATTGAATCATGTTCCTTGTCTGAACTTTGCATGATTGTTTGAGTGACTTTTCTTTTGAATTTGGCATGAGTTTTGGACAGGTTATTTGCTCCTAGTTGAGATATGTTGATAATTAATTTGGTGATTTTAGAAGATGTTTTGCTAATTGTTTGATTGCTTTTATTTGAGGTCTTCTTGTATGCATATCTATGATCATGTCTGGTTACCTATTTGAAAAGGCACTTGTGCCATTATTTTGGGATTGTGTCCTTGACTTCATAAACCATGTTTAGATTATTATAGGTCACTTAATTTCCATAATATGTCATTGCCTGGATTTCATTTATCTCATTTCTTTTACGTATGTCTGTTTTGTACTAACCCTTTATGCAGGGGCTGAGGTAAGTTATTTGAGGGTGTGGATAATTATCCATGCCCACTCTCACTCTTTCTGTATCTCATATTTTCTTTTATTTAGGCTTAGGTTGTCGTCAAACCTCACTAACCGTAGGTCACCCATGCATGATAACATTAGGACTCTTAGTTTCCCTTTAGAGTTTCCTTTGTGTCTTCTCTCATCTCATCTCAAAACTTCTTGAAAACACTTAATAAGGATAAAGTGTATTGCGCACGAGCCTTAAGCGTAGGGAATGAGAAATGAGGGGCTTCCTCTCATCTTTCAAGAGTGCTTAGCGAGCGTCCTGTCTTGGGACGATTCGTTAAGTATTCGTCCCTGTGCCCTAGACTTTGGTGCAATGCAAGTTATGAACTAACTCAAGTCACTTCTGTCTTAAAAAAATACAAACAAACTTCAAACCTTTTTGTCCTTCGGGATTGTCAAACTAAAGGCTATTTTCAAAAAGGGCACGTTACTTTCCGTCTGAGTCGCAAACAGGCATCGACCCTAACTGCCGGACGCGAACTTAACGTCGCTCATAAAAAACACAAAAAGAACTTGGTTCGAACTACGTTGACTCTGAATTTCCCATTGCACAAAGGGAGTACGTAGGCCTAGGACGTCGACGTCCTACCGAGTCTGTCTTTGTTTTCCCCTTCCTCTTGCCAGTACAACCATAGATTTTAGGATAACTCACCCTTGGATTAGACAACAAGCGTGGATCCCATCGAGTACGATGGACACGTGGGGTACTAGCACCTTCCCCTCGCGTAACCGACTCCCGAACCCAGGCTATGGTTGCGATGACCATTCCTTTCCCTCTTCCTCAGGTTTATGCGGTGTTCCCTTTCCCCCTCTTGGGATAAATTTACACGGCTGACGACTCTGTTTTCCGCGCCACTCTCGCGTTTGTACCTGGATGAAAATCCCGGGAGCGACAATAAGATCTTCAGATAAAAAAAACATATCAATTCTATCCTTGCAACTCTCATTAGACTTAAACCATTTGAACTTGTTTCCTACGACAGGTACATCACCCAAGTCCATAGCATCAATGAATGTCGAGAAGTCTTCCATTTCTGAAGCAATATTTATGCCCTTACCCTTCTATTCATCATTCGATTTTATAGCATTAAAGTTGCCTGCACCCAGCCACTCCCCATGAGGGAATCTTATTTTCACGTTAATTAGTTCTGACCACATCTTCCACTTATCCGCGATGTTGCACGGAGAATAGACATTGATTAAGTAACAATTTAACCCTTTCCATTGGCCACTGATCCCCAGAAGTCCATTCCCTCTAAAACTAAAATCTGGGGAAAAATACTCCTTTCTCCAAATTGATAGTAAACCACCTGATTGGCCTATTGATGTTGATGCCGACCATTCCATCTCTCTATTACCCCAAATATTTTGAACACAAATTTCTCCCATTTCTTAAATCTTCGTTTCTTGAATGAAGCATACATCAGCGTTTCCTTCAGATAGAATTTGGAACACCCTCATTCTCTTTATTGTGATCCACACCCCCTCACATTGTATGACGTAAGATTCATGGATCCCTAATTTCAGCCCCCTTCTTCTCTTCAAATATTTTCATATCCCTACCTTTCAATTCTCTTATAATTCTTTCAAACACTTCATCATCTTCTTCACCTTCAACACCCAATTCTCTAATTGATTGCCACACTTTCATAGGGACACCTTCAACCGAGTTTCTAATTCTCTTGTTGCCATGGTTGAAATCAGAGTCACTGATAGAATCGTAATACAGAATTGACTCACTAGAATAACGCGATGATGCACCACCTTCCTTCGAAATATTATGATGACTACATGGTTCAAACTCAATAGCGATTATTTTTTGTTTCTGATAGATGGAATGATGTACCAAGGCAGAGAAATATGATAGAGAAAAAGGAATTTCGATACTTTCATAAATATCGTTAATCAACTTAGTTTTCTTAGGCTTTAGACCAAAGGCAGGCCCAATAGACCCAACCGTTGTGCATTGTATTGGATCAGAAGACTTCATATTTTGGTCCAAAGTAGATGGGTAACATGCCACCTGGCCCTTCCTTGTTTCCAATTGTAATACCCCGTAAATTATTCCACTCGGGATAATATTATTATGATCAACTGGGTTCCGGTTTGCTCTGAGAATTTATTGGATAAAATAATTAGAGTAAACTGACGAACTCAGAACTGACCAGATTAATCTTATTTAACGCTGAACTTTATTTTTTGAGCTTTTGAGACTATTTGGACAATTAGTAGTATTACTAAATTATGATATTTTCTATATAATTTATTTTCCTCTCATTTTCCAAACAAAAGAAACTTTTGAGAAGGAAAGGAAAGAAAGGGAAAGAAAAGGGAAAGAAAGAAGAGGAAAAGTTCAAGAGCTCAAGATCATCAACCATCATCTACTCCTCATCAAATCATCTTAATTATCATCTAATCTTGAGGTGGGTTATAGATAGAAACCTTTGTTTTAGATTTCTTGAGTTCTAGAACCTAGGTTAGAATTGTGAGAAAATGAATAATCTTGCTAATTAAAGAATCCAATGGTTGAAATGCGGTATAAATTATATAGTGTAATCATTAGCCATGTATGATCATCTGTTAATGCATGTTTGTATGTTTGGGTGAAGTTTTGGATGAGATTTTGATCACAAAGATCTGTTTTCACGCTGCTGGAAAACCCAGTTTTCGCAGGTTTGCACAGCGAATCCCCTAGCGAAGGGGAATGCGAGCATTCGCTGGCTATTCGTACGGCGAAGGTGAGGGCGAACGTTCGCCAGAGGTTCGCAATACGAACTTTACCTCGTTTCAGTTCTGGGTTGATTCGCCAGACGTTCGCAAAGCGAAGGTTCGCTGGGTTGTTCGTAAAGTGAACTAGTTCTGCCTTGGTTCGCTGGGAGCTTCGTAATGCGAATAGGAAAGCGAACATTCACTGGTACCTCGCAGTGCAAACATGACAGATCCTCCAACTTGTTTCTTCTATAACTTTTGAACTGTGACTCCGATCGGGGCTTTCTTAGTACCGACGGAGAGCTTTGAGAATACTCTATCTAATTGAAGTGGAAATTATCGGTTTTAGTGCCTGATTAAATAATCGGAGGAAAACCAAGAGTAGTACCATTATGTTGAATTATCATATGTGATTCTATTGTGCCAATGTGTTATGATGTGCTTACCCTACTGTTGTTTATCATAATTGTGAGTGAGTATGCATGCTAAAATGAAATGAAATAGGTAGAGTGAGGATAATTGCCATAGAACAATATTGAACCTAGTACGGCTAGGAAATGGTTGAATAAAATAACGACGACGCTCGTGCAAGAGAGGCCGAGGCGTGCGTCTAATACCAAATGGTTGTATGTGAAATCACGAAATCGTAACCATTGTTCTATTATGTGCCATTTCATGAGTAACGAGCTCCTCTATAATGAATGCACGATTTCTTGGTAGGTTTGATTCCCAATGTTATAGTATGAATGAAGCCTACGGGTAAAGAGACTTGTGATGGTGTACGGGCCTTGTGAAGTGACGATTTAAGGCGATAACATGTCCCTTATTTCCGAATCCATTTCGTATGCCAAGAAATCTACGAGGGTCCATGACTCGTTCCTACTTCTAGACGTAGAAGAGGGCGGGAGAGAGGGGATGGCTTGACAGAGTTAACGATAGTGATACACTTCCGGATTAACGAACTCAATAACGTGGATACATATAGTGTGAGTGAGTACTCAAAGTCACTTCCATTCCCTTTGACTTGAGTTAGGCTTATTAGAACCTTGTAAAGCCGAGAGGACGTTTAAGATAGAGAACTCACTGAGATTTGATGTATCTCACCCCACGTTGTTGTTTACATCACAGGTACTACAGGTTCCGCGAAGGGTAAGGACAAAGTTTGTTGACTTTCCTTACTATCTTGGCTTTTTGAAGTGGCGAGGCTTCCATTGTAGAGTTTATTTTGAGATCATTGCTGATCTAGTTCTTAGTTTTTATCATTTTGAACATCTTGTATATATAATGCCATAGTTTTTCTTATTAGGTATTTTGGGCATGTATATGTATAATGTGTTAACTAGGAACTTATATATTTCAGTACCAAATACTTGGATTCATGTATAGTAATTATGCTTTGATGTATGATATTATATATGGGTGTTACAGTTGGTATCAGAGCAGGTCGTATCCTCGACCTAGCCATGAAATAGTATAAGTATTTTCTTTTCGTTTCATATGCGTTATGTCGCCATTGGTCTTACGTGTTATATTTATGGTATTGAGCCTGATCAACTTAATCCTATCTATATGACATTTAGGAACATGGCGGACGGGCGCAGAAACACTCGTGGTAGACCTAGAACCACTCCGGCAGGGACAAATCCTCCGGGTGGCGAGGAGAATGCCCCTTTGTATCAATTCATGCAACAGATGCAGCAGCAACAAAATCAGTTTGTGCAACAAATGGTACAGCAAATGGCTGGTGGTCTGCATCCTCCAGTGGTTGTTCCCGAAGCTGCGGGGGGAACCTTTAGGTATTTCATTCGTATGAATCCTCCGAAGTTTCAGGGAGGGTTAGATCCGATAAAGGCTCATGAATGGATATCCGGTATGGAGCGGATTTTCTTGATAGTTCAGTGCAGTGAGGAAAATAAAGTGTACTTCGCTTCTCACTTATTGAAGGGTCCTGCCATGAAGTGGTGGGAGAGCGCTTCAGCCTTAATGACAATTCAAGAGGTACCGAAGGTATGGGAACAGTTTAAGATAAACTTTATGGAGAAGTATTTTCCAAGTTCGTTAAGGTCTCAGAAGGAATTCGAGTTTCAACAGTTGAGACAAGGCAACTTGACCGTGGCTTCCTATGCGGAAGATCGACCAATTTTTGTTTGGTTTGAGGGCTGAAATTTCACATAGCGTGTCTCAGAGGGAGTTCACTAGCTATGCCGAATTGTTAAGGCAGTGCTACGTGGCAGAACATAGCTTAAAGAAGGTGCAAGCAGAAGGAGAGTTGAGTAGGGTGAATCAAGGTGATCGTGGAAGATCGAATCAACAATTTAGACCAAGGCAACAAGCTTTCAAGGGAAAGCAAATTCAGGGTTCTAGATCTAGTGCACCTCCTGTGTGTCGTACTTGTGGAAAGATGCATTTCGGTAGATGTCGCTTCGAAGGAGTGGTGTGTCATCGGTGTCATAAAGTGGGCCATTGGGTGAGAGATTGTCCTCAGAGTAGAAATCAGACACAAGGGAGGAATACTGCCCGAGTTTATACATTGGATGCAAGGAAGACCAAGGGTGACAATTCTTTGATTGCTGGTACGTGTTTCGTTAATGGACATCCTTGCTCTGTATTATTTGATTGTGGAGCTACACACTCTTTTGTATCGATGCAATGTGTGAAGCGACTTGGGTTGCAAGCGGTTCCGTTGTCTCCACCCATGGTGGTTACTACTGCCATGGATGAGATGGTTGAAACACCGTTAATGTGTGAAAATTGTGTTTTATCTGTGGATGTAAGAGTTTTCCAGATTGATCTGATTTGTTTACCGCTTAAGAAAGTGGATGTTGTTTTGGGAATGGATTGGCTTTCAGCTAATTCGGTATTTATCGGCTGTGAAGAAAAGTTAATCATTATTCCATCTACTGAAGCTACTCCGAAGGATGTTTTGACAACTATTTTAGAAGGTACGGTTGGAATGATAAATTTCTTGTTTGAGGAGGAAATGTCTGTTCTTTTGATTCTCACTAAGGAGGAGAGTAGCAACTTTCAGGTTTTGAGTGTTCCGGTAGTTTGTGAATTTCCTGAAGTCTTCCCCGAGGATGTCACCTTTCTTCATCCGGAGAGGGAAGTGGAATTCTCTATTGACCTGATATCGAGAACGGCTCTAATATCCGTTTCTCCGTATCGGATGACACCACTCGAGTTAAGAGAATTAAAGGATCAGTTGGAAGAGTTGTTGGCTAAGCATTTTGTTCGACCCAGAGAAGAAGGATGGTGGAATGCGGTTGTGTATTGATTACCGTCAGTTGAATAAGGTCACCATCAAGAATAAATACCCATTACCAAGGATAGACGATCTGTTAGATCAATTGAAAGGAGCCTGTGTGTTCTCGAAGATTGATTTACGGTCGGGTTATCATCAGATTCGGGTGAAAAATTCGGATGTACCGAAAACTGCATTTAGAACTCGTTATGGCCATTATGAATTTTTGGTAATGCCTTTCGGTGTGACGAATGCTCCGGCAGTTTTCATGGATTATATGAATCGGATATTTCAACCTTATTTGGACCAATTTGTGGTGATTTTCATTGATGACATTCTTATCTATTCTCGTGATCCTCAAGAGCACGGAGAACACCTAAGAATCGTTTTATCCATCTTACAAGAGAGGCAACTTTTTGCTAAGCTAAGTAAGTGTGAGTTTTGGATGTCGGAGGTTAATTTTCTTGGTCATGTCATATCCCAGGGAGGTGTAGCGGTTGATCCATCAAAAGTTGAAGTAGTGATTAATTGGGAGAGACCGGAGAATGTTTCTGAAGTTAGAAGTTTCTTGGGACTGGCAGGTTATTACCGGAGGTTTCTCAAAGGTTTTTCTCAATTGGCCTTACCAATGACGAAACTTACTCGAAAGGATTATTCATATGAGTGGGATTCGGCTTGTGAAAGAAGTTTTATGAGTTTGAAGGAAAGGTTGACGACCGCTCCCGTTTTGATTATTCCCGATCCTAGCAAGTCGTATGAGGTATATTGTGATGCATCGAAAATGGGATTAAGGGGTGTGTTAATGCAAGATAGACATGTGGTGGCTTATGCTTCTCGAGAGTTGAAAGTCCATAAAGAGAATTATCCAACGCATGATTTAGAATTGGCGGCAGTTGTGTTCACTTTGAAAGTGTGGCGTCATTATTTCTATGGTGTACATTTTGAGATGTTCAGTGACCACAAGAGTCTAAAGTATCTTTTTGACCAGAAAGAGTTGAACATGCGTCAAAGGAGGTGGATGGAGTATTTGAAGGATTATGATTTGGAACTAAAGTACCATCCGGGTAAAGCGAATAAGGTGGCGGATGCATTAAGCATGAAAGTATTACATAAGGCCGAATTGATGATGTTAGAGTATACCTTATTAGAGAAGTTTTGAGATCTCAATCTCCAATTTGTTTGGACTCCTAATTGTGTGATTATGGGGAATCTGAATGTAAATTCTACTCTTAGAGAAGAAATTCAACAAGGGCAAGGGTTGGATGAGAAGTTACAAGAAGTGTTAGTTCAACCGAGTTTTGTGCGAGCTACTGACAGAATCATTTTATTTAACCAAAGGATTTGTGTTCCGGATGATACGATGTTGAAAAGAAGGATTTTGGAAGAAGCGCATAAGGGTACTTTTACTATTCATCCTGGTTCCTCGAAGATGTATCAAGATTTATAGAGGGACTATTGGTGGTCCGGGATGAAAAAGGATATTGCGGTGTACGTATCGAAATGTACGGTTGTAATACCCCAAATTTTGACCACTAATATTTCCCACCATTGTGCAAATCATCATCACAATGTGGATGAACCATCATGCCTCATCAAATGCCTTAAGGGTTGTTGAGCATTCACTACAATCAAAATAAGGGTTTCAAGCCCTCTCAGAGCCTTAGACAAAGGATCAATCAAGGAATGACATGATCTTCAACTTTTCTAGCCTCTAACATATCCACAAAGGATCAAGAGGACTCCCACTTTAAGGATTAAGCAGAAGGCTGCTCCCTTCTAGGTGGATCAAGTCTCAAGATCGCCAGTATCACCGAATTAGAGTTTTGGTCGACCAGGGCCTCCAAATGAAAATTTTCATCTGGGCACAAGCCAATGATCCAAAACATAACCTAATATACTCCATGGAACCTCATGGACCCATTCATCAAGTCAATTTTGCCTCAGGGGATGCATTCATCAAAAATCAGGAATTAGGGTTTCTTGACCTAATTCACCCCTAAGTTGACTTTTAGGGCAAATCAAGAGCCAAGACCTCAAGAGAGGGTTTGAGGGTCTCTAATATACCATATTGATCCATTTGGAACAATGGATTAATCCAATAAGCTTGAGCAACAAGTCTCAATTTCATCTGCACCACAATTAGGGTTTTAAGGAAAAAGTCAACTGCAACTTTGACTTTTGACCAGGACATGCTCCCAAGCCCTAGGAAATGCCCCAATATACCCTATGACACCCTTGGAACATGTCCATCAAGTTTGATTTAGGTCTTGGACATGATTTCATGAAGAATTGCACAGTTTGGAACTCATCTGATAAAAAGTCAACTGTGCACAAAAGTCAACTTTGACTTTTTGAGATTTTTCACCAAAATGGATTTTTAACCCTAAAATGATGTTAATGTATGATTTGAATCATCATTCATCAAGAAAAATCAAAGAAAGTGGGATTACTTGTAAAAGGGGTAACCATAAAACTTAGAAATTTTTCTAAGTTATGGAAAAAGTACCACTAATACACCAACTTTGGAGGACCATAACTCCTAAACCACAAGGCCAAATTTTTTCATCCAAAGATGGATTTGTAGCCCTCATTACCCTCTACAAAAACTTCAACTAGACCTAAGTCCAATTCATTAAGGATTTTGTGTTATGGAGTGATCAAAACCAAGAAATCACACTTTGTTCCAACACTTGGTGAAAATTTCACTAAGTCAGATTTTGCTTCACTTTTTGCCAAATGTAGAGGGATTTTTCACTTGGAATCAGAAGAAATCAAAATCAAACATGTTCAAACAGTTGTTGTATCATGTAAGGGCTTTCCAAAATGGCCAAGAACATTGCCAAATTCAACTTACACCATGAGATATGACATTGTCAAGTTGCCTTGCTGAAATCTGTCAAAGGCAAGGCCGATTTTGCATTTTGGCTCGATTTGCCAAAATCAGCCAAATTCAAATGCTCTTATCCACTTGGACACATCTGAGGATTGAATCTAAAGGGGACAATCACTGAGCCAAGCCTCCAAAGTCCATGGAACAAGAAATAGCATGTTGAACCTAGAATGGCCAAAATAGGGACAAGACTCCAAATTTGGATTGAAGCATTCAATGGAAGCATCAAGGTGACATGGACTGAGCCATTCTCATCTGAAATCAGTCAAGACTTATCCAAGACCAAGGGAACCAAAGCTCTGTGCCCTAACCTCTAGTCAATGGCTAGAGGAGACTTGCATTTCCATTGGACAACATTGGCCAAACCTACTTACCAGTTGCCATTCACTATTCCTTGCAAAACAAACTTGCTCTACTATAAATAGAGCTCAATTGTGATCAGTTTGAGTACACCAAAGCCATCTAACAGATGCTTTCCTCAAAATCTCTTTCTCTTGGTAAAAATGCCTTTCTTAGCAAGGTAGCTATCGGGTTTTGAGTTTGAGAGCTTTTCCAATCAAACCAATCACACACACACCTCACATACATCACATATGAGCTGATCAAACACTTAGATCACTTCTGAAACACCAATTTCACAAAATCACCAGCTGGTTGCTCAAATTTTCAATCAAGTTGCAGCTGAGATGCCATGAATTGATCCAGCCAATTTCAATCAAGTCCAAGCATTCAAACACACTCCATAGGGTGTAGGGAAGCTGTTCAGATCATCACCACTCATCTGTAACACCTCCAAATCAAAAATCACATTGCACTTGCTGTCACGGCTTAGAGGTAAGCATATACTTGGTCATCTCTCAATCTATGCATATTTCCTCGCACAATAATTTGGCCATATGTTCATAATCATGCATGGAATGTTTTCCCTCAATTAATTGCATTGTTTGAATCGTGTATCAAAAATCCTAGCCTTCATGCAGAAATTAGGGTTCTTGAGGTTTCTTCGTGATTTCATGTTTTATGTTTAATTTAAATGAAATTAAGTGTTATAGACATGATCGTGAGGTTGAGACGAGCATAATGATATGTGGATTGCATGATATGATTACGTATTCAGTGAGATTGGATGGAAAACGCAAATCAGCCAAACCCAGAAAAACGCGCGTGTTCTTGCTTGTGTTCTTGGGGCCTTTTTCACAAATTCAAATATTTGAATTATGTGATTTTGTTTAATTGATTCAAAAATTAATTTCTCTCTGAGTTTTAATGATTTTGAGTTGATTCTTTTTTTAATAATTCACAAAAATGTTAAAATATTTTATTTTATCAAAAAATCCCAAAAATATTATTTATTTCATATAATTGATATTTTTGCAAAGAATTAATGTTTTAATTGTTTTTTGACATTTTAAATATTTTTTCTACATTGATTTTGCAACTTTTAATGCTTTCTAATTATTTTGTAGGTCAATACTTAATTTTTGAAGCATTAATCCAAAATCACAATTTGTTTTTCATATGTTAAACAATTTTGATCATTTTTAATTGAATTTTTATTCAATTAAATACATTTTTGAAAACAAATTAGGGTTTTTGGATTAATTCAACCCTCATAAATCATTTTCAAAACACTTTGGGCCTCTTGAGAGAGTGTAAGACCCAACCCACTTGTACAGAAATATTTTTGGGTCTCATTCGTTGTATAAGTCCCTCTGTACATTTTCAAATAACCGGCACGATCATCGCCTTTTGAAAAATAACCTTGGGCATCTCCTTGAGCTATAAGACCCATTCAAAACACTTTGGGCCTCTAATAGAGTGTAAGACCCAATCCCTTTGTACAGAAAACTTTTTTGGGCCTCAGTCACTTGTATAAGTCCCTCTGTACAAATTCAAACAGTGCGCTCACTGATAAAACGCTGGGCCTCTCCTTGAGCTGTAAGTCCCAAATCTTTCTTTTTCAAAGCACTTTCTCCTTTGATTTTGAATATATTGTTGTTTTCAATCTTTCTTTGTTGAACAACTAACCAAACAGCATGGAAGCTCTACAACTAAGTAAGTGGTTATTACTTTCATTTACCGTTTTCATATACATATAACTGTATTGTGGGGCTGTTTCACTGTAAGTCTTCTTTCATAAACTCATATCAACTGTGTAATAATAGTATAGATATTTAGAGTTCCCCCGGCAACTACGTCTAGCATTAAGCCCGTTGATCACTCTTAGAAATAGTCTAAACTAAATCCCCATAGGATTACCAGACACAGTCTTCCCTCCTCTTGGGGTTAAACAATATGGAGACATGAAAGGCAGTATTCTCTGTGAACCCTTTCATAGACTGTCACTCATAGAAGTTGTCAAGAAACTCTATTCCCCAGAGATGATCTTTTCTCCGTGAATGGCATCTCTTGAGTTTCTTCCAAATTCTCGAACTTTCCTGGCTTGATCTATTCTCGGTGAATGGCATGTCTTGAACTTCTCGGGGTTTGGGGACCCATAGGCTTCTTAAAAGCACTTGTCAAGAAGCTCTACTCCCCATAGATGATCTTTTCTCCGTGAATGACATCTTTTGAGTTTCTTCCAAATTCTTGAACTTTCCTGACTTGATCTATTCTTTGTGGATAACTTGCCTTGAATTTCTCGGGGTTTGGGGACCCATCGGCTTCTTAAAAGCAATCGGCCTCCTCTTGGGCATCGTACAAGGACCCACAGGCTTCCTAAAAGCAACCCTCGCCTCCTCTTGGGCTTAGTACAAGGACCCTACGTCTTCTTAGAAGTATTCACAGCCTCCTCTTAGGCTTCGTATAAGGATCTCTTCCTCCGGGAATGATAGCCTCCTCTTGGGCTTAGTACAAGGACCCGTCGGCTTCTTAAAAGTTTCCAGCCTCCTCTTGGGCTTCGTACAAATTGTCCCGACGACCTCCTAGAGGTATAGGAACAGAAATTAGTCATCTGCATAGAACGGTCCTTTCAAAGAGTCTACTACTGTTTCTCAAAACATAGTACAAAAGATGAAACTCTAGACTTGGACAGTATAATCTCCTTGAGTCTCAAAGACATTCTCAAGTGACCCCTTCGTTAAATAGGAAGGAAACCTGCAGACTCGGACAGTCTCAATACCCTTTGGATTTCCCGTTTCCTCAAAGAAAAGGAAATATCCCGGATCCCTGAATCAAATCCCTGAGTACAGTATTGCTCATATAAGAACTGATTTTCTCTTTTAAAATCAGTATACTGGACCTGACACTTAACTGAACAGCCACCATAGCCTCCTCTTAGGCTTTGTACAATGATTCTCCCCAGCGGAGTCAGACAACATTTAGCCTCTCTCTCGGGCTTTGTACGAGACACATAAAGAGACTCCCTCGTTGAGTCAATCCCCCTTTCGCCTCCATCTCGGGCTTTATACGAGATACAAAAAGGTTCTTACTGAGCCAAATAAACAACAGCCTCCATCTCGGGCTTTATACGAGATACCAAAAGATTCCATCGATGAGTCAAAACCTTTTAGCCTCTCTCTCAGGCTTTGTACGAGACACGTAATAGCCTCCTCTTAGGCTTTGTATAAGAAAACCACTGGTTGATCCAATCAACCTTTTAGCATCAAAGTTGTGCCTCGTTCACAGTACACAAACATCAACAACTCTTTTCCCTTCATCTAATCGCTGTAAACGGCAAGCCTCTGGATCTTCTACATCCATGCCACTGTCCCTCTTTTAGCATGAGAAATTCCTAAGGAAAGATGGCATTGCTCAACACTGAGTTAAAGTCTTCTCCTTCAGGTTGAAATCCCCTATAAAGGAGATTATGGCATTGTCGGATTCACAAATCCCGGTTAAAGTAATTCTCCTTTATAAACAGTTGTGACATACAACCCCCTCTTTAGAGATGACAAATTCTCCCTAAAGACAACACCCTTTTAGATTCATATCTTGGGCTTTGAACAAGATACAAATAGACTTTTCGCTTCACGTCTTGGGCTTCGAACAAGACACCAAAAACACCCATTTCCTCCCATAGAATAGGAGGAACTACGAACGCTCTGATTTCCCTGTTTCGGTAAATGGGAATACGTAGGCATAAGATTGAAAGAAAAATCTTAGCGAGCATACTAAACAAAAACCCAAAACCCCATACTCTCATCAGTCCTAACATCCTAATCCTTGTTCCCCGCCAGAAACCTTCTGCCAAGATAAAAAGAAAGAAACCAGTATTGGCGAAAATACAAATAACCAGTACAAAGGCCCCCCCACATTGATAGCATTCGTAACCTAACAGACCGCTGTTTAAACTCAGTATGCAAAGCAGGGTTAATTGGAGACATCTATTTCCCTTCCTTCATCAGCTTTAATAGGATAAAAAATGAATCGACCTGTAGTTTAAGCTCAAACCGCAGAGAGCGACCAGCGCTTAAGAACCGCGTCCAAAATCGCTCGCTACAGAAAAATGCCGCCCACCGTGGGGCCGGCCTCTGTTTTTTTTTTCATTTTACCTCTTGTGTGAATACCACAGATTAGGGCTTCCGCCTGGGAACCCATTTTCTGTCAGGAACTTAAGATTCATAGCTTTAAAGGTCTAGGATGTTTAGGACAAATATATATACTGCTTTTCCTAATTGCTATACATGTTTATTTTTCTGCTAATGGGAATGCGGGTGATGTCGTATGTGGAAAGATTGAGTATACACTTAAGATAAGTGATGGCGACGGGGTCGACCATCAACCTCAGTGGAGGCTGACCAATGCAACCCATTCTCTCACCTAGACAATGGGCCGATTGTTAAGTCTGAGAAGCTGAGGAGCCAAACCCTTTCGTAGTGCGGAAACTATCGGAAATAGTTGTTACGCGATACTACCCTCATTTGAGGCTGGTGATCTATTCTCGGTGAATGGCACTTACTCTAAGATTGCTTTACAACTCGCTGGCGATCCGCTTGTTGTTTTGCTTTCCTGGGAGGAGCTGATGATAATGAGTACAGGTACAAAAATCACCCTAATATAAACCTTTGGGGATGGGTAGAGCCTTGACTTCATGACAACGACCCTTTGACCCCATGTTTTTTTTATGTTTTTGTGTGCTGCATTCATGCATTCATTTAATAAAACATTAAAACATTCAAAAAAATCTTCTCTTCTAGTCTCTCTGTTCTTTCAAAATAAACTAAGACTGTGATTGCAAATATCAGAGAAAAGGATTGCACTAATGGATTTCGGTAGAAGGAGAACTCACCAGTATACCTTCAAGGTTCTAAAAATAGAGGATTTGAGAAGGTTAGCGAGGATGATCACTAACCCTGAGGCTTTTAGAGCCAAGCACGGAGGTTTACTACCACTGTTAAGAATCCATGTGATTGAGGGAATCATGGATGCGCTCATTCAGTTTTATGATCCGGTTTATCACTGTTTCACGTTCCCGGATTACCAGCTCGCACCAACGCTGGAGGAGTATTCTCATCTGATCGGTTTACATATCACTGATCGAGCTCCATTTTCTGGACTGGAAGAAATTCCAAAGAATTAGACAATTGCAAGAGCAATTCATTTGGACGAGTCTGAGGTCAGGACTCACATGACCGCTAAAGGTGGCATCCAAGGTTTGCCAGCCCAGTTCTTGACAAAGAAGGCCCTGTATTTCGCCAGTATCGGGAACGTGACTGCTTTTAAAAGCATCTTTGTCTTGCTCACCTACGGGTTATTTTTGTTTCCCAACATTGATAACTTCGTTGATATTAACTCCATTAAGGTTTTTCTCATTGGAAACCCTGTACCGACTTTGCTCGCAGATGCGTATCATTCTGTACACTTGGGGAATTTGTACAGCGGAGGGGAGATCACATGCTGTGTACCTCTGCTTTACAAATGGTTTATCTCTCACTTGCCCAAGTCTGCTGCTTTTTGGGATTGTAAGAGTGCCTTACGTTGGTCGCAGAAGATCATGTCTCATACCAACTCTGATATAGATTGGTGCAATAGGATTTATGAGGGAATCAGGATCATTGACCGTTGTGGAAACTTCCCCAACGTACCCCTTATAGGAACTAAAGGAGGAATCAACTACCATCCGGTATTGGTTCGCCGTCAATATGGATACCCGATGAGACACATCCCACTGGGTGTTCATCTGGAAGGTCTTTTCTTCAAGGAAGGAGAAAATGACAGAGCACTAAAGATGGAAATAGTGCACGCTTGGAAGCATGTTCATAAGAAAGGACGAGAGTCTCTAGGAAAACCGGACTGTGTCTCGGTGGAGCCTTATCTCCATTGGGTACAAACTAGAGCTCTCAAGCTAAAAATGCCTTATCCTCGTTATGAAATTTTTCTGCCGAGGGAATCTGTCATGTGCTTTATGACGGAAACGGAAAAGCTTCAGGTTACTCTCAACAAAGTTCAACGGGAGAGAAGGTCTTGGAAGAACAAGTACCGCACCCTCGACGTAGAGTGCATAAGAATACATCAATTACTGAAAGAGAAAGATGCTCTGATTGAGATTTTGGAGCAACATGCTGTGGATAATCAAGATGACCAAAGGAATTTGCTCGCTCCTTTCACCTGGCAAAGGAATGACAACCCGACAACGGCCCAAGAGCCCCAGTCAAAGAAAAGGAAGATACCAGAATCAGCACCTGATTTCTCTTCAGAGAGGACTCGGGACCCATTAGCTTAGGTTTCTGTTTCTGCACTTTGTAATCTACTGTATTTCCATTTTTGTAATCCTTTGAATTTCAATAAAAAGGGGTTTCTCCACCGTTTGATATTTGCAATCTAATTGTCAAAGTTTATTTTGATTAAACCTTAAACAATTAATATAATCATTGCATTCATCATTCTCACATCGCGTATTCTTCTTACCTACGAATCTCACGTTTGTGTCTCGGTTCTAGAGTCAAACTGTCTCATTCGTATAATACTCGGGCCAATCGTCAGAAAAGGATGGATGATCTTGAGGAAGAAAACTGAGAGTTGAAAAAAGAGATCGACGCTCTGAGAGAGGATATGAGAAAGCTTCGTAACGACATGCAAGCCATGGCAGAAGCTCAGCTACAAAGAACTGTGATCTCAGAGATCACCTCAACGCCCATAGTGGAAAGTTATGATCCTAGGTATCAGATACCGAAATATCGTCCTTGGGGCATGCCTGTTAACTATATCCCGGAAGGATATGTTCCGCCGATCACTGAAGATCAGGGAATCACAACAGAAGCCGCTGGGCCTGAAGGTTACAAACTTCGGGAAAGCGAAGATGCCAGGGGCATGTTGAAGACTCCTGAAGGTTACAAACTTCGGGAAGCGCCAAGACTCACTGTCGTAGTTACGGTACCACCCCATGTGGCGCACACTGTCCCGGAAGGACAGATTCCACCAACACCTTCTGGTAAGAAGGAAACTATGTTCGATAGAGTGGATGAATTCCAGGAGCAATTCTTGGAAATGCAGAAGAAGCTGCAAGCCATTCGCGGTCAGGATCTATTTGGAAAAAACGCCGCATATCTCTGCTTGGTCCCAAATGTGAAAGTCCCGCACAAGTTCCAAGTGCCCGACTTTGAAAAATACAAGGGTAACTCTTGCCCTCAGAGCCATCTAGTGATGTACGCTCGGCGGATGTCAGCTCAGACGGAGAATCAGGACCTACTGATTCACTACTTTCAGGATAGTTTAACCGGTGCCGCATTAAAATGGTACATGGGTTTAAACCGTGCCACGATCAGCACTTTCAGAGATCTTGGCACCGCCTTCGTCCAACAATACAAATACAATTTGGACATGGCACCCGACAGAGATCAACTCAGATCGATGTCGCAAAAGGACAAGGAAACCTTTAAGGAGTATGCTCAAAGGTGGCGTGAAATTGCCGCTCAAATTTGTCCACCTCTTGAGGAAAAAGAGATGACAAAGATCTTCTTAAAGACCTTAAGCTCATTTTACTATGACCGAATGGTTACCAGTACGCCCAGTGATTTCACCGAAATGGTCGGCATGGGTGTACGTCTTGAGGAAGCCGTCCGAGAAGGACGTTTGGTAAAAGACACTGGATCGACGAGTGGTACTAAAAAATATGGTAGTGCTCTCCCTAAGAAAAAAGAGCAAGATATTGGGAATATCTCTCTCGGAAAGCAAAGACGACGTTATCAACCGGTAGCAGCTGTGACTCCTGCTATCAACCCTGCGTCTATTCCTACGTATCAACCTTAGGTTGCGCAGAGCCAACCTGACCAGCAAAGGACACAACAGCCTCTTCAGCAGGCTCGTCCTCCATATAACAACAACCGTACAACACGGCCACCAGGATTTGATCCTATACCCATAACGTATGCAGAACTGTTTCCATTACTACTGGCTAAGGGGCACATTCAGATTAAATCTCCTCTTACAGTACCGGAAAATCCGCCTTTTTGGTTTAAGGTGGATCAAACATGCCCTTATCATCAAGGAGGTTCAGGGCATAACATTGAGACTTGTCTCAATTTCAAGTCTGACGTGCAAAAGCTTGTTAGGAGCGGGGTCTTATCCTTCAAGGATACGAATCCTAATGTTCTTACGAACCCGCTGCCTCAACACGAGAAAGTTGTCGTCAATCTGATTGAGAAAGAGACTAACGATGTCTATCAAATTCACGATGTACTCTTGTTGAAGACCAATCTGGTCAAGATGCATTGTAGACAGAGCGGATATGGCCATGTGCCACCTCATAATTATCACCAGTGTGATATCTGCTCTAAAGACAACCAAGGATGTTCTGTAGTGCAAGCAGCTCTACAGGAACAGATGGATCTCGGATGGATCCAGGAGCACCGAGTTCGTGGAGTTAACATGGTCTACACGAATTCTAACGTCATTCAAAACCACGACATCCGTGCGATGAATGCCAACTTGGTGGCAATGCACTCAAGGCAAAGCCAACATCATAATCCGCCGCAGCACGATTACAGTTCTTGTCTGATTTGCTCGGTAAACAAATAGGGATGCTCTTTCATACAGGAGGCCCTCCAGCGTCAGATGGATCTTGGATGGATCCAAGACTACCATGATAAAAATTCCTATCAGATCAATATGGTTCAAATCTTCGATATTCGCGTGATGAATACCAACCTGGTAGAGTTACATGCTGAGCAGGTCCGACTCGGATTCTTAATATCACATAACTATCAAAGCTGTGAAGTGGGTTGTGAAAACGATCGAGGTTGTACCCTTGTCCAGGAGGCACTTCAGCACTTGTTAAATCATTGGTGGATGCCAATTTATATGGATGAAGATGCTCGGCAGATTAGTATCAGTAACAAGAATCCTACCCGGCGTCAAAGTCAGGATGTCCGATCAGTGGAAGTTAACCTAGTGAGGTTACATTGTATTCAAAGTGGGCGTGGCCAGGTGCCACCACACAACTATGACAGTTGTAGCGTCTGTTCAGAAAATAACCAAAGGTGTTACCTTGTGAGAGCAGCTCTTCAGGGTCAGGTCGATCATGGATAAATTCGTCCATATTCGGGTTCTGGACCCATCAACTGGACGCCGAACTACCTTGCCAATCAAGTCGAGGATGTTGTCACAATCTCTGGTCATCACCATACCAGGGATGTTTTTGCCATCATCCCTCTACTTGACGAATCTAGAGCTCCCAACCAGGAACGGATCGAGATTACTTATGATGGTCAGAAAAATCAGAAAGTTCCCATAGTCATCTATCTACTGGGACCACTACCGTATGAATCAGCTAAGGCGATCCCTTACAAATACGGTGCAACAATAATTGAAAATGGAAAGGAAATTTCATTACCCTCCGTTGTGAACATTGCAGACATCAGTCGAGTAACACGGAGTGGTAGAATCTTCAACCGAGGGGTTGGGGAAGTTAACAAGGAAAGGGAACTTCAAACAGAAGCTCCCGATCTATCAGTCGGTCAATCCAGTGATCCCAACCTTTCGAAAAATAATGATGAGATGCTGAAGCTCATCCAAAGGAGTGAATATAACATTGTTGATCAACTGTTACAAACTCCTTCAAAGATCTCGGTATTATCACTGTTACTCAGTTCAGAAGCACATAGGGAGGCTTTACAGAAAGTCTTGAAGCAAGCCTTTGTGGAACAAGATGTAACAATTAGATAGTTTGATAGTATTGTCTCTAACATCACTTCCTGCAACAATTTGGGATTTAGTGATGAGGAATTACCCGAAGAGGGTCGCCGTCATAACATGGCGCTCAACATTACAGTCAACTGCCAGGACGATGCTTTAGCCAGCGTACTGGTAGACACAGGGTCAGCCCTGAATGTTATGCCGAAGTCCACTTTGATGCAATTATCATTCAAAGGCCCTCTAATGAGAGTCAGCGAGGTTGTCGTCAAAGTATTCGACGGATCCAGAAAAATAGTTATCGGCGAAGTTGATCTTCCCATAACTATCGGTCCTCACACTTTCCAAGTCACTTTCCAGGTCATGGACATCCGGGCAATATACAGTTGTTTATAGGAAGACCTTGGATACATCAGGCTGGAGCGGTCACTTCAACCCTCCACCAAAAGCTAAAGTTCGTCAAGAACGATTAACTTGTCATGGTTTGTGGGGAACAAGCCTTGCTTGTAAGCAACTTGTCATCATCTACTGGTATAGAGCCCGAGGAGGTTATTGGAACTCAGTTCCAAGCATTGTCGGTGAGCAAGGACAATCAATCCCAAGGAGGAACCTCGATTTCCTCATACAAAGATGCTATCAAAGCGGTCGAGAGTACCGACACAACTAGATGGGGACAGCTTGTCATTCCTGTTGGCAATAAAACAAAGGAGGGTCTTGGTTTTTCTGCAACCTGTACCCAGACAGCTGCCAGCGATGAAAGTCTTCATCCCCTTCAAAACTTATTCCACAGTGGAGGTTTTCTTCACCCAGTCCCTCAAGCAGTCCATGTTATCAATGAGGAAGATCCCTCTGACACGGATGAAGAATGGAAGTCCTATTTGAATAAGGACGGTTATATGTCTCAGGAAGAGGTGCCTACGCCATTTTGCTATCCCGCACAGAGTTCGAGATTTATACCAAGGTCAGACGTCGAAATGATATATGGAGATTGTGATCCGGAAGGATGCCGTGCTTCGCCAAATTCATTAGAGGAGGACACTCTGATGAAATACAACTTTGACCACGATTACTACGACCCAATGGATGGTTTGCCAATGTGGCAGCCTTACCCAGGAAACTTGGGGCAAGAGAGTCATCCGAACCATGAAAATCAGCTGAGCATCATTGAACAGAATACCTGTGTCCCCACCATGTCATGGGATCAACACTCAGGTCATTCAGAAACTACTCAACATGACGATGAATTTGTAACGTTTGCAGGACTTGAATTCATCAACTATGCTTTTCCCAAGGTCAACGTCATCGTAAGAAATGACTCCTCCAGTTCGAAAGAAGTGTGGGACACCTTGGGACAACCGAGTGGAAAATACGACTATATGGTCAGGTACACCGCTCCCGGAAGCTCTCGTATCAGGCTCGAAGACATCCAGCCAACTGGAGGGGAGATACAGCTGAGAGCACAAATACTATGCAAAATACAACTGAGGAATTCTCCTACGACAATTCTGCCTGGGAGACAGATTCCAATGATCCTGCTCCACCAGAAATCAGCGTCATTTCTGAAGACAAATCAAGGAAGGTTCCAGACTTTGTGATTCACCGAGGAGTTCGCCGCCAATGGGTTGCCGTCGAGGTTCCGAAGGTCGTTCATCAGTCAAAGTAATTGCCATCTTTAACCTTTCACCCTGCCCAGGTGAAACGGATGTTTTGATAGGGCTCGCTTTCTGTAAATTTCCCTCTTCGCTTTGCCCGAAGCGACAGAGTTTTGTTTTATAGGGCTATAGTTTCAAGGATCGACTTGTTCATTAATAAAATAACGTCGTTCTGTAATTTCCGCATTAATTGATGTTTTCTCTTTTTGCTTTTTCAGAAAATGGTAATCCTAAAAAATAATTAAAAATAAAAACAAGCAGTAAAATAAAAACACTGCACACACTTGCATTTTCTCTATCCCTTCTAAACATGAATCATCACGTCATGCAGATTGCTTGTTTTAAACCCAGTTGAAACATACGATCCGATGCCTTCTCCCAACTTTGAGTTCCCGGTATTCGAGGCTGAAGAAGAAAATGACAACGAAATTCCAGAAGAGATCTCTCGACTACTCAGACAAGAGGAAAGGTCCATTGAACCTCACAAAGAACCGTTGGAAACGGTAAACTTGGGTTCAGAGCAAGAGAGAAAAGAAATCAGGATTGGGGCACTGCTCAGTTTAACTGCCAGAGAGGGTTTGATACAGCTTCTCAAAGAATTCCCTGATGTATTCGCTTGGTCCTATCAGGATATGCCAGGGTTGGATACCAGCATCGTGGAACATCATTTACCATTAAGATCGGAATGTCCGCCAGTAAAGCAAAGGTTGAGACGGACTCACCCGGACATGGCCATCAAAATCAAACAGGAGGTACAGAAACAGATCGACGCGGGTTTCCTCACTACATCTGAATATCCTCAATGGTTGGCCAACATCGTACCCATTCCTAAAAAGGATGGAAAGGTCAGAATGTGTGTCGGCTACCGAGATCTGAACAAGGCTAGTCCAAAGGAAGACTTTCCTTTACTACACATTGACATGCTGGTTGACAGTACAGCAAAGTTCAAAGTTTTCTCCTTCATGGATGGATTCTCGGGCTATAATCAAATCAAAATGGTGCCGAAAGACATGGAGAAAACTTCGTTTATTACCCCATGGGGCACCTTTTGTTACAAGGTAATGCCGTTCGGTTTGAAGAACGCCGGGGCAACCTATCAAAGGGCCATGACTACTCTGTTTCATGACATGATACATAAGGAAATCGAGGTATATGTCTATGATATGATTGCAAAATCAAAAATAGAGAGTGAGCACGTTGAACATCTGTCAAAATTGTTCGAACGTTTAAGAAAATTCAAGCTCCGCCTGAATCCCAACAAGTGCACCTTCGGTGTCCATTCAGGGAAACTACTAGGGTTCATCGTCAGCCAGAAAGGAATTGAGGTTGATCCTGACAAGGTCAAGGCCATTCAAGAAATGCCTTCTCCGAAAACTGAAAAGCAAGTCAGAGGATTCTTGGGACGTTTGAACTACATCTCCAGATTCATATTCCTTATGACCGCCACATGTGCGCCGATTTTCAAATTACTCAAAAAGAACCAGGATTGCGTTTGGTCAGAAGATTGCCAAACCGCCTTCCACAGTATCAAGGAATATCTGTTGAATCCTCCGATTCTATCACCTCCAGTGGAAGGAAGACCACTGATCATTTACCTCACAGTTCTAAAGGACTCAATGGGATGTGTACTTGGCCAACAAGACGAAACTAAACGAAAAGAGTCTGCCATCTACTATCTGAGCAAGAAATTCACCGACTGTGAAACTCGGTACACAACGCTTGAGAAAACTTGCTGTGCTTTGGCTTGGGCAGCCAAACGTCTTCGCCAGTACATGATTCGTCATACTACTTGGTTGGTCTCTGAAATGGATCCAATCAAGTACGTTTTCGAAAAACCTGCTCTTACGGGAAGAATTGCCCGTTGGTAGATGCTGTTATTAGAATATGACATAGAGTAATACACTCAGAAAGCCGTTAAGGGAAGTATTTTAGCCGATCATTTGGCTCATCAACCGATTGACGATCAAGAATCAATCGGGTTTGACTTCCCAGACGAAGATGTCATGTATTTAAAAATGAAAGACTGCGATGAACCGCTACCCAGTGAAGGGCCAGAACCAGGTTCCCAATGGGGACTTATCTTTGACGGAGCAGTTAATCATTACGGAAACGGAATTGGGGCAATCATTGTTACCCCTCAGGGTACCCACATTCCTTTCACCGCCAGACTTACGTTCAAATGTACGAACAACGAGGCCGAATACGAAGCTTGTATTATGGGTCTCGAAGAAGCGATTGATTTAAGGATCAAAACTTGGACGTATACGGCGACTCAGCCTTAGTTATTAACCAGATAAAAAGAGATTGGAACACATACCAATCAGGACTGATTCCTTACAAAGACTATGCAAGAAGGTTGTTACCTTTCTTCAACAGAGTTGAGTTTCATCACATCCCTCGTGATGAGAATCACATGGCTGACGCTTTAGCCACTATCTCTTCCATGATTAGTGTAGGTCAATGGAATGACATACCTAAGATCGACATAATGCGCCTTGAACAGCCCGCTTACGTCTTCACGATTGAAGCAGTCATAGATGATAGACCTTGGTATCACGATATCAAATGTTTCCTTCAGAAACAAGAGTACCCATCTGAGGCACTCAGAAAAGACAGGAAAACCCTCAGAAGACTGGCCGTAAACTTCTTCCTGAGCGGTGACACTCTCTATAAGAGAAATTTGACATGGTCTTGCTCTGATGCGTAGACAGACCAGAAGCAGACATGCTTATGAAAGAAATCCATGAAGGATCCTTTGGCACTCATGCCAACGGACATGCAATGGCGAGAAAAATTCTAAGAGCAGGGTACTATTGGTTGACAATGGATTTCGACTGCTACAAGTACATGAGGAGGTGTCACAAGTGTCAGATATACTCCAACAAAATTCATGTACCGCCATCGCATCTCAAAGTTCTCTCTTCCCCATGGCCATTTTCCATATGGGGAATCGACATGATTGGCATGATTGAGCCCAAGGCTTCAAATGGACATCGGTTCATTCTGGTAGCCATTGACTATTTCACCAAGTGGGTCGAAGCAGCATCATATGCTAATGTAAGCCGACAAGTGGTGGTCCAATTTATCAAAAACAATATCATCTGCCATTATGGTGTTCCAAGTGAGATCATTACTGATAATGGATCTAACTTGAACAATAAGATGATGAAGGAGTTGTGCGCAGAGTTCAAGATTGAACATCATAACTCATCTCCCTACCGACCCAAGATGAACGGAGCGGTAGAAGCGGCTAACAAGAACATCAAGAAGATTGTTCAAAAAATGGTTGTAACCTATAAAGATTGGCACGAGATGCTACCCTTTGCTCTTCACGGTTATCGCACATTTGTTCGCACTTCAACAGGGGCTACCCCTTTCTCTCTAGTGTATGACATGGAGGCAGTTCTCCCCATAGAAGTAGAGATCCCATCAATCCGAGTACTGATGGAAGCTAAGCTCACCGAAGCTGAATGGTGTCAAAGCCGACACGACGAACTGAACCTGATCGAAGAGAAGCGAATCACGGCACTATGCCACAGTCAGTTGTATCAACAGAGAATGAAGAGGGCGTTCGACAAAAAGGTCTGACCTCGCATCTTCAGGAAAGGAGACCTCGTGCTCAAGAAGATACAATCTTTTCTCACTGATTCTCGGGGCAAGTGAACTCCGAATTATGATGGCCCCTATGTGGTCACGAAAGCTTTCTCAGGCGGCGCCTTGAGACTTGCAACCATGGACGGAGAGGAATTTGCCTACCCCACGAATGTTGATGTAGTCAAGAAATACTTCGCCTAAACTAAAAAAAAAACGTTTCGGTGGATTGAAAACCCGAAAGGCCGGTCCAGGCAAAAGTTAGAGACATATAAAAAAAATCATCCCGATGGATTGGAAATCTCATAGTACAATCCAAGCAAAAATTAGGGATAATGGCAAGTAACTATGTTCAACAGAGGCGAGTCCCTCAGCAGCAGCAGTTACATCATCTGTCAGAAAACTCCAGTCAAGGTCATCTTCTACAGAAGCTCAGGATGCCCCGAATTCAAAGTTGGTAGAAGGATAGTGGTCGTTATGTTTCAACGTAGCCCTTTTCCCTGTAAATTACCATTTTCTAACTTTGTAATTACTCTTTGGAATCACGCGTTTGGCTGATCTCCATCTTATCAATAAAATTTGAGCCTTTGTGCTTTTGTTTGTAATTCTTACTTGTTTTAGCTTTACAGAACGACATTTTAACATGATCAACGATTCTTGAAATAAAACAAAAATGAATTTACTTGTTAAAACTTTTTCTGCTTTTTAATAAAGACGGCAATTTCTTTTGACTGTTGAACATCAAAAGAACGTCAACCGCCTCTCCAGAGGTAAGCGAACTTCAAAGTGCAGAATCAAAGTACTCCTTCTGCGCCAGTACGCCTGAATAAAGGGATCAACTATGTCAGAGACCTTGTCTTGTCTGACATGCCACGGCAGAGTTCTTACCTCCTAAGCCTGATCAACGGTAGCTCCCAGCAGGGACTATCTCTCCTAAGTAAGGTGGAATTGCTATCTTGAACCAATGATATCTCTACATGCCCCGCGATGGCCGAGTATCCTGTCATGTTCATCTTTTAGTTTATGTGTCGCGTCAGTTTTGTCCGCATATACATACATACATCATGCATTATTGATTTGCATTCACATTTCATATTGCATCGCTATCACTCTAGCCGGTCATGTCCCTTAGAGATAGGAGTTCTCTCAATCGAGTTGTCAGTTCTTTCCTCGTCAGGAAACGTTGTGTCTGAACAATCTCGCCACCAGTGTATCTTTAGATCAGAGTTGGCACTCGACCACTTTGATAACTTGAACCTCTGAAAAGCCAGAGAACCTTCAACAAATGTCACTCTTCGCCATTGAAGATGATATCCTTGCTTTCCTGGATTAAGGAAAATCCCCAGAGAAAGCCTCTTAAGCAAAGATTCGGCAGTACATCAGTATTTCTCCGAAAATCCGCTGATGAAAAGGTCATTGGCACCTTAAAATTGGATCACATCATATGGCATTTCTCCGAGAAGATCTCCGAGAAAAGTATGATGTAAAGACCCCAAGCGGAAGCAGTCTCTCAAGAGACTCACTTTCCCCAGTAGAATCGATAAATGGCGTCTCCAACAGAGAAGTTTGTGTACCTCTACAACTCAGACGACTGGGTTCCCCCAACAAGTCTAACCTCAGACCTTTTTCCGTCAAATGGCATCTCCCCAGGAAAATTTGGCGAGAAGTTTGAAGGAAAACCGCTACTAACAGCATTCCTTGTCAAGAAAGTTTATTGACAAAAGAAACTAAGACCAGTTCCTTGGTAGGAAACCAGGATCGAGGGGGAGTTTATTTCAAAAGAAACTAAGACCAGTTCCTTGGTAGGAAACCAGGATCGAGGGGAAGTTTAAATCAGAAACTAAGACCAGTTCCTTGGTAGGAAACCAGGATCGAGGGGAAGTTTAAATCAGAAACTAAGACCAGTTCCTTGGCTGAAGACCACGATCGAGGGGAAGTTTACCTTTTCTAAGCATCATTGCTTAGCTAAAGAAGATGAGTGCGCAAGCTACCATTCATAACCACCATCAAAATTTCAGGTATTCCGATATTTAATCCTCTTGCACCCCGAATGCCTGAATACCTTCGCCATTCGCCTCTTCGTGTCCAAGAAGATTAAATAGAGGCATCTGTAATACCCCAAATTTTGACCACTAAGATTTCCCATCATTGTGCAAATCATCATCACAATGTAGATGAACCATCATGCCTCATCAAATGCCTTAAGGGTTGTTGAGCATTCACTACAATCAAAATTAGGGTTTCAAGCCCTCTCAGAGCCTTAGACAAGGGATCAATCAAGGAATGACATGATCTTCAACTTGTCTAGCCTCTAACATATCCACAAAGGATCAAGAGGACTCCCACTTTAAGGATTAAGCACAAGGCTGCTCCCTTCTAGGTGGATCAAGTCTCAAGATCGCCAGTATCACCGAATTAGGGTTTTGGTCGACCAGGGCCTCCAGATGAAAATTTTCATCTGGGCACAAGCCAATGATCCAAAACATAACCTAATATACTCCATGGAACCTCATGGACCCATTCATCAAGTCAATTTTGCCTCAGGGGATGCATTCATAAAAAATCAGGAATTAGGGTTTCTTGACCTAATTCACCCCTAAGTTGACTTTTAGGGCAGATCAAGAGCCAAGACCTCAAGAGAGGGTTTGAGGGTGTCTAATATACCATATTGATCCATTTGGAACAATGGATTAATCCAAGAAGCTTGAGCAACAAGTCTCAATTTCATCTGCACCACAATTAGGGTTTTAAGGAAAAAGTCAACTGCAACTTTGACTTTTGACCAGGACATGCTCCCAAGCCCTAGGACATGCCCCAATATACCCTATGACACCCTTGGAATATGTCCATCAAGTTAGATTTAGGTCTTGGACATGATTTCATGAAGAATTGCACAGTTTAGAACTCATCTGATAAAAAGTCAACTGTGCACAAAAGTCAACTTTGACTTTTTGAGATTTTTCACCAAAATGGATTTTTAACCCTAAAATTATGTTAATGTATGATTTGAATCATCATTCATCAAGAAAAATCAAAGAAATTGGGATTACTTGTAAAAGGGGTAACCATAAAACTTAGAAATTTTTCTAAGTTATGGAAAAAGTACCACTAATGCACCAACTTTGGAGGACCATAACTCCTAAATCACAAGGCCAAATTTTTTCATCCAAAGATGGATTTGTAGCCCTCATTACCCTCTACAAAAACTTCAACTAGACCTAAGTCCAATTCATTAAGGATTTTGAGTTATGGAGTGATCAAAATCAAGAAATCACACTTTGTTCCAACACTTAGTGAAAATTTCACTAAGTCAGATTTTGCTTCACTTTTTGCCAAATGTAGAGGGATTTTTCACTTGGAATCAGAAGAGATCAAAATCAAACATGTTCAAATAGTTGTTGTATCATGTAAGGGCTTTCCAAAATGGCCAAGAACATTGCCAAATTCAACTTACACCATGAGATATGACATTGTCAAGTTGCCTTGCTGAAATCTGTCAAAGGCAAGGCAGATTTTGCATTTTGGCTCGATTTGCCAAAATCAGCCAAATTCAAATGCTCCTATCCACTTGGACACATCTGAGGATTGAATCTAAAGGGGACAATCACTGAGCCAAGCCTCCAAAGTCCATGGAACAAGAAATAGCATGTTGAACCTAGAATGGCCAAAATAGGGACAAGACTCCAAATTTAGATTGAAGCATTCAATGGAAGCATCAAGGTGGCATGGACTGAGCCATTCTCATCTGAAATCAGTCAAGACTTATCCAAGACCAAGGGAACCAAAGCTCTGTGCCCTAACCTCTAGTCAATGGCTAGAGGAGACTTGCATTTCCATTGGACAACATTGGCCAAACCTACTTACCAGTTGCCATTCATTATTCCTTGCAAAACAAACTTGCTCTACTATAAATAGAGCTCAATTGTGATCAGTTTGAGTACACCAAAGCCATCTAACAGATGCTTTCCTCAAAATCTCTTTCTCTTGGCAAAAATGTCTTTCTTAGCAAGGTAGTTATCGGGTTTTGAGTTTGAGAGCTTTTCCAATCAAACCAATCACTCACACACCTCACATACATAACATATGAGCTGATCAAACACTTAGATCACTTCTGAAACACCAATTTCACAAAATCACCAGCTGGTTGCTCAAATTTTCAATCAAGTTGCAGCTGAGATGCCATGAATTGATCCAGCCAATTTCAATCAAGTCCAAGCATTCAAACACACTCCATAGGGTGTAGGGAAGCTGTTCAGATCATCACCACTCATCTGTAACACCTCCAAATCAAAAATCACATTGCACTTGCTGTCACGGCTTAGAGGTAAGCATATACTTGGTCATCTCTCAATCTATGCATATTTCCTCGCACAATAATTTGGCCATATGTTCATAATCATGCATGGAATGTTTTCCCTCAATTAATTGCATTGTTTGAATCGTGTATCAAAAATCCTAGCCTTCATGCAGAAATTAGGGTTCTTGAGGTTTCATCGTGATTTCATGTTTTATGTTTAATTTAAATGAAATTAAGTGTTATAGACATGATCGTGAGGTTGAGACGAGCATAATGATATGTGGATTGCATGATATGATTACGTATTCAGTGAGATTGGATGGAAAACGCAAATCAGCCAAAACCAGAAAAACGTGCGTGTTCTTGGCGCCTTTTTCACAAATTCAAATATTTGAATTTTGTGATTTTGTTTAATTGATTCAAAAATTAATTTCTCTCTGAGTTTTAATGATTTTGAGTTGATTCTTTTTTTAATAATTCACAAAAATGTTAAAATATTTTATTTTATCAAAAAATCCCAAAAATATTATTTATTTCATATAATTGATATTTTTGCAAAGAATTAATGATTTATTGTTTTTTGACATTTTAAATATTTTTTCTACATTGATTTTGCAACTTTTAATGCTTTCTAATTATTTTGTAGGTCAATACTTAATTTTTGAAGCATTAATCCAAAATCACAATTTGTTTTTCATATGTTAAACAATTTTGATCATTTTTAATTGAATTTTTATTCAATTAAATACATTTTTGAAAACAAATTAGGGTTTTTGGATTAATTCAACCCTCATAAATAATTTTCAAAACACTTTGGGCCTCTTGAGAGAGTGTAAAACCCAACCCACTTGTACAGAAATATTTTTGGACCTCATTCGTTGTATAAGTCCCTTTGTACATTTTCAAATAAACGGCACGATCATCGCCTTTTGAAAAATAACCTTGGGCCTCTCCTTGAGCTATAAAACCCATTCAAAACACTTTGGGCCTCTAATAGAGTGTAAGACCCAATCCCTTTGTATAGAAAACCTTTTTGGGCCTCAGTCACTTGTATAAGTCCCTCTGTACAAATTCAAACAGTGCGCTCACTGATAAAACCCTGGGCCTCTCCTTGAGCTGTAAGTCCCAAATCTTTCTTTTTCAAAGCACTTTCTCCTTTGATTTTGAATATACTGTTGTTTTCAATCTTTCTTTGTTGAACAACTAACCAAATAGCATGGAAGCTCTACAACCGAGTAAGTGGTTATTGCTTTCATTTACCGCTTTCATATACATATAACTGTATTGTGGGGCTGTTTCACTGTAAGTCTTCTTTCATAAACTCATATCAACTGTGTAATAATAGTATAGATATTTAGAGTTCCCCCGGCAACTACGTCTAGCATTAAGCCCGTTGATCACTCTTAGAAATAGTCTAAACTAGATCCCCATAGGATTACCAGACACAGTCTTCCCTCCTCTTGGGGTTAAACAGTATGGAGACATGAAATGCATTATTCTCTGTGAACCCTTTCATAGACTGTCACTCATAGAAGTTGTCAAGAAACTCTATTCCCCAGAGATGATCTTTTCTCCGTGAATGGCATCTCTTGAGTTTCTTCCAAATTCTCGAACTTTCCTGGCTTGATCTATTCTCGGTGAATGGCATGTCTTGAACTTCTCGGGGTTTGGGGACCCATAGGCTTCTTAAAAGCACTTGTCAAGAAGCTCTACTCCCCATAGATGATCTTTTCTCCGTGAATGGCATCTCTTGAGTTTCTTCCAAATTCTCGAACTTTCCTGACTTGATCTATTCTTTGTGGATAGCTTGCCTTGAATTTCTCGGGGTTTGGGGACCCATCGGCTTCTTAAAAGCAATCGGCCTCCTCTTGGGCATCGTACAAGGACCCACAGGCTTCCTAAAAGCAACCCTCGCCTCCTCTTGGGCTTAGTACAAGGACTCTACGGCTTCTTAGAAGTATTCACATCCTCCTCTTAGGCTTCGTATAATGATCTCTTCCTCCGGGAATGATAGCCTCCTCTTGGGCTTAGTACAAGGACCCGTCGGCTTCTTAAAAGTTTCCAGCCTCCTCTTGGGCTTCGTACAAATTGTCCCGACGACCTCCTAGAGGTATAGGAACAGAAATTAGTCATCTGCATAGAACGGTCCTTTCAAAGAGTCTACTACTGTTTCTCAAAACATAGTACAAAAGATGAAACTCTAGACTTGGACAGTCTAATCTCCTTGAGTCTCAAAGACATTCTCAAGTGACCCCTTCGTTAAATAGGAAGGAAACCCGCAGACTCGGACAGTCTCAATACCCTTTGGATTTCCCGTTTCCTCAAAGAAAAGGAAATATCCCGGATCCCTGAATCAAATCCCTGAGTACAATATTGCTCATATAAGAACTGATTTTCTCTTTTAAAATCAGTATACTGGATCTGTCACTTAACTGAACAGCCACCATAGCCTCCTCTTGGGCTTTGTACAATGATTCTCCCCAGCGGAGTCAGACAACATTTAGCCTCTCTCTCGGGCTTTGTACGAGACACATAAAGAGACTCCCTCGTTGAGTCAATCCCCCTTTCGCCTCCATCTCGGGCTTTATACGAGATACAAAAAGGTTCTTACTGAGCCAAATAAACAATAGCCTCCATCTCGGGCTTTATACGAGATACCAAAAGATTCCATCGATGAGTCAAAACCTTTTAGCCTCTCTCTCGGGCTTTGTACGAGACACATAATAGCCTCCTCTTAGGCTTTATATAAGAAAACCACTGGTTGATCCAATCAACCTTTTAGCATCAAAGTTGTGCCTCGTTCACGGTACATAAACATCAATAACTCTTTTCCCTTCATCTAATCGCTGTAAGCGGCAAGCCTCTGGATCATCTACATCCATGCCACTGTCCCTCTTTTAGCATGAGAAATTCCTAAGGAAAGATGGCATTGCTCAACACTGAGTTAAAGTCTTCTCCTTCAGGTTGAAATCCCCTATAAAGGAAATTATGGCATTGACGGATTCACAAATCCCGGTTAAAGTAATTCTCCTTTATAAACAGTTGTGACATACAACCCCCTCTTTAGAGATGACAAATTCTCCCTAAAGACAACACCCTTTTAGCTTCATATCTTGGGCTTTGAACAAGATACAAATAGACTTTTCGCTTCACGTCTTGGGCTTCGAACAAGACACCAAAAACACCCATTTCCTCCCATAGAATAGGAGGAACTACGAACGCTCTGATTTCCCTGTTTCGGTTAACGGGAATACGTAGGCATAAGATTGAAAGAAAAATCTTAGCGAGCACACTAAACAAAAAACCAAAACCCCATACTCTCATCAGTCCTAACATCCTAATCCTTGTTCCCCGCCAGAAACCTTCTGCCAAGATAAAAAGAAAGAAACCAGTATTGACGAAAATACAAATAACCAGTACAAAGGCCCCCCACATTGATAGCATTCGTAACCTAACAGACCGCTGTTTAAACTCAGTATGCAAAGCAGGGTTAATTGGAGACATTTATTTCCCTTCCTTCATCAGCTTTAATAGGATAAAAAATGAATCGACCTGTAGTTTAAGCTCAAACCGCAGAGAGTGACCAGCGCTTAAGAACCGCATCCAAAATCGCTCGCTACAGCGGTATGCCAACAAGTTGTAGCACCCCAAAATTTGCACTCCTTACTTTATTACTAACTGGCTTATGTTTCATTTCATTTTTGCATTATCATGTGTGCATATCATTGGTTCTTAGCATGGGGTCAAGGTGCCTGAGGCATGTTCAAGAGGAGAAGATATTCTTCGAAGGGTCAAGCAAGAGAGTTCAAGTGGATCACTTTCTCCTAACCAGTGCAGAGATTAGGGTTTTGAGATTCTTGGATTTATTGCTCCAATGGGCAAGCTCCTTGGGTTTTTATCATCACTAAATGGCATATCTTATCTTTGTTTGAGAGAATACACATCATATTCAGAGGAATTTGGATTTGGAGACTGTGCTATTTCCTCCTAGACTGAGGGTACCAAAACTAGGGTTTGCTATAAAGTCAGTTTATTTATGATTTTTTGGGCAAGACTTGATTCTATGGTATTCCTTGGGTCCCTAAGTATCTAGGTATGGGAGGTTGTCCATCAGTTTGGTTCAGGAGAGATTTAATTGGCCAATGGATTGTAAATCAGGTGAATTGGGTAAAAGTCAACAGTGAGAGGGGAAGTCAACTGTGGAATTTTGAGGCTCCCTTCAAGGTTTTCAAGGTCTCACATCCTCATATGGTCTTCAAGAGTCAATTTTCATGCCATTTATCAAGAATCAGGAGTTGGTGCAAAAGTTACTAAATATGGAAATGACCCATAATTTGAAAGTTTCCTTTTTGGGCAAGTTCTTGCACTGCATTCAACTTGACTTTTCATCATCAAGAAAGCTTCAAATGAATTTTTCTCCAACATGAAAATTGAATATCTTTTTCTCCTCTTTCCAACAAGTACTAGTGGGTCTCCATATCATTTGTGAAACTCAGGTTATGGCCAAAAGAAGACAAAGTGGTTTTTAGGGTTTCTCATGATTCCATTTTCACAAACTTTGGCATAGTGACCTATAATTAATTCCATTGCTTCATGTCACATGCCAACATCAAAGGACACTCCTCAAGGATCATTTTAGGCCTTTAAATCAAGTGAATCCATGGTGTATTCTTCACTTATTCTCCATTATGCCAAATTGCCAAGTCATTGAAAACTCATGAATCAAATCGTTTCAAGGCCCAATTTCAATGTGGGTGTGATTAGCAATTAGAAGTTAAGTGATCCATCATGAAATACTTGGATATCTATGCATGGAAGAGGGTGTACTTAACATAATGCAATTTTCTAGAATTATTCAAAAACTCATTAAACAAAGAATTGCCCAAGCCCAAACCATTATCAGTGAGAAACCCTAGAGTATTTAAACCCATCCATGCACTGGCTAGGAGGGACACGTGATATTTGGAGGAGTGGAAAGCTTGAACCCTAAAGCATCTCACATTCAAATTTCTCAATCTACAAGGAGTTTTCAAGAAATTCTTCCACAAACTTCTTCCTGGTGATTAATAGAGTGCAAACCATCCCCCATTCGCAGCCAACAGCAAGGATTCAGGTTGCACCCTCTTAGGTTAGTAGGTTTTTTCATGATCCTAAAACACTTCCTTTTGATGTGTATATTGACGTGTGATTGTCACTGATGAATCTGATGTGGTTTTTGTTGTGTTTAGACGTGTAGATTGACCATACTTTGAGTTTAAAGTTTTGAGCCCTAACCTTTTCTTGTTCGAATCTCTTTGTGTGTTGACGATTTGGAAATTTGGATAGGATATTCGTAATCCTCGTGAAATTCTGAACAAAATGGTATAGGCCTTTGCGTTTTCTGGGTGGTTTTTTAGTTGCAGGTGGCGGTCGAAACTAGGGTTCCGGTGACTGGCGGTGGTCCGGCGAGGTGAAGGGTCCAAGTGGAGAAGACGACCTTTCCACCGTTGATTTGGTTGATCCAACGGTCAACACACTGCCACGCGTTCCTTTTTATTTTTTTCTGAGTTTTTATTTTATTATTCGTATGTTTATCACCCCACCGTTCTTACCGTGTGCGTCCAATCACGCTTTTTTAATTTAATTACTTTTTACTTTAGTTGACTTGTTTATGACCGTTTGATGGATTGTGTGGTTGAGATGATGCCAGCAAATAAATGAAGCATGTGTCGTGCACATGGAGGGCGTATGGTATACTGACTGTTTGGTGTGCGTGCGTGCACGTTAATTAGGGTGTTCTTTTCATCATGACCCTTTATCATAATTACCTTGTACTTGGTTTGACTCAACATGAGGCGCAGGATGCATCTAAAGGTGGGGATGAGTCAACTAGGTTGACTGAGGTCCACACGTGGACTATTTTTTATTTTGTTTTTTTCTGATTGGATTTAAGTCTGGGCTTGCTTCCTGCACCCCCCTGTAAGCCCATGCTTTGCATTCTAACACATTTTATCTACTTTTCACACCCCCCATGCGCATTTCATTTATTTTATTTTATTTAATTCATTACATTTCATTTTTATTTTTTAAAAATATATAATTGCATTAAAAAATCCCAAGAAAATTCATGCATCATTTTCATAATTTTATAAAATTTTCACAAATTTTATTTTATTATTTTATTTTATTTTTATCTTCTGAATTAATTATTTTATTCATTTTCTTTTTGAATTATTTCATCTTGCATACCCAAATTTGTTTCTTTTATTTCTCTGCATCCATAAAACATTTTTAATCCATTCTTTTTGCATTTGTTAGATAACATTCTGAAGTGCATTAAAATATTTTTCTTTCATTTTTAAAATTATTTCATATTGCATTTTAGTCTTTTCCTTTTGCATGTTGAACCATGATCCTTATCTGAACTTTGCATGATTGTCTGAATGACTAACATCTTGAATTTTTGCAGGAGTTTTTGGTATTTGGTTTGTTTCTAGTTGAGCAACTTTGATATTTAATTTGGTGATTTTAGAAGTTGTTTTACTATTTGTTTAATGGCTCTTTGTGTGAGATTTTCTTGTATGCCCATTCTTGATCTTGTCTGATTATCTGTTTGAAAAGGCACTTGTGCCATTGTTTCGGGGTTGTTTATTTGACTTCTTAATTCATGTTTGGATTGTTATCACTATTATATGCCATTGTTTGGTTTTCATTTGCCTTGATATTATTTATGTCCGTTTGGTACTAATCTTTTATGCAGGGGTTGAGGTAAGTTCTTTGAGGGTGTGGATAGTCATCCATATTCACCCTTACTCTTTCTTTCTCTCACCTTTTCTTTCCTTTAGGCTTAGGTTGTCGTCAAACCTCACTAACTGTAGGTCACCCATGCATGATAACATTAAGACTCCTAGTTCCTCTTAGAGTTTCCTTTGTGTCTTCTCTCTCCTCATCTCAAAATTTCTAAAAAAACACTTAATAAGTATAAAGTGTATTGCGCACGAGCCTTAAGCGTGGGGAATGAGAAATGAGGGACTTCCTCTATCTTTCTAGAGTGCTTAGCGAGCGTCCTGTCTTGGGACGATGTGTTAAGTATTCGCCCCTGTGCCCTAGACTTTGGTGCAATGCAACTTATGAACTAACTTAAGCCACTTCTGTCCTAAAAAATACAAACAAACTTCAAACCTTTTTGTCCTTCGGGATTGTCAAACTAAAGGCTATTTTCAAAAAGGGCACGTTACCTTCCGTCTGAGTCGCAAACAGGCATCGACCCTAACTGCCGGACGCGAACTTAATGTCGCTCATAAAAAACACAAAAAGAACTTGGTACAAACTACGTTGACTCTGAATTCCCAATTGCACAAATGGGGTACGTAGGCCTAGGACGTCGACGTCCTACCGAGTATGTCTTTGTCTTCCCCTTCTCTGTCTTAGTACAACCCTAGATGATAGGATAACTCACCCCACCCTTAGATTAGACAACAAGCGTGGATCCCATCGAGTACGATGGACGCGTGGGGTGCTAGCACCTTCCCTTCGCGTAACCGACTCCCGAACCCAGGTTATGGTTGCGATGTCCATTCCTTTCCCTCTTCCTCAGGTTTATGCGGTGTTCCCTTTCCCTCTCTTGGGATAAATTTACACGGCTGACGACTCTGTTTTTCCGCGCCACTCTCGCGTTTGTACCTGGATGAAAATCCTGGGAGCGACACAAGTAAAGATTGAACACCAAAGACCGGGTGGCTTATTGCAACCTTTAGAAATTCCGGTGTGGAAGTGGGATAGCATTTCTATGGATTTCGCAGTGGGATTACCCGTGCCCAGGGTGGTTATGATTCAATTTGGGTAATTGTAGATCGGTTGACGAAATCTGCACATTTCTTGGCTGTAAAGACTACTTATAAGGCGAGTCATCTCGCAAAGTTGTTCATTTCGGAAATTGTAAGGTTGCATGGTATTCCCTCTAGTATTGTTTCGGATAGAGATCCAAATTTTTCTTCCAGATTTTGGAGAGCTTTTCAACAAGCTATGGGGACGAAGTTGTGTTTGAGTACGTCGAATCATCCGCAAACGGATGGTCAGACGGAACGGACAATACAAATAATAGAAGATATGTTAAGGGCCTGTGTGCTTGAAAGTGGAGGAAATTGGATAGAACTTTTACCGTTGATTGAATTTTCGTACAACAATAGTTATCATGCAAGTATTGGTATGGCTCCTTACGAGGCATTATATGGAAGGAAGTGTAGGACACCTTTGTGTTGGGCAGAAGTTGGAGAAGATAGAATTTTGGGACCCAAAATTATTCACGAAACTACGAAAAAGGTTAGGATGATCCGTGATAAAGTTAAACAAGCACAAGATCGTCAGAAAAGTTATGCGGATAACCGTAAAAGACCTTTGGGGTTTGATGAGGGTGATCACGTGTTTTTGAAAGTTATTCCGAGATTAAGATTGAAAGGGCCGTTTAAGTCGCGGAAGTTAAGTCTGAGATATGTGGGACCGTATCAGATTTTAGAAAGAATTGGTGAAGTAGCTTACCAATTAGCCTTACCGCCTTCTCTGTCAGAGATGCACGATGTTTTTCATGTATCTCAGCATCGAAAGTTTGTTCCAGATCTTCTTCAGCCAATTCTACCGGATACGATTGAGATAGAAGCAGATTTAACGTTTGAGCCTCAACCGAGTTGTATCACAGGAAGAGAAACTAGGGAGTTAAGGAATAAAGAGATTCCTCTTGTTAAGGTCCAGTGGGATGAGACGCATCTGGGTGATGGAACTTGGGAGCTAGAATCTGAGATGCGAGAAGTTTATCCTCATCTTTCTATTTAAGGGGGGAGGATGTAATACCCAGTAAATTATTCCACTCGGGATAATATTATTCTGATCAACTAGGTTCCGGTTTGCTCTGAGAATTTATTGGATAAAATAATTAGAGTAAACTGACGAACTCAGAACTGACCAGATTAATATTATTTAACACTGAACTTTATTTTTTGAGCTTTTGAGACTGTTTGGATAATTAGTAGTATTACTAAATTGTGATATTTTCTATAGGAAAGGAAAGAAAGGGAAAGAAAAGGGAAAGAAAGAAGATGAAAAGTTCAAGAGCTCGAGATCATCAACCATCATCTACTCCTCATCAAATCATCTTAATTATCATCTAATCTTGAGGTGGGTTATAGATAGAAACCTTTGTTTTAGATTTCTTGAGTTCTAGAACCTAGGTTAGAATTGTGAGAAAATGAATAATCTTGCTAATTAAAGAATCCAACGGTTGAAATGCGGTATAAATTATGTAGTGTAATCATTAGCCATGTATGATCATCTGTTAATGCATGTTTGTATGTTTGGGTGAAGTTTTGGATGAGATTTTGATCACAAAGCTTTGTTTTCACGCTGCTGGAAAACCCAGTTTTCGCAGGTTCGCACAGCGAATCCCCTAGCGAAGGGGAATACGAGTATTCGCTGGCTATTCGCACGGCGAAGGTGAGGGCGAACGTTCGCCAGAGGTTCGCAATGCGAACTTTACGTCGTTTCAGTTCTGGGTTGATTCGCCAGACGTTCGCAAAGCGAACAGCAAAGCGAAGATTCGCTGGGTTATTCGTAAAGTGAACTAGATCTACCTTGGTTCACTGGGAGCTTCGCAATGCGAATGGGAAAGCGAACATTCGCTGGTACCTCGCAGTGCGAACATGACAGATCCTCCAACTTGTTTCTTCTATAACTTTTGAACCGTGACTCCGATCGGGGCATTCTTGGTACCGACGGAGAGCTTTGAGAATACTCTATCTAAGGGAAGTGGAAATTATCGGTTTTAGTGCCCGATTAAATAATCATAGGAAAACCAAGAGTAGTACCATTATGTTGAATTATCATATGTGATTCTATTGTGCCAATGTGTTATGATGTGCTTACCCTACTGTTGTTTATCATAATTGTGAGTGAATATGCATGCTAAAATGAAATGAAATAGGTAGAGTGAGAATAATTGCCATAGAATAATATTGAACCTAGTACGGCTATGAAATGGTTGAATAAAATAACGACGACGCTCGTGCAAGAGAGGCTGAGGCGTGCGTCTTTTACCAAATGGTTGTATGTGAAATCACGAAATCGTAACCATTATTCTATTATGTGCCATTTCATGAGTAACGAGCTCCTCTGTAATGAATGCATGATTTCTTTGTAGGTTTGATTCCCAATGTTATAGTATGAATGGAGCCTACGGGTAAAGAGACTTGTGACGTTGTACGGGCCGTGTGAAGTGACGATTTAAGGCGATAACATGTCCCTTATTTCCGAATCCATTTCGTATGCCAAGAAATCTATGAGGGTTCATGACTCGTTCCTACTTCTAGACGTAGAAGAGGGCGGGAGAGAGGGGATGCCTTGACAGGGTAAACGATAGTGATACACTTCCGGATTAACGAACTCAATAACGTGGATACATATAGTGTGTGTGTGAGTACTCAAAGTCACTTCCCTTTCCTTTGACTTGAGTTAGGCTTGTTAGAACCTTGTAAAGCCGAGAGGACGTTTACGATAGAGAACTCACTGAGATTTGATGTATCTCACCCCACGTTGTTGTTTACATCACATGTACTACAGGTTCCGCGAAGGGTAAGGACAAAGTTGTTTGACTTTCCTTACTATCTTGACTTTTTAAAGTGGAAAGGCTTCCGTTGTGGAGTTTATTTTGAGATCATTGCTGATCTAGTTCTTAGTTTTTATCATTTTGAACATCTTGTATATATAATGCCATAGTTTTTCTTATTAGGTATTTTGGGCATGTATATGTATAATGTGTTAACTAGGAACTTATATATTTCAATACCAAATACTTGGGTTCATGTATAGTAATTATGCTTTGATGTATGATACTATATATGGGTGTTACACCAATGCCACTATAGTCAGCGCCTCCTCCTGTCTCATTTCAAAGCCTATTATTTCATTATTGTCAGAGTTTGACAAACGTCCCAAAATTGTGTGAATACTTTTCTCAGTATCTTTGCCTCCAAAAAGCGACATTTCATCTGCTATGTCCCTTCCATCTCGAGTCCCCAACCATTCCCCCACTCCATCACCCTTATGCTCAGGCCCAGGTCTTTGAATCGCCGAATCTACACTCTCAAAGTTATTGGAATTATCACCTCAATTATTGCTACTACCTTGATATGCATATATGTTCCCTATTCTTACCTTCTTCCGAGTCTTTAGAGGATTCCCGTGCGTCGTTGTCGTCCTCCGAATCCGACATTTCTGATTCACTTACTGTTGAATGCCAAACATCTCTTATTTTGATCCTTATTTCTTTGCATTTTTCAACTCATTTGTAATGTTTCAAGGGATTTATTCCATGTTTCCATGCTATTCTTTAATTATGTTGAAAATAACTTTGTTTACTTTGATATGTGTGTTATTGTGCAGGATTTAGGCACAAAACATCAAAGATTAAGACATAAATGAATTGACAAGGAAACCAAAGAAGAGAAGAGGAATAAGCATGTTCGTTGTGCGAACAACAACGAGCAGTCAGAGAATATTCGTTGTGCGAAGTTACAATGAAGCCCCAGTGAACTATCCCAGATTTGAGGCAGTAAGAAAAGGACCTTAAGTTCGTTGTGCAAACTTGTAGCGAAAAAGCTCGCTGGGCGAAGAAGTGTTCGCACTGCGAACTTAGATATTTTCTTAGGGGCGATTTAATTGTTTAGAGGCACTTCAGGTGCCATAAAGTGGTCTTCGCTGGGCGAAGAAGGTGTTCGCTGGGCGAACTTGACAAATTTTGGAAGTACTATATATGTATTTTTCACATTTTTTTGGGATTATAACCCATTTTTCACCTAGAAACCTTATTTTCAGCATTTCTTCACCAAAGAGTGATATTTTGCAAATAGAAGCTGGATTCACATCTAAGATCGATTCTTCGACGTGGATGCTCATTCATCGTCTCTCATTACTTGTAAAGCAAGCTACCTTGGTTATGAGTAGCTAATTTTCTTTGTATCAAAGGTAGAGGTAGTCTACCTTAGCTTTATGTATTTCTTTTGATTGACCTTGTATGTGAACAAGTGATGATTAATGTATGATGATTATTTTTGTTCTTAATGATCCATTTTTGTTTTGTAAAACTCTAGACATAGATTTTATGGAACTTGACCTAAAATATTCATCTATTAATTCATAGATTTGAGAGACCCACCTATGGTTGATATTTGCTTTGTATTGAACTTAAAACTTACTATATTGGTTGTTATATGGAGAGATCGTGTAGCGATGAATACATTATTTCTCACGACACCGCTCTAGACATAGGCAGTATTGAGAGAATACATGATGATATTAATCAGATCCGACTTCACATGCAAGATTAAGAGAATACGTATTAGTCAGGGTAGATAAAAACTACTTTTGATATACTTTGTTAATCAAACATCTAGAATTTAAAGCTTTGCTACTAAATCGTGACAATATGAAACAAACTTTGAAAACCTTTTTCTTGAAACGGTAAACTATTGAACGACAAACATCCCATATCAGAACAATCCCTGTGGAGAAGATTAAAAAAAACCCCTATATCTACAAACTAACACTTACCACCCTTACTTTCTTTCTCACCACATTTCGTTTAGGACCATGATAGTCTTCAACAAGCTTAATTATAAAAATCTTACTACCTCCGTTTTTTTTATTATAAGTCGTTTTGGAGAAAAAATTTGTACCACAATATAAGTCGCTTTATAATATCAATGGATCATTAATGTTATTTTTTCTATTATACCCTTAAATATTTATTATTCTCTCTTTTCAATTATGTAAATTTGTGTTTCCAATACTATTAATAAATGACAATTTTGTAAAATCATTCAAAATTTCTCTTTTCCATGCTACAATTATTATATTTTTTAATACGTATGAAAAGTCAAAAATAACTTATAACAAAAAAATAGAGGAAGTACTATTGATCTCTATGTTAAACACTTCATTAAGATTTATTAAACTTGTTTAATATTGAAAGAGAGTTAGTCTGCACTTCCATTTTTTTGATTTTTGATAAATTATATTTCCATTGTATTATTTTTTATTTATCGCAAAAAAATTATGTTGATGAGTCCGTCCTTTTCAACATAATTTTTTTAATTTAAACATTTTTAAATTAAATAAAAAACTTGTTAGTTTAATTCAATAAAAGATTAGATGTCTTAATAAAGAAAAAATTAATAAATGATTAGTCCGCCGATACAAATTCGGAGCATACTTCAAATGTAATGCCAAGATGTTCATTTATAAAATTTTCTTATTATTTTAAGAGAATAAATTATAATAAATCAATTTCAAAATATTTTACACAAATCAATTGTCTTATTACATTGTGTTCTCATTAAAATCCAATTAAAAATTAATTAAAGAATATCTTAAAATCATTTTTTATTCAACATTGTCGTAATTATCGTCTTCTAGAGACAATTTAATTCATCCCTTATAATTCTTCTAGATAATCACCATTTTAAAGCTTTTTGATATGTACTTCCATCTCGTACAAGACTCTGGTAAGTATCATTATGACCATCATATTAATATTTTGTTACAACATTTGGATCTCACAACTTCGTTTCTTGTCACAATCTAAAAGAATGTTGAATCATTCTTCCATTTTTTTATCTCTCATTCTAATGACGAGTTTTAAAATTTGAATCCTTTCATTTTCTGAGTTGAAATTGTGAATTTCTACAATAAATGATATATTAAAAAAAAAAAAATTTATATAGAGTGGTATCTTTCTTTCCGTACCGACTAATCCACCCAAGAGCGCGCCCGTAAGCAACGCCCCACGTAGTCTCCGAAAGTTGGACCTAGGCTCCTTCGAACTCAGGACCTCAAGGGGAGCAAACCCTTAAAACCCAAGTACCCTCCCACTAGGCCAACCCTCTCGGGTTATATATTAAATATTTAAATTGAGTCTCTCAAAATCATATCATTATTTTACTTTACACTTAAAAAAATTATTTCTAAAATAGAATTAATTTAATTTTAAAATATATATATATATAATCATCCTCCAACATAATTAATCATATTCTTAAAATAGTTTTTTATTTGATTCCAAATAATAATAATAATAATAATAATAATAATAATAATAATAATTTTTGAAATAATAATAGCAATATTGGCGGCATAATCTATGTGTATTCTCTTCACAAATTTATTTACCAAAAAGTTAATTAACGATTTTCATAATTGTTAGCTTCACGGAAACAAAGTCATCAGTATTCTTCTACTTTAAATATTAGTAAAATACCCGTGTCTACACACCGGTATTGGTATGGTACGTGCATTTATTTTTAAAATGTAACATAAATAAAATAAAAGACAAAATTATTTAACAAGGTTTTTTTGTTATTTTAAAAAGAGATAATAAATCCGTGTCTATAATTTTTTTCATATAGAAAAATATGGGTTTAATGGTAGTGTATTGTCAGTGTAAGACAGTTTTACACCTATAACGAATCAAAATGTTTACAATTGCCATGTAATATCAGTATTTTTAAAATAAAAATATGTTTTATTCTGATGCATGGTTGTGATTGGATGATAGTGTAATATATTTTACACTGTCAGTGCATTTTTTTCTCTAAAAATATTTAAATCAACAATATATATTTTTCTTACATAAATATTATTTTTGTTTTGCTATTATTTACTAAAATAATTGAGTCAGTCGTCAACTTTTTCAGATTATTATTCAATTTTTTTATCAATATTTTATTTTCCCAGTTATATATAATTGTATATTATGAGGAAATAAAATTTATTAAATTTTTTTAATATATATTATTTTTCTAATAGATATTTTAATAATATTAACAATAATAAAACTATGAAATTGACAAATAAAAATTAAATATTAAGTCATTAAATTATTCGAGACAACAATATATTTTTATCATGTATATAAATATATAATTTTATTTTTGATATTATTTATAAAAAGATTTGAATCAATAGTAAATTTATTTTCGTTTATAAAAATAAATTAATCTTCTGGGTATTGAAACTGACAAAGATGAAGAAGCCTTTGAGGGTGTTATCAGGAGTCTTGAATCGCGTGATAAAGCTTAATTTTTTTATAGGAAGGTTGTAGACAATTGTGGGAAATAATTTTTGTGTCCTATAATGTGCGTGGGTGTAATTTTCCTCTCAAAAGAAGGAGAATCTGTTCTTGTCTCTCTAAAGGCAATGCTGACTTTTGCCTCATCCAAGAAACTAAAATTCCGCTTATGAACGATACGCTGGTCAAAAGTATTTGGGGTAAAGGGGGGGGGGGGGTACGAATGGTCTGCTAGTGGATCAGAGGGTGCCTCTAGAGGTTTATTAATTATTTGGAGAAAGGGACTATTTTCTCCTTTGTTCACTGTTAAAGGTAAGGGCTTTTTGTGTTCAATTTTCGAATGGAGGAATACCAAATTATATGTGTTGAATGTCTATGCGCCTTGTGGGCTAAGCGATAAGCGTAAACTATGGGCTAATATTATCGAGTTTAAGAATCGAAACCCCGGTGGTAGATGGGTTATATGGGGAGACTTCAACTCTGTCAAATCTTGCGAAGAAAGAAAGGGTAGACGCACATCCTCTGTCAGAGATTGCTTGGAATTCAGTGCTTTTATTGATGCTTTGGATCTGATTGACCTTCCTCATTGATTGTTGGGAGTTTAAGGCTCAATTTGTAGGAAAGCGAGACATATCCGACCACAGATCAATTTGGATTAAATTCTTTCGCGCTAATTCGGGTCCTAAACCTTTCCACTTCTTCAATTGTTGGATGGATCATAAGAATTTCATGCCATTTATCCGGGAAACTTGAAACTCCTTAACTTTTCAAGGATCTCCATCATTCGTCTTTAAAGAAAAACTTCATGCTCTTAAAAGTCATTTGAAATTGTGGAACGTTCAAGTCTTCGGCTGGCTTGACCTTAAGTTAGAGAATAATGTTGAGGCCCTAAATGGGATAGATGAGGTCATGGAGGGAACTGTTGCTGGTCTGTCTGAGGAGGACCTTAAAAAGAAGGGATAAGTTCAAAAAGAGCTATGGAGTAACCTGCGTTTTCGGGAAAACATGCTTTATCAAAAATCTAGATCTAAATGGTTGAAGGAAGGTGATGTTAATATCCGTTATTTCCACGCTGCCCTTCAATCTAGGAACAGATCAAACCTTATTTCTGTAATAGGTATTGAGGAGCAGTTGGTGGACGATTCGGCTATTATTAAAAAGGAAGCTTTTAGGTTCTTTAAAGCTAAATTCTTGAAAGAAGAACATTGCAGGCCTGTCATGAATCTCAGTAACTTATAGAAGCTGAGTTTGGAGGAAAGAAATTGCTTGGAGGCTCCGTTTTCTCATGAAGAAATTCGTGTTGCTGTTTTTTATTGCTGAGAGTGATAAATCCCCGGGACCGGACGAATTCTCTTTTAGATTTTTCAAGGAATGTTGGGATGTTGTTGGGTCGGATTTCACAAAGTGTTTAATACACTTTTCCTACTCCGGTTCGCTTCCGAAAGTTTTTTATCGTCGTTCCTTGCTTTGATCCCTAAAGCAGAAAACCCTCAAAATTTTGGGGATTACAGGCCCATAAGCCTTGTCGGATGCGTCTCCAAAGTTATCTCTAAGATTCTTTCTACTAGATTAGCTCCTGTCATATCTAGTTTGGTTTTTGCAGTTCAAACGGGGTTTATTCCCGGGAGAAATTTGTTGGACGGGGTTCTTCTAGCAAACGAGGTTATAGACTTGGCCAGAAGAGAAAAGAAGCAGTGCTTTCTCTTTAAGGTTGATTTTTCTCAAGCCTACGACTATGTAGACTGGAATTTCTTGCTTCATGTTCTCACATCTATGAACTTTGGGCCTAATTGGATTAAATGGATTAAAGGGTTGGTGTGCTCCAGTTTTGTTTCGGTTTTGATTAACGGGAGCCCGAAGGGGAACTTTGAGGCTTCGAGAGGTTTAAGACAAGGCGACCCGCTTGCTTCTTTCCTCTTTGCTTTAGTTGCTGAAACGTTGGCTTTCTTGGTAAGACGTGCGTCTAGTTTAATATTTTTCTCCAGATTTGGTTATAAAGACGAAGTATCCGTTGAAATTTTGCAATTCACCGATGATACATTGTTGTTTTGTGATGGTGGATATCCTAACCTTTGGGCTTTAAAGTCTATCCTTAGAGGTTTTGAAATGGTCTCCGGTTTAAAAATCAATTTTTCAAAAAGTTGCATCTACGGTGTTAGCCTACAACCTGGATATATCAATGCTACATAAAGTTTCCTCTACTGTAAATCGGGCTCGCTTCCTTTTAAATTTCTTGGCATAACTGTAGGAGGAAATCATAGGAGAGTTGCGTTTAGGAATCCGGTGTTGGCAACGCTCAAAGCTCGGTTAAATTCTTAGGCTGGCAGAAATTTGTCCATTAGTGGTCGGGTTACCTTGATTAACTCAATTTTAGTTAATTTGCTTATTCATTACCTTTCCTTTTTCAAGGCCCTTTCAAAAATTATTAAAGACATCATCTCTATTCAGCGGCGGTTCTTTTGGTCTGGTTCGGTGGAAAAAAAAAGTATAGCATGGATTAAATGGACTATGCTGTGCAAACCAATTGAGAAGGGAGGCCTTGGCATTAAACACATTGGGATGTTCAACAAAGCCCTCTTGTCTAAATGGCTTTGGAAACTTCTTGTTGGTGGCAAAGAGATTTGGAGGGATTTCTTATCAAGGAGATACAACAAGCTTGACGATTGGGTTTTCCGTTGCGAACCTAAGAACAAAATCGCTTTTGCATCCCTTTGGATGCGTGACGTGATCAGCCTGAAAACCATCGGAAACCATTACAACTTCCAGTCAGTGGCAGTGCCGGTTGTAATACCCCATAAATTTTATGGGCATTTTGGATAATATTATTATGATCAACTGGGTTCCGGGGTACTCTAAGTAATTATTGGAAAAAGTAATTAGAGTAAACCGACGAACTCGGAAATTTGATAAGATTAATATTATTTAACTTGGGATTTTATTAATTGGTGCATTAGAGTTAATTGGAATAATTAGTAGTGTTGCTAATTAATATTTTCTATGTGTATTTCATTTTCTTTTCTTTGCCTTATTTGGAAAGAAGATAGAAAACCAAAAGAAGGAAAAAGAAAAGGAAGGAAAGGGAGAGAAAGAAGAGGAAAATTCTCCAAGAGCTCAAAAGCAAGAAACAACAGCTAATCTTCATCTTTTCATCTCAGCTGTAACCTCCTCATCTTGTAATCCAGGTGGGTTCTAGTTAGACTCTTTAGATTAAGGTTTTAGTGAGTTTAGAGTTAGTTTGATATTGGTAGGAAATGTGGAATTTTACAATAGAATCATTGTCTAATTGCTAAAATTCGATCACTGATTGTATGTTATACTGGTTTTTATGATTATAGCATGTTTTGGTGTATTCTGATTGGAGAAAATGGGATTTTGGGGTTGAATTGGATCAACCCGTAGCAGAACTTGTCTGCAGAAATTTTTCTGGGTTTCGTCTGCCCGTACGCGTATCACGCAGGGCCATACGCGTATTGAGTTGGGCGTTACACATATGAAAGTGAAGGATTTTGGGCGTTACGCGTATGGAGGAGGCAATACACGTATGGTTTGGACAATACGCGTATTGGAGGAAAAAATGGAATTTTAAAGGGAAAACAGCCTCTGCCCGTACGCGTATCACTTTGGGCAGTACGCGTATGGAACAAGGCCATACGCGTACGGCCAGGACGTGTGCTGAATTGTGTTTTTTGCGATACCATTTCTTGTAAATTCCATAACTTTTGACTCGGTTATCCTATGTGAGTATTCTTGGTATCGTTATAAAGCTATGAGTATCCTCTAGCTAATGGTAGTGAGAAATATCTGATTATTACCCGATTAAATAAATCGGAAGAAACCGGGAATGGGTGTAACGTGTACTATGTTGAATTATGTGTTTCTATTGTGTGATCGATGCCTAATTGCCTATACTCTGATTATTAAACATGTTTGACTATGTATGCATGTTAAAATATGAATTAGGTAGAGTGAGGACTTACCATAAACAATGTTGCGTGTGTAATGGAATAGTGACAATGCTCGTGCATGTAAGGCTGAGGCGTGGGTCTAGTAATCATAACCAGTTTATCTTGCGGTGTAGTTTCATGAGACTCGAGCACCTCCTCTGAAATGTATGCATAATTACTTGGCAGGTTTGATTCCCGCGTATAGTACGAATGGAACCTAAGGGTAGAGACTTGTGATGGTTAACAGGCCATGAGAAGTGACGGTTCACGGCTAACAGGCCGTTGTTCCCGAATCCATTTCGTATGCCAAGTAACTTCGAGGATCCATGACTCGGGTCGTCTTCTAGACGTAGAAGCAGACGGGAAAAGGGGATGCCTTGGCACGGTTATTGATTTGTGAGATTCTTGAGCTAACAGGCTCAGGACGTACTGTGGTACTAGTGTGAGTTAACAGGCTCACCGGTGTGAATACTCGTATAGTGTGTGTACTCAAAGTCATTTCCTTTCCCTTTTGACTTGAGTTAGGTTTATTAGAACCTTGTAGAGCTGAGAGGACTTTAAGATAGGGAACTCATTGAGATTTGATGTATCTCACCCCACTGTTGTTGTTTACATCACAAGTTCTGCAGGTTCCGCGAAGGGTAAGGATAAGGCTGTGTGACTATCCTTGCTTAGCTGTTGGTTATGCTTCCGTTGTGGAGTCTTTTGAGATCCTTAGGGATCTAGTTCTTAGTTTTATCTTTTGAACATTTTGTACATATAACATGCCCGTGTATTGTTTTAGGTTGCTTTGGGGCATTTTTATGTATACAGTGTTACTAGGAACTTATGTATTTCAGTACCAAACGTATTATTCATGTATGATATATGCTTTGATGTATGTATATATATGTGGGCATTACAGTTGGTATCAGAGCAGGTCGTATCCTCGACCTAGCCATGAAATAGTATGAGTATTTTTTTCCCGTTTCATATGTGTTGTGTCGCCATTGGTCTTACGTGTTATATTTATGGTATTAAGCCTGATCAACTTAATCCTATCTGTATGACATTCAGGAACATGGCTGACGGGCGCAGAAACAACCGTGGTAGACCGAGAAACACTCCAGTAGGGACTAATCCACCGGTTGGCGAGGGGAATGCTCCGTTGTATCAATTCATGCAGCAGATGCAGCAACAGCAAAATTAGTTTATGCAACAAATGGTTCAGCAGATGGCGGGTGGTTTACATCCTCCAGTGGTTGTTCCTGAGGTTGCAGGAGGAAACTTTAGGGATTTCATTCGGTTGAACCCTCCGGAATTTCAGGGAGGGTTAGACCCAGTAAAGGCTCATGAATCGATATCAGGTATGGAACAGGTTTTCCAAATAGTTCAGTGCAGTGAGGAGAACAAGGTGGTCTTTGCTTCCCACTTGTTGAAGGGTCCTGCCATGAGGTGGTGGGAGAGTGCTTCAGCTTTAATGACAATTCAAGAGGTACCAAAGGTATGGGAACAGTTTAAGGTAACTTTTATGGAGAAATATTTTCCAAGTTCCTTGAGGTCTCAGAAGGAATTCGAGTTTCAACAATTGAGACAACGTAACTTGACTGTGGCTTCTTATGCTGAGAAATTTGAAACTATGGCCACTTATTCTAGACAAGCCATGTATGCTCCTGATGAGAGGTGGAAGATTGATCAGTTTCTGTTTGGTTTAAGGGCTGAAATTTCACATAGTGTGTCTCAACGGGAATTTACTACTTATGCTGAATTGTTAAGACAATGTTATGTGGCTGAACATAGTTTGAAGAAGGTACAAATGGAAGGAGATTTGAGTAGGATGAATCAAAGTGATCGAGGGAGACCGAATCAACAGGTTAGACCAAGGCAACAATCCTTTAAAGGGAAGCAAGCTCAGAGTTCTAGAACTAGTGTGCCTCCGGTATGTCGTATTTGTGGACGGAATCATTATGGTAGGTGCAGTTTGGAGGGAATGAGGTGTTATCAGTGTAATAAGGTGGGCCACATGGCGAAGGATTGTCCTCAGCGTAGGAATCATGCACAAGGGAAGAATACTGGCCGAGTGTATACCTTGGATGCGAGAAAAGCAAAGAATGATAACTCCTTGATTGCGGGTACGTGTTTCGTAAATGGACATCCTTGTTTTGTTTTATTTGATTGTGGGGCAACTCATTCTTTTGTGTCCACGTGTTGTGTGAAGCGACTTGGGTTGCAAGCTGTTCCTTTATTTCCTCCTATGGTGGTTACTAATACCATGGATGAGATTTTAGAGACACCGTTGATGTGCAAAAATTGTGTATTATCGGTGAATGAAAGAGTTTTCCAGATTGATCTTATCTGTTTACCGCTTAAGAAAGTGGATGTGGTTCTGGGAATGGATTGGCTTTCTGCTAATTCGGTTTTTATCGATTGCGAAGAGAAGTTAATTATTATCCCATCTACCGAGGCTACCCCGAAGGATGTGTTAACTACTATTTTAGAAGGTACGGTTGGAATGATTAATTTCTTGTTTGAGGAAGAAAAGTCTGTTCTTATGATCCTTACTAAGGAGGAGAGTAGTAGCATTCCAGTTCTGAGTATTCCGGTAGTTTGCGACTTTCCTGAAGTTTTCCCCGAGGATATCACTTCTCTTCCTCCGGAGCGAGAAGTGGAATTCTCTATTGACCTGATACCGGAAACGGCTCCAATATCCGTTTCTCCATATCGGATGGCACCACTTGAATTAAGTGAACTAAAGGACCAATTGGAAGAATTGTTAGCTAAACATTTTGTTCGACCCAGTGTTTCGCCCTGGGGAGCACCAGTGTTATTGGTAAAGAAAAAGGATGGTGGAATGCGCTTGTGTATTGATTACCGTCAACTAAATAAGGTCACCATCAAGAACAAATACCCATTACCAAGGATAGACGACCTGTTAGATCAATTGAAAGGAGCCTGTGTGTTCTCGAAGATTGATTTATGGTCGGGTTATCATCAGATTCGAGTGAAGAGTTCAGATGTACCAAAGACCGCGTTTAGGACCCGTTATGGTCATTATGAATTCTTGGTGATGCCTTTCGGTGTGACTAATGCTCCGACAGTTTTCATGGATTATATGAATCAGATATTTCAACCTTACTTGGACCAATTTGTGGTGATCTTCATTGATGACATCCTTATTTATTCTCGTGATCCTCAAGAGCACGGTGAACACCTAAGAATCGTTTTATCTATCTTGCAAGAGAAGCAACTTTTTGCTAAGTTAAGTAAGTGTGAGTTTTGGATGTCTGAGGTTAATTTCCTTGGTCATGTCATATCTCAAGGAGGTGTGGCGGTCGATCCATCAAAAGTGGAAACAGTAATTAATTGGGAGAGACCGAAGAATGTTTCTGAAGTTAGGAGTTTCTTGGGATTAGCAGGGTACTACAGACGGTTTATCAAGGGATTTTCACAATTAGCTTTACCATTGACAAGACTTACTAGGAAGGATTATTTGTATGAGTGGGATTCGGCTTGTGAAAGAAGTTTTAGGAGTTTGAAGGAGAGATTGACTACCGCTCCTGTCTTGGTTATTCCTGATCCTAGCAAGTCATATGAGGTATATTGTGATGCATCGAAGAAGGGTTTAGGCGGAGTGTTAATGCAGAATGGACATGTAGTGGCTTACGCTTCACGACAGTTGAAAGTCCATGAAGAGAATTACCCGACACATGATTTAGAATTGGCGGCAGTTGTTTTTACCTTGAAAGTGTGGCATCACTATTTGTATGGTGTACGTTTTGAGATGTTTAGTGACCACAAGAGCTTAAAGTACTTGTTCGATCAGAAAGAATTGAATATGCGTCAAAGGAGGTGGATGGAATATTTGAAGGATTATGATTTAGAACTGAAGTACCATCCGGGTAAAGCGAATAAGGTGGCGGATGCTTTAAGCAGGAAAGAGTTGCATAGTGCCGAGTTGATGATGTTAGAGTATGCCTTAATGGAAAAGTTTAGAGATCTAAATCTTCAATTTAATTGGACTCCTGATTGTGTGGTTATGGGAAATTTGAATATTATCTCTACTCTTAGGGAAGAAATCCAACAAGAGCAAGGGTTAGATGAGAAGTTACAAGAATTGTTGACTCAACCGGGTTTTGTACGAACTACCGACGGAGTCATTTCGTTTAACTAAAGGATTTGTGTCCCGGATAACACAGAATTAAAACGAAGGATTTTGGAGGAAGCGCATAAGGGTACTTTTACTATACATCCTGGTGCTTCAAAGATGTATCAAGATTTAAAGAGGGGCTATTGGTGGTCCGAGATGAAAAGAGATATTGCGGTGTCTGTGTCGGAATGTGCGGTGTGCCAACAAGTGAAGATTGAGCACCAAAGGTCGGGTGGCTTGTTGCAACCTTTAGAAATTCCGATGTGGAAATAGGATAGTATTTCAATGGACTTCGCAGTGGGATTACCCCGTGCGCAGGGTGGCTACGATTCAATTTGGGTGATTGTGGACCGGTTAACGAAATCTGCGCATTTCTTAGCTGTGAAGACTACCTACAAGGCGAGTCATCTTGCAAGGTTGTTTATTTCAGAGATAGTAAGATTGCATGGTATTCCTACTAGTATTGTTTCGGATAGAGATCCAAAATTTACTTCCAGATTTTGGAGAGCTTTTCAACAAGCCATGGGAACGAGGTTGTGTTTGAGTACGTTGAACCATCCGCAAACAGACGGTCAGACGGAACGGACAATACAAACCATGGAGGACATGTTAAGATCTTGTGTGCTCGAAAGTGGGGGAAATTGGAGAGAACTTTTGCCGTTGATCGAATTCTCTTATAATAACAGTTATCATGCAAGTATTGGTATGGCACCTTATGAGGCGTTGTATGGTAGGAAGTGTCGAACGCCATTGTGTTGGAAGAAAGTTGGCGATGATAGAATTTTGGGACCCGAGATTATTCACGAGATCACGGAAAAGATTAGAATGATACGGGAAAAGATCAAACAAGCCCAAGACCGTCAGAAAAGCAATGCGGATAACCGTAGGAGACCGTTGGAGTTTGAGGAGGGTGATCATGTATTTTTGAAGGTTACTCCGAGATTGAGATTAAAAGGACCATTTAAATAGCAGAAATTAAGTCCAAGATACGTGGGACCGTATCAGATTTTGGAAAGAATTGGTGAAGTAGCCTACAGATTAGCCTTACCGCCTTCTCTGTCAGAAATGCAGGACGTTTTTCATGTGTCTCAGCTTCGGAAATTTGTTCCAGATCCTCTTCAGCCATTTTTACCAGATACAATTGAGATAGAAGCTGATTTGACATTTGAGCCTCAGCTGAGTCGTATCACAGGAAGAGAAACTAAAGTGTTAAGGAATAAAGAGATTCCTCTTGTTAAGGTCCAGTGGGACGAGACGCATCCGGGCAATGCAACTTGGGAATTGGAATCGGAAATGTGGGAGGTATATCCTCATCTTTTCAGGTAATTGTTTTAAATTCGTGGGCGAATTTCTATTTAAGGGGGGAGGATGTAATACCCCATAAATTTTGTGGACATTTTGGATAATATTATTATGATCAACTGGGTTCCGGGGTACTCTAAGTAATTATTGGAAAAAGTAATTAGAGTAAACCGACGAACTCGGAAATTTGATAAGATTAATATTATTTAACTTGGGATTTTATTAATTGGTGCATTAGAGTTAATTGGAATAATTAGTAGTGTTGCCAATTAATATTTTCTATGTGTATTTCATTTTCTTTTCTTTACCTTATTTGGAAAGAAGATAGAAAACCAAAAGAAGGAAAAAGAAAAGGAAGGAAAGGGAGAGAAAGAAGAGGAAAATTCTCCAAGAGCTCAAGAGCAAGAAACAACAGCTAATCTTCATCTTTTCGTCTCAGCTTTAACCTCCTCATCTTGTAATCCAGGTGGGTTCTAGTTAGACTCTTTAGATTAAGGTTTTAGTGAGTTTAGAGTTAGTTTGATATTGGTAGGAAATGTGGAATTTTACAATAGAATCATTGTCTAATTGCTGAAATTTGATCACTGATTGTATGTTATACTGGTTATTATGATTATAGCATGTTTTGGTGTATTCTGATTGGAGAAAATGGGATTTTGGGGTTGAATTGGATCAACCCGTAGCAGAACTTGTCTGCAGAATTTTTTTTGGGTTTCGTCTGCCCGTACGCGTATCACGCAGGGCCATACGCGTATTGAGTTGGGCGTTACGCGTATGAAAGTGAAGGATTTTGGGCGTTACGCATATGGAGGAGGCAATACGCGTATGATTTGGGCAATACGCGTATTGGAGGAAAAAATGAAATTTTAAAGGGAAAACAGCCTCTGCCCGTACGCGTATCACTTTGGGCAGTACGCGTACGGAACAAGTCCATACGCGTACGGCCAGGACGTGTGCTGAATTGTGTTTTTTCGCGATACCATTTCTTGTAAATTCCATAACTTTTGACTCGGTTATCCTATGTGAGTATTCTTGGTATCGTTATAAAGCTATGAGTATCCTCTAGCTAATGGTAGTGAGAAATATCTGATTATTGCCTGATTAAATAAATCGGAAGAAACCGTGAATGGGTGTAACGTGTATTATGTTGAATTATGTGTTTTCTATTGTGTGATAGATCCCTAATTGCCTATACTCTGATTATTAAACATGTTTGACTATGTATGCATGTTAAAATATGAATTAGGTAGAGTGAGGACTTACCATAAACAATGTTGCGTGTGTAATGGAATAGTGACAACGCTCGTGCAAGTAAGGCCGAGGCGTGGGTCTAGTAATCATAACCAGTTTATCTTGCGGTGTAGTTTCATGAGACTCGAGCACCTCCTCTGAAACATATGCATAATTACTTGGCAGGTTTGATTCCCGCGTATAGTACGAATGGAACCTAAGGGTAGAGACTTGTGATGGTTAACAGGCCATGAGAAGTGACGGTTCACGAGTAACAGGCCGTTGTTCCCGAATCCATTTCGTATGCCAAGTAACTTCGAGGATCCATGACTCGGGTCGTCTTCTAGACGTAGAAGCGGACGGGAAAAGGGGATGCCTTGGTACGGTTATTGATTTGTGAGATTCTTGAGCTAATAGGCTCAGGATGTATTGTGGTACTAGTGTGAGTTAACAGGCTCACCGGTGTGAATACTTGTATAGTGTGTGTACACAGAGTCGTTTCCTTTCCCTTTTGACTTGAGTTAGGTTTATTAGAACCTTGTAGAGCCGAGAGGACTTTAAGATAGGGAACTCACTGAGATTTGATGTATCTCACCCCACTGTTGTTGTTTACATCACAGGTTCTGCAGGTTCCGCGAAGGGTAAGGATAAGGCTGTGTGACTATCCTTGCTTAGCTGTTGGTTTTGCTTCCGTTGTGGAGTCTTTTGAGATCCTTAGGGATCTAGTTCTTAGTTTTATCTTTTGAACATTTTGTACATATAACATGCCCGTGTATTGTTTTAGGTTGCTTTGGGGCATTTTTATGTATACAGTGTTACTAGGAACTTATGTATTTCAGTACCAAACGTATTATTCATGTATGATATATGCTTTGATGTATGTATATATATGTGGGCATTACACCAGTTATCGGTCGCGAAGATTGCATTCCATTCTGGTCTTCGTATTGGTCCGGGGATACTATGCTGAAGGACAGATTTCCAGAATTATTTTCTACTGCTGTAAACAAGAACAGCGTGACTGCTGATCTCAGTTTCTGGATCCAGGATGTTTGGGTCTGGTCCTTTGATAATTGTTGGAGCTCTGGCCATCAGGTGGATCAAGCCATGGTAAATTCTCTGCTAAACACTATTCACGACGTGCAGATTTCGCGCGATATCATGGATACTTGGGATTGGAGATTGGACTCTTCCAAGGTTTTTTCGGTGCGGTCCTGCTATGTCCACTTGATCGAGGAATTTTCGGCCTTTAGTTTTCAAGAACTGAATATGTTGCTTCTCAAGGTTGTGTGGAAGACTCGCATCCCTTTGAACATTAATATTTTTTGTTGGAGGATGATTTGCGACAGGCTGCCAACCCGTAACAATCTTGCTCATAAAGGTATCACTATTTCCCCTCATGACAAGGTTTGCGTCTTGTGTTTTCTACAGGAAGAGGATGTGTTGCACCTTTTTTTGAATTGTCCTAAAGTTCATCTCTTATGGCTTAAAATTGATGACTGGTTAGCATACTCCCCGGTGATCGCCAACTCTATTAGTAACCACGGTTTGCTTTGGTTTTTGGCTTTGTTCGATAGGGGTAAGGAGGACATGAGTTGTTTCGTGTGGACCATTACTTCTTGGTGTATTTGGAACACTTGAAACAATATCGTTTTCAACGACGTTGTATGTAATGTGGAGGATATTTTCAATCGTGTGGTTACTCTTTCTTGGAGATGGGTGGAATTAGGTCGTAGAAGATGTAATTATTATAATTGGTTGAAACATCCTACAGATTTCTTGTAGCTTTAGGAGACTTTTTGTTGTTCTTCTATTTTAATTGGTTTTTTGTATCTGGTTGGAGAATCCATTTTTCTCCCTTTTAATACAAATTGCTTATAAAAAAAACACCAATTAAAATTTGAATTAATAATAATTTTACCATTTTATATATTTCAATTAATAATTTTATTTTTCCCGTTTCATATAATTTTTACAAAAAATAAAAAATCAAATTTATTAAAATTTTATTGTATTTAATTGACTATAACAATCAAAATTTATTATAATCTCTATTAATCAATATATATAATATAGACCTTTTCTAAATATACCAAATAGTGAGAGGAAAGATAGTTTGGATTTAGAAAAATCAGTAAGATTTATAAATTAATTATTTGGTGTTTAGTGGTCTATTTACTCTAGTCAAGTTTGTTTAGAGTCTAGAAATTAATTGATTAGACAATTTTATATTATACTATAAACTATTAATTTTTTTTACTCAACTATAAGCTATGAATCTTGAAACTATACTTAATTGATAAAAAAATACAAAATAATCAAATTTGAATGAGCAATCTAAATAGAATATATATAAAGTTATAAATATTTGGAAAATCGAACACAATGAAACTCTTTTTTCGAATTTGAAAAAGAAATATTCTTTTAAAGTTATAAATAAATAAAAAATAATTATCACTTAATAAGTTTGATTTTATTTTTAAATATATTTATTTTCTTTCCTTCTCTTCATTGCATTTTCTTCTTGTATCTCACGTGATAACTTGGAAAATTGAATTACAGGTGTGACAAGCCTATTCCACTGTACATATATTCTTATCTTATCTGGTGTCCTCCTTATCTGGTCCTTTATAATCGCTCTTCAACAACAAATTTCATACTTCCAGCTCCTCAACCAACCAAATCTGCAAAATCCATCCACCCTTATTCAAAAACTCATCAAAAATGAATTCTCTGAATACATCAAAACCAACCAAACTTTCTAAGAAAATCCTAAATTTGAAGAAATAATCTGGTCAAACTATTTTTTTGGGATTGTGACATATCCTTCATCTCTTTCTTTGAGATCTTTCTCTCCATTATTTGTTAGTTTTTCCAGTGAGTTGGTTTCCATTCTATACTCGGTTGTGGAATCCTGTTATTCTAAAATGACTAGTAGAATTCTTATTTTCGGTTGGAGATTGATTTGGAATAGACTTTTCTAAGTTGTCATGGAGCAAGACATGTCATTGGTTTCGGGTGTAAGACTCTTCTTCGGCTTAGTCTATTTTGAAGCGTCTTCTTTTATTGGATACCTCTTTGTACCTTATTTGAAAAGGTATGAATGAAATCGTTTTTAATGGTTTTATTTTTATGTTTGATGGTGTGTGGTTAATTAAATTGTTATAGTTGGAATGGTGTTCTTTAGACTAGAGTTTATAAAAAAAATTTTTACCTACTTTGTTATTTTGATTCTTTTGTTATTTGAATCTTTTGGATATATAAAACGCATGTCAAAACAACAACAAATTAGTAAAAAGAGAAAAATTAAGAAGATAAAACGTCTAAAAAATTATAGAGATGAGAAAATACGTAAAATTGAAGAGAAAAAATTGAGACATAGACCATTGCTTACAATTGAACCAGATAGGATGAGGGTAAAATTGGACTTTTCAATTGAATTTTTTATATTATAGATGTCAGTCGCCACTATTTTTGTTTAATTTATGTATAACGTATGTTGTTCCTATTTTTACTATTAGTAGCTGGATTGTGACTAATTGGTTCACTAGAAGAAGTATGCCATGCTGAATTGATGTTCATGAGAAATTCAATTTGGATTATAATTTGAAATTTAACTTTCAAACTTTAAAGAAATTGAAAATAGTACAGTTTCTTAAATAATATTTTCATTTAACATTTTTCTATATTAAACTCAGAAAATCATTGATCCTCTCATTATTTCAATATCTTATATCTGTTAAAAAAATTATATTAATTGTATTGATATTATTATATTATATTATTTTTTTATTTTTATTAGAATCTTACGTAAATATCAATATAATTTGAAATTTATTGAGATAGTATTAAAAAAACAGAAGTAATAATTAGGGGAGATTTTTTAAAAACAAACTAATCTAAAAGTATTGAGAATAAAATCATACAATATAAATTCACATTATAATCTGAACTATACCTAAATCAAAATACATGTCATTTGAAAGAAATGTTTTATTATAACAAAAAATGTATAAGAGAAAGAGATTAATTGGAATACACTGTCAGTGTAAAATTATTTTACACTATCATCCAATTAGAATTAGTTAATTTGACACATGAGAAGAGAGAAAATTGGAAGAAGTGGTTATTAAAATGATTTATTTATAATTTAAATTGTTTTATTTTTAATTTCATAAATATGTGTCAAATTAACTAATTCTAATTGGATGACAATGTAAAGTAGTTTTACACTGACAGTGTATTCCAATTAATCTATAAGAGAAATGTATAATGAAACTATATAATACAATTTATCCAAATGATGGTTGACACAATGGTTTTAATAAGATACCTAGAAGGTAAATAAATTGTTTAAACTTTTTATTTAAAAATAGTTTATTTAGGACGATTAGGTTTATCGGTAGGTGTTTTGAATTGTTATGCATTGTCCATATGTTATTAATGAAAGTTTTGTATTATAAAAAAATATCTAACTATATTCTTAAATAAATTTTTTATTTGATTTCAAATAATAATAATAATAGTTATTATTATTATTATTATTATTATTATTATTATTATTATTATTATTATTATTATTATTTTTAGACAGCAAAATTTATATAAATACAAGTATTCTGTTCACAAATATTGCATGAAACCTAACTCTTGGCAAATAAAGAAAGTGATCACTATACTTTAACGCCTCTTCCTAATATGCAGAGCAACTATGGAAGAAGATGCTAGAGCAAAAATTCTTCTTCCGGATTTTCTCCACAGCATAAAACTCAAGTACGTCAAGTTAGTTTAAATAAATTGTTGAAACTTTTTATTTAAAAATAGTTTATTTATAAATAGAAATAATTTTTTTTTATCAATATATAAATCAAATTAAATATTTTCAGCATTGATTAAATTATAAATCAAGTAACCGTTACTATTTTAAACATTTAAAAATATAAAGAAATTAAATAGTAAAGAATCAGAGGATATAAGAGTGAGCTAATCAATTATCACTTAAAAAAAATAAAAGGAAAGGTTAATAATGAAACAATCACCATAAGCTAATAAATCAACATGTTTTTCTCAAATAAATTTTTTATATAAATAATATAAATAATCATAGCAAAAAATTAAAACATAATAAAGTCACCTTATATTACTAGCACTAATATGACTACCATTAAAAATAGGCTAAAATACAGTTTTGGTCCCCCTGTTTGTCAAAATTCACGGTTTTTGTCCTCCTATTTTTTTTTTTTAACAGTTTTGGTCCTCCACCCCTCACTGTTCATGTACGGACCAGGTACTGTTCATCATTTTTTTGGGCCAAAATTGGGGTGGGGACCAAAACTGTTAAAAAAATAATAGGGGGACAAAAACCGTGAATTTTGACAAACAGGGGGACCAAAAGTGTATTTTAGCCTTAAAAATAATTTAATAGCATAGCAAACTCATAAATAGATAAGCATAGAGATGAAATGAGTATAAAAAATGTAATAATAACAAAAAAAATCATACAAAATTAAGACACACTATTAAAAATAAATAATAATATAGATTTCTCAAATTTGGAATTATTGACCAACCAATTCTTTCATAACCTACCTAATAAAAAATTTTCAGGAAGTCATAATAAATGTCTTAAATTAAATAAAACCTTTAATTCCACATTATAATTCACATTTTCATCAATAATGAATTAAATAACAACTTCTAAACTTAAAAATAATAATTAATCCCACGTTAAATAAAAAAATATAAAAACTCTTTATCCCAGGTTTCAATTATTTAATAAAATAAAATATTTAAAAATAACCCCATGCCCCATGTTTTTATTTACATAATTAAATTTAAAATGAATTAAAAAATCGAAACTTCTCCATTGATTAATCCATTTTTGTTTTTAAATATCATTACTTGAATTAGTAAATTATTATCTTAATTCATATTTTCATCAATAATAAATTAAATAATAATTTCTAAATATAATTTATATTTTAATTTATAATATTATCAATATTATTATCTTGTAGTAATATTAATCCATGTCATTGATAGTATTTCATATTTGATAATAATGATATCAACATTATTAACATTATTATGAAGTGATATTAAAGTTGGAAATGTATGCAAGATTTGAAACGTGTCCCTATTTTGTTGGCTTAAATCATGTATAACTTTTTTTAATACCTTTATTCAATTTTTTTCCAAAATGTTTTATTTGCATGCAATACTTTTCACCAGGGCGGGCCCAAAACATACCGAGGCCTAAGGCGAATTTTAAAATACGGTCTTAAAATTTTTATATTTATATATTTTAAAAATTAATTATATATTAATTTATTATAATTAATTATATTTAATATTTTTAGTTGAGAATAGAATTATTATATTCTATTTTATTTGAAAAAAAGTTGTTAAACAAATTTTAAAAAAATCGAAATTACAGCCGTGCATTTATGTTAAATGAAACTAAAGCATATTTTAATTTGTTGAAAACACATACAGCAACCTTAACAGTACTAGCGTTGAAAAAATAGGAAATAAAATTTGGAGGCCCAAGGCGGTGGCCTCAGTTGCCTACCCCTTGGGCCGGGCCTGCTTTTCACCACCTTTATCTAATGATAAATTTAATGTAATAATAGAGTGGAAATTGTGAGTTTGTTTAACAAATGATTCATTCAATATTTAAGTGGGTCTCTTAAACCTATATTATTATGATACAGTATAAATAAATAAAAAATTTAAAAATATAATTAATTTAATTTTAAAAAATATAATATGTATTCATCATCAAATATATCTAACTATTCTTGTTTGATAAAATAAAGCATTATTCTTGGTTGTGGTTATCGATTAGTCTCTCTAAGTTTAGGGGTGTTCATGGGTGCGGGTCGACCCACGAACCACCCATTGACCCAAACCAACCCAACCCATAAATTATCCGAACCCATTCATTTACGGGTATACCCAACCCAACCCATAACAACCCGTATAGTTTTGGGTCGAGTATCGGGTTTGAGTTTTGCAACCCACAGACCCATCGACCCAACCCATTGATGTGGCTTTAGTAACTTGTATTATTTTTATTTTAAATAAAAATATAATACTAGTATCTCACTAATAACCATAATTTTTTCAAAAAATTTATTCTCCACCGATAATACTACTAGATTAATAAGTTTACGTAATTCTAATATTAAATGTTCTTTCTTATTTTCTTTTGTATCATTTCCAACTTACCTATTTTATGGAAGTAACGTGTCTTGTTAAATTTTATACTAATATCAATATTATGTCGTGTTGATGAATTTTATAAGATATTATATGATGTGTTTCATCGAATTTGAGTATTATAGATGAGTATGATTGTATTGAATTGTGGTACACGTTTTTAAAATCGACAAAAAGAATCATAAAAAATACATATCTTTTATTTGAAACACAACCTGCGAACCCAACCCAACCCAACCCATAAATGAACGGGTCGGTTCGAGTCGATTTTGACAATGAAATTGCGGGTTTGACGAAGAACCCAACCCATTAAAGTTTGGACGGGTTGGGTAACGGGTTAGGCCAAATCCGGTCCAACCCAACCCGCGTACACCCATATCTAAGTCTTCTAGTTGAACTTTTTATAATTGGTTGAAACATCCAACCGATTTTTTGTAAGGATTGTTTGGGAATAAATTGTTCAAAGGACTAATCATTTGTATGGGACAATTACGTGTATCAGTTGGTATTTTGGATTGCTCTGTACTGTTATTAGTGATAGTTTCTGATTATAAAAAAATATCTAACTATATTCTAAAAATATTTTTTTTATTTGATTTCAAATAATAATAATAATAATAATAATAATAATTATTATTATTATTAGGCGGCAGAATTTATATAAAAGCACGTATTCTATTCGCAAATATTGCATCAAACATAACTCTTGCCAAATAAAGAAAGTGATCAATTTACTTTAACACCTCTTTCTAATATGTCAGTCAGCAGAGCAACTATGAAAAAGATGTTAGAGCAAAAATTCTTCTTTTGGATTTTCTCTACAACGTGAAACTCAAGTACGTCAAGTTAGTTTAAATAAATTGTTTAAACTTTTTATTTAAAAATATTATATTTATAAATAGCAATAATTTCTTTTATCAATATATAAATTAAATTAAATATTGTTGGCATTGATTAAATTATAAATCAAGTAACCATTACTATTAATTTTAAACATTTAAAACTATAAAGAAATTAAATAGTAAAGAATCAGAGGATATAAGAGCGAGTTAATCAATCATTACTTAAAAAAAAGGAAAGGTTAATAATGAAACAATCACCATAAGCTTATAAAATCAACATGTTTCTCCCTAATAGAAATTTTATAAAAATAACATAAATAATCATATCAGAAAATTAAAACATAATAAAGTCACCTTATATTACCAGCACAATAAAAAAATATAATATTAACAAAAAAAATCATACAAAATTAAGAAACACTATTAAAAAAATAATAATATAGATTTCTCAAATTTGGAGTTATTGACCAAACAAATCTTTCATAACCTGACTGTCATACCCCAAATTTTGACCACTAAGATTCCCCATCATTGTGCAAACTATCATCACAATATGGGTGAACCATCATGCATCTTTAGTCTCCCCAAAGATGGGTGAACATCCACTACAATCAAACTTAGGGTTTCAAGCCCTATCAGAGTTCTTAGACAGAGGATCAATCAAGGAATGACACAATCTTCAACTTGTCTAAAAGGATTAAGAGGACTCCCACTTCAAGGATTAAGCACAAGGCTGCTCCCTTCTAGGTGGTTCAAGCCTTAAGATCGCCAGTGTCACCAAATTAGGGTTTGGTCGACCAGGGCCTCCAGATGGAAATTTTCCTCTGGGCATGAGCCAATGCTTCAAAGCATAACCTATGATGCTCCAAGGGATCTCATGAACCCAATCACCAAGTCAATTTAGCCTCAGGGGATGCATACATCAAAAATCAGGAATTAGGGTTTCTTGACCTAATTCACCCCTAAGTTGAGTTTTGGGACAAAACATGAACCAAGACCTCAAGAGGGGATTTTAGGGTCTCAAATACATCACATTGATCCATTTGCAACAATAGATTGATCCAAGAAGCTTTAGCAACAAGTTTCAATTTCATCAGAACCATAGTTAGGGTTTCGCGGAAAAAGTCAACTGTATCTTTGACTTTTGACCAAGACATGCTGCCAAACCCTAAGACATGATTCAATACACCCTATAACACCTATGAAATCAATCCATCAAGTTTGATTTAGGTCAAGGACTTGATTTCATAGAGGATCGCACAGTTTGGAATTCATCTGACAAAAAGTCAACTGTGAACAAAAGTCAAACTTTGACTTTTTGAGATTTTTCACAATTATGGTTCCTTAACCCTAAAATGATGTTAATGTGTGGTTGGAATCATCATTCAACAAGAAAAATCAAGAAAAGTGGGATAACTTGTAAAAGGGGTAACCATAAAAAATTTAGAAAATTTTCTAAGTTATGGAACAAAGTGGCTAGGGTACCAACTTTGGAGGATCATAACTCCTAAACCACAAGGCCATTTTTTCCCATCCAAAGTTGGATTTGTAGCTCTCATTACCCTCTACAAAAGCTTCAACTACCACTCATTCCAATTCCACATGGATTTCAAGTTATGGAATGATCAAAATCAAGAAAAGTGAAAATGTCACTTTTTTCCAACACTTAGTGAAATTTTCACTAAGTCAGAATCTGCCTTCACTTTTTTCCAAACGTAGGGGAATTTTTCACTTGGATCCAAAAAGTATCAAAACCAATTATGATCAAACAGTAATTGTATCATATGAGGGCTTTCCAAAATGGCCAAGAACTCCATCAAATTCCACTTGAGCCATGAGATATGACAATGGCAATATGCCTTGCTGAAAACTGCCAAGGCTAGACAGAATTTTGCACTTTTGCTCGATTTGGCAAAATCAGATAATTCCAAGCCTTGTCATCACTTTGGACACATCTGAGGATTAAATCTAGAGGGAAGAAACACTGATTCAAGCCTCCAAAGTCTTTGGAATAAGAAGTAGAATGCCAAACCTAGAATTGCCTAAAAGAGGGACAAGACTCCAATTTTGGATTGGAGCATTCAATGCATACACCAAGGTGGCATGGACTGAGCCATTGCCAACTGAATTCAGTCAAGACTTATCCAAGACCAAGGGAACCAGCAACCTGTGCCCTAACCTCTAGTCAATGGCTAGAGGAGACTTGGATTCTCATTGCTCAACATTGGCCAAACCTATGCAGCAGTTACCATTCACTATTCCTTGCAAAACAAACTTTCTCTACTATAAATAGAGCTCATTTTTGATCAGTTTGAGTACACCAAAGCCATCAAACAGATGCTTTCCTCAAAATCTCATTCTTCACTCTAATTTTGCCTTCCAAAGCAAGTCACTATCGGGTTTTGAGTTTGAGAGCAATTCCAATCAAACCAATCACACACACACACCTCATAAACATCATATAGAAGTGATCCAAACACTCACATAACATCTGGAATACCAAAATCACAAAATCACCAGCCAACTGCTCAAGCCTTTGACAAATTTGCAGTTGAGGTGCCAAATCAAGTTCCAGCTCAAATCAATCCACTCCAAGCATCCAGACACACTCCATAGCACCTAGGGAAGCTGTCCATAATCTTGGAACCAAGTTGTAACACCTCTAACACAAAACACGATCACCAGTGCAAGTGGTAAGCATGAGCTCTTCTAACTCTATGATCCATGCAATTTTTGCTGCACAATAATTTGGCCATATGTTCATAATCATGCATGGAGTGTTTTCCCTCAATCAATTGCATTGTTTGAATCGTGTATGAAATTTCTGAACCTTCATGTAAATTTTAAGGTTCTTGAGGTTTCTCTTTGATTTCTTATTCCATGTTTAAAATAAATGAAATTAAAGACCATAGACATGATCGTGAGGTTGAAACGAGTAGATTGATATGTAGATTACATGATACAATCAAGTATTCAGTGAGATTGGATAGAAAACGCAAATCTGCAGAAACAGAGGAAGGACGTGTGTTCTTGCTTTTATTTAATTGATTCAAAAATTAATTTCTCCCTGAGTTTTAATGATTTTGAGTTGATTCTTTTTTTAATAATTCACAAAAATGTTAAAAAATTTTATTTAACCAAAAAATCCCAAAAATATTATTTATTTCATATAATTAATATTTTTGCAAAGAATTAATATTTTAATTGTTTTTGACATTTAAAATATTTTTTCCTTCTTGATTTTGCAAATATTAATGACTTCTAATCATTTTGTAGGTCAAAACTTGATTTTTGAAACATTAATCCAAAATCACAATTTGTTTTCCACATGTTTAACAATTTTGATCATTTTAATTGAATTTTTATTCAATTAAAATACATTTTGGAAACAAATTAGGGTTTTTGATTAATTCAACCCTCATCAAACTTTTTCAAACCCTTTGGGTCTCTAGTAGAGTGTAAGACCCAACCCTTTTAGAAAACCAAAATAATTTGGGCCTCAGTGTATTGTATAAGTCCCGATACCGTCAAAAAAATTTGGCGCGGTCGTCGCCTTTTTAACAAATCAAACCCTTGGGCTTACCCTCGTGTTATAAGCCTCATTCTTTTTCTTTAAACACCTTTGGGCCTCTAGTAGAGTGTAAGACCCAAACCCTTTTAAACAAAACTATTTTGGGCCTCAGATATTGTATAAGTCCCTCTGCGTTAAAAGAAAATCTCGGCGCGATCGCCAGTTCAAAAAACCATTATTTGGGCCTCTCCTTGAGCTGTAAGCCCCACCACTTGTACAAAAATAAACCTTTGGGTCTCTTGAGAGAGTGTAAGACCCATCCCTTTGTACAGAAAACCTTTTGGGCCTCAGTCACTTGTATAAGTCCCTGTACAATGTACAAAACAACAGTGCAATCACTGATAAAACTTTGGGCCTCTCCTTGAGCTGTAAGCCCCAACAATCTTTTCAAAGAACTTTCTCCTTTGATTTTGAATATAATATAGTTACCAAAGCTTTCTTTGTTAAACAACTAACAAAACAGCATGGAAGCTTTACAACCGAGTAAGTGTTTACCCGCTTTCTTTATCCGCTTTCATATATATATATATATATATATATATATATATAACTGTGTTGTGGGGCTGCTCACTGTAAGTCTACTTTCACAAACTTTTATATACTTGCCAAATATCAACTGTGTAATACTAGTATAGTTATTTAAATTTTTCCCCGGCAACTACGTCTAAGCACTAGGTAAAGCCCCGTTGATCGCTCTTAGATACAGTCAAAACTAGATCCCCATAGGATTACCAGACACAGTCTTCCCTCCTCTTGGGGTTAAACAATATGGAGACGTGAAAGGCAGCATTCTCGGTGAACCCTTTCTCAGACTGTCACCCTTAGAAGTTGTCAAAGAGACTCTACTCCCCAGAGATGATCTTTTCTCCGTGAATGGCATCTCTTGAGTTTCTTCCAAATTCTCGGACTTTCCTGGCTTGATCTATTCTCTGTGAATGACATGTCTTAAACTTCTCGGGGTTTGGGGACCCACAGGCTTCTTAAAAGCACCCTTAAAAATTGTCAAAGAAACTCTAACTCCCCAGAGATGATCTTTTCTCCATGAATTACATCTCTTGAGTTTCTTCCAAATTCTCAGACTTTCCTGGCTTGATCTATTCTCTGTGAATGGCATGTCTTGAACTTCTTGGGGTTTGGGGACCCACAGGCTTCTTAAAAGTATCCCCGCCTCCTCTTGGGCGTTGTACAAGGGCCCTTCGGCTTCTTAGAAGTTCTCATGCCTTCTCTTGGGCTTAATACAAGGACCCTGACAACCTCTTAAAGGTATAAGACAGAACTTAATCATCCTTTGCTAGAGCAGTCTTTCCAGCGTCAAAACTTCAGCCATTTAAGGGTTGATACTCATCCCTTAAAGCCCGTGCCTCCTCTTGGGCATTGTACACAAGATGAAACTCTAGACTTGGACAGTCTAAAAACCCCTTGAGTCTCAAAGGCATTCTCAAGTTCCTTTCATAAATCGAAAAAAACACTGATCGCTCCAAAATCCGGCCTCTCTCATAAGAGTTCCTCACCCTTTGGCCTGCCTATGGATGTAATCCTCAGCAGTAACCCAGTCTTCTCTTGGGCATTATACAAAGATCATTCACTATCTGAGAATCAATTTCTCCAAAACACCAGTAGACTTGGACAGTCTCAATACCCTTTGGATTTCCCATTTCCTTAAAGAACAGGAAATAACCCCAATCTTCTAATCAGTACCAAAGTACAACCTCACCTGGAATCAGTCTCTTTATAAGAACTAATTTTCTCTTTTATATAACATACTGGACCTGTCACTAAACTGAAACAATCACCAGCATAGATAGCGTCCTCTTGGGCTTTGTACAATGATTCTCCCCAGCGGAGCTAACCTTTTTAGCCTCTATCTCGGGCTTTGTACGAGATACAAATCACTCTCTTGTTGAGTATAAAAGACTCTCTTGTTGAGTCAAACATTTTTAGCCTATATCTCGGGCTTCGTATGAGATACAAATCACTCTCTTGGTGAGTATAAAAGACTCTCTTGTTGAGTCAAACCCTTTTAGCCTCCGTCTTGGGCTTCGTACAAGACACATATAAAAAAACTCTCTTGTTGAGTATAAGAAGACTCTCTTGTTGAGTCGATCCTCCTTTAGCCTCTATCTCGGGCTTCGTACGAGATACAAATCACTCTCTTGGTGAGTATAAAAGACTCTCTTGTTGAGTCAAACCCTTTTCGCTTCCGTCTTGGGCTTCTTACAAGACACATATAAAAACACTCTCTTGTTGAGTCAACCCTTTTAGCCTCTATCTCGGGCTTCGTACGAGACACAAAAACATCCTCTTGTTGGGTCAATAGCCTCCTCTTAGGCATTGTATAAAGAAATCCCCGTTTGATTCGATCAACCTTTTAGCATCAAATCATGCTTTGGTCACAGCATACAAACATCAACAACTCATTTTCCCTCGTCTAATTGCTGTAAGCGGCAAGCCTTTGGATTATTTACATCCACACCACTGTCCCTCTTTTAGCATGAGAAATTCCTAAGGAAAGATGACATTGCTCTAAACTGAGTTAAAGTATTCTCCTTCAGGTTGAAAATCCCCTATAAGAGGAAATTATGGCATTGCTGGATTTGCATATCCCAGTTAAAGTAATTCTCCTTTATAATCAGTCACCCAACAGTTGTGCCAAACAGACCAAATATTCCCCTTTAGAGATGACAAATTCTCTCTAAAGTCAACACCCTTTTAGCTTCACATCTTGGCCTTCGAACAAGATACAAAAAGACCCTTCAGCTTCACATCTTGGGCTTTGAACAAGATACAAACCACCTTTAGCTTCATGTCTTGGGCTTTGAACAAGACACCAAAACACCATTTCCTCCCATAGAATAGGAGGAACTACGATCGCTCTGATTTCCCTGTTTCGTTAAACGGGAATAAGTAGGCATAAGATTGAAATCTTAGCGAGCACACTAATCAAAAACCCAAAATCCCGTACCTTCATACATCAATCAAAAAGCATCAGTCCTAACATCCTACCAATAGTCTAAACCCTGTGTTCTTAACAAAATAACTTAAGAGAGACCCACAATCTTTGTAGCATCTGTAAACCAACAGTTATCTGTTTAAACTCAATTTGCAAGCAGGGTTAATTGGAGACATCTATTTCCCTTCCTTCATCAGCTTCAATAGGATAAAAAATGAATCGAGTTGTAGTACCCAAAAGCGATAGTGCTTCGCAACCACACATAAAACTCGCGCTACAGAAAAATGGCAACTCTGTTGGGGGCTGTCTTGTCCTTATCAGATGTTCCCATCTCTTAGGCAGAGACCTTGAGTTCACATTCATATCACAAAAATAACTGCTTTGCTGAGGTGTCATTGTCTGTATAGAATCATAAGACTAGAGGTCTAGGATGATTAAGACAAATATATATACTGCTTTTCCTAATTGATATCTGTGTTTATTTTTCTGCTAATGGGAATGCATGTGATGCCGCATGTGGAAAGATTGAGTAAACACCTAAGATAGGTGATGGCAATGCGGGTAATCTTACTGGGAGTAAATTCCAGTTAAGAGCCCCCGATCGACCATCAAACTCAGTGGAGACTCCATTTGCAGATACATTGCCTATACGACTTCGGTTGTTGAAAGTAGTGTGGTCGACTGGGTTATCTGAGAAGCTGAGGTTTTTAGCAGACGTAAGCCATTTTGTAGTGCGGAAGCTATCGGAAATATTTGTAACACGTTACTACCCTCATCTGAGATCACTCCAGGATACATCAGCTCGCTGGCGATCCGCTTGCTGTTGTTATCCTAGAGGGGTCAATGATTTTGCGGACAGGTACAAAAAATCCCTAGTATAAACCTTTGAGGGGGGGGGGGGGGTAGAGCCTTGACTTCATGACACCGACCCTTTGACCCCATATTTTTTCTATGTTTTTGTGTGTTGCATTCATACATTCATCTAAAAAACATTAAAACAAAGAAAATCTTTTCTTCTAGTCTCTCTTTTTCACATTAAACTGAGACAATGATTACAAATATCAGAGAAAGGAGATTGCAGTAATGGATTTCGGTAGAAGGAAAACTCATAAGTACACCTTCAAGGTTCCAAAGTTAGAGGATTTGAGAGGTTTAGCGAGAATGATCACCAACCATAAGGCTTTCAGAGCCAAGTATGGAGGACTGTTGTCCTTGTTAAGAGTCCACGTAATTGAAGGAATCCTGTCCATGTTAATCCAGTTCTACGATCCGGTCTATCACTATTTCACATTCTCGGATTATTAACTAGCACCGACACTGGAGGAGTACTCTCACTTGACTGATTTACATATCAATGATCAAGCTCCATTTTCTGGACTGGAAGAAATTCCAAAGGATCAGACTATTGTACGAGCAATTTATTTGGACGAGTCGGAAGTCAGGACTCACATGACCACTAAGGGTGGCATCCAAGGTTTACCAACCTAGTTCTTGACAAATAAAGCCCAGTACTTTTCTAGTATAGGGAACGTGGCCGCTTTCGAGAGCATCTTTGTTTTGCTCACCTACGGGTTATTTTTGTTTCCCAACATCGATAACTTTGTAGATATCAACGCCATTAAGATTTTCCTGATTGGAAACCCCGTACCGACCTTACTCGCAGATGCCTATCATTCGGTACACTTAAGGAATTTATACAGCGGAGGGATGATCACGTGCTGTGTACCCCTGCTATACAAATGGTTCACTTCCCATTTGCCCAAATCTGCTGCATTTTGGGATCAAAAGAATACTTTACGTTGGTCGCAGAGAGTCATGTCTCTTACCAACTCGGACATCGATTGGTACAATCGAATCTACGACGGGATCAAAATAATTGACCGTTGTGGAAATTTCCCAAATGTACCCCTTATAGGAACTAAGGGGGGAATCAACTATCATCCGTTGTTAGTTCGTCGTCAATTTGGATACCCGATGAGGCATGTCCCGCGCAGTGCTCATCTGGAAGGTCTTTTCTTCAAGGAAGGAGAAAATGACAGGGCACTAAAGACAGAAATAGTGCATGCTTGGAAACACGTTCATAGGAAAGGACGAGAGTCTCTTATCTCCATTGGATACAAACTAGAGCTCTCAAGCTGAGGATGCCTTACCCTCATCAGGAAGTTCTTCCATTAAGGGACTCTGCCCTTTATTTCATGTCTGAGACGGAAAAACTTCAGGTTACTCTCAGCAAAGTTCAGCAGGAGAAGAGGTATTGGAGGAACAAGTACCGTATTCTCAATATGGAATGTAAGAAAATACATCAGCTATTAAGAGAAAAGGATGCTCTGATTGAGATTTTAGAGCAACATGCTGTAGAAAATCAGGATGACCAAAGGAATTTGCTCGCTCCTTTCACTTGGCAAAGGAATGACAACCTGACAACGGCCCAAGAGCCCCGGTCAAAGAAAAGGAAAGCACCCGAACCAGCACCTGAGCTCTCTTCAGAGAGGACTAAGGATCCATTAGTTTAGATTTCCTTTTCCAGCACTTTGTAATCTACTGTATTTCCATTTCTGCAATCCTTTGAATTCAATAAAACGGGGTTCTCCCCAATTGTTTGATATTTGCAATCCAATTGTCAAATTTTACTTTGAATAAACAAAAATAATTAATAATCATTGCATTCATCATAAACGTATTCTTTTTACCTACGAATCTCACGTTTGTGTCTCGATTCTAGAGTCAAACTGTCTCATTCGTACAATACTCGGGCCAATCGTCAGGAAAAGATGGATGATCTCGAGGAAGAGAACAAAGAGTTGAGAGAATAGATCGACACTCTGAAAGAGGATCTGAGAAAGCTTCATAATGACATGCAAGCTCTAGTAGAAGCTCAGATGCAACAACAAAGGATTGTGATCTCGGAGATCACATCAACGCCCATAGTGGAGAAGTATGATCCTAGGTACAAGATGCCGAAATATCGCACCTGGGGCATGCCACTTAATTATATCCCAGAAGGATATGTTCAGCTGATCAATGAGGATCAAAGAACTGCAGCAGAAGCCGCTGGGCCTGAAGGTTACAAACTTCGGGAAAGCGAAGATGCCAGGGGCAAGGCAGCAACTCCTGAAGGTTACAAACTTCGGGAGGCACTAAGAGTCTCGGCCATAATGACTATACCACCACCTATGGTACACACTGTCCCAGAAAGAGACATTCCACAGATACCTTCTGGTGGTAACGACAGCATGATCGACAGAATGAATGAATTCCAGGAACAATTCTCGGAGATGCAGAAAGAACTGCAAGCCCTTCACGGTCAGGATTTATTTGGAAAGGACGCCGCAGACCTTTGTTTGGTTCCTAATGTGAAAGTCCCACATAAGTTCCAAGTGCCCAACTTTGAAAAAATACAAGGGTAATTCTTGCCCTCAGAGTCATCTGGTGATGTACGCTCGGCGAATGTCCACTCAAACAGAGAACCAGGAGCTACTGATTCACTACTTTCAGGATAGTTTAACCGGTGCCGCATTAAAATGGTACATGGGTTTAAACCGCGCTATGATCGGCACATTCAGAGATCTTGGCGCTGCCTACGTTCAGCAGTATAAATACAATTGGACATGGCATCGGACATAGATCAACTCAGATCAATATCACAAAAGGACAAGGAAACCTTTAAAGAATACGCTCAGAGATAGCGTGAAATTGGCGCTCAGATTTCTCCACCTCTTGAGGAAAAGGAGATGACAAAGATCTTCTTAAAGACCTTGAGCTCATTTTACTACAACAGAATGGTCGCCAGTGCGCCCAGTGACTTCACCGAGATGGTGGGCATGGGAGTTCGTCTTGAGGAGGCCATCCGAGAAGGACGTTTAGTTAAAGACGCTGGATCATTGGGTAGTACAAAATGATACGGTAGTGCTCTCCCTAAGAAAAAAGAGCAGGATATTGGGAATATCTCTCGCGAAAAGCAAAGGCGACGATATCAACCAGTAGCAGCTATAACTCCTGCTATCAACCCTGCGCCTGTTTCTACGTATCAACCTCAGGTTGCTCAGAGCCAACCGAATCAACAACAATTTCAGCAAAGGACACAACAACCTCTTCAGCAGGCTCGTCCTCCATATAACAACAACCGTGCAACACGACCATCAAGGTTTGATCCTATACCCATGTTGTACGCATAACTGTTTCCGTTACTACTGGTCAAGGGGCATGTCCAAACCAGGTCTCCTCTTACAGTACCGAAAAAACCGCCTTTTTGGTTCAAAATGGATCAGACTTGTCCTTACCATCAAGGAGGACCAGGTCATAACATAGAAAACTGTCTCAGTTTCAAATCCGACGTACAAAAGCTTGTTAGGAGCGGGGTTTTATCTTTCAAAGATACGAATCTGAATGTTCTCACGAACCCGCTGCCTCAACACGAGAAAGCTGCAGTCAATTTGATAGAGGGAGAGTCTAGCAACAACTATCAAATTCATGATGTACTCTTGTTAAGGGCCAATTTAGCCAAGATGCATTGTAGACAGAGTGGATATGGCCATGTGCCACCTCATAATTATCACCAGTGTGATATCTGCTCTAAAGACTATCAGGGATGTTCTGTGGTGCAATCAGCTCTACAGGAACAATTGGATCTCAGGTGGATCCAAGAATATCGAGTTCATGGAGTCAACATGACCTATACGAATTCCAACATCATTCAGAACCACGGCGTCTGTACAATGAATGTCAACTTGGTGGCAATGCACTCAAGGCAAAGCCAATATCATAATCTGTCGCGGCATAATTACAGTTCCTGTCTGACTTGCTCGGTAAACAAACAGGGATGCTCTTTTGTACAAGAAGCCCTCCAGCGTCAGATGGATCTAGGATAGATCCAGGACTACCATGATAGGAATCCCTATCAGATCAACATGATTCAAATATTTAATATTCGTCTGATGAATACCAGCTTGGTGGAATTACATGCCAGGCAGGTCCAACTCGATTTTCTCATTTCGCATAATTATCAGAACTGTAAAGGATGTTGTGAGGGTAACCAAGGGTGTGCTCTCGTTCAAAGAACTTTACAACACTTGTTAAACCACTGGTGGCTTCCAATCTATATGGATGAAGACACGCAACAAATCAATGTGGTTGACGGGAACCCTACTCGGCATCAAAGTCAGGATGTCCGATCTACGGAAACAGATCTAGTGAGGTTACATTGTATTCAAAGTGGGCGTGGCCAGGTTCCACCACACAACTATGAACGTTGTAAAGTCTGCTTGGAGAATAACTAAGGATGCTACCTCGTGCGAGCAGCTCTCCAAGGTCAGTTCGATCGCAAAGAGATTCACCCAAACCTAGCTTCACGGTCCGTTGACTGGACGCCGGACTACTTCGCTGATCAGATCAGAGACGTGGTTGTAATCTCTGACCCTGAGAGTAACAAGGATGTTTTTACCATCATCCCTCTACTGGACGAATCAAAAGTTCTTAGCAAGGAACTAATTAAGGTTAATTACGACAGTCAGAAAAATCAGAAGGCTCCTGTAGTTATCTATCTGTCAGGACCATTACCGTATGAATCAGCTAAGGCAACCCCTTACACATACGGTGCAACGATAATTGAAAACGAAAAGGAAATTCCATTACCCTCCGTCGTGAATATTGCAGACATCAGTCGAGTAACACGGAGTGGTCGAATCTTCAACCGAGGAGTTGGAGAACCTAACAAAGAAAAGAAACTTCAGACAGAAGCTCCTGGTCCACTAGTCGGCCAATCCAGTAAATCCGACCTTTCGAAAAACAATGATGAGATGCTGAAGCTCATCCAAAGGAGTGAATACAACATTGTTGACCAACTATTACAAACTCCTTCAAAGATCTCGGTGCTATCACTTTTACTCAGTTCCAAAGCCCACATAGAGGCTCTACAGAAAGTCTTAGAGCAGGCCTTTGTGGAACAGGATGTGTCAATACGATAGTTTGATAACATCATCTCTAACATCACTTCCTGCAACAACTTAGGATTCAGTGATGAGGATTTGCCAGAGGGGGCAAAAACCACAACATGGCGCTCAATATCACAGTTAACTGCCAGGATGATGCTTTAGCCAGCGTACTGGTAGACACAGGATCGACCATCAACGTTATGCCAAAGTCCACTTTAATGCGACTATCATTCAAAGGATCCCCGATGAGGGGCAGTGAGGTTATCGTCAAAGCATTTGACGGGTCTCGAAAAGCAGTTATCGACGAAGTCGACCTTCCCATAACTATTAGTCCTCACATTTTCCTAATCACTTTCCAGGTCATGGACGTTCGGGCAGCGTACAGTTGTTTATTAGGAAGACCTTGGATACACCATGCTGGGGCAGTCACTTCGACGCTGCACCAGAAACTGAAGTTCGTCAAAAACGATCAACTCGTCACGGTTTGTGGAGAACAAGCCTTGTTCGTGAGTAACTTATCATTATCTACTTGTGTAGAACCCGAGGAGGTTGTTGGGACTCAGTTCCAAGCACTTTCGGTGAGTAATGAGAATCAATCAGAGAAAGGAACCTCTATTTCCTCATACAGAGATGCTCTCTAAGTGATCGAGAATAACAATATGGATGAACCATTAGTCTCCCCAAAGATGGGTGAGCATCCACTACAATCAGACTTAGGGTTTCAAGCCCTCTCAGAGCTCTTAGACAAAGGATCAATCAAGGAATAACATGATCTTCAACTTGTCTAGCCTCTCAAACATCCACAAAGGATCAAGAGGACTCCCACTTCAAGGATTAAGCACAAGGATTCTCCCTTCTAGGTGGATCAAGCCTCACGATCGACAGTGTCACCAAATTAGGGTTTTGGTCGACCAGGGCCTCCAGATGAAAATTTTCCTCTGGGCATGAGCCAATGCTTCAAAGCATAACCTATGATGCTCCAAGGGACATCATGAACCCAATCATCAAGTCAATTTAGGCTCAGGGGATGTATTCACAAAAAATCAGGAATTAGGGTTTCTTGACCTAATTCACCCCTAATTTGACTTTTGGGACAAAACATGAGCCAAGACCTCAAGAGGGGTTTGAGAGTCTCTAACACACCATATTGATCCATTTGCAACAATGGATTCGTCCAAGAAGCTTGAGCAACAAGTTTCAAGTTCATCAGAACCACAGTTAGGGTATCACGGAAAAAGTCAACTGTATCTTTGATTTTTGACCAGGACATGCTCCCAAACCCTAAGACATGATTCAATACACCCTATAACACCTATGAAATCAATCCATCAAGTTTGATTTAGGTCAAGGACTTGATTTCATAGAGGATCGCACAGTTTGGAATTCATTTGACAAAAAGTCAACTGTGCACAAAAGTCAACTTTAACTTTTTGAGATTTTTCACAATTATGGTTTTTTAACCCTAAAATGATGTTAATGTGTGATTGGAATCATCATTCATCAAGAAAAATCAAGAAAAGTGGGATAACTTGTAAAAGGGGTAACCATAAAAAACTTAGAAATTTTTCTAAGTTATGGAATAAAGTGGCTAGGGTACCAACTTTGGAGGATCATAACTCCTAACCACAAGGCCATTTTTCCCCATCCAAAGCTGGATTTGTAGCTCTCATTACCCTCTACAAAAGCTTCAACTACACCTCATTCCAATTCCCCATGGATTTCAAGTTATGGAATGATCAAAATCAAGAAAAGTGAAAATGTCACTTTTTTCCAACACTTAGTGAAATTTTCACTAAGTCAGAATCTGCCTTCACTTTTTTCCAAATGTAGGGGCATTTTTCACTTGGATCCAAAAGGTATCAAAACCAATTATGATCAAACAGTTGTTGTATCATATGAGGGCTTTCCAAAATGGCCAAGAACTCCATCAAATTCCACTTGAGCCATGAGATATGACAATGGCAACTTGCCTTGATGAAAACTGCCAAGGCAAGGCAGATTTTGGAGTTTTGCTCGATTTGCCAAATTTGTACAATTCCAAGCAACTCTATCCATCTGAACACCTCAAGGGGGGACCAAGGAGGAACCAACTCTGATCCCAAGCCTCCCAAGTCTTTGGAACCAAAAATAGCATGCCAAACCTAGAATTGCCTAAAAGAGGGACAAGACTCCAATTTTGGATTGGAGCATTCAATGCATACACCAAGGTGGCATGGACTGAGTCATTGCCAACTGAATTCAGTCAAGACTTATCCAAGACCAAGGGAACCAGCAGCCTGTGCCCTAACCTCTAGTCAATGGCTAGAGGAGACTTGGATTCTCATTGCTCAACATTGGCCAAACCTATGCAGCAGTTGCCAGTCACTATTCCTTGCAAAACAAACTTGCTCTACTATAAATAGAGCTCATTTGTGATCAGTTTGAGTACACCAAAGCCATCAAACAGATGCTTTCCTCAAAATCACCTTCTCACTTCCAAATTTACCTTCCAAAGCAAGTCATTATCGGGTTTTGAGTTTGAGAGCAATTCCAATCAAACCAATCACACACACACCTCATAAACATCATATAGAAGTGATCCAAACACTCACATAACATCTGGAACACCAAAATAAGAAAATCACCAGCCAACTGCTCAAGCCTTTGACAGATTTGCAGTTGAGGTGCCAAATCAAGTTCCAGCTCAAATCAATCCACTCCAAGCATTCAGACACACTCTATAGCACCTAGGGAAGCTGTCCATAACCTTGGAACCAAGTTGTAACACCTCTAACAGAAAACACGATCACCAGCTGCAAGTGGTAAGCATGAGCTCTTCTAACTCTATGATCCATGCAATTTTTGCTGCACAATAATTTGGCCATATGTTCATAATCATGCATGGAGTGTTTTCCCTCAATCATATGCTTTGTATGAATCGGGTATGGAATTTCTAAACCTTCATGCAGAATTTAGGGTTCTTGAGGTTTCTCTTTGATTTCTTATTCCATACTTAAAATAAATGAAATTAAAGACCATAGACATGATCGTGAGGTTGAAACGAGTAGATTCATATGTAGATTGCATCTTATCATCAAGTATTCAGTGAGATTGGATAGAAAATGCAAATCTGGGAAAAACAAAGCACGCGGGCAAGGCCAAGATGTTCTTGGCGCCCTTTTTCAAATATTTGAATATTTGAATTTTTGTGATTTTATTTAATTGATTCAAAAATTAATTTCTCTCTGAGTTTTAATGATTTTGAGTTGATTCTTTTTTTTTAATAATTCACAAAAATGTTAAAATATTTTATTTTACCAAAAAATACCAAAAATATTATTTATTTCATATAATTGATATTTTTGCAAAGAATTAATATTTTAATTATTTTTGACATTTAAAATATTTTTTCCTTCTTGATTTTGCAAATTTTAATGATTTCTAATCATTTTGTAGGTCAAAACATGATTTTTGAAACATTAATCCAAGATCACAATTTGTTTTCCACATGTTAAACAATTTTGATCATTTTAATTGAATTTTTTATTCAATTAAAATACATTTTGGAAACAAATTAGGATTTTTGATTAATTCAACCCTCATCAAACTTTTTCAAACTTTTTGGGCCTCTAATAGAGTGTAAGACCCAATCCTTTGTAAATACAAACCTATCTTGGGCCTCAAATCTTGTATAAGTCCCGTTGTATTTCAAAAATTCGGCGCGGTCGTCGCCCGTTTAAAACAAACCATCTAGGCCTTTCCTCGAGCTATAAGACCCATTCAAAACCATTTTGGGCCTCTAATAGAGTGTAAGACCCAATCCCCTTTTGAAACCAAAAGTTTTGGGCCTCAGTCATTGTATAAGACCCACGGTGTTTTCAAAACCTCGACGCGATCGTCGCCCTTTTCAAAATTAACCACTGGGCTTCTCCTTGAGCTATAAGACCCATCTTTGTTCACTTTCAATTATTTTGGGCCTCTTGAGACAGTGTAAGACCCATCCCCTTGTACAGAGAACCTTTCTTGGGCCTCAGTCACTTGTATAAGTCCCTGTACAAAACGACAGTGCGATCACTGATAAAACCCTGGGCCTCTCCTTGAGCTATAGGCCCCAATTTTCCTTTTTAAAGCACTTTCTCCTTTGATTTTGAATATAATATTGTTATCAAAGCTTTCTTTGTTGAACAAACTAACCAAACAGCATGGAAGCTCTACAACCGAGTAAGTATTTACCCGCTTTCATTTACCGCTTTCATATGTATATAGCTGTACTGTGGGGCTGTTTCACTGTAAGTCTTCTTTCATAAACTCATATCGACTGTGTAATACTAGTATGGATATTTAGAGTTTCCCCGACAACTACGCCTAGAACTAGACAAAACCTCGTCTCCTTACATTCGACGTTCTCCCGGATATTTCAACATAACCTAAACCATGAGAATTTTCTTTAAGACAATTTTAGATAACTAGATCTAAGAAATCTCCCCCTTGAACAGTTCATATACAGAAGGCCAATGTTCCAAGTGAAACCCCTTCTGGAACTGTTCATCAGCCTCCTCTTGGGCTTAGTGCAAGGACCCACAGGCTTCCTAAAAGCATCCCCGCCTCCTCTTGGGCGTTGTAAAAGGACCCATCGGCTTCTTAGATGTTTTCACAACCTCCTCTTAGGCTTCGTATAATGATTCTTCCTCCGGGAAGATAGCCTCCTCTTGGGCTTCGTACAAATTGTCCCTTCGGCTTCTTAAAAGTTTTTCTCTCCTCTTCTTGGGCTTCATACAAATTGTCCCGACGACCTCTTAAAGGTATAGGAACAGAAATTAGTCATCTTAATAGAACAATCTTTCAAAGAGTCTAGATCTTCCTACGACGAACATACTGTCTCTTGATCTCTCTTAAGCATAGTACAACAGATAAAACTCTAGACTTGGACAACCTAATCTCCTTGAGTCTCGAAGACATTCTCAAGTTCCTATCAAAAATAGAAAAAAAACACCCGTAGACTTGGAAAGTCTCAATACCCTTCGGATTCCCCGTTTCCTTAAAGAACAGGAAATAATCCCGATCCTCAGATCAAATCCATGAGTACAACATTACCCATATAAGAAATGATTTTCTCTTTTAACCAACAGACTGGACCTGTCACTCAAATGAAATAGTAACCCTAGCCTCCTCTTGGGCTTTGTACAATGATTCTCCCCACCAGAGTTAACCTTTTTGGCCTCTATCTTGGGCTTCGTACGAGATACAAAATCGCTCTCTTGTTGAGTATAAAAAGACTCTCTTATTGAGTCGATCCTCCTTTAGCCTCCATCTCGGGCTTCGTACGAGATACAAATCACTCTCTTGGTGAGTATAAAAGACTCTCTTGTTGAGTCAAACTAGTTTAGCCTCCGTCTTGGGCGTCGTACAAGACACATATAAAAACACTTTCTTGTTGAGTCAACCCTTTTATCCTCTATCTCGGGCTTCGTACGAGACACAAAAACATCCTCTTGTTGGGTCAATAGCCTTCTCTTAGGCTTTGTATAAGGAAACCCCGGTTGAGCCAATCAACCTTTTAGCATCAAAAGTTGTGCCTCATTCACAGTATACAAACATCAACAACTCCTTTTCCCTCGTCTAATTGCTGTAAGCGGCAAGCCTCTAGATTATTTATATCCATGCCACTGTCCCTCTTTTAGCATGAGAAATTCCTAAGGAAAGATGGAATTACTCTAAACTGAGTTAAAGTCTTCTCCTTCAGGTTGAAAATCCCCTATAAAGGAAATTATGGCATTGCTGGATCGCATATCCCAGTTAAAGTAATTCTCCTTTATAATCAGTCACCCAACAATTGTGACAAACAGACCCCTTTAGAGATGACAAATTCTCTCTAAAGTTAACACCCTTTTAGCTTCACATATTGGGCTTCGAACAAGATACAAATAGACCCTTCAGCTTCACATCTTGGGCTTTGAACAAGATATAAACCACCTTTAGCTTCATGTCTTGGGATTTGAACAAGACACCAAAACACCATTTCCTCCCATAGAATAGGAGGAACTACGATCGCTCTGATTTCCCTATCCCGGGAATACGTAGGCATAAGATTGAAAAAGAATCTTAGCGACCACACTAATAAAAAAACCCCCAAAGTCCCATACCTCCAGCCAATCTAGCACAGTATCCCAACAAATTCCCCATGAACAATCCCGGTATTTCATTCTGAACAAAATAAGCAGAGAGAGACCCGCGAACTAAAGCTGCATCAGTAAACCAACAATTTTGACTGTTTAACCTCAGTTTGCAAGCAGGGTTAGTTGGAGACATCTATTTCCCTTCCTTCATCAGCTTCAATAGGATAAAAATTAATCGAACTCTAGTACCAAAGCGATAGTGATTCGAAACCACAAAAACCGCGCTATAAAAAGAAGTCAAGATTGGGGCACTACTCAGTCCGACTATCAAAGAAAGTTTGACAAAGCTTCTCAGAGAATTTCCCGATGTGTTTGCTTGGTCCTATCAGGACATGCCAGGGTTGGATACCAGCATCGTGGAACATCATCTACCATTAAGACCAGAATGTCTGCTAGTAAAATAAAGGTTGAGACGGACTCACCCGGACATGGCCATCAAAATCAAAGAGGAGGTACAGAAATAGATTAACGCGGGTTTCCTCTCTACGTCAGAATATCCTCAATGGTTAGCCAACATCGTACCAGTTCTGAAAAAGGACGGAAAGGTCAGAATGTGTGTGTCTAAACAAGGCTAGTCTAAAGGACGACTTTCCCTTACTACACATTAACATGCTGGTAGACAGTACAACAAAGTTCAAAGTTTTCTCCTTCATGGATGGATTCTCGGGCTATAACCAGATCAAAATGGCGCCGAAAGACATGGAGAAAACTTCGTTCATTACCCCCTGGGGTACCTTCTGTTACAAGGTAATTTCGTTCGGTTTGAAGAACGCTGGGGCAATCTATCAGAGGGCCATGACTACTTTGTTTCATGACATGATACATAAAGAAATCGAAGTGTATGTCAATGATATGATTGCAAAATCTAAAATAGAGGAGGAGCATGTGACACACCTATCAAAACTATTTGAGCGGTTGAGAAAGTACAAACTCCGCTTGAATCCCAACAAGTGCACCTTCGGTGTCCGTTCAGGGAAACTCTTAGGGTTCATCGTCGGCCAGAAAGGAATTGAGGTTAATCCCGACAAGGTCAAGGCCATTCAAGAAATACCTTCTCTGAAAACTGAAAAACAAGTCAGAGGATTCCTGGAATGTTTGAACTACATCTCCAGATTCATATTCCTCATGACCGCGACATGTGCGCCGATTTTCAAATTACTCAAGAAGAACCAGGACTGCGTTTGGACAGAAGACTGTCAAACCACTTTCAACAGTATTAAGGAATATCTGTTGAACCCACCGATTCTATCACCTCCTGTGGAAGGAAGACCACTGATCATCTACCTCACAGTCCTAGAGGACTCCATGGGTTGTGTACTTGACCAACAAGACGAAACCAAAAGGAAAGAGTCTGCCATCTACTATTTGAACAAGAAGTTCATCGATTGTGAGACTCGGTACACTATGCTTGAGAAAACTTGTTGCGTTTTGGCTTGGGCAGCCAAACGTCTTCGCCAGTACATGATTCGTCACACTACTTGGTTGGTCTCTGAAATGGATCCAATCAAGTATGTATTTGAAAAACCTGCTCTCACGGGATGGATTGCCCGTTGGCAGATGTTGCTGTCAGAATATGACATCGAATACCACGCTCAAAAAGCCATTAAAGGGAGTATTTTAGCCGATTATTTGGCTCATCAACCGATTGACGACCAGGAATCAATCGGGTTTGACTTCCTGAACGAAGATGTCATGTATTTGAAAATGAAAGATTGCGATGAACCGCTACCCAGTGAAGGGCCAGAACCAGGTTCCCAATGGGGACTAATTTTTGACGGAGCTGTCAATCATTATGGAAACGGAATTGGGGCAATCATCATAACACCTCAGGGTACCCACATTCCTTTCACTGCCAGACTTACATTCAAGTGCACAAACAACGAAGCCGAATACGAAGCTTGTATTATGGGTCTCGAGGAAGCAATTGATTTGAGTATCAAGAACTTGGATGTATATGGCGACTCAGCTTTGGTCGTCAATCAGATCAAAGGAGATTGGAAGACATGCCAATCAGGATTAATTCCTTACAAAGACTATGCAAGAAGGTTGTTACCCTTCTTCAACAGAATCGAGTTTCATCACATCCCTCATGATGAGAATCACATGGCTGATGAATTAGCCACCCTCTCTTCCATGATTAGTGTAGGTCAATGGAAGGACCTACCTAAGATCGACATAATGTGCCTTGAACGGCCCACTTACATCTTCACGATTGAAGCAGTTATAGACGACAAACCTTGGTATCACGATATCAAATACTTCCTTCAAAAACAAGAATACCCACCTGGGGCACTAAGGAAGGACAGAAAAACCTTCAGAAGATTGGCAGGAAACTTCTTCCTGAGCGGTGATACACTTTATAAGAGAAACTTTGACATGGTCTTGCTCCGATGCGTGGACAGACCAGAAGCAAACATGCTGATAAAAGAAATTCACGAAGGATCCTTTGGCACTCATGCCAACGGACACACAATGGCCAGAAAAATTCTTAGGGCCGGGTACTATTGGTTGACCATGGAATCCGACTGCTACAAGTACATGAGGAGATGTCACAAGTGTCAGATATACTTCGACAAAATCCATGTACCGCCAACGCATCTCAAAGTTCTTTCTTCCACATGGCCTTTTTCCATATGGGGAATCGACATGATTGGCGTGATTGAGCCCAAAGCTTCGGACATCGGTTCATCCTGGTAGCCATTGATTACTTCACCAAGTGGGTTGAAGCACCGTCATACGCCAATATAACCTGACAAGTGGTGGTCCGATTTATCAAAAACAATATCATTTGTAGTTATGGTGTTCCGAACTAAGTCATTACGGATAATGGATCTAACTTAAACAATAATATGATGAGAGAGTTGTGTGCTGAGTTCAAAATCAAACACCATAACTCATCTCCCTACCGACCCAAGATGAACGGAGCGGTAGAAGCGGCTAACAAGAACATCAAAATGATCGTTCAAAACATGGTTGTAACCTACAAAGATTGGCACGAGATGCTGCCCTTTGCTCTTCACGGTTATCGCACATCTGTCCGCACTTCAACAGAGGCAACCCATTTCTCTCTAGTTTATGGCATGGAGGCAGTTCTCCCCATAGAGGTAGAGATCCCATCAATCCGGGTATTAATGGAAGCTAAGCTTACAGAAGCTGAATGGTGTCAAAGTCGACACGACGAACTAAATCTGATTGATTAAAAGCGAATCACGACACTATGTCACGGTCAGTTGTATCAGCAAAGAATGAAGAAGGCATTCGACAAAAAGGTCCGACCTCGCGTCTTCAGGAAAGGAGACCTTGTGCTAAAAAAGATACAATCATTTCTCACTGATTATTGGGGCAAATGGACTCCAAACTATGACGGCCCCTATGTGGTCAAGAAAGCTTTCTCAGGCGGCGCCTTAAGACTTGCAACCATGGACGGAGAGGAATTTGCCTACCCCACAAATGTTGATGTAGTCAAGAAATACTTCGCCTAAACTAAAAAAAACGTCTCGGTGGATTGAAAACCCGAAAGGGCGGTCCAGGAAAAAATTAGAGACATAATAAAAAATCATCCCGGTGGATTGGAAACATCACAGTACAATCAAGGAAAAAATTAGGGATAATGCCGAGTAACTACTTCCAACAGGGACAAATTCCCTAGCGGCAGTCCTGCCATCCATAAAAAAACTCCAGTCACGGTCATCTTCGACGGAAGCTCAGGATGTCCAGAATTCAAAGTTGGTAGAAGGATAATAGATGTTATGTTTCAATGTAGCCCTTTTCCCTTAAATTACCATTTTCAAACTTTTTAAATACTCTATGGAATCACGCGTTTGGCTGGTTTCTATCCTATCAATACAATTTGAGCCCTTGTGCTTTTGTTTGCAATTCTTATTTGTTTTAGCTTTATAGAACAACATTTTAACATGATCAATGATTCTTGAAATGAAACAAAATTAATTTACTTGTTAAAAATTTTCTGCTTTAAAATGAAGATGGCAATTTCTTTTGACTGTTGAACATCGAAAGAACACTGATCGCTTCGCCAGAAGTAAGCGAGCTTCAAAGTGCATAATCAAAGTACTCCTTCTAAACCAGTGTGCCTGAAGGAAGGATCGACTATGTCAGATGCGAATACTCCATCTGACATCCTCGGCAGAGTTCTTACCTCCTAATCCCAATCAACGGTTGTTCCCCGCAGGGACTACTTCTCCTAAGCAAGGCAGAATTGCTATCTTGAACCAGCGATACTTTTTGTCCCCTGCAGTGGCCGAGTATCCAGTCATGTTCATCCACTAGCCTGTATGTTGTGTCAGTTTTGTTAGCATACACATATATACATCATGCATTATGGATTTACATTCGCATTCATATTACATCACTATCACTCTAGTCAGTCTTGTCCCCTAGGGATAAAAGTCTTCACAATCGAGTTGTCGATTCTTTCCTCGTCAGGAAATGTTGCTTCTGCACTACCTCTCTCCTCCAGTTTATTTCTGGGATGAAGTCGGCCCTTGACCACTTTGATAACTTGAACCTCTAAAAAACCAGAGAACCCTTAGCCAGCATCATTCTTCGCCATTGAAGATGATGTCTTCGCTTTCCCGGATTAAGAAAAATCCCCAGAGAAAGCCTCACAACTAAAGACTTTCAACAACACATTGATTTTGCTCTCCAGAGAGTCGATGTTAATGAAGTCATCAGCACCTCAAAATTGGATCGCATCATATGGTATTTCTCCGAGAAGATCTCGAAGAAAAGTATGATGTAATATCCCCAAGCGACAACAGTCTCTCAAGAGACCTGCTTTCCCCAGTAGATTCGACAAATGGTGTCTCCAACAGAGAAGTTTGTACACCTCTACAATTTAGACAGATGGGTTCCCCAGTAAGTCTGACGTCAAAATTTTTTCCATCAAATAGCATCTCCCCAGGAAAATTCGGCGAGAAGTTTGAGGAAAACCGCTACACATAGCGTCCCTTGTCGATAAAGTTTATTGACAAAAGAAACTAAGACCAGTTCCTTGGTAGGAAACCAGGATCAAGGGGAAGTTTAAATCAGAAACTGAGACCAGTTCCTTGGTAGGAAACCAGGATCGAGGGGAAGTTTATTTTAGAAACTAAGACCAGTTCCTTGGTAGGAAACCAGAATCGAGGGGAAGTTTACCTTTTCTAAGCATCATTACTTAGCAAAAGAAGAAGGATGTGTGAACCACCATTCTTAACCACAATCAAAATTCTGGGCATTCCGATATTTAATCCTCTTGCACCCCAAATGCCCGAATACCTTCGCCATTCACACCTTCGGGTCCAAGAAGATTAAATAAGGGCATCTGTTATACCCCAAATTTTGACCACTAAGATTCCCCATCATTGTGCAAACCATCATCACAATATGGGCGAACCATCATGCCTCGTTAGTCTCCCCAAAGATGGGTGAGCATCCACTACAATCAAACTTAGGGTTTCAAGCCCTCTCAGAGTTCTTAGACAGAGGATCAATCAAGGAATGACACAATCTTCAACTTGTCTAAAAGGATTAAGAGGACTCCCACTTCAAGGATTAAGCACAAGGCTGCTCACTTCTAGGTGGATCAAGCCTTAAGATCGCGAGTGTCACCAAATTAGGGTTTGGTCGACCAGGGCCTCCAGATGGAAATTTTTGTCTGGGCATGAGCCAATGCTTTAAAGAATAACCTATGATGCTCCAAGGGATCTCATGAGCCCAATCACCAAGTCAATTTAGCATCAGGGGATGCATACATCAAAAATCAGGAATTAGGGTTTCTTGACCTAATTCACCCCTAAGTTGACTTTTGGGACAAAACATGAGCCAAGACCTCAAGATGGGATTTGAGGGTCTCAAATACACCACATTGATCCATTTTCAATAATGGATTTATCCAAGAAGCTTGAGCAACAAGTTTCAATTTCATCAGAACTACAGTTAGGGTTTCGCGGAAAAAGTCAACTCTATCTTTGACTTTTGACCAGGACATGCTCCCAAACCCTAAGACATGATTCAATACATCCTATAACACCTATGAAATCAATCCATCAAGATTGATTTAGGTCAAGGACACGATTTCATAGAGGATCGCACAGTTTGGAATTCATCTGACAAAAAGTCAATTGTGTACAAAAGTCAAACTTTGACTTTTTCAGATTTTTCACAATTATAGTTCTTAACCCTAAAATGATGTTAATGTGTGGTTGGAATCATCATTCATCAAGAAAAATCAAGAAAAGTGGGATAACTTGTAAAAGGGGTAACCATGAAAAACTTAGAAAATTTTCTAAGTTATGGAACAAAGTGGCTAGGGTACCAACTTTGGAGGATCATAACTCCTAAACCACAAGGCCATTTTTTCCCATCCAATGCTGGATTTGTATCTCTCATTACCCTCTACAAAAGCTTCAACTACCACTCGTTCCAATTCCCCATGGATTTCAAGTTATGGAATGATCAAAATCAAGAAAAGTGAAAATGTCACTTTTTTCCAACACTTTGTGAAATTTTCACTAAGTCAGAATCTGCCTTCACTTTTTTCCAAATGTAGGGGAATTTTTCACTTGGATCCAAAAGGTATCAAAACCAATTATGATCAAACAGTAGTTGTATCATATGAGGGCTTTCGAAAATGGCCAAGAACTCCATCAAATTCCACTTGAGCCATGAGATATGACAATGGCAATATGCCTTGCTGAAAACTGCCAAGGCTAGGCAGAATTTTGCACTTTTGCTCGATTTGGTAAAATCAGATAATTCTGAGCTTTGTCATCACTTTGGACACATCTGAGGATCAAATCTAAAGGGAAAAAACACTGATCTAAGCCTCCAAATTCTTTGGAACAAGAATTTACATGGCAAACCTAGAATTGCCTAAAAGAGGGACAAGACTCCAATTTTGGATTGGAGCATTCAATGCATACACCAAGGTGGAATGGACTGAGCCATTGCCTACTGAATTCAGTCAAGACTTATCCAAGACCAAGGGAACCAACAGCCTGTGCCCTAACCTCTAGTCAATGGCTAGAGGAGACTTGGATTCTCATTGCTCAACATTGGCCAAACCTATGCAGCAGTTGTCATTCACTATTCCTTGCAAAACGAACTTCCTCTACTATAAATAGAGCTCATTTGTGATTAGTTTGAGTACACCAAAGCCATCAAACAGATGCTTTCCTCAAAATCTCCTTCTTCACTCCAATTTTGCCTTCCAAAGTAAGCCACTATCGGGTTTTGAGTTTGAGAGCAATTCCAATCAAACCAATCACACACACACCCCTTATAAACATCATATAAAAGTGATCCAAACACTCACATAACATCTAGAACACCAAAATCACAAAATCACCAGCCAACTGCTCAAGCCTTTGACAGATTTGCAGTTGAGGTGCCAAATCAAGTTCCAGCTCAAATCAATCCACTCCAAGCATCCAGACACACTCCATAGCACCTAGGGAAGTTGTCCATAACCTTGGAACCAAGCTGTAACACCTCTAACACAAAATACGATCACCAGCTGCAAGTGGTAAGCATGAGCTCTTCTAACTCTATGATCCATGCAATTTTTGCTGCACAATAATTTGGCCATATGTTCATAATCATGCATGGAGTGTTTTCCCTCAATCAATTGCATTGTTTGAATCATGTATGGGATTTCTGAACCTTCATGCAAATTTTAGGGTTCTTGAGGTTTCTCTTTGATTTCTTATTCCATGTTTAAAATAAATGAAATTAAAGACCATAGACATGATCATGAAGTTTAAACGAGTAGATTGATATGTAGATTACGTGATACAATCAAGTATTCAGTGAGATTGGATAGAAAACGCAAATCTGCAGAAACAGAGGAAGGGCGCGTGTTCTTGCCATGTTCTTGGCGCCCTTTTTCAAATATTTGAATATTTGAATTTTGTGATTTTATTTAATTGATTCAAAAATTAATTTCTCTGAGTTTTAATGATTTTGAGTTGATTCTTTTTTTAATAATTCACAAAAATGTTAAAATTTTTATTTTACCAAAAAATCCCAAAAATATTATTTATTTCATATAATTGATATTTTTGCAAAGAATTAATATTTTAATTGTTTTTGACATTTAAATTGTTTTTTCCTTCTTGATTTTGCAAATTTTAATGACTTCTAATCATTTTGTAGGTCAAAACTTGATTTTTGAAACATTATTCCAAGATCACAATTTGTTTTCCACATGTTTAACAATTTTGATCATTTTAATTGAATTTTTATTCAATTAAAATACATTTTGGAAACAAATTAGGGTTTTTGATTAATTCAACCCTCATCAAACTTTTTCAAACCCTTTGGGCCTCTAGTAGAGTGTAAGACCCAACCCTTTTAGAAAACCAAAATAATTTGGGCCTCAGTGTATTGTATAAGTCCCGATACCGTCAAAAAAATTCGGCGCGGTCGTCGCCTTTCTAACAAATCAAACCCTTGGGCCTACCCTCGTGTTATAAGCCCCATTCTTTTTCTTTAAACACCTTTGGGCCTCTAGTAGAGTATAAGACCCAAACCCTTTTAACAAAAACTATTTTGAGCCTCAAATATTGTATAAGTCCCTCCGCTTTAAAAGAAAATCTCGGCGCGATCGCCATTTCAAAAAACCATTTTTTTGGGCCTCTCCTTGAGTTGTAAGCCCCACCACTTGTACAAAAATAAACCTTTGGGCCTCTTGAGAGAGTGTAAGACCCATCCCTTTGTACAGAAAACCTTTTGGGTCTCAGTCACTTGTATAAGTCCCTGTACAATGTACAAAACAACAGTGCAATCACTGATAAAACTTTGGGCCTCTCCTTGAGCTATAAGCCCCAACAATCTGTTCAAAGCACTTTCTCCTTTGATTTTGAATATAATATTGTTACCAAAGCTTTCTTTGTTGAACAACTAACAAAACAGCATGGAAGCTCTACAACCGAGTAAGTGTTTACCCGCTTTCTTTATCTGCTTTCATATATATATAACAGTGTTGTGGGGCTGCTCACTGTAACTCTACTTCCACAAACTTTTATATACTTGTCAAATATCAACTGTGAAATACTAGTATAGTTATTTAAAGTTTTTCCCGGCAACTACGTCTATGCACTAGGTAAAGCCCCATTGATCGCTCTTAGATATAGTCAAAACTAGATCCCTATAGGATAACCAGACACAATCTTCCCTCTTCTTGGGGTTAAACAATATGGAGACGTGAAAGGAAGCATGCTCGGTGAACCCTTTCTCAGACTGTCACCCTTAGAAGTTGTCAAAGAGACTCTACTCTCCAGAGATGATCTTTTCTCCGTGAATGGCATCTCTTGAGTTTCTTCCAAATTCTCGGACTTTCCTGGCTTGATCTATTCTCTGTGAATGGCATGTCTTGAACTTCTCGGGGTTTGGGGACCCACAGGCTTCTTAAAAGCACCCTTAAAAATTGTCAAAGAAACTCTAACTCCCCAGAGATGATCTTTTCTCCGTGAATGACATCTCTTGAGTTTCTTCCAAATTCTCGTACTTTCCTGGCTTGATCTATTCTCTGTGAATGGCATGTCTTGAACTTCTCGAGGTTTGGGGACCCACATGCTTCTTAAAAGTATCCCTGCCTTCTCTTGGGCATTGTACAAGGACCCTTCGACTTCTTAGAAGTTCTCATGCCTTCTCTTGGGCTTAATACAAGGACCCTGACAACCTCTTAAAGGTATAAGACAAAACTTAATCATCCTTTGCTAGAGCAGTCTTTCCAGCATCAAAACTCCGACCATTTAAGGGTTGATACTCATCCCTTAAAGCCCGTGCCTCCTCTTGGGCATTGTACAAAAGATGAAACTCTAGACTTGGACAGTCTAAAAACCACTTGAGTCTCAAAGGCATTCTCAAGTTCCTTTCACAAATCGAAAAAAACACTGATCGCTCCAAAAGCCGACCTCTCTCATGAGAGTTCCTCACCCTTTGGCCTGCCTATGGATGTAATCCTCAGCAGTAACCCAACCTTCTCTTGGGCATTATACAAAGATCATTCACTATCTGAGAATTGATTTCTCCAAAACACCAGTAGACTTGGACAGTCTCAATACCCTTTGGATTTCCCATTTCCTTAAAGAACAGGAAATAACCCCGATCTTCTAATCAGTACCAAAGTACAACCTCACCTGGAATCAGTCTCTTTATAAGAACTGATTTTCTCTTTTATACAACATACTGGACCTGTCACTAAACTGAAACAGTCACCAGCATAGATAGCCTCCTCTTGGACTTTGTACAATGATTCTCCCCAGCGGAGCTAACCTTTTTAGCCTCTATCTCGGGCTTCGTACGAGATACAAATCACTCTCTTGTTGAGTATAAAAGACTCTCTTGTTGAGTCAAACATTTTTAGCCTCTATCTCGGGCTTCGTATGAGATACAAATCACTCTCTTGGTGAGTATAAAAGACCCTCTTGTTGAGTCAACCCCTTTTAGCCTATGTCTTGGGCTTCGTACAAGACACATATAAAAACACTCTCTTGTTGAGTATAAGAAGACTATCTTGTTGAGTCGATCCTCCTTTAGCCTCTATCTCGGGCTTCGTACGAGATACAAATCACTCTCTTGGTGAGTAAAAAAGACTCTCTTGTTGAGTTAAACCCTTTTAGCCTCCGTCTTGGGCTTCGTACAAGACACATATAAAAGCACTCTCTTGTTGAGTATAAGAAGACTCTCTTATTGAGTCGATCCTCCTTTAGCCTCTATCTCGGGCTTCGTACGAGATACAAATCACTCTCTTGGTGAGTATAAAAGACTTTCTTGTTGAGTCAAACCCTTTTAGCCTCCGTCTTGGGCTTCGTACAAGACACATATAAAAACACTCTCTTGTTGAGTCAACCCTTTTAGCCTCTATCTCGGGCTTCGTACGAGACACAAAAGCATCCTCTTGTTGGGTCAATAGCCTTCTTTTAGGCTTTGTATAAAGAAATCCCCGTTTGATTCGATCAACCTTTTAGCATCAAATCATGCTTTGGTCACAACATACAAACATTAACAACTCATTTTCCCTCGTCTAATTGCTATAAGCGGCAAGCCTCTGGATTATTTACATCCACGCCACTGTCCCTCTTTTAGCATGATAAATTCCTAAGGGAAGATGACATTGCTCTAAACTGAGTTAAAGTCTTCTCCTTCAAGTTGAAAATCCCTTATAAGAGGAAATTATGGCATTGCTGGATTCGCATATCCCAGTTAAAGTAATTCTCCTTTATAATCAGTCACCCAACAGTTGTGCCAAACAGACCAAATATTCCCCTTTAGAGATGACAAATTCTCTCTAAAGTCAACACCCTTTTAGCTTCACATCTTGGACTTCGAACAAGATACAAATAGACCCTTCAGCTTCACATCTTGGGCTTTGAATAAGATACAAACCACCTTTAGCTTCATATCTTGGGCTTTAAACAAGACACCAAAACACCATTTCCTCCCATAGAATAGGAGGAACTACGATCGCTCTGATTTCCCTGTTTCGTTAAACGGGAATACGTAGGCATAAGATTGAAAAATCTTAGCGAGCGCACTAATCAAAAACCCAAAATCCCGTACCTTCATACATCAATCGAAAAGCATCAGTCCTAACATCCTACCAATAGACTAAACCCTGTGTTCTTAACAAAATAACCTAAGAGAGACCCATAATCTTTGTAGCATCTGTAAACCAACAGTTATCTGTTTAAACTCAGTTTGCAAGCAGGATTAATTAGAGACATCTATTTCCCTTTCTTCATCAACTTCAATAGGATAAAAAATGAATCGAGCTGTAGTACCCAAAAGCGATAGTGTTTCGCAACCACACATAAAACTCGCGCTACACTACCTAATCAAAAAATTCTCAGGAAGTCATAACAAATGTCTTAAATTAAAAAAAAACCTTTAATTCCACATTATAATTCACATTTTCATCAATAATGAATTAAATACAAATTTCTAAACTTATAAATAATAATTATTCCCACGTTAAATTAAAAAAATATAAAAACTCTTTATCCCACGTTTCAATTATTTAATAAAATAAAATATTTAAAAATAACCCCACGCCCCATGTTTTTATTTACATAATTAAATTAAAAATAAAATATAAAACCGAAACTTCTCCATTGATTAATCCATTTTTGTTTTTAAATATCATTACTTGAATTAGTAAATTATTATCTTAATTCATATTTTCATAAATAATAAATTAAATAACAATTTCTAAATTTAATTCATATCTTAATTTATAATATTATTAATATTATTATCTTGTAGTAATATTAATCCACGTCATTGATAGTATTTCATATTTGATAATAATGATATCAACATTATTATGAAGTGATATTAAAGTTGGAAATGTATGCAAAATTTGAAAAGTGACCTGATTTTGTTGGCTTAAATCATGTATAACCTTTGTTAATACCTTTATTCAATTTTCTTTCCAAAATGTTTTATTTGCATGCACTACTTTTTTTTATAAGCAAAATAATTATATCAACAGAGGTAGTAGGAGTACCCCCAACTCATTTACAAGCAGTATCCACTTAAAATTACATCAAGGCTAAGATATTAAAAACAAAGCCAAGGATTCATACACCAGTCATAGTAACTATACACACTAAGAGACTTGCTACTTTTGATAATCCACGACCAAGATAAACGCACAATTCTCTCAAACACACGCTCCGAGTCACCAATTTCATCATTAAAAAAAATTTGGTTCCTAGACAACCAAATACACCAACCTACAATGAACCACAAACGTTTCGCGTATGGTGATGGAACCTTCCCCTTTACCATAAAAATCCAAGCCCGCATATGACACTTAAAAGACGATTTCGTTAATGTAGAAACCTCAAACCACTAACAAACCTTGACCCAAATTGCCTTAGTTTTGATACAGTTAAAGAAGAGATGAGAAGAATTTTCCGATTCAGCAAAGCAGAACATACAAACATGTTTGTGCACATTGAGATTCATACCACGAGTCACAAGATTCAACCTTATTGGCAATCTGTCCAGAAACAGATGCCACGCGAAAACTTGGACCTTCGTCGGGATCACCGCCTTCCAAATAAGAGACAAAAGATCCTTATTTATCGCACTTACTCGCACATTATCAAACATCATAAATAGCCGTTCATAGCAAGACTTAACTGTAAATGAACGTGTTTCGGTAAAGGGCCAGATTATGATATTTGCAACCTCCTTGCAAGGTTGAATTCCAACCAACAGCTCCTGCAGGCGCTGAAGCTCATGCAGTAGAGGAAGATCATCAGATTGCACAGATAAGCCCAGTTGGGAAACCTAATTATCCTCTACCCACTCCCCTAAATTTGATATCATAGCAAGCTTGTTAACTACAACATTCTACAAGGCTGGGAACTCGCAGCAGAGAGGGGAGTTTCCCAGCCACCTAGCCAACCAAAATTGCACTGAATTGCCTGCATCCAACCTATATGACAGCATACCTGCAATATTCACATTGCCCACCAGCCTACAAACATCAAAAAGCTCCTGCCACCACAGGGATGACGTCCCCGTAGTGCAGGTAAGATTGTTATTGAAAATAAAATTTTTCAAGTTACCATATTTTCCTTCAAGCAAACCTACCCAAAGCGAATCTCTTTCATTTAGGAATTGCCACAACCATTTTGCTAATAACGCCTTGTTGAACATGCCCAAGTCTTTGACACCTAAACCACCATTCTCCTTTGATTTACAAATAGTTTTCTAACTCACCCACGCAATGCACCTTTTTTCTTGCGTTCCCGCCCATAGAAATTTCCTCTGTAAAGCCACCAGCACCTGCATAACTTTCTTTGGCTGTTTGTAGAATGATATGAAATGTACAGGGAGGTTTGATAATACCGAATTTATGAGAGCTACATGACCACCAATTAAAAGCCATTTTCTCTTCCATGAGGACAGCTTTGACTTCAAGCAATTCACCACCAGACTCCAAAAGGAAATATGCATATGGTTACCACCCACCATTAAACCAAGAAATTTGAACGGAAAACCATCAAGTTTGCAGCCAATGAAATGTTTCACTGCTTTCCTAAATTAATCATCCGTCGAAATACCAAATAGCGAACTCTTTCTAATATTAATCTTCAAACCCAAAATCAATTCAAAGCCTACTAAGATTGATTTCATCGTCCACAAATTAGACCATGATCCTTCCCCAATAAGAATCGTGTCATACGCATATTGTAGTAAGCTATAAGCCACACCATTATCTAATTTGAATTCTAGAAAAGCTCCTGCTGAAATTGCCATTCTCACCAAAATAGTCAGACCTTCCGCAACTAATGTAAAAAGAAATGGTGACAAAGGATCGCCTTGTCTAAGACCTCTAGTTACCTTGAAGTCTTTTGTGGGACAACTGTTTACTAACATTGACATAAAGTTACTCATAGCTGCACCTTCCATCCACCGTATCCATCTCGTACCGAACCCCATTGCCACCATGATTTTTCTAAGGAAACACCATTCCACGCAGTCGTAGGCTTTAGCGAAGTCCACCTTCAATAGTATACACTTTCTCTTCCTCCATTTTGAATAATCGATAATCTTATGTAGGACCAACACCCCATCCAAAGGTTTCCTACCATGTATGAAAGCCGTTTGCGAGCTAGAAATCAATTTGCCCAAAACCAGTTTAAGCCTTGCTGCTAAAATATTAGAAAATACTTTATAAATCACCCCTATAAGGCAAATCGGTCTATAATTATCAAGGTCCTGAGGATTTCCCTTCTTTGGTATCAATGCAAGAAAGGAAGAAGTAATAGCTTTTGGAAGCTAGGTCGTTGCATAAAATTCTTGAATGCACAAAATTACATATTTGCCAAGGATCTCCCAACACCGTTTTTGGAACTCAACATTAAACTCGTCCGGACCCGGACTCTTCTCCCCACCTGAATCAAAGATGACCTTCTTAATTTTTTCATCTCCAAAATTTTCCTCTAGCATCCTACAATCTTGTTCAGACAAACATGGCAAGTGAGTAAGCACGAGATCCTGCCTAGGTGCTTCTTTAGATTGAAAATTTGCTTCAAAATGCTCCTTGATCGCATTCTTCACAACATGAAATTATGTGACAATCCCATCCCTTGATTTAACAGTGGCTATCATATTCCTGCTATACCTATTTTTTATGGCAGCATGAAAAAACTTGGAATTCTGGTCACCAAATTGCAACCACCTAACCTTTGATTTCTGGTGCAAGATACTGTCTCTAATACGAGACTGTTTCCAAAATTCATCTTGAGCTTCACTTCTTCTCTTCAGTTCATTGTCTGTTATCCAACCCTGAGAAGCTGCCATTTGATCTTCAATTTCCTTAATAATGTTCACCTCCCTATCAACATTACGATTAAGCACTCCAAAAACAGATTTATTCCACCAACGCATTTTATCCTTTAACAAATTTAATTTTGTTGTAAGTTGAAATGTCACACTTCCTTCCACAACATATGAGTTCCATTCATCTTTTACAAATGATAGGAATTGAGGATGATCGAACCAACAATTAAACACTTTGAAGGGTTTCAAACCCCAATTCAAATTCCTTATTGTTAACCACCCCAGCCTATGATCAGAGACATCTCAATTTCCAATAACTTGCGTAACTGTATTCCAATCCATGATTAAGCCCTCAGAAATGAGAAATATGTCTAATCTACTACAACAGCTTCCATTTGAATTAAACCACGTGAACTTATTGCCAACTATTGGTAAATCCACCAGGTTCATCATCTCTATGAATGCTCCAAAATCCCCCATATCTCCTCTACCATAATTCCCCCTACCAAATATTTCCTCTTTAGCCTTAACCGCATTAAAATCGCCACCCACTAACCACTCCCCAGATGGTAATATGTTTTTCCATGTTAAAAGCTCAGACCAAATTATCCTTTTTTCAGCCGCAACACAAGATGAATAAACATTAATGAGATAACAATTTGTACCATTCCATATTAAGTTAACCCCCAAAAAGCCTTTACCGCGAAAGCTGAGAACAAAATTACCAAGATTCTTCCTCCAAATCGTCAAGATCCCTCCAGATTGACCCATCGACAAAGACGCAGACCAATCACAATCTCCCTTGCCCCCAAAGACTCTGAAATATAGCCTCCTCCATAGACTGACACTTTGTTTCCTGCAAAAAGCACACATCCGCAACTCGTTTAGAAATTGATTCTTTAAATCATCTCCGTTTTGTGGAGGAACCACACCCTCGAATGTTGTAAGTAATACAATTCATAAAGACTGATTTTCCGCTCCCTTCTTGAAATGAGTAGAATTCGTTTCCATAGCTTCCATGTTTCTGATTATCCCCTCAAAAACCTCATCGTCCTTATCCCCTTCAATACTAAGCTACTTGATCGAATCCCAGACCTTCACAGGAACATCCTCAAATTGTCTCCTAATGCGAGAGTTGCTCTAATTTACATCAGAATCACCAATGGAATCACAATATAAGATTGAACCCCCGAGTATCTCGATTTAGAATTTCCATCCTCCAAACTGGTAGCAGGCGAACAATGATGCACCAAAACATTTGTTTGTTGTCGTTGTTGCTGCGAATCAATATTGGCCAGCATGAGTGCAGAATAATACGATGGAGTAAAATGGATTTTGACTTGGTCATATATATCAAAGATAAGCTTCTTTTTCCTTGGTTTGACCAAGATTTATTGTCCCCTCACAATCGGGCCAGAATAGGATATTGGATCAGAAATTAAAAGGGCCACCTCCCCAACATTAGGCCCATACAATATAGGAATAATTGGGCCTAAGGCCCCACCCTCATCAAAATCCATCGTCTAGTCCACTAAGACTTTGGGGCCCATTACTACTAACGTTGACTTACCACCAAAAGATGGATTAGACATACATCTGGGCATTTTATCATTATATCTATCCTCTCCGTCACTTTGTAACATCAGCTTTTTGGAATGACCATCATGATTAGCACATGTAGCCGCAGTAGCAGATAAAGTTATTCTGTTATTTTCCAAAATAACCTTTTCCACGCTACCTTTATGTCTCCCCTCAGACTCGGGAATCGCAGCTTTGAAGGACGTGTCATGTCCTTCTCCAAAAAAATAGTTTTTTATTTCACCATATTTTTCCTCCTCTGAGCTTCCCCATTCGTCGTTGTCGATGTCTGAGCTATCACTCTCCGGCGACCTGCTCACTTTACTTGAATTCACCTCCCCAAGTCTTAATAGCCCATGTCCATCTTCTAACAATTTAATTCTATAAATGTTTCCATTTAGTTCAATATTGAAAATTTCATTCAAGTTAATAGCAAACTTGGTTTTAACAAGGAATCTGGCAACATCTAAACACACATGATTTTTCGTATCGTCATCTGAAGTAATATATTCACTAACTCTTCCAGCAGCAAACTTAAAGAATTTTAAGCACCAAACATGGAAGGGAAGCCCATAACATCGTATCCAGGTGAGTCTCTCATTGTCCACATCTTATGGCGACCACAGATGAATGTTAGAGAACCACCGGGATACCCACGTCATCTCTTCCTTGAAAAAGGTTGCTAACTCTCCAGATACCTCTTCCTTCAGCAAGTATAGATTAGCTCCCAACGGAGTAGCTTTAATACCAAATATACCTTACTCATGAAGCTTCTGTTGTATCTTGTATGTCGTACCTGATATTTCCACCACCCCGACGAAAGCCTTTTCAAACCTAGTAAGTTCAGACTTCTCAACATTGAATTGCAAGTGTACAAATCGCGGTTTTGCACCCAGCCAGACTCTAGTATTCCTTGTAATACCACTCTTCACTCCTTGCATATTGACTTGGCCAGCTCCCAATACCTGCACATAGGAAGGTTTTGTCTTGCCATGATACACCAACTTCACACCAACTTGTTTAGTGTGGCCAGCAACCAACCTATTATTCTTCTGATTCAACTGGTTATTTGCTCCCGTCTCCTTACAAAGACTTCCCCTCTGGAATTTGGGTACATTCGCATAAATCTTGCACCCTCTAATCATAATGTTGTTTAACTTGATCGCCAAGAGTCGGACATCTTCAACATTTTTTAATCTCACAAAACCATATTGTTTGCCACGCTTATCTCGTTCCGGTGGGATAACCACCTTAGGTACAAGACCATATTGTTTGAAAACCTCAAACATGTCTTTTGCTTTAAAGCTTTCAAGGAATTATGTGAAAAAGGAGGAGATTTTCCTGTCTGCGAGATCACTTTCTTTACCATTCCTTACAGTCCAGACAGGGCATCTAGCCTCACCATTACCGCTTCCTTTCTTGTGTCTGACCTCCACCCACCTAGCCTCCTCTTACATCTTATTTTGTAGTTTTTCCTCTTTTTTGCATGCAATACTTTTCACCTCTCTTATCTAATGATAAATTTAATGTAATAATAGAGTTGAAATTGTGCGTTTGTTTAACAAACGATACATTCAATATTTAAGTGGGTTTCTTAAACCTATATCATTATTATACAGTATAAATAAAAAATATTTTATAAATATAATTAATTTAATTTTAAGAAATATAATATATATTCATCATCAAATATATCTAACTATTCTTGATTGATAGAATTAAGCATTATTCTTGGTTGTGGTTATCAATTAGTCTCTCTAAGTCTTCTAGTCGTACTTTTTATGATTGGTTGAAACATCCAACCGATTTTTTGTAAGGATTGTTTGGGAATAAGTTGTTCGAAGTACTAATCGTTTGGTTAGGACGATTAGGTGTATCAGTTGGTGTTTGGGAATAAGTTGTTACTAATGAAAGTTTCTGATTATAAAAAAATATCTAACTATATTCTTAAAATAAATTTTTTATTTGATTTCAAATAATAATAATAATAATAATAAGGCTAAATTATAATTTTGGTCCCCCTGTTTTGGTTTACTCATGGATTTAGTCCTTGTAAGTTCTTGTAATTGGCTGAAATTTTGTTAAAACAATGCTGATGTCATGGTTGATGTTGCAACATGAGCTTCTAGCATTATTGATGTGTTTAAGTAACATTCAGGTTTGTTAAAGATGTAAGGGTTGCAGCTGTGTGCTGATGTTACACCCGATGTCGTGACATCAGTAGTGAACATCAGGTCTGAGATGTTTAGGGCTGCACATGGTTTTGGGTTAATGAAATATTCTGCTGAAGAAAATCAGAGATTGCAGGCGAATATCATGGGAGATATATTCTGTTGCAATCATGTGTGAAGAAGATTAGTTTGTTACTAATTTAATGCATAAAGTTATGGAGAATATTTAGAGTTAATTATTGAAGATTTAATTGAAGATTTGATTGAAGATCTATTTAGGAGCAGAATCTTTTGCAGATTTGGTACAGAAGATTTGATATGATTTGAAGGCCCAAATCCAGTTGGGAAAAAGGTTATAAATAGAATGCTTGTATACTAGTAGAGGTACGGGTCCAAGATGTAGATCATTAGGGCTTTGTCTAAGTGAACCACTCGGGTTGTGAGATGGTCACTGTGTTATTACTCAGAAACCTGTAGGTAATGATATTGTATTGTTCTTGGAGGAAGCTGTGAAGCAACTCCAAGGTGTGTCATGGAAGTGTGTCTTCTATGTTTGTGTGTTTGTAGAGTTGTTGGTAATCAGGCTGTTGATGCAGTGGTGGAGTTATTGACTGCTAGACATCATTGCGATGATTGGGAGTGAGATGGAGTCTCTTACCTAGGGAGGACTTAGGTAGAAGGGTCATTGGGTAGTGATTGAATTAGGTAGATTGTCAACTGGTCTGTTGAGTCTGTAATTTGATACTACTAATAGTGGACTTCCTTCCTGGCTTGGTATGCCCCCAGATGTAGGTTGTTGAACCGAACTGGGTGAACAATCCTTGTGTTGATTTACTGTTACCATTATTGCCTTGTTCATACTGCAGATTGCGATGTTGTGACATTGCACGAGACATCACACATCTGTACCAGAATTTCAGTCCTCTATTTTCTTTTTAAACAGATTTGGCCCCCATCCCAATTTTGATCCAAAAAAACACTTGCTGTACATGTTCCGTACATGAACAGTGCATGACCGTACATGAACAGTGCATGAACAGTTGGATCAAAATTGGGATGGGGGACCAAAACTGTTTAAAAAGAAAATGGAAGACTAAAACCGTGAGTAAACCAAAATAGGGGACCAAAATTGTAATTTAGCCTAATAATAATAATAATAATAATAATAATAATGATTATTTTTTTTTTAATTATTTTTAGGCGAATAAATTTATATAAAAACACGTATTTTGTTCGCAAATATTGCATCAAACCTAACTCTTGGCAAATAAAAAAAGTGATCAGTATACTTTAACACCTTATTCTAATATGAAAGTCAATAGAGCAACTATGGAAGAAGGTGCTAGAGCAAAAATTCTTCTTCCAGATTTTCTCTACAACGTGAAACTCAAGTACGTCAAGTTAGTTTAAATAAATTGTTTAAACTTTTTATTTAAAAATAGTAAATTTATAAATATCAATAATTTTTTTATCAATATATATATATATATATATATATATATATATATATATATATCAAATTAAATATTTTCGGTATTGATTAAATTATAAATCAAGTAACCGTTACTATTTTAAATATTTAAAAGTATAAAAAAAAAATTAAATAGTAAAGAATCAAAGGATATAAGAGTGAGTTAATCAATAATTACTTCAAAAAAAGGAAAGGTTAAAAATGAAACAGTCACCATTGCTTATAAAATCAACATGTTTCTCTCTAATAGAAATTTCATAAAAATAATATAAATCATAGTAGAAAATTAAAACATAATAAAGTAATCTTATATTACAAGCCCAAATATGACTACCTTTAAAAATAATTTAATAGCATAGCAAACACATAAATAGATAAGCATAGAGATAAAATGAGAAAAAAAATGTAATAATATCAACAACAAAAATCATACAAAATTAAGAAACACTATTAAAAATAAATAATAATATAGATTTCTCAAAATTGAAATTATTGACCAAACAATTCATTCATAACCTACCTAATCAAAAAATTCTCAGAAAGATATAACAAATGTCTTAAATTAAAAAAAAAAAAAAACCTTTAATTCAACATTATAATTCACATTTTCATCAATAATGAATTAAATAACAATTTCTAAACTTAATAATAATTAATCCCACGTAAAATAAAAAATATATATATAAAAACTCTTTATCCCAAGTTTCAATTATTTAATAAAATACAATATTTAAAAACAACTCCACGCCCTATGTTTTTATTTACATAATTAAGTTAAAATTGAATTAAAAAACCAAAGCTTCTCCATTGATTAATCCATTTTTGTTTTCAATTATCATTACTTGAATTAGTAAATTATTATCTTAATTCATATTTTCATCAATAATAAATTAAATAACAATTTCTAAATTTAATTCATATCTTAATTTATAATATTATCAATATTATTATCTTGTAGTAATATTAGTCCATGTCATTGATAGTATTTGATATTTGATAATAATGATATCAATATTATTATGAAGTGATATTAAAGTTGGAAATGTATGCAAAATTTGAAAAGTGACCTTATTTTGTTGGCTTAAATCATGTATAACCTTTGTTAATACATTTATTCAATTTTTTTCCAAAATGTTTTATTTGCATGCAATACTTTTCACCTTTCTTATCTAATAATAAAATTGGAGCCCTAGCTTATAAAATCATGTTTCTCTCTAATAGAAATTTCATAAAAATCATTTTATATTACACGCACAAATATGACTACAATTAAAAATAATTTAATAGCATAGTCAACACATAAATAGATAAGCATATAATGTTGTAGTGATGAAATGAGTAAAAAAAAAATAATAATAACAAAAAAAATCAAACAAAATTAGGAAACACTATTAAAAATAAATAATTATATAGATTTCGTAAATTTGAGGTTATTGACCAAACAATTCTTTCATAACCTATCTAATCAAAAAATTCTCAAGAAGTCATAACAAATGTCTTAAATTAAAAAAAAAAAAATCTTTAATTCCACATTATAATTCACATTTTCATCAATAATAAATTAAATAACAATTTCTAAATTTAAAAATAATAATTAATCCCAATTAAATAAAAAAAATATAAAAACTCTTTATCCCCGGTTTCAATTATTTAATAAATAAAATATTTAAAAATAACCCCACGCCCCATGTTTTTATTTACATAAGTAAATTAAAAATGAATTAAAAAACCGAAACTTCTCCATTGATTAATCCATTTTTGTTTTTACATATCTCAATACTAAATTAAATAACAATTTCTAAATTTAATTCATATCTTAATTTATAATATTATCAATATTATTATCTTGTAGTAATATTAATAATCCATGTCATTGATAGTATTTGATATTTGATAATAATGATATCAACATTATTATGAAGTGATATTAAAAAATATAATACATATTCATCATCAAATATAATTAACTATTCCTGGTTGATAGAATTAAGCATTATTCTTGGTTGTGGTTATCAATTAGTCTCTCTCAAAGTCTTCTAAGTTTTTTAGTTGTACTTATGATTGGTTGAATCATCCAACCGATTTTTTTGTAAGAATTATTTGGGAATAGTTGTTTGAAGTACTAATCTTTTGGTTTGGACGATTAGGTGTATCTGTCGTTGTTTTGGATTGCTATGTACTGTCCATTTGTTATTAATGAAGATTTCTGATTATCAAAAAAAATATCTAACTATATTTTTAAAATAATTTTTTTATTTGATTTCAAATAATAATAATAATAATAATAATAATAATAATAATAATAATAATAATAATAATAATAATAATAATAATAATAATAATTATTATTATTATTATTATTATTATTACGCGGCAGAATTTATATAAAAACACGTAATCTGTTCGCCAATATTGCATCAATTCTAACGCTTGACAAATAAAGAAAGTGATATTTCAACACCTTTTTATAATATGTCAGTCAGCAAAGCAACAACTGTGGAGGAAACCGACGGTGCCACCACCGTTAGAGCAAGAATTCTTCTTCTATATTTTCATCAAAGCGTGAAACTCAAGTACATCAAGTTAGGATAATAATTAAACAGTCGCCCTACGCTTAAAAAATCAACATTTTTCTCTTTAATAGAAATTTCATAAAAATCACCTTATATTACACCCACAAATATGGCTACAATTAAAAATAATTAAATATCATAGCCAACACATAAATAGGTAAACATATAATGTTGTAGAGATGAAATGAGTAAAAAAAATATAATAATAACAAAAATAAATCAAACAAAATTAGGAAACACTATTAAAAATAAATAATAATATAGATTTCTCAAATTTGAGGTTATTGAACAAACAATTCTTTCATAAACTACCTAATCAAAAAATTCCCAGGAAGTCATAACAAATATCTTAAATTAAAAAAAACACACACCTTTAATTCCTAAATTTTTTACCCAAATACCCCTCATTTTCGAAAAAATTCCCAAAATACCCTACGTTTCAGAAAATTTCCCAAACTGTCCCAGTTAGGGTTTGGATTTGTACATGGTCACCAAATGAAATGGCGAGTCCTCTTTAAGGGACATAAGTTGTCGCCAATTGTAATGGCGAGTCCTCCTCAAGTCGCCAATTGCACTGGCGACCCTGTCTAAAGGCAAAAGGGAGTCGCCAATTGAAGTGGAGAATCCCTAGAAACTGATTTTTTTCACTATAAATAGGGGTGTTCATCTCAGTTTGTTCCACATCTCTTCTCCCAACTTTGTTCTACTCAGAAAATGTATCGTCGTCGTTGGGGAAAAGTTATTTTTTGGCCAGACAAGCCACCGATCGACATGCTGTTTTGGAACATACAAGGTTTCAATCAATTTAAGAGAGAGTTGATTCAGTGGTTGGAGGGAGACATTGGTGAAGGGGAGAAAATCCGAAGTATCGAGAGACATGATCGGCTACGTGGATGGGTTCGTGTGAAGACTGACAAAGATGCGAGGGAAGTCATGTTTGGACCGAATGAAATTAGTTTGATTCTTGTAATTTGTTAGGAATGTGTTAACTTGTTTGTGTTGTTTGTTGTTAACACTATTATTTGTTGTTACAGTTGTTTGTGTTAGTGTTGTTTGTTGTTAAAACTGTTGTAACAAAGACCCATCAATATATGAAAATATTTGGTTACAACAAATAAAAAGATAAGCTAAATTATGATGCAGATGTTCCTCCAACGTTGGGACAATGTTTTTTGTTGTGGCCGGGATGACGACAGATACTACATAGTCTTATCATTTTATCAGCGATATCCATTTCGGTTCTTATATGCTTGTTGTTTAGGCGCCCTTTTTTCCTTCTTCTCATATCATCCTTGTGCCAAACTATGTCACCTTCGTATGGAGGCCAATAATCCTCCATTGGTAGCACTGCAAAGCCTTCGTTGTATACATTCATAACATTAACCACATTGTAAACATCAGATAGATAGCAATAAGTATCCTGACGAGCATGTGCGCATGCTGCAATGGCATGTGAGCAAGGTACACGGAGGGCCTGGATTTTGCCACAATCACACCAACATCTGTTTAGCCTGACAGCATACGATAAATTGGGCCTCCCCTCATTAAAATCCATTGTTTCTTGTACACTGAATGATTGCCTATGTCGGTCAAAGAATGTAACTGCATGTGTGCTGGCTCTGATAGCATCATCCTTCATCAATTTCATAACGCTCTCACTGTATGCTTGACCAGACGCTAACACAACTCTTCATCTTTCGCCTCTTGTTGCGAAAAGTGATGCCAACCTATAATAGGTTGATCTCACCAAAGCAGTGATTGGAAGGTTTCTTATTCCTTTGAATACCCCATTCATGGACTCTACAAGGTTTGTTGTCATGTGACTCCATCGACAGCCACCATCAAAAGATCTTGTCCACCTTTCTAGTGGAATATTATCCAACCAGCTTCCGGCATCAGCATTTGACATCCTTATTTCGTTAAGGTAGTATTGAAATGTTGGTTGAGTTAGCGCATAACCAGCATTCATAACCTGTTTGCTAAGGTACTTGTCTTTGATTGCACGCATGAAGTTTTATTGAATATGTCGAATGCAGTATACATGAGTAGAAGAAGGATTATGCCACCCGTTATCATGGTTATTGTAAGCACTCTCTATAGCAGCATCCCAAACATTGTATCATTTAATACCGTAATCTTTTGGATCACTTAACACCCGCAGATGTAAGTCAACATAAACATTTCTCTTCTTTTATATCATATATTTTACTATCTAATATTTTTCTATTCTTCAGTTCATATGGCGTCCATATCTAGGCATGGAAGACCTACATGAAGTTAGCGAGGAAGATGCTGCCATTTGGACTGCATGTGTACCGATCATCAGATTCACAACTGTGGAGCTATATAACAGTTACCGTGTCAAACTGCAATTTGGAATGCATCAGGACATCCCAGATCCGCCTGTTGACATTAGTAAATAGCATCTAAAAAAAGTTAATGATCAATGGGACTTTGACAACTGGAAGGATTTTGCAAAGACTGGGCGTCGTAAATGGATGAACCGCAGCAACTATGTCTTACGTGAGCCGGTGATGCCAACCCCATCTATACCAACAAATAATTACATGGCTTGGTACAGATCGGTTGCAACTGGGTTTGTCTCCGAAGACAGGTATTTATACGACCCACGCCAGACCACCTACGCACAAGAAGCCTCAGCGTCTAACCCACCTCCAAGGCCATGTTACTCACAACCCCCTACCCAACAAAATTACCAACCCATTATCTGTCCAAACATGCCATACACCCAACCACAATACCAAGAGCGCCCCCCATACCATCTTCAACAAAATGATTACTATCAAGAGACTCAATATGGCTATGCCCTCAACACATCACAAAAATACAGCCAAAACGAGAGTACTTCATACCATAGCCAAATTGGGCAAACATCTTTTCATAGCCCTAACGCCCAAACATCATACCCTAGCCAACACAATCAACCTTCTCAGCAGCCTTATGCCTTTGAAACACCATTTTAACCTTTCACCAACAAATCCTTCACACCAATGTCTCCCTTCAATCGGCCTGCCCGCACACCAATCACCCCCTCAAACTACCCTGGCATGAGTCGCACGCTCAGTTTCAGTCCCCAAGACTTCACGGGAATGCAAGACATCCTAAGGGAACCATCTCGGAATGTTCCTGAGACTTCAACTCCTCAAACACCGGACGTGAATCAACAACAAGGGGAACAAAGGGGTCGAGTACAATGAGTGCAACGAGTGAGGGTCCCTAGGGGATGTGGAACTGGTGGCCGGTTGGATGCACCCGGTCACCAACATTAATTAATGTAATATTTTATTAAATAAATAAAAATTAAGCCTCATCGTGCAAATAAAAGCAATGTAATATTTCACTATAAAAAAAACAACACACACCTGTCTCCACATTAATTGGCGACAGGGTTATTGCCTTTAACAGGGTCGCCAGTGCAATTGGCGACTTGAGGAGGACACGCCATTACAATTGGCGACAACTTATGTCCCTTAAAGAGGACTCGCCATTTCATTTGGCGACCATGTATGTACAAACCCAAACCCTAACTGGGACAGTTTGGGAAATTTCTGAAATGTAGGATATTTTGGGAGTTTTTTAGAAAATGAGGGGTATTTGGGTCAAAAATTCTTAATGGTAAAGTTACCCAAATACCCCACATTTTCGAAAAAATTCCCCAAATGCCCCACGTTTCAAAAAATTTCCCAAACTGCCCCAGTTAGGGCAAGACTTTGTACATTGTCGCCAAATGAAATGGCGACACCCCTTTAAGGCTATAACCCTGTCGCCAATTGTATTGGCGACTCCCTTTTGCCTTTGTACAGGGTCGCCAATTGCACTGACAACTTGATAAGCAAGAGAGTCGCCAATACAATTGGCGACAGGGTTGTAGCCTTAAAGGGGTGTCGCCATTTCATTTGGCGACAATGTACAAAGCCTTGCCCTAACTGGGGCAGTTTGGGAAATTTTTTGAAACGTGGGGTATTTAGGGAATTTTTTCGAAAATATGAGGTATTTGGGTAAAAAATTCCCCATGTTTTCATTTACATAATTAAATTAAAAATGAATTAAAAAACAAAAATTTCTCCATTGATGAATCCATTTTTGTTTTTAAATATCAATACTTGAATTAGTAAATTATTATATTAATTTATATTTTCATCAATAATAAATTAAATAACAATTTCTACATTTAATTCATATCTTAATTTATAATATTATCAATATTATTATCTTATAGTAATATTAATTCATGTATAACCTTTATTCAATTTTTTCCCAAAATGTTTTATTTGCAAGCAATACTTTTCACCTCTCTTATCTAATGATAAATTTAATATAATAATAATAGAGTTGAAATTGTGAGTTTGTTCAACAAATGATACATATCCATATTTAAGCACTCTCTTAAAACTATATCATTATTATACAGTACAAATAAAAAAATTTAAAAATTTAATTAATTTAATTTTAAAATGTATAATATATATTCATCATCAAATATATCTAACTAAATTTTTAAAATAAATTTTTTATTTGATTTCAAATAATAATAATAATAATAATAATAATAATAACTGTCCTAAGACTCACCAATTGTGGATTAAAATTGCTGATTGGTAAGGAATTGAATATAATACATTAAACCATCACATGAGAGAGAGAGACTCTGACTTCTCTCTAGAATCAACTCTTCTACTTCCGTCCTCATGCACGGTCCACCATGTTCTTTCGATATTTTTCTAGCGGTGCGCACTGAATTTCTTCCCTATCAGCAATTGTCTGGTGAAGCATTTGGTTTATCTTCGGTTTAAATTCCTAGCCTTCGGGTTTAGGGGCCTTGGTAAGTCGTCTGTTTTCTACTGGGCAGGTGCTGAGTGTTTGGGTTCTCTTTTTTCGCTGCGTTTTGTGTTCATAGAGTTGATGGCGTGGGTGGAAGCTGGTAAGAAGAAGAAGCTTGGGTTCTCTTCCGTTTCTCAGTTTGGAAGGAAAACAAAGGAATAAGGGCCGCGGAAGGAGAGGAGACGACGACCTTCTTCTTCTCAGAGTTCCCGGTTAGTTTGAATGCAAGAGACATGTTTGATTTTTTCAAGGTCTACGGGGTTATATCCAAAGTTTTCATTCCGGCAAGGAGGGATAAGAGGGGAAGACGCTTCGGATTCGCTAAGTTCAGGAAGGTTCATGATACTCGGTTGATGGCGATGAAACTTGATAGTATTGAGCTCGAAGGTAAAAAATTGTTTGCTAATATCCCTAGGTTTTCTCGTGATGAAAGAGCACCCAGGTCTATGGTCACAAGGGATGGTAGGGAAGTCAACAGGGGCAGTCAGACTCAGGTCAGGGGAAAAGGAGGGAATGCTAGTAACAATGCGAACTTGTGGAACAAAGAAAGATCCTTCGCACAAGCTGTTAGTGGTGTGCATAAGGATAGAGTGGGAATTAACGTTGGAGGAAGTAAGCTCAACGGTGCTAGCAGGCCTTTTGCTGTTCTCAGAGGTGAGAAAGAAGACATGGACAGGTTCTTGAAGGCTCGTGTCGGCATTGTTAGTACCCTTAAGGTTCAGAGTGCCTTGAACGAAGAAGGTTTCTTCAATATCACTGCCACTCCTCTTGGGGCAAATGCCTGTCTTTTCGAGGAAGAGATGGATGAAGATTTTGACATTTTTATTCAGGAAGCCAAGGGTTGGATAGAGAGATGGATGAGTGATCTCCGCCCTTGGTCCCCTAGTTTCGTTGATACCGAAAGACTAACGTGGATCAAGTGCTACGGTCTCCCTTGTCACGTGTGGAGCAATATCTTTTTCAAATTGATATCTGAGTCAGTGGGCTCCTTCATTCATAGTAGGGCTGAAACTGATGGCAAGGTCGTTCTTGATGTGGCGCGGATATTGGTCAAGACCAGTTTCGACTTCGTGGTGAACCAAGAAGTTTCCGTGGAGATTGATAAGTGTGTTCATAAAGTCTTGCTTGTTGAAGACCTGCAGAACTCTAGTAGGGCGTTCGGGACGGATGTAGACGGAGGTTCTTGCTCATCAGAGTCCATTGTGTCTTCGGACGGAGTTGGAGAGTGGGATTGCTCTGACCGGGAGGTAGTCAGGGATTCTGACAAGCCTTTGGAAGAAGGAGGTGAAAGTGACCCTTCGTGCGAAAAGAAAACTGTAGGTGATGTAGGAGCTGGTTCAGATGATAGGTCCTTTGTGCGAAACACTTTTGAGGACGAGGATGACCTGTCAGTTGAGGGTCTCGATAAAACCAATGAAGTGACTTTAAAGGCTCCTTTTGTCAACATGCAGATAGGCGTGAAGTTGACAACACAAGGGGATGTAACCAATTCTTTATTGCATAAGGACAATTCTTTAATTGTAGTAAAGGAAGGTAGGGTCAGACCTGGTACTAAAGCTGTTGTACCTTTAACGTGTGAGGAGGAAGCAAGCATTAGTATTATTAAAAAAAGTGGACATTGTGGTTTACCTAAAGGAAGGCTGGATGTCGTTGCGGTGGGTCCAGAACCTATCTCTGGCCCACCAGGTGGAACAATTGGTCCTTCTCGTGGGCCCAAACAAAGGAAGAAAAAATTGATCCATGAAGTTTACGACTGTGTTGAGATCCCGTACTCTCCCTCTTATTTCTCTTCATTGCTACATGTTGCAGCTACTGCTCCAGTAAAACCAAGACTCTTAGCCTCTACAACTTGCCCAAATGATTTAGTTGAGTCTAATGCGAAGAATGTTGCTAGCCTCTTGGATGATTCCTTAAGGTGTTGTGAATCCATTACGGAAACTGATGTCGTTCGTGGTAATTCGAGATGTAAGAAGGTCCTTGATAGCGTTCCCTCCAAGATTTGGCATACTATGAATCAACTTGGTGTGGAAGGAGGCGAAGACGAAGAAGTGTTCGGAAGTATTTTAAAGGGTTTGGAAGATGGGGATAAGAAAGTTTTGGATACGAAGAAGGGTGTCACTATTGGTGATCCATGAATATCGTGTCCTTCAACGTTCGAGGGAGTTGCAGTCCTCTAAAAAGGAGGCGAATTAAAAATATACTTAGTAGAGGGCAGGCAGATATATGCCTATTACAAGAAACTAAAGTTCGTTGTATGGAGGAGTACTTAGTTCAGTCAATGTGGGGCACTAGTGATTTTGGCTGGTCTGCTTCTCACTCTGAGGGCTTATCTGGTGGTATGCTGTCGATTTGGAAGAAAGGAGATTTAACCGAATGTTACAGTTTTAGGGGGAAGGGTTATTTGGGTTCCAGTTTTCTGTGGAAGAATCAAGTTTTATACGTGGTCAACATATGCTCCCCAAGCGGAATTTCAGATAAAAGAAAACTATGGGATGAACTTACCTCTTTGAAGTCGCGCTTTCCGCCTGGCGGTTGGATTGTTGGACGGGATTTCAATGCGATTAAAGCAGTGGAGGAGCGAAAGGGGAGGGGCAACTCCAATGCCAAAGAAATACAAGAATTTTGCTCCTTCATCAAAGGTATGAATTTGTTTGATCTCCCTGTTATCAGAAGTAGATACACGTGGTTCAATTCAAACGGGAAGTGTAGGAGTAGATTGGATAGGATATTGGTGGATGAAACTTTGATTGAGAGATGGGATCTTAAGAACCAATTCGTGGGTGATAGAGTTGTGTCAGACCATCGTCCGGTGTGGATAAAGTCTAACAACTTGAATTGGGGCCCAAAACCGTTTCGGTTTTTCAATTGCTGGATGGAACATAAGGAGTTTCTTGGATTGGTTATTAACTCTTGGAATTCTGTTGCATTTTCCAACTCTTACGGTAACACTTTGGTGTTGAAATTCAAAGCTCTAAAAGCTGCTTTAAAGGTGTGGAATTCCAACACTTTTGGGTGGCTGGATCTTAAGGTTGACAAAGACATTGAGCAACTCAACAATATTGAGATGAATTTGGATAATATTGACTGCAATTTGGAGGAGGGGCTGTTAATGGAAAGGAGCTATGTTCAAGAGGAGATTTGGAGAAATTTAAGGCTTAAAGAAAGTATGTTGCATCAGAAATCTCACACTAGATGGGTGAAAGACAGTGATAACAATTCCAAGTATTTTCACGATTCGGTTAAACAACGCTATAGAAGGAATTTTATAGGTGGGATTAAAGTGGATGGTACTCTGGCTGAGGATCCTGAGGCAATCAAAAACGCTGCCTTGTATTTTTTCAAAGCAAAGTTCCAAAGCAACGTGATTAAAAGGCATGTTTGTCTCATGGAGAATGTTGCCTGCCTGAGTGAGGAGGATAGGCAGTTTCTGGATGCGGACTTCTCCAGTACTGATGTCTTCAATGCGGTTGTTGCGTGCGACGGTAATAAATGCCCGGGAGTGGATGGTTTCAACTTTAAATTCCTGAAGCAATGTTGGGAGATTATAGGAACTGATGTTGTAAATTGTGTGCTGGAATTCTTTAACACAGCTGAGCTACCAAAGGTTTTCGTATCGTCCTTTATTACGCTTGTTCCAAAGAGCGATAACCCGTAAGTCCTTGAGGATTTCAGACCTATATGTTTAGTAGGATGCATTCTCAAAATTATTTCTAAAATGCTTGCTAAGAGACTGAGCAGTGTCATTGATAAATTGATCTCTCCGACTCAGACTGTAATGCCCCAGTTTTGATCGTTTTATTTAATCGAGTCGATTTAATTATTTTGAGTATTATATTATTTTTACTTATGACTTTGGTGTGATAATATGTTATTTTGTACTGTTATTATATTTTATCGCATTTTGGGATCGTTTGGGAGATAATTGAGAGTAAGGGTATTTTAGTCTTTTCCCTAATTATTTACTAAGTTAGTAAAGAAAAGAGAATAGAAATAGAAAGGAGAGAAAAATAGAGAGAAAGAAAAGAGAAGAAGAAAAAGGGAAGAAAGAAAAGAAGAGAAAGGAGAAAAAGAGAGAAAAAGAGGAAAAGCTTGGAAACTCAAGAAAATCACTTCTAGGAATCGATTTAATCGGGTAAGGGTGTGAAACATTGTTATCCTAACTTTGGGTATAATTATGTATGTGTTTTGTGTGGATGTTTTGGTTGGTTTTCCATATGTTTCCGTTTATGCCGTATTGGACGAAATCGATAGAAACCGATGTTTTTACGGTCGAAAAGTCGTATAAATACATGTGTTGGTTGGTTATATGTATGTGAGCTGCTGTTTAAAGTTTCATGAAGTTTGGTTATGTTTTGGTTAGTTTTCGTTATGTTTCCGTTGTTTTTTTCCGTTTAGGTCGAATTGTAGGAAATCGATAGAAATCGATGTTTTCACGGATGAATTTCGAAATAAATTACGTAGTTGTATCGAGTAAGGTTAGGTCGTCGTATAGCGTGCTTTTTATTCGATTTGGTGATGTTTGAAAATTCTGGTTTTTGAAAGGTTGAAATTTAATCGAAAAATCGAACGTCGTAGAAATTTCGTTTATGTGTTCTAAATTGTTCTTATGTATTTGGTGGTTGCGCGTATATGTTTGTTTCGGTGAAAATGTTCGATTTAGTCGAGTTTTCGGGCATTTGGAAAAAGTTACAGCAAGGGTGCAATTGAGAAATCTGGTTTTTGAGAAAAACAGAGTTATGTATCGATACATAACAGCCATGTATCAATACGAAATGGTTTATGTATTGATACATAACCCTTATGCATCGATACATACTGTAGAATTTTAAGAAAACAGAATTTTCACTACAGCATGCGTTGACACATGCGTGCTATGTATCGATACATGTTGCCTTTTTGTATCGATACATAAGCCTATGTATTGATACATACTGAGCTGTACCAGAAAATTCTGGTTTATCGGGGAAACTTCGGAAATTCATATCTTTTGATCCGTAAGTCAGTTTTGACCCCCGTTCGAAGCGTTGGGAAGCTAACGAGATGTTCTTTCTAGGAAAAATGGTTTTGAGGTCTAAACCTGGTCCAATTGGAACAGTATTTTCGAACCGTTTCGTAGTGTCGGGCCTCCGGTTTATGTTTTTGCGTTATTTTGAAATATACATATCTTCTTCGTTGTTTATCGGATTTAAGTGTTCTTTATATCGAATCAAAGCTGTGGATGAGTAATTTTTGATGATGATGGAAAATATTATTTTTAGCCTACTTTTGGCCGACTTTTCCGATTAAATGTAAAGTGCGGTTTGTTGTCGTTTGGCTTAATTGAGGTGAATCTGTATGGATTGTATGTGATATGTATGAGATAAATGCATGACTATATTGTGACTATGTATGCATTTCAAGAGTGCCATGAGTCATGTTGTATGTGAAACATCATGATGTGCATTCTTGCATTGAGGGGTTCTAAGATGAATCCGTTGTAACGTCGTGAGCCTATGTGAAAGGTGTGAGCGATGATTACAAATGATTGTAAGCCTATGTGACAGGTGTGAGCAGTCGGGTTGTGAGCCTATGTGATAGGTGTGAGCAATCCATAAACCTTGTGAGCCTATGTGATAGGTGTGAGCAATGGGGTGAACGTCGTGAGCCTATGTGATAGGTGTGAGCGAATGGTTCCAACAAGTTCTTCAATTGAACTTGAGATGAAAGGAGTCGGTACCACATTGCATCTGCATAGAGTCGCGAGTCGGTCTCTATGAATTGCATTGGTCATCTTTGTATATGTGCATTGATGAATGAACATGAATATATGTATTTATGTTGAATGATAAGCATTGTGATGAATATGCTTGGTTTTGTATATATATATATGCCTTGCGATGTATATTGAGTAAGATGTGATGAATGGCGATAAGAGTTGTATCTTTGTAATGATACATTGGTGAATAAACATGTATGTGTGTTTATATTGAATGAATGGTGATGAATTGAGATGTATTGGGGATACATGTATTTGAGCATGAATGAATATGCCTATGTGAAGGATGCGTTAATTACGGATTATTATGCCGTGTATTTGATTTATGGTATATGTTTGGTGTTATATGTATATATACATGCATAGTGATGAGTTGTGGTGAGAATGTGGTATATGTGTATTATATGTTGAGATATATAATTATATGCAACGTTATTATGATAATATTTCTCACCCTTCTGCTGTTTTATAATGCTCTACGAGGCATTGCAGAGTAGGCTTGCTGGCGGTCTCTTTGTGAAGCGTGGCTTCATGTCCGTGTTAGTCGGTTGGCTCTGATATGTAGCACCGGGTAGCTAGGATGCTTTTGATTTCCTTTTTGTGATACATTTGCATATGTATCTGGTTGATGACTTTGTGTATATACCATGACTGATGTTGATGAATCATACTGGTTGATATATGTATATATATGATGTTTATATATGTGGTTGTTATTCAATGTTTAGTTGTTCCGTTTTTATGCTAAATATTGAAATGTGGGTGTAAGGACGTAGATTCCTTGATTGATAAGTTACCCCACTGTTGCATATCTTATGAGCAGGTGTTGTATGTATTTTAACTTCATGTATGTTGTGGCATATCTCTTTTATACCATGTTATGATTATACTCTGATGAAACTTTGAATACGTGCCTAAATGATTAATTGATATATTTGGGGGTATAAAAGGGGGTGTTACAATAGTGGTATCAAAGCCAGTGTTGAGTCAGTTGTGTCTGTCATGTGGTTGTGTTGGTTAACTGTTGTTTACCTTGTTGTCATTTTTGGGAATAATCAGATATGGCTGGTAGAAACGATGTTGCTATGGCTGCTGCTATGGAAGCAATGGCTAGGGCTGTGCAGGGTGCACCGAATGTGAGTGCTAATGATGAGTTCAGAAAGAATCAACCACCGGTCTTCAAAGGAAGATTTGATCCCGATGGTGCTCAACTTTGGTTGAAAGAAATTGAAAGAATTTTCAGGGTTATGGATTGTGCTGAAGAGAATAAGGTGAGGCTTGGATCTCACATGCTGAAGGAAGAAGCCGACGATTGGTGGATCGGTATGCGTCAAATTCTTGAGGTGGATAATGAAGAGATAACTTGGGAATTGTTTCGCACCCCGTTCTTGGTGAAGTATTATCCTGAAAGTGTGAAAGGAAAGAAGGAGATGGAGTTTCTTGAACTGAAACAAGGTAGTATGTCTGTGGTGGACTATACTGCTAAGTTTGTGGAATTGGTTCAATTTCATTCTCATTATGCTGCGATTACTGCTGAGTTCTCAAAGTGTATTAAATATGAGAATGGTTTACGTCCCGAGATTAAGCAAGCTGTGGGATATCAAAGGATAAGAAGGTTTGCGGATTTGACGGAATGTTGTAGAATCTTCGAGGAAGATAGTAAGGCTCGTTCTACACATTACAAAAGTTTGAATGAGAGGAAGGGGAAGCAACAAGCTAGGAGTGGACCTTATGTGACACCCGCTGATAAGGGCAAGCATGAGGGAAACTTTGATAAGAAATATGGAGGAGGAGGTTTCGGTTCCATTAAGTGTTACAAATGTGGTGAAGTTGGACATAAATCCGTGGAGTGCAGAAATACTGCATTGAAGTGTTCTAACTGTGGACGTATGGGGCATTCTGTTGCCGATTGTAGAAAGAATTTGGTGAAATGCTATAATTGTGGAGAAGCGGGTCACATTAGTACTAGGTGTACTAACCCGAAACAAGCTCAAGCGGGCGGAAAAGTGTTTGCATTAGGGGGGTCAGACACTACTAGTGCGGATCGTTTGATTGAAGGTACCTGTTTTATTAATAGTACGCCTTTAATTGCTATTATTGATACTGGAGCGACTCATTCGTTTATTTTGTATGAGTGCGCGAAGCGTTTGAATTTGTTGTTGTCTTCTTGGGGTGGTGTGATAGTTATCGATACTTTCTGCATAGGGGTCGATAATTACTTCTTGGGTTTGTTTATTAGTTCTTTGACCATTTATGGTAAAGGATTTGTGTTGGATTTGGCGTATTTACAGTTGGAAGGATTAGAATGAGATAAGTGGGGGAGAAGCTGGTACTTCTCCAAGTTGCTTCAGGTGAGGAGCGTTGACTCGGTGTGTTGTGAATTGCAAGATTATAAGTGTGGTTGCTGGTTCAAGACGGAATGCAGAAGTAAGGTTTATGTCAACTAAAGATTTGTGCCTTAGGTAGTTTTGTGTATAGGATGTAATGAATACTATTATAGTTGGTGGAGACGGTTTATGCCTCATCATGATTGTCGCCTGTTTATTGACAAATTGAGGAACTGATCACCCTTAATCTCTTGTTGATAGCAGACGGGGATTATGTTGGATGGAATGGACGTGTCTTTCTGGCTTTGATAGTGTGTGCAATGAATTGTTTGGAATTTAAGGAAATGGTTACAGATTGTTTTGTTGTGTCGATGAAGATTCTTATATCAGAAGATGAGATGGATTAGAGGTGCTGGTATGTGGTTAAGTGGTGAATTCATTAAGAGTCCTTTTTGGTTGGTTGAGTTTGATTAGAATCACAATTGTTGGAATGTTTGATAAGAGTGGTGGTTTGTTTAAGTTGTGGTTTATGTTCTTCGACATTTGAGGATTCGAGGAAGGATCAGTACTATTGTGGAATTGGTTTAGGATTATCCTTGGGGAAAGGATGTTGTTGTGCCTGATGTGTAAGTCGGAAATTTTTATGCGTGTCTGTTTTGATGGTCAGAGAATTGGAATTATTTGAGCAGTACAAAGGCTCGTGTTTAGTGTGGTTGGATATATTGGCAGTGAAGAGTGATTTTTGGTGGATATGAGAAAGAGTTAGGTTTTGAGCGTGAGGTTGATAGTCTTGATGGTTTCGGGTAATCAGAGTGCGTGGCGGAAGCGTGATGTGGTACATTTTGTATTTGAGAGTGAACCAGTAAGTTGTGCTTGTGTATTCTTTGAGTTGGGAGTTGGTCGGCAAGTGCATTGTATGGCCTTTGCACCTTGTCGTTGTTGTTGTTGCTGTTAGCCAGGTGGTTAGTCAGTTGTGTTATTTGTGGTGTGCTTTTGGTTGATCTAGTGTTTGTTTGGTCGGATGTGAGGGCCGTGTTTGGAGTTGTTGAGATCGGTTATATTTTCGAGGACAAAAATTTTCAAGTGGGGGAGAGTTGTAACGCCCCAGTTTTGATCGTTTTATTTAATCGAGTCGATTTAATTATTTTGAGTATTATATTATTTTTACTTATGACTTTGGTGTGATAATATGTTATTTTGTACTGTTATTATATTTTATCGCATTTTGGGATCGTTTGGGAGATAATTGAGAGTAAGGGTATTTTAGTATTTTCCCTAATTATTTACTAAGTTAGTAAAGAAAAGAGAATAGAAATAGAAAGGAGAGAAAAATAGAGAGAAAGAAAAGAGAAGAAGAAAAAGGGAAGAAAGAAAAGAAGAGAAAGGAGAAAAAGAGAGAAAAAGAGGAAAAGCTTGGAAACTCAAGAAAATCACTTTTAGGAATCGATTTAATCGGGTAAGGGTGTGAAACATTGTTATCCTAACTTTGGGTATGATTATGTATGTGTTTTGTGTGGATGTTTTGGTTGGTTTTCCATATGTTTCCGTTTATGCCGTATTGGACGAAATCGATAGAAACCGATGTTTTTACGGTCGAAAAGTCGTATAAATACATGTGTTGGTTGGTTATATGTATGTGAGCTGATGTTTAAAGTTTCATGAAGTTTGGTTATGTTTTGGTTAGTTTTCGTTATGTTTCCATTGTTTTTTTCCGTTTAGGTCGAATTGTAGGAAATCGATAGAAATCGATGTTTTCACGGATGAATTTCGAAATAAATTACGTAGTTGTATCGAGTAAGGTTAGGTCGTCGTATAGCGTGCTTTTTATTCGATTTGGTGATGTTTGAAAATTCTGGTTTTTGAAAGGTTGAAATTTAATCGAAAAATCGAACGTCGTAGAAATTTCGTTTATGTGTTCTAAATTGTTCTTATGTATTTGGTGGTTGCGCGTATATGTTTGTTTCGGTGAAAATGTTCGATTTAGTCGAGTTTTCGGGCATTTGGAAAAAGTTACAGCAAGGGTGCAATTGAGAAATCTGGTTTTTGAGAAAAACAGAGTTATGTATCGATACATAACAGCCATGTATCAATACGAAATGGTTTATGTATTGATACATAACCCTTATGCATCGATACATACTGTAGAATTTTAAGAAAACAGAATTTTCACTACAGCATGCGTCGACACATGCGTGCTATGTATTGATACATGTTGCCTTTTTGTATCGATACATAAGCCTATGTATTGATACATACTGAGCTGTACCAGAAAATTCTGGTTTATCGGGGAAACTTCGGAAATTCATATCTTTTGATCCGTAAGTCGGTTTTGACCCTCGTTCGAAGCGTTGGGAAGCTAACGAGATGTTCTTTCTAGGAAAAATGGTTTTGAGGTCTAAACCTGGTCCAATTGGAACAGTATTTTCGAACCGTTTCGTAGTGTCGGGCCTCCGGTTTATGTTTTTGTGTTATTTTGAAATATACATATCTTCTTCGTTGTTTATCGAATTTAAGTGTTCTTTATATCGAATCGAAGCTGTGGATGAGTACTTTTTGATGATGATGGAAAATATTATTTTTAGCCAACTTTTGGCCGACTTTTCTGATTAAATGTAAAGTGCGATTTGTTGTCGTTTGGCTTGATTGAGGTGAATGTGTATGGATTGTATGTGATATGTATGAGATAAATGCATGACTATATTGTGACTATGTATGCATTTCAAGAGTGTCATGAGTCATGTTGTATGTGAAACATCATGATGTGCATTCTTGCATTGAGGGGTTCTAAGATGAATCCGTTGCAACGTCGTGAGCCTATGTGAAAGGTGTGAGCGATGATTACAAACGATTGTGAGCCTATGTGACAGGTGTGAGCAGTCGAGTTGTGAACCTATGTGATAGGTGTGAGTAATCCATAAACCTTGTGAGCCTATGTGATAGGTGTGAGCAATGGGTGAACGTCGTGAGCCTATGTGATAGGTGTGAGCGAATGGTTCCAACAAGTTCTTCAATTGAACTTGAGATGAAAGGAGTCGGTACCGCATTGCATCTGCATAGAGTCGCGAGTCGGTCTCTATGATTTGCATTGGTCATCTTTGTATATGTGCATTGATGAATGAACATGAATATATGTATTTATGTTGAATGATAAGCATTGTGATGAATATGCTTGGTTTTGTATATATATATATGCCTTGCGATGTATATTGAGTAAGATGTGATGAATGGCGATAAGAGTTGTATCTTTGTAATGATACATTGGTGAATAAACATGTATGTGTGTTTATGTTGAATGAATGGTGATGAATTGAGATGTATTGGGGATACATGTATTTGAGCATGAATGAATATGCCTATGTGAAGGATGCGTTAATTACGGATTGTTATGCCGTGTATTTGATTTATGGTATATGTTTGGTGTTATATGTATATATACATGCATAGTGATGAGTTGTGGTGAGAATGTGGTATATGTGTATTATATGTTGAGATATATAATTATATACAACGTTATTATGATAATATTTCTCACCCTTCTGCTGTTTTATAATGCTCTACGAGGCATTGCAGAGTAGGCTTGCTGGCGGTCCCTTTGTGAAGCGTGGCTTCATGTCCGTGTTAGTCGGTTGGCTCTGATATGTGGCACCGGGTAGCTAGGATGCTTTTGATTTCCTTTTTGTGATACATTTGCATATGTATCTGGTTGATGACTTTGTGTATATACCATGACTGATGTTGATGAATCATACTGGTTGATATATGTATATATATGATGTTTATATATGTGGTTGTTATTCAATGTTTAGTTGTTCCGCTTTTATGCTAAATATTGAAATGTGGGTGTAAGGACGTAGATTCCTTGATTGATAAGTTACCCCACTGTTACATATCTTATGAGCAGGTGTTGTATGTGTTTTAACTTTATGTATGTTGTGGCATATCTATTTTATACCATGTTATGATTATACTCTGATGAAACTTTGAATACGTGCCTAAATGATTAATTGATATATTTGGGGGTATAAAAGGGAGTGTTACACAGACCACTTTTGTTCCGAGAAGACAGATCCTTGACGGTGTGCTAGTTGCTAATGAAACTGTGGACTACGCCCGTAGATATAAGAAGAAGTGCTTTTTATTGAAGGTGGATTTTGCGCAGGCCTATGACTGCGTCGAATGGGATTTCCTAGATTCCATGCTAGTTAGGATGGGTTTTGGAAATAATTGGCTTAAGTGGATTAGAGGGACGGTTTACAAAAGCTTTATGTCAATTCTTATTATTGGTAGTCCTTCAAAGGACTTTAAGGTGACTCGAGGCTTGAAGTAAGGAGATCCGCTTTCTCCCTTCCTTTTTGCAATTGTTTCAGAAGGTCTTTCTAGTTTGGTTAGACGAGCAGTTTCCATGAACATCCTGTCAGATTTTAAGTTTAATGACTCTTGCTCTGTTAGCTTACTCCAGTTCGCCGACGACACTCTTCTCGTTAGTGATGGTTCCTACTCGAACCTTTGGGCTTTCAAGGCTATCCTGCGCGGGTTCGAGTTGTTATCGGGCCTGAAGATTAATTTCTCTAAAAGTAGCCTTTACGGTGTGGGTTTGGATCCAGGTTTTTTGATAGCAGCTGAACAATTGCCTTTCAAATTCCTTGGCCTCGTCGTGGGACGGAATCATAGAAGACAATCCTTCTGGAGACCGGTTGTTAGTTATATCAGAGCGAGATTATCGACGTGGATTGGGCGTAATTTATCTATTGGCGGGAGAGTTACTCTCATTAAGTCTGTGCTTACTAATCTGCCCATACATCACCTCTCTTTCTTCAAGGTTCCGACGACAGTTTTAAAAGTGCTAATTGGTATCCAACGTCGGTTTCTATGGGCCGACTCTGTTGATAGAAGGTTTATACCGTGGGTGAGTTGGAAAATGGTTTGCAAATCAAAGAGGTCAGGAGGTTTAGGTATTAAACATATTGGTTTATTTAACAAGACTCTTTTACCTAAATGGATTTGGAAACTTCTCCAAACCGGTAACGACGTGTGGAGGGCTTTGATGGTAAGCAGATATAGGAATTTTTCCGCGAAGCTGCTAGATTTTAGAGAGGTTGGTTGCACTAATTCTGACTCCCTTTGGATGAGGGATATCCTGTCCATTGCTGAGCCTCTGCCGCAGGTCAGCATCATTAATTGTATGCGGTGCAACGTTGGCAAGGAGGGGGGTTCCCGCTTCTAGTCTGCTGTATGGATCGGAAACGTCGTCCTGAGTTCAGTTTTTCCAAACTTGTACGATTCTTGTGAGAAAAGGTGCGGCTCGGTTTTGGATATGGTAAAGTGGGAAGACGAGTCATGGAGTTGGGATGTCCGGAGATCATTATTTACATCCGATAATATCATTGATAATGAATTGGCAGATTTACTGAATTTCTTGGCCAGTACCACTGTTATTTGGCAGGAAGAGGACTCTTGGTCCTGGAGCCCTGATGTTGATAGAGGTTTTCACGGTAAATTCATACTACGATATTTTACTTGCGGCTGAAAACTCTACTGTAATGGAGAATGATAGAATTGCTGGCCTGGATATCTTGTGGAAGTCCAAAGCCCCGTTGAAAGTTCAAATCTTTGGGTGGCGGTTAATCCTTGACAGGCTGCCTACTAGGTCGAACCTCGTTGATAGAGGTATCATCACGAATCCACACGAAAAGGTTTGCATTCTGTGTTTCAATAATTTGGAGGACTTCAATCATTTGTTTTTTAATAGTCCTAAAACAATCTTGGTGTGGAACAAAGTGTGCGATTGGGTTGGTTTGGAGAGGATAGCGGAATCCGATTGTTGTAGGCACGTTCTTGCGTGGTATTCGCGAATGAAGGGCAACCGTAATTTGGATTCAATATCATCAATTTGGTTTATTTCTTGCTGGATTATTTGGAAGAGTAGAAATAATATTCTTTTCAAAGATGAAATTGGGAATGTTGAATTAATGTTTAATAGGATTATTGTTTGCTCTTGGAATTGGTTGGCCTTAGGCCTAGGAAGTAGGATGAAGTGTAGCCTGTATAAGTGGACTAAGTTCCCTCTTGATTTCGTGTAACTTAGGAGGTTTCTTTCTTTGTTTTGTTAGGCTATTTTTTGGAGGTTTTGGTTGGCTTTGCCACCTACTTTTTTGTTGTTGGTTTTATTTTGGTTGGAGATTTCCTTAATCTCTCCTTAATGAAGTTTGCTTATAAAAAAAAATGCTGATTGGTTAGGATATCTGCCGGTATTGTCCAATTCTATTAGCAATCACGCCTTGTGTTAGTTCTTGGCTTTGTACGATAAAGGTAGGGAGGATATGAGTTGTTTTGTGTGGATTATTGCCGTTTGGTGCATTTGGAGCATAAGAAACAATATTATTTTTAATGATGGTTTCTTCGATGTCGAGGTCTTGTTTAACAGTGTTGTTACCCTTTCTTGGAGATGGTTGGAACTTGGCCGAAGGAGATGTAATTTTTACGATTGGTTGAAACATCCTACAGATTTCTTGTAATTTTTAGGTTTTCGTTTTCCCTCTCTTTTGATTGGTTTTTCGTATCGGGTTAGAGAATCCCTGTTTCTCCCTTTTAATACAAATTGCTTATATAAAAAAGCATTATTCTTGGTTGTGGTTATCAATTAGTCTCTCTCAAAGTCTTCTAAGTTTTCTACTTGTTGTACTTATGATTGGTTGAATCACCTAGCTGATTTTTTTTGTAAGAATTATTTGAGAATAGGTTGTTTGAAATATTAATCATTTGGTTAGGATGATTAAATGTATCTGTCAGTTGTTTTGGATTGCTATGTACTGTCCATTTGTTATTAATGAAGGTTTCTGATTATTAAATAAATAAATAAATAGAAAAACTCTTTATCCCGAGTTTCAATTATTTAATAAAATAAAATATTTAAAAATAACCCCACGCCCATGTTTTCATTTACATAATTAAATTAAAAATGAATTAAAAAACAACAATTTCTCCATTGATGAATCCATTTTTGTTTTTAAATATCAATACTTGAATTAGTAAATTATTATATTAATTTATATTTTTATCAATAATAAATTAAATAACAATTTCTACATTTAATTCATATCTTAATTTATAATATTACCAATATTATTATCTTATAGTAATATTAATTCATGTATTGCATGCAATACTTTTCACCTCTCTTATCTAACGATAAATTTAATGTAATAATAATAGAGTTGAAATTGTGAGTTTGTTTAACAAATAATACATATCAATATTTAAGCACTCTCGTAAACCTATTCATTATTATACAGTACAAATAAAAAAAATTAAAAATTTAATTAATTTAATTATAAAAAGTATAATATATATTCATCATCAAATATATCTAACTAAATTTTTAAAATAAATTTTTTATTTGATTTCAAATAATAATAATAATAATAATAATAATAATATTATTATTATTATTATATATATATATATATTTTTTTTTTTTTTTTTTAGGCGGCAGAATTTATATAAAAGCATGCATTCCCTTCACAAATATTGCATCAAACCAAACCTAACTCTTGGCAAATAAAGAAAGTGATCAGTATACTTCAACCCATCTTCCAAATATGCCAGTCAGCAGAGCAACAACTGTGGAGGAAGGCGACGGTGCCACCACCGTTAGAGATTTTCATCAGAGCGTGAAACTCAAATATGTCAAGTTAGGCTACCACTACTTAATGTCAAATTACTTAACTTTAATACAATTCTCCCCTACAGAAAACCTAAACCAGCTCTTGCTTGTACAAGGCAAGTACAATTTCATCACTTTCACCGTTTTCATAGTCTTCGCTTTCATTCTCTATCTTCACACGCGCCCACGCGCCGTCTACCTCGTCGACTTCTCTTGCTTCCGTCCTGCCGATCACCTCAAAGCTCCATTCCACAGCTTCATCCAACATTCTCGTCTAACCGGCGACTTCGACGAATCCTCTTTGGATTTCCAGCGCAAGATTCTTCTCCGTTCCGGTCTCGGCGATGAAACCTACGTTCCCGAAGCCATGCATTGCATTCCTCCCCGTCCTTCAATCTCTGCGGCGAGATGCGAAGCAGAATCCGTCATGTTTGGTGCGTTGGATAATCTTTTCATCAACACAAACCTAAATCCAAAAGAAATTGGAATTCTCGTTGTGAATTGTAGTTTGTTTAACCCTACACCTTCACTTTCTTCAATGATTGTTAATAAATATAAACTCAGAAGTAACATTCTGAGTTTCAATTTAGGTGGAATGGGTTGTAGTGCTGGTGTTATAGCTATTGATCTTGCAAGAGATTTGTTGAGGGTTCAAAACAGTAATACTTACGCTGTTGTTGTTAGCACTGAAAATATTACTCAGAATTGGTACTTTGGGAATAAAAAATCAATGCTTATACCTAACTGTTTGTTTAGAGTTGGTGGTTCGGCTTTGTTGCTATCGAATAAATCTGGTGATAGAACCAGGGCTAAGTATAAGCTTGCTCATGTTGTGAGGACCCATTGCGGTGCTGACGATAAGGCCTTTCGATGTGTTTATCAGGAAGAAGATGATTTGGGAAAAACCGGTGTTTCGTTGTCGAAAGACTTGATGGGAATTGCTGGCTTGTCATTGAAAACCAATATTACTACACTTGGTCCTTTGGTGCTTCCGGTTACTCAGCAACTTAGGTTTTTTGCTAATTTGGTTTTTAGCAAGTTTTTTAAAAGTGACGTGAAGCCTTATATACCAGATTTCAAACTCGCATTCGATCATTTCTGCATACATGCTGGTGGAAGGGCTGTGATTGATGAGTTGGAGAAGAATCTTGACTTGCTTCCTGTACATGTGGAGCCTTCTAGGATGACGCTTCATCGGTTCGGGAACACTTCCTCGAGCTCGATTTGGTACGAGCTTGCTTATATCGAAGCTAAAGGGAGAGTAAAGAAGGGTAACAAAGTTTGGCAAATTGCATTTGGAAGTGGTTTTAAGTGTAACAGTGCTGTTTGGGAGGCAATTCGTGATGTGAATCCTTCTCCTTATGGACCATGGGAAGATTGCATTGATAAGTATCCTGTGGAAATAATCACATAGCCTGTTGTTAGTGTTGTGTCATCCAGTAGCTGCTCAACTTGTGTTTGGTGACCGTGGCTTTCCAATGTGTGTTTAGTGTGAAAGTTTAGGTTTTGAGAGCAAGTGTTTGAATCTTTCAATAAAAAAGTGTATACTTTAAGCGTGTTGTGTATCTAATCTAAATAATAAATAAATAATTTTCGACGAATTGTAATTAACATGTCGCTGTGACAACATTCTCATTTCATGATATTTTGCAGCCACAAGAGGCAACCAGAGGAAAATGGCATACAGCTGCTGGTTATAATTCACAAGAGCAACTAAAGGTTCTTTTTATCCTTTTAAATATTAAAATACAAATAATGATATCTGCTTATTGTTTATATGATCCTCTTGCTACTTGAAATGTCATGAAGTGAAACCACTCTCTTTCAATTACAACAAAAATGCAAGTATGCTGCTAGATTAAAAAATGAATCGAGTTAATGAAGAAAAAAAATATGAATGTGAATACATGAGTAAACACTAGCTGAAGTACTTCATCTGAAAAACTGTTGTATTTCTTCAAGAGTTTTCCCCTTTGTCTCAGGGACCCAAATGGCAACAAATCCTGCTGTGAAAACACACACTGCAGTATAGATTGTGAAGGTTCCTGATAAAAACATAGGAAGCTTCTGGTTAGAAACAAAATAGATATTTAGAGAAAAATAACATAGGCAATGCACGCAAACCTCCAGAACTCCAATCCAAGAGCAAATTTGCTGTTAGTGTAACCAACCAGGAAAAGAACCAATTGGCAAGTGTTGCAAAACTTCCAGCTAGGCCTTTGATGTTAATTGGAAGAATCTGTTATGTAAAATGTAGGCAACACATCAATTATCACATTATATTACAACAAAGGTTCATCATATAGGGTTGTCATGCATATCATTATTGAAGAAAATTGTACCTCAGACATTATAATCCATGGCATTGCTCCTAATCCCAGAGAGAATGCAATAACCATGACCTTAAAGTTAAAATCGTAGCAAGAACCTGAACAGCACCGACTCCAAATGTAGCTACATCACTCGAACTAATTCCTGTTAAATATGCATTAAAATGATGAGAATAAAGCATAATTTTCTGTATAGTATATAAGCTCCTTCAAGAAGAGCTTATAGAAAAAGAAACATTACAAGAATCTTAATGACTATGAGTTTCTTAGACAATAGCTTATAGTGCAAGTTTCAATTTGCGTATGAATCTAATTTTTTCTCATTTAGTTTCTCCATAAACATCACAAGAATCTTAATGACTATGAGTTTCTTAAACAATAGCTTATAGTACAAGTTTCAATTTTCTTATGAATCTAAATTTTTTCTCATTTAGTTTCTCCATAAACATTTATAAGCTGGTACAACATACCAGCATTTTGAAAGATGGTACTGGAATAGAAAACTGTTGCAAAACAAGAAGTCCAATTCCAATCTACAGAATATACGAGTCGGAGTTAGTTTAAGCTGATTACGATCTGATTGAGACTATTGCTTCTAGAAAAATAAGTCACCATTAAAGGAAGCCAATATCTTCTTTGCTTGAGTTCTGAAAATCGAACGGTGTTTCTTCTATTTGCCGATGCAGCAGAAGCCTGAATGAAATGACTCTCATTGATGATACACATTTAATGGCAATAAAAATTTAAACATCGTGAAATGTGACTATATAAATAAAGAACATGCAATACAAAAAGATGAAAAAAATAAATATATCACATTAATTTCATTGACTTCGACTGAAATATCAGTTTCGAAACCTCTGAGCACTTGCAAGGAACGCTCAAATTCTTCTGTCATGCCCATTTTCGCCTGTTTTCACCAATTCAAATCAACTTCTATCATGATATCACATATTCAATAAAAATTGAAAATACTAATACTAATTCACACAAGCTTTACTAGCCATCTTGGAGACTCGGGAATGAAGAATAGACCCGGTATTAATAATGTACAAGGTATAATTCCTGCAAGAGTAGGGAGTAGAATTTCTCATATAACATTTAACTCAACTTTATGTAGTAATGCTGAAATAACATAAATAAAAATCTTATAGTATAGTATATTACCTAATATTGCAAGGAATCTCCATTCAACAAAAAGTCCAAGAAGATAAGCCAGCATAATTCCAATGGTGACAGAACGCTATGCAGAAAACCAAAACAAATAATAAAGTTCACTAATTTAGGAAATGATAATTAGTATTCATTATATCGAAAACATGTTACATTATTAATTAAAGTAACACTAATAGTCATTATACACTGGTCTTCGAAAATTTTGAACACCGTCTCAAAGTCAAACTCTTTTCGCTTAGCATTGTTTTTTGATATTTTATAGTCAAATTCTCGGGATAATATGAATTTGAATAAATTGAGAAAAAATTGAAGTTATCTATGTTAAATTGTAATTCTTAGTGTCGAAGTGTCGAAATGTCTAAGTCGAAGTGTCGAAGGATGTGTGTCGAAACAGTTGTTTCACACAGATTTGTTTTAAGATTTGATATGATTTAGATTATATTTGATTTAGTTCAAAATAGATATTTTGGGTTTTATAGTTTTAGGCTTTTGCTTGGAGTGCAAGCTACCTAAATCTATAAATAGGGAGAATCCCTTGTAATAATAATAACAACAAGTAGTGAAGAATCACAGTACTTTGTAATTCACAGTTGCAGTTAGCAAGTGAAATAACAGAAATTCCACAGTTCGTGGGTAACAATTCTCCTCCAAATATTTAAGTTCTTTGGTTTCTTTCTTGCTGTTCTTTCAATATCGTTTCATTGTCATTGCGTGTTTGTGGGTTTGTTATCAATCTTGAGATCAAGATTGAAGAGGAATTCTCATAGGTTGTGGTTGAATTCCAACATCTGGTATCTAGAGCTCCGGTTGCGATTCAAGGGAGGAAAATCGTGATGGCGATGAACTATCCAAACGGACACTTTTTGGCGAGTCTTCCGATTCTCAAGAAAGACAATTATGAGAATTGGTGCAAGCAGATCAAGGTGGTATTCTGTTATCAAGATCTTTGGGATCTTGTGAAGGAAGGAGTAACACTGCTTGCAGAAAACGCGACGGATCAAGAAAAGGTTGCACACAAAGAGTTGAAGAAGAAAGATTATAAAGCGCTCTTAATAATCCATCAGTGTATTGATCCAGATAACTTTGAAAAAGTTAGCGATGTAGAGTCAGCAAAAGAAGCATGAAAGATTCTTGAAAAGTCGTTTGGAGGTGCAGAGAAGGTGAAAGAGGTGAGGTTACAAACTCACAAGAGAACCTATGAGTTGTTTCAGATGGAAGACAACGAAAGTATAACTGATTTCTTCACCAGAGTTACAAAGCTGGTGAATCAAATCAAGGTATGTGGAGAGGTGTTGACATCAAGATCAGTTGTTGCAAAGATCTTGAGGTCATTGGCTCCAAAGTTCGACCACGTGGTAGTTGCCATAGAAGAGTCAAAAGACTTGTCAGTATTGACGAAGGAAGGGCTTCAAGGGACGCTTGAGTCTCATAAACAACGGATGGCTGAATGAGCTGCAGGAAAGTCGAAGAGTGATATGGCTTTGCAGATGCAGTCAAAAAAGGAAAGGAAAGGCAAAGAAAGCGTGAATGGCAACAATGGTAGAGGAGGCTACAACAATTCGACTCAGAAAAAACCCTGGAATCAAGGCAACCTAAGAGGTGGTGCTGCAGGTAAAGGAAGAGGTGGTGGTCGAAAGCCGGACAAAAGTCACATTCAATATTTCAATTGTCAGAAGTATGATTACTATGTTAGTGATTGTCCAGAAAAGAAGAAAACTCATGCAATATTTTAATTTTAAAAAAAAATTATTTATCGCAATTTTATAAATAAAAAACAATCTAGTCTAATCTTAAAAATCTTTTCAAATTATATATTGGTTCAATAATAACTAGCGTCCAGACGGGCACTCCCGTGCCCGTCTGTCCGCTTTTTTAATGCGCACAGCGGGAAAGTATTCATGCGTATATATTTTTTATGAGATATATTTATTGTAATTCGCATTAAAAATAAAATTATCTAGATATAATTAGTTGAATTGAAATCAAGATGAAAATTATATACTCATAAAATACTATAGTGAATTAAAAAAAATAGTGAAATTAATTGTTGTCGTGTATATGTTTTTCCTTCTCCTTGCCCACATACTTGCATACTACTCAACTCTCAGAAATTGATTCTAAAAGAATTGTTAACATATTTTGATTGTATAATATATTTTAATTTATATATGATGTGATATAGGATTTAAAAGAATTGTCAACACTCAAAAATTGACTATAAACAAAATATGTCATTGTTGCCCCTGAGCACCTAAATTCATTGTCCACGACACACCCAACATGAAAAATATTCTCTGTAAATAATAGCATCAATGCATTTAGAAAATTGTAAATAATATTCTAAATTATAATCAAGAACTAAAGCATACAAAATATTACACTATATTAAGGGCTTTCAGGATCTTAAAATCATCCATTGAGGAGAAGGCTATAGATTTGGTGTTCGTGCCAGTAAGAAGAAGCTGAGAATTAATCTTGTGAATGGTAATCATGACCTTAGGAACTTCACCCCTGAATCTCTTTTTATGACTTACATTCGTCAAACTATAAACGGATATTTTTATTCAATTTAAATTTTAATGTAAATTAATTATATAATAAACTTTATAATCAACATTCTCTCATGTTTGGCTATTTCTTTTTTTCATACACACAAAAAGTTATAAAATCCGTTTTTTTCTTCTTAATTTTGGTTATAACCTAAATTATATGTTAAGTTAAATTAGAAAGTAATATGCCATATTTATTTTGCATCCCATTTTGATTTTAATATCTCTCTCCATCTCTCTCCCTCATCTCTCCTCTCTCTTGGAATCTGTTTATCCATATCTTCATTTTATGTCATGTACTTATATCTTCATAAATCAACTATTTAAAAGGTTACGTTTATCACTTATATACATTGCTCTCTTGAAACAGAAGATTTAAATAGTAAATATTTAAAATATTTTGTATTTTTTTTAATATTTTAAATCATGAAGTAAAAAAATACTAAAGACAAACCAATTAATTACAGTATATAAAAAATCTTTGACATTTTTAGGGGTACTATGTGAAGTGATTGCACGGTTATTTTAACAAATAATAATACTTTTGGAGTGGATAATATGTGAAGTGATTGCACTGTTACTTCAAACAAACAGTACTATTTTAAGAGTGGTTAGACAAACCAAATTAAAACGGAAGCATATGAATGAGAAACATTCATGCACGAATCCATCAATCTATGTAACAATAACAAAACATTATATAAATACCATTAATCTATTCACCCATAATTAAAAACCAGTAGATGGAAACAACTAACAAAACTTAACAATGATAAAAGTCATCAATCAAAATTAAAGAGTATATATTCATAATTAAATATATCTTGAACATAAGCCAATTAAAATAATTTAAAAATGAACCTACACTTTGAATTGTTAGGAAGAGGGAGTGAATTAAAATTTGAAAAGAAAGATCAAATGGATGTTTAATTTCAACCTGACTTTGGCAGTATATTTTACCACGTTTGTGTAAAAGAAAATTGAGAATTGAAAAGAAAAAGAAAAAACAGATTAGAAAGAGAAAAATGAAAGAAGAAGAGATGTAAAGAAAAATGAAATAATTAGATGGTAGTTTACTCTTGATTTTCAATTTAGATAACTGTAAAAGAAGTAGAATTGAAGAATGAAGTGGAAGTTGTATTTTACTATGCGTGTTATAGACACTCCAAAATAAAAACGGTTATAATTTGTTTAAAGTAATTAAAATGTTTTTAAAGGGTATGATTGAAATAAAAGCAGTTATTATTTTATATAATTTTTTATGTTATTTATTTAAAACCTCTAACAATGTCGTTAAAAAAACACACTTTAGTCCATTGTTTATCTCCAAGTTGGTAGTAGAATATTGAAGGGCGATGTGTTGAAAATAAATAAATGGAGCATGTTTGATGATTTGCGGACGAAGGGTGATGGTTTTTGAACATCAACACTCCATTATATATAGTTATAGATATATAGTTATAGATATACATACGCATAAAAATATATATGATGACTTTTTTTTAATTTTGATTTTAATTAAAATTATGGGTATTTAAATTTGTGATATATGTATTTAAATATAAATTTTATCGGAAGTTAAATCAGTTTTTTTTTTCAAATAACTAATTACTTTTAATTGTGTATAAAATTCAAATATAAAATGGGAGGAGTAGTTATTTTTTGTTTGTGTAACTTTTAGGTAATTTTGAAGGGCAAAAGAGAAAAGAAAATAGGCTACACCAAAAAAATGTTTTGCCTTTATATATTGTATAGATAATAATAATATTTGGCGGCAGAATTGTTATAAAAGCGGTATTCTCTTGGCAATCTATTGCACCGAACCAAACAGCTAATTAACTGCTGCATTTCTATAACTGTTCAAACTTGATCAGTATTTTTCCACACCTCTTCCGAAGATGTCAGTAAGCAGAGCAACTGTGGAGAAAGGCGACGGTGCCACCACCGTTAGGGCAAGAATTCTTCTCCCAGATTTTCTCCACAGCGTGAAACTCAAGTACCTCAAGTTAGGTTACCCCTACTTAATCTCAAATCTCTTAACCCTATCTTTCATCCCGTTAATCATAATCACTTTTTTTCAAAACTCCCAAACACAAAATCTCAACCTCATCCATATCGCCACTTTCTCTGGTTTCACAGTCTTCGTTTTCTTTTTCCATATTCACACGCGCCCACGCGCCGTCTACCTCATCGACTTCTCTTGTTTCCGGCCCGCCGATCACCTTAAAGCTCCGTTCCACACCTTCATCCAACATTCGCATCTCACCGGCGACTTTGACGACTCCTCTTTAGATTTCCAGGGCAAGATTCTTCTTCGATCCGGTCTCGGCGATGAAACCTACGTTCCCGAAGCCATGCATTGCATTCCTCCCTGCCCTTCAATCTCCGCGGCCATATGTGAAGCAGAATCAGTCATGTTTGGTGCGTTGGATAATCTTTTCATCAACACAAACCTAAATCCAAAAGAAATTGGAATCCTCGTTGTGAATTGTAGTTTGTTTAACCCTACACCTTCGCTTTCTTCAATGATTGTTAATAAATATAACCTGAAAGCAAATGTTAAGACTTTCAATTTAGGTGGAATGGGTTGTAGTGCTGGTGTTGTAGCCTTTGATCTTGCAAGAGATTTGTTGATGGTTCAGAAGAATGATACTTATGCTGTTGTTGTTAGCACTGAAAATATTACTCAGAATTGGTACTTTGGGAATAAAAAATCAATGCTTATACCTAACTGTTTGTTTAGAGTTGGTGGTTCGGCTTTGTTGCTATCGAATAAATCTGGTGATAGAACCAGGGCTAAGTATAAGCTTGCTCATGTTGTGAGGACCCATTGCGGTGCTGACGATAAGGCCTTTCGATGTGTTTATCAGGAAGAAGATGCTGTGGGGAAAACCGGTGTTTCGTTGTCGAAAGACTTGATGGGAATTGCTGGTTTGGCATTGAAAACCAATATTATCACACTTGGTCCTTTGGTGCTTCCGGTTACTCAGCAACTTAGGTTTTTTGCTAATTTGGTTTTGAGAAAGTTTTCTAATAGTGATGTGAAGCCTTATATACCAGATTTCAAACTCACGTTCCACCATTTCTGTATACATGCTGGTGGAAGGGCTGTGATTGATGAGTTGGAGAAGAATCTTGACTTGCTTCCTGTACATGTGGAGCCTTCTAGGATGACGCTTCATCGGTTCGGGAACACTTCCTCGAGCTCGATTTGGTACGAGCTTGCTTATATCGAAGCTAAAGGGAGAGTAAAGAAGGGTAACAAAGTTTGGCAAATTGCATTTGGAAGTGGTTTTAAGTGTAACAGTGCTGTTTGGGAGGCAATTCGTGATGTGAATCCTTCTCCTTATGGACCATGGGAAGATTGCATTAATAAGTACCCTGTGGAAATAACCACATAGCTTGGTAGTGTTGTGTCATCCAGTAGCTGCTCAACTTGTGTTTGGTGACTGTGGCTTTCCAATGTGTGTTTAATGTAAAATGCTGTTTGTGTTGATAAGAATTTTGCTTTCACTTCTTTTAGATGTAAAACGCTGTTTCTGTCACTGAATAATATGCTGCTGCATTATAATCTTCTATGGAAAAACACTGTTCTTTTAAGAAGATTCATAGTTACGTAGAAATTTGAAAACCCACTAGAAGTTGTGTTTATCACAGACGCCCGCCCGCTCGCACATTCGAATTTAGTATCACACAAAACACACCACAAATTAAACCGTATAAGACACAAGAATTTACGAGGTTTGACTTTAGTTGTGTATTGGCTTAGTACCCCACTCAAGACCTCAGAGAATGATAAACACTCAGTCACAAGAGATATTCTCACTACAAGTGATTACCCACACTTGCTCATTCCTCTTGGACAACACTTTCGAAATTTGGAACACATATAGTGTGGAAACTAATTATCCTCAAATTTTATTGAAATTTCTATGTTTTCCTAAATTAGTTAGTGTAATATGCTGATGGTCTGAACAAGTGATAATGCTAGTTCCTTTCTTGCTGAGATAAAATTTCTCTCATTTTACTTACTAGTTCCAAAAGACAGTAGATGATGATTTCTATATTTGCAGGTAGGCACAACTGATAGTGTGTGGGGCTTCCCTTAGATCTTTTTTTTTGATAAGCAAACTTGTATTAAAAAGGAGAAAAAAGGGATTCTCCAACCCAATACAAAGAAGGAACCAAGACAAAAAAGAGAGAAAAACCTCCCTAAACAACATTACATAAAGTCTAAAGGGGATTTCACCCAATCATAGAAACAACACTTACTACGGCCAAGCTCCAACCAATGCCAGGAAATAGAAAGGATACGGTGGAAAATCTGGTCCACATCACAAACTTCATCACTGAAAATGATCTTATTCCTCGCACTCCATATACACCAAGTCGTAATAAACCAAATGTAACAGCACATGTCTTCCTTACATTTTTCCACCAAAGCCAAAAACCACAATAAGGAATGATTACACACAGAATCAGAGACAATACTAGGAACTCCAATCCAATCAAAAACCTTATTCCAAACTTTAGAGGATTTTGGGCAAGTAAAGAAAATGTGCAAAGCATCCTCATCATTCCGGAAGCAAAAAACACACGAAGTTTCATGAATAGAAGTCACAATACCTTTAGCCACGAGTTTCATACGAGTCGGAAGTCTATCTAACAGCAACCTCCAAGCAAATATTTTAACTTTCAAGGGAATGTTAGATCTCCACAATACTTTAATAGCAAGCAATTGGTTTTCCTCCAAATGAAGGGCTTCCCTTAGATCTGTCTGAAAAACTTGTGTACTGCTGAGACAGTTATGTTTAAATTAAGTATAATGTATTTGTTCATATTTTACTATTAGCATAAGGCTGTATTGGGACTAATTGGTTCATATAATTTGGAAATTTGTTGAGATATTGTAATCCTCATTTAAGGGAGGGTATATTGTAATTGTTATAAAGCCAAACTAATAAAAAAAGGTATTGAGACTAAAATCATACCATAGAAATTCATATTATAATCTGAACTATACCTAAATCACAATACATGTCATTTGAAACAAATTTTTTATTATCACAAAGAATGCATAAGAGAAATGTATAATGAAACTATAACAAGGAGACAATACATTTTATCTAATTCATGGTTAACACAATGGTTTTTATAAGATGCCATAACAACATTTTTTTTTTAAAGTAAGGTAACATCAACAGAATTTTTTACTCAAATAATTCTTTTTTTTCAAAAATATTCTTAAAATAATCCACATTTCAAATAATTTCTCAAACTATTCCACTTTTCAAAGAAAAAAAAAAATCATTAGAACGTTGGTGCCAAACCAATTGGCGACTGCTCTTTAAAATTAAGAGGAGGCGTCAATTGGATTAGAGACTGCACCTAGTGTTGCCAATCTAATTGGCGCCTATGTGTAATTTTTAAATGGTGACGCCAATTAGTCTGACACCAGTGTGTGTTGTGTTATTTTTAGCATAAATAGAGGTGGTGTGATCCATTTTTTCACATCTATTCTCATTATTTGGCAAGATTGCTAACATGGTTCGTCACCGCAACGGAAAAGTGATTTATTCGAGAGACAAGCCTCCGATGGAGATGCTGTTCTGGAACATCTGTAGTTTCAAGCAACTACAGAGGGAGTTGATTCGTTGGTTAGCCGGAGACATACCTGAAGGCGAAAAAATTAGAAGTATTGAGAGAAATGATGCCCTGCATGGGTGGGTGCAAGTTAAAAATGATAAGGATGCTAGAGAAATGATGTTTAGACCAAATAATATAAGTTTAATTTTTGCAATCAGTTAGAAATGTTGTGTTTAAATGTTGTTAAGTATTTTTATCCATTTTGATATTTGTTGTATGTGTTGTTTATTTAGAGTTGTTGTTGTTTGTTTTGTGATATCTTATTTTTTTTGTTGGAAAGTGTTGTTGTTTTTAAGTGTGTTTAAGTTAGGGTGATGTTTGTTGTTAACATTGTTGTAAAAAAAAATTATTAATATATCAAAATTTAGGGTTACAAAAATTGAAATGAGAAACTAAATTATGATGCAAATGTTGCTCCGACATTGGGATAACTTTTTCGATTGTGTCCGGGCTGACAACATATACTACATAATCTTATCATTTTATCAGTCATACCCATTTCTATTCTAATACGCGTGTTGTTTGTGCGACCTTTTTTCTTTCTTCCCATGGGTAGAAGGAGGATTATGCCATCCGTTATCATGGTTTTTGTAAGCACTCTTAATAGCAGCATGTCTGTTTGAAATCAAACTGAGATTGGCTTGTGAAGCGACATGTGTTATGAGATTCCTAAGGAAGAAACTCAAACCACCAGGGGTCTCACCTTCAACCAGAGCAAACGCAATGAGAAAGACATTATTGTTGTCATCTTGTGCAACTGCCATAAGCAAGGTACCCTTGTATTTTCCGTATCATAACAACAAGTATTCTACGCATTCTATATCGCATTTCATCCGTTAGATTTTATTGATTTATCCGTTTAATCATTTTCTCTCAAATCTAACCTAAGTTCTAAATCCTTAATTCTAGAACTTAGAATGTCTAACTAGAACCCACCAGATAATCGAAGAGAAGTTTGAAGAAGATGGTGAATGATGATGATGATCCAACTTCTCTTTTTCTTTCTCCTTCTTCCTTCTCTTCCTTCTCTGTTTTTTCTTCTTTCTTTTTCTTTCTATCTTCTTTCCTTTTCCAATATATATATATATATATATATATAAACCAATATAATATAATCCAACAGGGTAAAATATCTCCAATTGATATTTTGTCTTCTAACACCAAATGATCAATTATTAGAGTTACCTTAAAATACTTTTTTGAACTAATAAATATTTATCCGTCTCTTTAATATCCAATTGAGCGTTAAGAGAATATGGGGTATTACACCCCCCCCCCCCCCTTAAATTGAAATTCGCCCCCGAATTTCCTCTATCCAACAATAACCACAACTTATATCATTGTCTTAGATTCACACTTATCTTTACCTCTGTTAAAAGTTCTGACATAATCCGATTCCAACTTGACTTCATAATTCAAAATCCTCGTTCTCGCAATTCATCAAACTCCACGTCCTTAGTTGCACTATTGATCTAATATTGAGTTAACTTCTAACTTTACTTTTTCTATAACTCATCTGTTGTTCATACCAAACACTTTGTCCCGTCTTACTTTGGAAAGAATGTACCATTCTACATTCCTCTTATTCTGACTGAACTCTTTCATATGTCACCTTCCACTGCGCAACTCCAATTCTAACAATGGAATACCACCAATCTTAAGCATCACCGAGTAACTAGTAGCCCACGGAGAAACATACTTATCCACTGGGATCCTTACTAACCAACGACATAATATACAAGCATCGGTCCAACACTCTCCAGACGATAAAGATGCAGGAGTTACACTATTACAACCATAACTTATACGACTCCGAAATTCACTCTAACTCAAAATAATACCTCCAAAATAGCTTAACAACTTTTGTTCTAGTTACCACATTCCATATCAATCCTTCTTACAGGTTTCTGACTTACTCAAGATTCCTTGTTGACACGCGATCTCAAACAATAACACTTAACACCATCACGATACTTCAACCATATGCGAGTCACCACTTAACAAAACTTAAACCATTCTATGCGAAATTGTATGTTTCCATATTACTTGTCAATTCACACACAACACTTTACTTAAACACACACCTTCGAAGGCCATGCCATGCTTTTCAAGTAAATGATCCCAGTTAAATGTTTAACTTCGGAACGTCCAGGATAACTTTCACATTTCCTCCCCTGGGTAAAGTACAATTGTACATATATGGTACCACTCTTGCAAAGTCTAAATCCAAAACCATGAACTCACGGAAGATAACAATTACTAAACTCCGACCAACCGCTCATACCTTACTAACACCATAATTACACACCGAGATATTCCTTGCAAGATCAATACTTCGTGAGTATTTTTTCCAACTTCGTTCTTAAGTCTTTCAACAGTAATACACTTAAGACTTTCTCATACTCAACACAACTCACAAGATTACTTCCCCAAAAGTCAAATTCCCTCGTCGTCTGAACCAATGATGCACTAATCGATAACCTTACCAAGGCATCCCCTTTTCCCGTCCGCTTCTACATCTAGAAGTCGACCCGAGTCATGGATCCTTGTAACTTACTTGACATACGACATGGATTCGGGAACATCGGCTTGTTAGCCGTGAACCGTCACTTCACATGGCCTGTTAACTATCACAAGTCACTACCCATAGGTTCAATTCGTACTACACGCGGGAATTAAACCTGCCAAGTAATCATGCATATGTTTCAGAGGAGCTCGAGACTCATGAAACTGCATCTCCAGAGAAACGGTTGCGATTTCAAAACACAAATTCGTCTTGCTCTAACCCACAATATCATTCTCAACTCATGGCTCTTTAACTTATATATTATTCACCAACCATGAAACACTCAAGGTAATACAGAACGAAGTTAAAACATACAGATAACTCACCCCAACCAAGTGACAAGGTGGAATTCCAAATTCTGACGCGGCCACGCTACAAAACTTCAGCGGGATAGTTCATTTTCCGCTCAAACTACTACACTAGCGGGAAGTCAAAAATGACGACATTCTAAGGTTTTTGCCACAACTCATACTTGATCCATCCACAATTAAAACCCAACTCACACATTGCATCGACAAAAAAGAGTGTGTTGGTCCACAATAAAAAAATACAAAACAAGGATGCCCATTACAAAACACGTACCAGCCATCGAAGAGTTGTCGCCCTTTGCTTTCTTCGCATCCAAAGTATACACTCGACCAGTACCCATTCCTTGCGCCTTATTCTTATTCTGAGGAAAATCTCTAGCCATATACCTCACTCCATCACACTGATAACATCTAAAAGTTCCATCGACACACTTTCCGTAGTGATACATATTGCACAACCGGCACAAAGGAGGAGTATTAGGTTTAACACTTTGCACCTGATTCTCTTTAAAGGTTTGCTGCCTGGGCCTATACTATTGGTTTAATCTCCCACGATCATTCTGAGTTGACCCACACAAAACTCCCTCTGATTGAACTTTCCTCAAGCTGTTCTCAGCTACATAACATTGCCTTAGCAACTCGGCATAAGAAGTGAACTCCTTCTGAGACACACTATGAGAAATTTCGGCCTTCAAACCAAAAATAAACTGATCGATTTTCCACCTCTCATCCGAAGCATACATTGCTTGCCTAGAATAAGCAGCCATAATCTCAAACTTTTCCGCATAATCAGCTACGGTCAAGGTACCCTGTCTCAACTGTTGAAATTCAAATTCCTTCTGGGTCCTTAAGGAACTAGGGAAGTAATTCTCCATAAAATTAATCTTAAATGGTTCCCAGATCTTAGGTACCTCTTGAATAGTCATCAAGGTTGAGGCACTCTCCCACCACCTCATGGCAGGACCCCTCAACAAATGAGAAGCGAAAATCACCTTATTCTCCTCACTGCACTGGACTATTAAGAAAATTCTCTCCATACCAGCTATCCATTCGTGAGCCTTTACAGGATCTAACCCGCCATGAAATTCCGGAGGATTCATGCGGATGAAATCCCGAAAGCTTCCACCTGCAGCTTATGGAACAACCACTGGAGGATGAAGACCCCCATTCATTTGTTGTACCATATGTTGCAGGAACTAATTCTGTTGTTGTTGCATCTGCTGCAAAAACTGAGGCCATGGGACCTGCTCCTCGCCGCCTGGCGGATTTGTCCCTGCCTGAGTGGTTTTGGGTCTACCACGATTGTTTCTGCACCCGTCGGCCATGTTCCTAAATGTCATACAGATGGGATTAAGTTGATCAGGCTCAATACCATAAATATAACACTTAAGACCAATGGCGACACCACGCATATGAAACAAAAATAAATACTTATACTATTTCATGGCTAGGTCGAGGACACGACCTGCTCAGATACCAACTGTTGCACCCACATATAATATCATACATCAAGCATAAATACTATACATGAATCCAAGTGTTTGATACTGAAATATACAAGTTCCTAGTTAACACATTATATACATTACATGCCCTACACACTTAATGCAAAAACTAACAAGGCATAATGTATACAAGATGTTCTAAACACTAAGAACTAGATCAACATCGTGATCTCAAAAATAAAACGCCATAGCGAAAGCCATGCCATCCCAAAAGCTACGATCCGTAAGGAAAGTCAAACAATTTTATCCTTATCCTTCGCTGAACCTGTGGTACCTGTAATATAATCAACAACATGGGGTGAGATACATCAAATCTCAGTGAGTTCTCTATCTTATGGATTCTCTCGGCTTTACAAGGTTCTAGCCAATCCTAACTCAAGTCAAAAGGGAAGGGAAATGACCTTGAGTACACAACCTCACACTATACGGGAACATACTCATGAGTTCACCAACTCAAAATATTATCACTAATCGTTATCACAAACAAAGGCATCTTTCCCCGGCCAACCCTACAAGAGAGTTCAACTCGTGCCACGGATCCTTAAAAGCATAGACATCCATTCCCGGCCAGTCCTTCCAAAGGATTATGGAGACGGGTCCCAGAAGCTAACATAGATAACTTTCCCCGGCCAGCCACACAAGGGCCCTTCAACACGGGTCACGGTTACCTACACATGGTACTTTCCCCATCCATCCTACGCAAGAGGTTATGGACACGGGTCACTAATACCACCACTAAGTAACTTTCCCCGGCCATCCTACACAAGAGGTTATGAACATGGGTCACGATCACTTAATAAACACTTTCCCCCGCCAGCCTTTCTCAAGAGAGTTATGGACACGGGTCACGAATATTTATTAAGGGATAAAAACGATTCCGATTATGTGATCATATACACAACGTGATTGTATTCGACAATCACAAGGCCACATTCGCCTTAAGGCCTCTTTTGCCTTTTCACAAAACCGGTTTTGTGAAAAGGCAAAAGAGGCCTTAAGGCAAATGTGGCCTTGTAATTGTCGAATACAATCACATTGTGTATATGATCACATAATCAAAATTGTTTTTATCCCTTAATAAATATCCGTGACCCGTGTCCACAATGGTTTACGCACATGTACCATACTAGTGTTTCACTCTTGTCTATATCATTCAGTATGGACACACGCCTCGGCCTCTTCTACACAAGCGTTATCAATAGATCATTCAATAATTTCCTAGCTCATTACTAGGTCCCAATATCGTGTTGTTATGGGGTAAAGTTTCCTCACTCTTTCTATTTCATATTTTAAACATGCACATTACAATTTCACGTTTTGAATTACATATAATAATTCCATCACAAGTTATACAAAAGCATATTACAATTTGTGCTAGAATCACATAAACACACATGATAGCATAACATGTCAAACATAAACCACATAGTAGTTCCCACACATTTTAAGGCATACAAGCCACTACTATCCTCTACCAAGCATCCTTGGTTAAATCATGGTCTCACAACACCATTTAACAGCACATCACATAAAACATCACTTATGGGTTCCCCCCGATTCATTTAATCGGGTATCGAAATCAATACTTTTCACTTTTATCCCGTAGGATATTTTCACAGCTTTACATTGGCTATAATTATGCCTCGATCGGACTTATGATCCAAAATATATGGATTTCAACATATCACATAACATTGTTAACATTCAAATGCCACTAACTAATTAATCCCACCTCATACACACTTTTTATTGGGTAGAGGGTCGTCGTGGCTTTCTAACGGTACCAAGAACGCTCGAACCGAGTTACGGATCAAAAGTTATGAAGGAAACAAAACGGGACAATCTCATCCACAACACTTCCAATTCATACTAAAACAACCAAAACATGTTCCAATCATAACAACAAGTATTCTACGCATTTTATATCGCATTTCATCCGTTAGATTTCATTTATTTATCCGTTTAATCATTTTCTCTCAAATCTAACCTAAGTTCTAAATCCTTAATTCTAGAGCTTAGAGTGTCTAACTAGAACCCACCTGATAATCAAAGAGGAGTTTGAAGAAGATGGTGAATGATGATGATGATCCAACTTCTCTTTCTCTTTCTCCTTCTTCCTTCTCTTCCTTCTCTGTTTTTTCTTCTTTCTTTTTCTTTCTATCTTCTTTCCTTTTCCAATATATATATATATATATATATATATATATATAAACTAATATAATATATTCCAACAGGGTAAAATATCTCCAATTGATATTTTGTCTTCTAACACCAATTGATAAATTATTAGAGTTGCCTTAAAATATTTTCTTGAACTAATAAATATTAATCCGTCTCTTTAATAAAATAATTGATCTCTTCATGAAGGAAACAAAACGGGACAATCTCATCCACAACACTTCCAATTCATACTAAAACAACCAAAACATGTTCCAATCATAACAACAAGTATTCTACACATTTTATATCGCATTTCATCCGTTAGATTTCATTTATTTATCCGTTTAATCATTTTCTCTCAAATCTAACCTAAGTTCTAAATCCTTAATTCTAGAGCTTAGAGTATCTAACTAGAACCCACCTGATAATCAAAGAGGAGTTTGAAGAAGATGGTGAATGATGATGATGATCCAACTTCTCTTTCTCTTTCTCCTTCTTCCTTCTCTTCCTTCTCTGTTTTTTCTTCTTTCTTTTTCTTTCTATCTTCTTTCCTTTTCCAATATATATATATATAAACCAATATAATATATTTCCAATATATATATATATATATATATATATATATATATATATATATATATATATATATATATATATATATATATATATATAATATATTCCAACAGGGTAAAATATCACCAATTGATATTTTGTCTTCTAATACCAATTGATCAATTATTAGAGTTGCCTTAAAATACTTTCTTGAACTAATAAATATTAATCTGTCTCTTTAATAAAATAATTGATCTCTTCAGAGTTCATCAGTTGCTCTATTGATCCCAATTGACAACACTTAAAGTACTTAGAGGATTCCATAAATCTAATTAATCAAAGATAAAGTACATGAAACTCCTTTGATCTCCTCTGATATCCAATTGAGTGTTAAGAGAATATGGGGTATTACAGGTAGTATGAGTAGAAAACGAACTATTCCGCTGAAGAGTTGTCGTGTGACCGCGTCAGAATTTGGAAATTCTGCCTTGTCACATGGTTGGAGTGTGTCATCTGCATGTTTTAACTTTGTTCGGTATTACCTTGAGTGGATCATGGTTAGTAAATGTTACACAAGTTAAGGAGCCACTAGTTGAGAATGATATTGTGGGTTAGAACAAACCAGATTGATGGTTTTGAGTAGGGATGGCTTTGAATTAAGAAGAAACTGGTTTTTTGATTCTGCAGCAGTGTTAACCGACTAACGCAATGTTGTTAACTGATTAACACGTGCATGGAAGGTGTTTTACGTTGAATTTGAGAAGTTAATCGATTAGCTCAGACGGTTAATCGATTAACGTGTGGGTAAATTATGGAATCTCTTAAGAACCATCATCTGCATTTTATTACTTTATGTTGCTCCAATTAGAGAGTATTGTGTGAATGGAAAACAGGATTGCAAGTAAATGAAAGAAGGAATTGTGTTTCGAACTCGGAACTTCTGAAAGGTGTTGCGTAGTTGACCATTTGTTCAGACGACAAGGGAATTTGACTTTGGGGGAATAATCTTGTGAACTGTGTTGAGTATGAGGAGGTTTTAAGTATATTGTTATCATTACTGTTGAAAGCCTTGAGGGCGAAGTTAGAGAATACTCACGAGGTGTTGATCTCGTAAAGAATATTTCGGTGTGTAATTATGGTGTAATTAAGGTATGAACGGTTGGTCGGAGTTTAGTAGTTGTTGTTTTCCATGAGTTCATGGCATCGTATTTAGACCGTGAGAGTAGTACCAATTGTGTGTAGTTGTGTTTTTACCAAGAGAATGAAATTTGAAAGTAATCCTTCTAGGTACGAGTAAGAATTGGAAGTTCTGAAGTTAAGCATATAACTTGGATCGTTTATGGAACAAAACGATTTAGAAAAGTGGATTCAATTGAGAAACATGGTATGGCCTTCGAAAGTGTGGGTGTATGGGTAGTGTTGTAAGTGAATTGGTGAGTGATATGGAAACTCACAATTGCGCTTTGGATGGTTTAAATTTTGATAAGTGGTGACTCGCACATGATTGAAATTCCGTGATGGTGTTACATGTGATTGATTGAGATTTCGAACCAACAAGAAACCTTGAGTGAGTTGGAAAAGCCGCAAGGAGAGTTGTTATGGAATGTGGTAACCAAAACTGGAAGTTGCTAAACTATTTTGGATATATGGGTTCGAGTTTAGGATGGATTTGGAGTTGTGTATGTTATGGTAGTAACAGTATAACTCATGTACCTCTATCGTCTGGAGAGTGTTGGACAGATGTTAAAATGTTGTGTGTTGGCGAGGGAATTGTTCTACTATAGGACGTCAGTAAGTTTCTGGTACCGTTGGTTAGTAAGGACCCCAATGGATAAGTGTATTTCTCCGCTGGCTATAGCTACCTAGTAGTGCTTAAGAATCCGTGGCGCTCCACTGTTAGAAATTGAGTTGCGCAGTGGAAGGTGACAGATGAAAGAGGTCAGTCGGGCTAACAAGGATTAGAATGATTGTTACTTGTAAGTATAGAAATAAGAAGATCTCATTCTAATTGTTTAACCATTTGGGGTGATATGAAACAGATGAATTATCGGAGGTAATGGTTACAATTTTTAGTATCAGACCAGATGGAACTGGTAAAGAAGTCGTTTGACTAGTTATAAAGTGGTTTGGATGTTAATGAATTTATGAAGGGATAGTTGTCGGTAATTGCATAAAGGAAAGAAATAACTGAATTACATCGCGAAGATGTGTTGAGTGTTGTTGTCCTAATTTGAGATAAGATGTTACAGTTTTGTTTGTGACTCAGTAGAGGAATATGGAATGGTACATTCTTTCCAAAGGTAGAATGCGACTAAGTGTTTTAGTATAAAATAACAGATGAATTGAGGGGAAGCAAAGCTAGAAGTTAACCCAATATTAGAATAAGAGTATGACTAAGGAACCAAAGTTTGATAATTTGTGAAAGCAAGGATTTTGGTCTGTGAAGTCGAGTTGGAATTGGAATACGTCATAATTTGAATAGAAGTAAAGTTGAGTGTGGAACTAAGACATTGATACAAGTTGTGGCTATTGTTGAGCGAAGGACATTCGGGGGCGAATTTCAATTTAAGGGGGGGGGGGGGAGTGTAATACCCCGTATTATCTAAATGCTCAATTTGATATCAGATGAGTATCTATGTGCTCTATCTCTGATCAATTGGAATAATGGAATTCTCTAAGTGTTTTAGGAATGGTCAATTGGGATCAATAGAGCAACTTGTGAACTCTGAAGAGGTCAATTATTGATGAAAGAGACAGATCAATTATTTTAACGCGAGAAAGGATTTTAAGGTAACTCTAATAATTGATCAATTGGGTTGAGATGACAAAATATCAATTGGAGATATTTTACTCAATTGGATTATATTATATAATAAGTTTATATATATATTGTTAGTAAGAGAAAAAGAGAAGGAAAAAGAAAGAAAGAAGAAAAGTAGGGAAAGAAGAAGAGAAAGAGAGAAAGAAGAGAGGAAGAAGGGGAAAAGGGAAGAAGAAGCTTGGATCATTGTTCATCATCTTCTTCAACCTCCTCTTCGATTATCAAGTGAGTTCTAGTTAGAAACTATAAGTTCTAGAAATTCATGATGAACTTAGGTTAGATTTGAGAGAAAATTATTAAACGGATAAATCAATGTAATATAATGGATGAAACACGATATAAAATGCGTAGTATAGTCGGGTTATGTGTGGATTGAACCTATCATACTTGTTTTGATGTCCCAATATGTTTAGGTATGAGTTAGAATGGTTTAGAGTGAAGAAAAACATGATTTTTGGGTTCTGTTACGACAGTAATCGGTTACCCTATTTAGAGTAACCATTTACCCTTTGAAAAATGACGTTTCTGGGTTGTTTTTGATCAAGTAACCGGTTACCCATTATAGAGTAATCGGTTACCACTGTTGTATGAAAATACATAATTTAAAAAGGGCGTAATTTTTGAACCGTAAGTCCGTTTTGGTCCCCGTTCGAAGCGTTGGGAAGCTATTTAAATGCTCTATTTGATAGTGAAGTAAAAACATAGGTTTATACCATGGATTGATAAAATAAAATTGAAAATGAATGAAGTAACTGGTTACTTCATATAGAGTAACCGGTTACCCAAAAGTGTCTCTAACTCTCATTTTGGCTCTGTTTCAGAGTAACCGGTTACCCTATATTGAGTAACTGGTTACCACTGTTATGTTTTAAAAAATATTTTAGAAAACTAATATCTTTCGAACCGTGTTTCCGATCGAGGTGTTCTTGGTACCGATGGAAAGCTATGAGAATATCCTACGGCATAAGAGTGAGAAATATTGATTTCGATACCCGATTAATGAATCAGAGGGAACCTAAGAATTGTGTTAACTATGTATTTGAGTGGAAATAATGTTTATGTGATATGTTGTGATAAATGCTTTACTCGTGCACATTGCGTTATACCATATCTATCTAACTATTGTTAAGTATGAATGAGAGAATAACATGCTTAAAAGGAATTAGGAAGAGTGAGAAAACTTACCCCAAACCTAATGATATGATTCTAGGTTGTGAATAGGATTGTGATAGAAAACCTAGATGGCGATGCTCGGGCACTCGATGTAGAAAGGTGCATCCGTGACGAGTATTGGTATAGGAGAGAGTGAAACACTAGTATGGAACATGTGTGAACCATTGTGGTTATGAGAAAGGCAAAAGAGGCCTTAAGGCGAATGTGGCCTTGTGATTGTCGAATACAATCACGTTTGTGTGTGAGATCACATAATCGTAACCGTTTCACTTGAGTTGCAGTTTCATGAGTCTCGAGCTCCTCTGAAACGTATGCATAATTACTTGGCAGGTTTGATTCCCGCGTGTAGTGCGAATTGAGCCTATATGGTAAAGAGACTTGTGATGGTTAACAGGCCATGAGAAGTGACAGTTCACGGCTAACTGGACGATGATCCCGAATCTATTTCGTATGCCAAGTAACTAAAAGGATCCATCACTTGGGTCGACTTCTAGACGTAGAAGCGGACGGGAAAAGGGGATGCCTTGGTAAGGTTATCGATTAGTGATATTTTGAGTTGGTGAACTAATGAACATGTTTCCATATAGTGTGAGATTGTGAACTCAAGGTCATTTCCCTTCCCTATGACTTGAGTTAGGATTTATAGAACCCTGTAAAGCCGAGATAATCTATAAGATAGGGAACTCACTGAGATTTAATATCTCACCCCATTGTTGTTGTTATTTTTCAGGCGTTGTTGCAGGTTTGATTTATAAGTGGAGTTGTGCTTGGATGTTTCAAGAGAAGCTTAGTTGAGCTTATTCCACTGTGTATTATTTTTCTTGTACAATGAGGAATATTGTATATTGATCTTAGATTTTTATTTTGGCTAATTTCCATGCCTTGTACCATAGGTTGTATTTATGTATTTAGAGATGGTTAAGTATGTGAATTATGCCATTAGACACTTATAATTGGGTCAGTACCAAATAAAACACTTGTATGATATTATTATAGATAAATATTATACAGGGCGTTACATTTATACTATAAACTATTTATTTTTTTTACTTAACTATAAGCTATGAATCCAGAAACCGTATTTAATTGATAAAAAAAAAATACAAAATAATCAAATTTGAATGAGCAATCTAAATAGAATATATATAAAGTTATAAATATTTGAAAAATCAAACACAATGAAACTCTTTTTTCAAATTTGAAAAAGAAATATTCTTTTAATGTTATAAATAAAAAAAATAATGATTATCACTTAATAAGTTTGATTTTATTTTTAAATATATTTATTTTCTTTCCTTCTCTTCATTGCATCTTCTTCTTGTATCTCACGTGATATCTTGGAAAATTGAGTTACAAGTGTGACAAACCTACTCCACTGTACATATATTCTTATCTTATAAGGTGTCCTCCTTATCTGGTCCTTTTCAATCGCTCTTCAACAACAAATTTCATACTTCCATCTCTTGTTCATCTCCTCAACCAATCAAATCCGCAAAATCCATCCACCCTTATTCAAAAACTCATCAAAAACTAATTCTCTGAATACATCAAAACCAACCAAACTTTCTAAGAAAACCCTAAATTTGAAGAAATAATCTGGTCAAACTATTTTTTTGGGATTGTGACATATCCTTCATCTCTTTCTTTGAGATGCATACAATCTCTTTCTCTCCATTATTTGTTAGTTTTTCGAGTGAGTTGGTTTCCATTCTATACTCGGTTGTGAAATTCTATAATTCTAAAATAACTAGTAGAATTCTTATTTTCGGTTGGAGATTGATTTGGAATAGACTTTTCTAAGTTGTGGTGGATCAAGACATGTCATTGGTTTCGGGTGTAAGACTCTTCTTCGACTTAGTCTATTTTGAAGCATCTTCTTTTGTTGGATACCTCTTTGTACCTTATTTGAAAAAGTATGAATGAAATCGTTTTTAAAGGTTTTATTTTTATCTTTAGATGGTGTGGGGTTAATTAAATTGTTATAGTTGGAATGGTGTTCTTTAGACTAGAGTTTATAAAAAAAAAATTTTACCTACTTTTGTTATTTTGATTCTTTTGTTATTTGAATCTTTTGGATATATAAAACACATGTCAAAACAACAACAAATCAGTAAAAAGAGAAAAATTAAGAAGATAAAACATCTAAAAAATATAGAGATGAGAAAATATGTAAAATTGAAGCGAAAAAATTGAGACAGACCATTGCTTACAACTGAACCAGATAGGATGAGGGCAAAATTGAACTTTTCAATTAAATTTTTTATATTATAGATGTCAGTCGCCACTATTCACTTTGCGAATTAGTTGTGTTATGTCTGAATTTTTGTTTAAATTATGTATAATGTATGTTGTTCCTATTTTACTATTAGTAGCTGTATTGTGACTAATTGGTTCTCTAGAAGAAGTATGACATGCTGAATTGATGTTCATGAGAAATTCAATTCGGATTATACTGTGAAATTTAACTTTCAAACTTTAAAGAAATTGAAAATAGTACAGTTTCTTAAATAATATTTTCATTTAACATTTTTCTATATTAAACTCGGAAAATCATTGATCCTCTCATTATTTGAATATCTTATATCTGTTAAAAAAATTATATTAATTGTATTGATATTATTAGGGGTGTACATGGGTTGGGTAAACCCAACAAACCCAGTAAAACCCACCAAAACCGACCCAAAAAAATGGGTTTGGTCGGGTCATTGGATGAACATGGTTTTCAAAAATGAAAAATCATTCAAAATAATTGGGTTTTGGGTAAATCCACACCCAACCCACAAAACCTATTGGTTATTGAGTGACTATTTTTTAGTTATTTTTTATAATTTGATGAGCGATGACGTTGATGTATTTAATCTTGGTTGCTTCACACTTTTATTATTTTGATGCTAATTCTTGTAAGTTATAAGTACTTTATAAATTTTATGTAACTTTGGTTTTTGTAAATATGCTTATGATGAATTTTATTGCGCATTTAGACATTTGATGTTTTAAAAAATAACGGTAATAAGTTAAATTATTTATTAAGAAAAAATATGACAAATCATTTATAATTATATAAGGAAGAAAAAAAAATTGGATAACCCACTACCCAACCCAATCCAACCCACAAATTTATGGTTTTACCCAACCCGACCCAATGATGTTGTGGGTGGTTATTTTACCTCACTCAAACCAGTGTATCTTATATGGGTTGGGTTATGGTTTTGACTAAATTCAACCCAAACCGACCCATGTACACCCCTAGATATTATTATATAATTTTATTTTTATATTTTTTTAGAATCATAAATAAATATCAATATAATTTGAAATTTGTTGAGATAGTATTAAAAAAAACAGAAGTAATTAGGGGAGATTTTTTAAAACCAAACTAATCCAAAAGTATCGAGAATAAAATCATACAATATAAATTCACATTATAATCTGAACCATACCTAAATCAAAATACATGTCATTTGAAAGAAATATTTTATTATAACAAAAAATGTATAAGAGAAATGTATAATGAAACTAGATAATACAATTTATCCAAATGATGGTTGACACAATGGTTTTAATAAGATACCTAGAAGGTAAATAAATTGTTTAAACTTTTTATTTAAAAATAGTTTATTTAGGACGATTAGGTTTATCGGTCGGTGTTTTGAATTGTTTTGTATTGTCCATATGTTATTAATAAAAGTTTTTTATTATAAAAAAAATATCTAACTATGTTCTAAAAATAAATTTTTTATTTGATTTCAAATAATAATAATAATAGTAATAATAATAATAATAATAATAATAATAATAATAATAATTATTATTATTATTATTATTATTATTATTATTACGCGGCAGAATTTATATAAATACACGTATTATGTTCGCAAATATTACATCAAACCTAACTCTTGGCAAATAAAGAAAGTGATCAGTATACATTAACACTCTTCCTAATATGCAGAGCAACTATGAAAGAAGATGCTAGAGCAAAAATTCTTCTTCCGAATTTTCTCCACAACGTAAAACTCAAGTACATCAAGTTAGTTTAAATAAACTGTTTAAACTTTTTATTTAAAAATAGTTTATTTATAAATAGAAATAATTTTTTTATCAATATATAGATCAAATTAAATATTGTCGGCATTGATTAAATTATAAATCAAGTAACCGTTACTATTTTAAACATTTAAAAGTATAAAGAAATTAAATAGTAAATAATCAGAGGATATAAGAGTGAGCTAATCAATTATTACTTTAAAAAAATAAAAGGAAAGATTAATAATGAAACAATCACCATAAGCTAATAAAATCAACATGTTCTCAAATAGAAATTTTATAAAAATAATATAAATAATCATAGCAAAAAATTAAAACATAATAAAGTCACCTTATATTACCAGCACAAATATGACTGCCATTAAAAATAATTTAATAGCATAACAAACTCATAAATAGATAAGCATAGAAATGAAATGAGTAGACAAAATAAATGTAATAATAACAAAAAAATCATACAAAATTAAGACACACTATTAAAAATAAATAATAATATAGATTTCTCAAATTTGGAGTTATTGCTCGAATTTTTTACATAAATACCCCTAATTTTGGAAAAAATTCCCTAAATAACCCATGTTTCAAAAATATTCCCAAAATGCCCCCATTAGGGTTTTGGTTTGAACAATGTCGCCAATGGAATTGGCGACTCCCTTGTAGAGGTCTAACCATGTCGCCAATGCAACTGGAGACACCCTTCCAAGTCACCAGTGCAATTGGCGACACAGCGTAATGCTTAAACCAAGTCGCCAATCCAAGTGGAGACACAATGTAATGCTTAAACCAAGTCGTCAATCCAAGTGGAGACATGGTGTGTTTTGTGTTTTTTTTAAATATTGGAATATTATATTGATTTTGTTTGCACAATGATATAAAATTTTCATTAATTCAATAAAATATTATATTAATTAATCTTCGTGACCGGGTGCATCCAACCGGCCACCAGTTTCACAACTGTGGAGCTGCACAACAGTTACCGTGTCAAACTGCAACTTGGAATGCATCAAGACATCCCAGATCTGCCTGCTGACATCAGTAAATGGCATCTAAAAAGAGTTAATGATCAATGGGAGTTTGACAGCTGGAAGAATTTTGCAAAGACTGAGCGTCGTAAATGGATGCACCGCAGCAACTATGTCTTACGTGAGCCGGTGATGCCAACCCCATCTGTACAAACAAATAATTACATGGCTTGGTACAGATCGGTTGCAACTGGGTTTGTCTCCGAAGACAGGGTTTGTCTCCTAGGGGATGTGGAACTGGTGGCCGGCTGGATGCACCCGGTCACGAAGATTAATTAATGTAATATTTTATTAAATTAATAAAAATTTTATATCATTGTGCAAACAAAATCAATATAATATTCCAATATTTAAAAAAAACACAAAACACAACATGTCTCCACTTGGATTGGCGACTTGGTTTAAGCATTACACTGTGTCTCCACTTGGATTGGCGACTTGGTTTAAGCATTACACTGTGTCGCCAATTGCACTGGCGACTTGGAAGGGTGTCTCCAGTTGCATTGGCGACATGGTTAGACCTCTACAAGGGAGTCGCCAATTCCATTGGCGACATAGTTCAAACCAAAACCCTAATGGGGGCATTTTGGGAATATTTTTGAAACATGAGTTATTTAGGGAATTTTTTCCAAAATTAGGGGTATTTACGTAAAAAATTCTTATTGCTCAACCAATTCTTTCATAACCTACCTAATCAAAAAATTTTCAGGAAGTCATAACAAATGTCTTAAATTAAAAAAAAACCCTTTAATTTCACATTATAATTCACATTTTCATCAATAATGAATTAAAGAACAACTTCTAAACTTAAAAATAATAATTAATCTTACGTTAAATAAAAAATATATAAAAACTCTTTATCCCAGGTTTCAATTATTTAATAAAATAAAATAATTAAAAATAACCCCATGCCCCATGTTTTTATTTACATAATTAAATTTAAAATGAATTAAAAAAATCGAAACTTCTCCATTGATTAATCCATTTTTGTTTTTAAATATCATTACTTGAATTAGTAAATTATTATCTTAATTCATATTTTCATCAATAATAAATTATATAATAGTTTCTAAATTATTATCTTAATTCATATTTTCATATCTTAATTTATAATATTATCAATATTATTATCTTGTAGTAATATTAATCCATGTCATTGAGAGTATTTCATATTTGACAATAATGATATCAACATTATTAACATTATTATGAAGTGATATTAAAGTTGGAAATGTATGCAAGATTTGAAAAGTGACCCTATTTTGTTGGCTTAAATCATGTATAACTTTTGTTAATACCTTTATTCAATTTTTTTCCAAAATGTTTTATTTGCATGCAATACTTTTCACCTCCTTTATCTAATGATAAATTTAATGTAATGATAGAGTTGAAATTGTGAGTTTGTTTAACCAATGATTCATTCAATATTTAAGTGGGTCTCTTAAACAGATATTATTATATACAGTATAAATAAATAAAAAATTTAAAAATATAATTAATTTAATTTTAAAAAATATAATATGTATTCATCATCAAATATATCTAACTATTCTTGTTTGATAGAATAAAACAGTATTCTTGGTTGTGGTTATCGATTAGTCTTTCTAAGTCTTCTAGTTGAACTTTTTATAATTGGTTGAAACATCCAACCAAATTTTGGTAAGGATTGTTTGGGAATAAACTGTTCAAAGAACGAATCATTTGTTTGGGACGATTAGGTGTATCAGTCGGTATTTTGGATTGCTATGTACTGTTATTAGTGATAGTTTTAGATTATAAAAAAAATATCTAACTATATTCTAAAAATAATTTTTTTTATTTGATTTCAAATAATAATAATAATAATAATAATAATAATAATTATTATTATTATTAGGCGGCAGAATTTATATAAAAATACGTATTCTATTCGCAAATATTGCATTAAACCTAACTCTTGCCAAATAAAAAAAGTGATCAATTTACTTTAACACCTCTTCCTAATATGTCAGTCAGCAGAGCAACTATGGAAGAAAATGTTAGAGCAAAAATTCTTCTTTTGGATTTTCTCCACAACGTGAAACTCAAGTACGTTAAGTTAGTTTAAATAAATTGTTTAAACTTTTTATTTTAAAATATTATATTTATAAATAGCAATAATTTCTTTTATCAATATATAAATTAAATTAAATATTGTCGGCATTGATTAAATTATAAATCAAGTAACCATTACTATTAATTTTAAACATTTAAAAGTATAAAAAAATTAAATAGTAAAGAATCAGAGGATATAAGAGTGAGTTAATCAATCATTACTTAAAAAAAAGGAAAGGTTAATAATGAAACAGTCACCATAAGCTTTTAAAATCAACATATTTCTCTCTAATAGAAATTTTATAAAAATAACATAAATAATCATAGCAAAAAATTAAAACATAATAAAGTCGCCTTATATTACCAGCACAATAAAAAAATGTAATAATAACAAAAAAAACTCATACGAAATTAAGAAACTGTAACGCCCATATATAAATACATACATCAAAGCATATGTTATACATGAATACCACGTTTGGTACTGAAATATACAAGTCCCTAGTAAACACATTATACATATACATGCCCAAAAAAAATCCCTAATACATAAAACTATGGCATACTATATATACAAGATGTTCCAAAGATAAATACTAAGAACTAGATTGACAACGATCTCAAAACTCCACAACGGAAGCCTTGCCACCACAAAAGCCAAGATAGTAAGGAAAGTCAAACCACTTTATCCTTACCCTTCGCCGAACCTGTAGTACCTGTGATGTAAACAACAACGTGGGGTGAGATACATCAAATCTCAGTGAGTTCCCTATCTTATAGGTCCTCTCGGCTTTACAAGGTTCTATCACACCTAACTCAAGTCAAAGGGGAAGGGAAGTGACTTTGAGTACTCACGCACACTATATGGAAACACGTTATTGAGTCCTTTAACTCGAAAGTGTATCACTATCGTTAACCCTGTCAAGGCATCCCCTTTCTCCCGCCCTCTTCTACGTCTAGAAGTAGGAACGAGTCATGGACCCTCGTAGATTACTTGGCATACGAGATGGATTCGGAAATAAGGGACACATTATCACCTTAAATCGTCACTTCACACGACCCGTACACCGTCACAAGTCTCTTTACCCGTAGGCTCCATTCGTACTATAACATTGGGAATCAAACCTACCAAGTAATCGTGCATTCATTACAGAGGAGCTCGTTACTCATGAAATGTCACCTAATATAATACTGGTTACGATTTCGTGATTTCACATACAACCATAATTGTATTCAACATTTCTAGGCTACATTAGCCTTTTTGACCTCTTTTGCCTTTCCCCACATTTAACATAATTACACGTGTTCCATACTAGTGTCATTATTCTTTTCTATACCCTTCGGTAATAGACGCACGCCTCGGCCTTTCTTGCACGAGCGTCGTCGTTATGTTATTCCATAATTTCCTAGCCGTTACTAGGTTTCAACATAATTCATGGTAATATTCCTCACTCTACCTATTTTATATTTTAACATGCATAGACTCTCACACATGCTTAACAATAAGAGAATAGGTAAACACAAGTCAATCATATAATGGAAACACATAAATTCAACATATCACAAGTCACCCCAATTCCGGTTCCCTCCGATTTATTTAATCGGGCATCAAAACTAGTATTTTCCACTTCCATTAGATGGAGTATTTTCATAGCTCTCTATCGGTATCAAGAACACTCAAATCGGATACACGAAATGAAAGTTATGAATTTTTGAAGAAAAAGAAATTATTGAGAAACAGCCAAATTCGCCTGGCGACTTAAGAATTCGCTTGGCGAATCCCCCTTCGCCAGCACTTCGCCTAGCGAGGCAGTGGCGAGTCCTAATATTTTGAAAATCCAAAAGTTCCAGTAGCTGAGACATTTCTGTCTCTTCAATTTTGCCTGGCGAATCTGGATTTCTCTTGGCAAATCCCTTTCGCCAGTCCTTCGCCTGGCGAATCTGTGGCGAGACCCAATTCTCCTGGCGAATCGTACCAGAACTAGAATTCTTCCCTTACGGGTTCCATGGTTCCAAAGCTCCAAAATCACCATTTCTCAACCCCAAATCAATTCCAAACAGCACAAACAAGCATCAACAATGTTCATATGCATAATGTGATCATACTACGCAATTTATATCAATTTTTAACTGTTAGGTTATCGATTTCAATAATTTTAACCTAACTTAACCATTTCCAAAAACTCTAAAACTAATGTTCTAACTAGAACCCACCTTGAATAGAGGATGATGATGAAGAAGATGAGTTGAATTGATGAAGAGTAGATGATGATTCCAAGCTTTTCCTTCTCTTAGGTTTTCTTCTTCTTTTCTTTCCCTTCCTTCTCCTTCTTTCTTACTTCTTTCTTCTTTCTATCTTTCTCACCAAAAATGAAAAGGAAAAAGAAAAGAAATGATACATAGAGAAATCATTTAGTTAGTAAGACTAACTTAAATGCCCAATAAGTCTCTGCCACACCACAAGTTAAAACCTCAGAGTAGAAAATATTAATTTGATCTGCTCTGAGCTCATCAATTTACTCTAATTATTTTATCCAATAAATTCTCAGAGTAACCCGAAACCCAGTTGATCACTACTAATATAATCCAGAGTAATTAAAATATGGGGTATTACATCCTCCCCCCCCCCCCCCCCAAATAGAAATTCGCCCACGAATTTAAAACAATTACCTGAAAAGATAAGGATAAACTTCTCGCATCTCGGATTCTAGCTCCCAAGTTGTATCACCCGGATGCGTCTCATCCCACTGAACCTTAACAAGAGGAATCTCTTTATTCCTTAATACTTTAGTTTCTCTTCCTGTGATACGACTCGATTGAGGCTCAAATGTTAAATCTGCTTCTATCTCAATCGTATCCGGTAGAATTGCCTGAAGAGGATCTGGAACAAACTTTCGAAGCTGAGATACATGAAAAACATGGTGCATCCCTGACAGAGAAGGCGGTAAGGCTAATCTGTAAGCTACTTCACCAATTCTTTCCAAAATTTGATACGGTCCCACGTACCTCGGACCTAACTTCCGCGACTTAAATGGTCCTTTCAACCTCAATCTCGGAGTAACTTTCAAAAACACGTGATCACCCTCATCAAACTCCAAAGGTCTTCTACGGTTATCCGCATAACTTTTCTGTCAATCTTGTGCCTGTTTAACTTTATCACGGATCATCATAATCTTTTCTGTAGTATCTTGGATAATCTCTGGTCCCAACATTCTATCTTCACCAACTTCTGCCCAGCACAATGGTGTCCTACACTTCCTTCAATACAATGCCTCATTAGGTGCCATACCAATACTTGCATGATAATTGTTATTATAAGAGAACTCAATCAATGGTAAAAGTTTTATCCAATTTCCTCCACTTTCAAGTACACAAGCCCTTAACATATCCTCCATTGTTTGTATTGTCTGTTCCGTCTGACCATCCGTTTGCGGATGATTTGACGTACTCAAACACAACTTCGATCCCATAGCTTGTTGAAAAGCTCTCCAAAATCTCAAAGTAAACTTTGGATCTCTATCCGAAATAATACTAGTGGTAATACCATGCAAACTTACAATTTCTGAAATGAACAATCTTGCGAGATGGCTCGCCTTGTAGGTAGTCCTTACGGCTAAAAAATGCGCAGATTTTGTCAACCAATCTACAATCACCCAAATAGAATCATAACCACCTTGGGTACGGGGTAATCCAACTGCGAAGTCCATAAAAATACTATCCCACTTCCACACTGGAATTTCTAACGGTTGTAGTAAGCCACCCGGTCTTTGGTGCTCAATTTTCACCTGTTGGCACAATGCACATTCCGACACATACACCGCAATATCCTTTTTCATCCCGGACCACCAATATTCCCTCTTTAAATCATGATACATCTTTGAAGACCCCAGATGTATAGTAAAATCACCCTTATGCGCTTCTTCCAAAATCCTTCTTTTCAACTCCGTGTCATCCGGTACACAAATCCTTTGGTTGAACAAAATAATTCTGTCGGTAGCTCGCCTAAAACCCGGTTGTAACAACACTTCTTGTAACTTCTCATCTAACCCTTGTCCTTGTTGGATTTCTTCCCTAAGAGTAGAATTCACATTCAAATTTCCCATAATCACACCATTAGGAGTCCAAACAAATTGAAGATTTAGATCCCTAAACTTTTCCAATAAGGTATACTCTAACATCATCAACTCGGCATTATGCAACACTTTCCTACTCAGTGCATCCGCTACTTTATTCGCTTTACCCGGATGGTATTTTAGTTCCTAATGATAATCCTTCAAATACTCCATCCATCTCCTTTGACGCATGTTCAACTCTTTCTGATCAAAAAGGTACTTTAAACTCTTGTGATCGTTGAACATCTCAAAATGTACCCCATACAAATAATGACGCCAAACCTTCAAAGTAAAGACAACTGCCGCAAATTCCAAATCATGTGTTGGATAATTCTCTTTATGAACTTTTAACTGTCGAGAAGCATAAGCCACTACATGACCATCCTGCATTAACACACCTCCTAATCCCATCTTTGACGCGTCACAAAATACCTCATACGACTTACTAGGATCGGGAATAATCAAAACAGGAGCGGTTATCAATCTTTCCTTCAAATTCATAAAACTTCTTTCACAAGCCGAATCCCACTCATATGGACAATCCTTTCGAGTAAGTTTCGTCATTGGTAAAGCCAATTGAGAAAAGCCTTTGATAAACCTTCTGTAATAACCTGTCAATCCCAAGAAACTTCTAACTTCAGAAACATTCTTCGGTCTCTCCCAATTAATCACTGCTTCAACTTTTGATGGATCTACCACTACACTTCCCTGGGATATGACATGACCAAGAAAATTAACCTCCGACATCCAAAACTCACACTTACTTAGCTTAGTAAAAAGTTGCCTCTCTTGTAAGATGGATAAAACGATTCTTAGGTGTTCTCCATGCTCTTGAGGATCACAAGAATAGATAAGAATGTCATCAATGAAAATCACCACAAATTGGTCCAAATAAGGTTGAAATATCCGATTCATATAATCCAAGAAAACTGCCGGAGCATTCGTCACACCAAAAGGCATTACTAAAAATCATAATGGCCATAACGGGTTCTAAATGCAGTCTTTGGTACATCTGAGCTCTTCACACGAATCTAATGATAACCCGACCATAAATCAATCTTCAAGAACACACAGTCTCCTTTCAATTGATCTAACAGATCGTCTATCCTTGGTAATGGGTATTTATTCTTGATGGTGACCTTATTCAACTGACGGTAATCAATACACAACCGCATTCCACCATTCTTCTTCTTTACCAATAACACTGGAGCTCCCCAGGGCGAAACACTGGGTCGAACGAAATGCTTAGCCAACAACCCTTCCAATTGATCCTTTAATTCTCTTAATTCAAGTGGTGCCATCTGATACGGAGAAACGAATATTGGAGCCATTCCCGGTATCAGGTCAATAGAGATATCCACTTCCCTCTCTGGAGGAAGATAAGTGACATCCTCGGGGAAAACTTTAGGAAACTCACAAACTACCGGAATACTCAAAACTTGAAGGTTACTACTCTCCTCCTTAGTGAGAATCAAAAGAACAGATTTTTCCTCCTTAAACAAGAAATTTATCATTCTAACCGTACCTTCTAAAATAGTAGTCAACACATCCTTCGGGGTAGCCTCTACGGATGGAATAATAATTAGCTTTTCTTCATACCCGATAAATACCGAATTAGCTGAAAGCCAATCCATTCCTAAAATAACATCCACTTTCTTAAGCGGTAAACAAATCAGGTCAATCTGGAAAACTCTTCCATCCACAGATAAAACACAATTTTCACACATTAAAGGTGTTTCAACCATCTCATCCATGGCAGTAGTAACCACCATGGGTGGAGACAACGGAACCGCTTGTAACCCAAATCGTTTTAAACATTGCATCGATACAAAAGAGTGTGTAGCTCCACAATCAAATAACACAAAACAAGGATGTCCATTAACGAAACACGTACCAGCAATCAAAAAGTTGTCACCCTTTGCTTTCCTCGCATCCAAGGTATATACTCGGCAGGTATCCCTTTGCCATATGGCCCACTTTATGACACTGATGACACTCCACTCCTTCGAAGCGACATCTACTAAAGTGCATCCTTCCACAAGTACGGCACACCGGAGGTGCACTAGTCCTGGAACTCTGAACTTGTTTCCCTTTAAAAACTTATTGTCTCGGTTTAAATTATTGATTCGATCTTCCACGATCTCCTTGATTTGACCTACTCAATTCCCCTTCTGCTTGCACATTCTTCAAGTTATGTTCTGTCATGTTGCACTGCCTTAACAATTCGGCATAGCTAGTGAATTCCCTCTGAGACACGCTACGTGAAATTTCATCCCTCAAACCAAAAAGAAACTGATCAATCTTCCACCTCTCGTCCGTAGCATACATAGCCTGCCTAGAATAAGCGGCCATTACCTCAAACCTCTCAGCATATGCGGCTACAGTCAAAGTACCTTGTCTCAACTGTTGAAACTCGAATTCCTTCTGAAACCTTAAGGAACTTGGAGAATACTTTTCCATAAAATTAATCTTAAACTGCTCCCATACCTTCGGTACCTCTTGAATTATCATTAAGGCTGAAGCGCTCTCCCACCACCTCATGGCAGGACCCTTTAGCAAGTGAGAAGCGAAGATCACCTTATTTTCCTCACTGCACTGAACTATCAAGACAATCCGCTCCATACCAGATATCCATTCATGAGCCTTTACCGGATCTAACCCTCCCTGAAACTCCGGAGGATTTATACGAAGTAAATCCCTAAAGGTTCCCCCTGCAGCTTTAGGGACGACCACTGGAGGATGCAGGCCAACAGCCATTTGCTGAACCATTTATTGCACAAACTGATTTTGTTGTTGCTGCATCTGTTGCATGAATTAATACAAAGGGGCATTCTCATCGTCACCTGGTGGATTTGTCCCTGCTGGAGTGGTTCTCAGTCTACCACGGTTGTTTCTGCACCCGTCAGCCATGTTCCTAAATGTCATACAGATAGGATTAAGTTGATCAGGCTCAATACCATAAATATAACACGTAAGACCAATGGCGACACAACGCATATGAAACAGAAAGAAATACTTATACTATTTCATAGCTAGGCCGAGGATACGACCTGCTCTGATACCAACTGTAACGCCCATATATAAATACATACATCAAAGCATATATTATACATGAATACCACGTTTGGTACTAAAATATACAAGTCCCTAGTAAACACATTATACATATACATGCCAAAAAAAAAATCCCTAATACATAAAACTATGGCATACTATATATACAAGATGTTCAAAAGATAAATACTAAGAAGTAGATTGACAACGATCTCAAAACTCCACAACGGAAGCCTTGCCACCACAAAAGCCAAGAGAGTAAGGAAAGTCAAACCACTTTATCCTTACCCTTCGCCGAACCTGTAGTACCTGTGATGTAAACAACAACGTGGGGTGAGATACATCAAATCTCAGTGAGTTCCCTATCTTATAGGTCCTCTCGGCTTTACAAGGTTCTATCACACCTAACTCAAGTCAAACGGGAAGGGAAGTGACTTTGAGTACTCACGCACACTATATGGAAACACGCTATTGAGTCCGTTAACTCGAAAGTGTATCACTCTCGTCAACCCTGTCAAGGCATCCCCTTTCTCCCGCCCTCTTCTACGTCTAGAAGTAGGAACGAGTCATGGACCCTCGTAGATTACTTGGCATACGAGATAGATTCGGAAATAAGGGACACATTATCACCTTAAATCGTCACTTCACACGACTCGTACACCGTCACAAGTCTCTTTACCCGTAGGCTCCATTCGTACTATAACATTGGGAATCAAACCTACCAAGTAATCGTGCATTCATTACAGAGGAGCTCGTTACTCATGAAATGGCACATAATATAATATTGGTTATGATTTCGTGATTTCACATACAACCATAATTGTATTCAACATTTCTAGGCTACATTAGCCTTTTTGGCCTCTTTTGCCTTTAACACATTTAACATAATTACACGTGTTCCATACTAGTGTCATTATTCTTTTCTATACCCTTCGGTAATAGACGCACGCCTCGGCCTTTCTTGCACGAGCGTCGTCGTTATGTTATTCCACAATTTCCTAGCCGTTACTAGGTTTCAACATAATTCATGGTAATATTACTCACTCTACCTATTTCATATTTTAACATGCATATACTCTCAAACATGCTTAACAATAAGAGAATAGGTAAACACAAGTCAATCATATAATGGAAACACATAAATTCAACATATCACAAGTCACCCCAATTCCGGTTCCCTCCGATTTATTTAATCGGGCATCAAAACTAGTATTTTCCACTTCCATTAGATGGAGTATTTTCATAGCTCTCTATCGGTATCAAGAACACTCAAATCGGATACACGAAACGAAAGTTATGAATTTTTTAAGAAAAAGAAATTATTGAGAAACAGCCAAATTCGCCTGGCGACTTAAGAATTCGCCTGGCGAATCCCCCTTGGCCAGCACTTCGCCTGGCGAGATAGTGGCGAGTCCTAATATTTTTAAAATCCAAAAGTTTCAGTAGCTGAGACATTTCTGTCTCTTCAATTTCGCCTGGCGAATCTGGATTTTGCCTGGCGAATCCCTTCCGCCAGTCCTTCGCCTAGCGAATCGCACCAGAACCAGAATTCTTCCCTTACGGGTTCCATGGTTCCAAAGCCCCAAAATCACCATTTCTCAACCCCAAATCAATTCCAAACAGCATAAACAAGCATCATCAATGTTCATATGCATAATGTGATCATACTACGCAAATTATATCGATTTTTAACCGTTAGATTATCGATTTCAATAATTCTAACCTAACTCAACCATTTCCAAAAACTCTAAAACTAATGTTCTAACTAGAACCCACCTTGAATAGAGGATGATGATGAAGAAGATGAGTTGAATTGATGAAGAGTAGATGATGATTCCAAGCTTTTCCTTCTCTTAGGTTTTCTTCTTCTTTTCTCTCCCTTCCTCCTCCTTCTTTCTTACTTCTTTCTTCTTTCTATCTTTCTCACCAAAAATGAAAAGGAAAAAGAAAAGAAATGATACATAGAGAAATCATTTAGTTAGTAAGACTAACTTAAATGTCCAATAAGTCTCTACCACACCACAAGTTAAAACCTCAGAGTCAGAAAATATTAATTTGATCTGCTCTAAGCTCATCAGTTTACTCTAATTATTTTATCCAATAAATTCTCAGAGTAACCCGGAACCCAGTTGATCACTACTAATATTATCCAGAGTAATTAAAATACGGGGTATTACAGAAACACTATTAAAAATAAATAATAATATAGATTTCTCAAATTTGGAGTTATTGACCAAACAATTCTTTCATAACCTATTGTCGTACCTCGAAAAATATGATCCTCGCGATGGACGCGGAAAAAACTGTTCGAAACGGAGTTGCCACCGAACTTTATTCATTCCAAGGAAGGAATAGGAAAATATCAATAAAACCTTTAAAGGGATAAGAAAATGGTCATCACAACCAAATTCAGGTTCGGGAGTCGGTTACGCAAGAGGGAAGGTATTAGCGCCCTCTACGTCCGTTGTACTCAACGGGAACCTCTTGATTCGATTCGTGAGAAAGTTAGCTAGGTTTGTTTGTTTATCTTATAAGGTAATATTGCTTCTAAGGGGAAAAAGGGGTGGTTTATTTATTGGGGTGCTCGGCAAGGATTAAGACCCTTGTGCCTACGTATTCCCTCGTGCAATGGGAAAGTCATAGCATTCGTAGTTCGTGGGACTACGGTTGTTTGATTTATGTTTTTTATAGGCGCCAATTGTCCACACACGATTAAGAGAACTCGTACCCAAATAATTGAGGAGAAAGGTCAAAGACTTGGCCCCCCTCACATCACCTTTTAGGAAGTTGTGTTTGAATATACGATTAAGTGTGTTAAAGAGTTTGATTAAGAAAAGAGGATTTGATTTGTATGTGTTTTAGGGTTTCGATCGCACGGGGGCGAGAAAAGGATAGTTTTAGATGTTTTAGAGGTGACAATTGTTCACACACGAGTAAGAGAACTCGCACCCAAATAATTGAGGAGAAGGGCCAAAGACTCGACCACCCTCACTTCACCTTTAGTAAAATGTGTTTAGATACAGATTAAGTGTTTTAATGATTACTTGGAAAAAGGTTTGAATGTTGTCGAGTTATAAGTGTTTTAAAGGCGTCAATTGTCCACACACGAGTAAGAGAACTCGCACCCAAACAATTGAAGAGAAAGACCAAAGACTTGATCCCCCTCCTTTTCACCTTTTAAGAAATGATGTTTAAGTATGGTTTAAATGTATTAATTTGATTTTTAAAATGCTCGATGTTGATCGAGGTTTGAATTTGCGTACGAAAAAAGGTTGAGGACTAATGGAAAGGAGGTCCTAATAGTTCAAGGTAAGGTCGATTGCGAGGCAAAAACGCTCGACTTACAAGAGGTAAAGGAACTTGATATATGGATCAAGTGAATGCTTGAGGATAAATTGATTATTTGAATTTGTTTTGGAAAATACTTGACGTTGGATCAAGCTTGTTTATTTTTGTAAAAAAACGGTTGATTTTAATCTTATGGGAGAGGGATATAATTACTCAAGTGGGAATAGTCGAGCCAAAATTAAAGTGAGTCAATCACGCATACACATACAAACCAAAGTGAAATGTGCAACAAATATCGTTGTATAAAGCCCAGGAGGAGGCTATGTGAGGTTGATTGCGATTGTGAAAATAATCGACTTACAAGGAATTAAAAGGGCTTGACATTAAGTCAAGGTATTAGTTTGAAAAGAGTTCTTTTGGTTTGGACAAGCATATTATGAATGAATAGATAATCAAGGCATGATAATAATTCACATGAGAAAAAGGTAAACATCACATAAAGATTAAAAACCAAATAAAACGGGGGAGAAATCTAATCAAACATGTTAGTACACCTAAATTCTAAAACCCTAGGGTTAGCTTAAAGGAGAAATTCTAAACTAATTTGTTTTAGATTTTTAGAGAAAAGGTGAAAATCAAATAATTAATCAAATTAAACTAAAATATTTAATAAAATTAACTATTAAAGTTAATTAGTATTAAATAAAGTGGTTTAATAAAATTAATTATCAATTTAATTTATTATCAAGGTTTTAAAAAAATTATTTTGGATTTTTAGGTTTAGGGAAATAAATTGTTTTTGGATTTTTTATAATAAAAAGTGATATTAAAAATTAAAACTAAAAAGAAAAAAGCCAGAATTGTCAGTAAAATGGGGTTCTGAACAGTGATTGGCCCCCAGGTCCACTAGGAAAGCCCACACGGATGGGGAAAGTCCACCATGGACTTCTATGTCAACTCTTGATCTCAGTGCGAATCTGGACCGTTAACCTGGTTAGAGAGTCGGCTTTTACTCGAATATAAGGGTCGAGAATGAGGGCACACGGTATGCATAAAGGACTTGTGTGTACAGAATCCAGGGAAGGTTAGCACACCGGTGACAAGTGTCACGGTGGGGGACACTTGTCACCCCTACACCAGCCACCATGACCACCTTAATGAAATAAAAGAAGGACCCCCTTGGTCTCATTTCCAAATCCTTCCCTCTCTTAACGTTCTCTTAACGCTCTCCTTCTCTGCAAATGGTATTCGCCAGAAACCTAAACCGGCCGCCGCAGCCGTCTTCTCCGGCGATACACCCCTAAACCGGGAAAAACCCTACACAAACCCGACCTATTTTTCTACCCTCTTTTCAAATCTAAAATCGGTTTCCTCAAAATACTAAGCAATTGCTCAAATCGAGCCCGACCCCAAACAAAAACCCTAGTTCTAAATCAAACCACAAAGAACAAATTCAAGCAATGAAGAGCAAGCTACTTTACTCAGAAAGCAATGAACAACACAATAGCAAGAAAATGGAGTTCAGATTGAAGAGAAATAGGGATTCCCGAACGATACCTCTTAAAGATCTCTTCAGAATGAGTTTCCAACCGTGCTCAGGTATTTTGATCTCTCTTCCTTCTACTCAGCACTCCTCTTCTCTTTTGATGTTGTTACCGAAGTGTTGTTGCTTGCGATTGTATTAAAATGGGGTTGAGCTCACCTATATCAGAGTTTCAGTGTGAAACTCTAATCAGGTTTTTTTTATGAAAACGAGCTTTAGTGAGAGAGTGAGGATTTTCTTGCTGTGAGTAGTGATTTAGGGTTTTTCAGCCGTTTTCCCCTGTTTTCAAAATGAACAGTAGTGCAATATATAGGGTTCTCAGATACGTGTGAAGGGTTGTGAGTGTGTGAATTCTGTTAGGAAAATGAGGTGAGCTGGAATTCGTGAGAATCAAACCGTCGCGAGGTTGTACGAACATTCTCCTTGCTGAGATTTTGATTTTGTCTTTTCTGTCAATTCTCATTTGTGTGGTCCCAACCAAATTAAGTTGCGTACTGATATTGTGCACGGTTTGTTATTGTTTTGTGCAGGTTTTTGAGCCATTTATGTAGCTGGAGGCCTATCGTTGTGCGTAGGAAGAGGATTTGTGCAAATTTGGTGTGAAGCACGTTGTTATCAGTAGCAGGCTTTGGCTTGGTGTTAGCAATTTGACAAGTTTGTGGAAAAAGCTGGTGAATTAGCGTGAAGAATAGAACTCGAGCATGGCGAATAGATCAATGGCTGCTCTTAGGTCTTGCGTTTGATTCAGACATGGCGTTCAATCTTTTAGGCTTAGACTCCAAGAAGTTTGTAGGATTTGTAGTTTAGAATTTTCTTGTAATTTCAAATGTGCTCTTATTTCATTGAAACTCACTTGTGGGATTAATGTTGATGTTCAGACTTTGTAACTTTAGCCTTTTGTGAATCTTGCCTTAACCCTGTGATCACAAATTATGTGATGATTTGAAATACAATAGATCCTTTTGTGAATGAACTTTATGTTCACACTAGTTAAGATGAGATGCTTTAAGACGACCTGTAAATTGTGATTTGAATTTTGGCCTGCTGATATTGTTGCAATTGTGCATATCATAGCTTTAGCTTGCTGGCTTCCACGTCTTGTTACATTTTAAATGTCCAAAACTTGGCTCAAAGGCACCCCAATACCAAGCATAACTCTTATTTGGACACGGTTTGGCCATGGCTTGATACTTGGCTATGCCTTGAAAACAATGGCTCAAGTCTTGCAAATTTGAATTTCATGACCTAACTTGAAATAAATTGATCATATTTTAAATCAACTCTAATTATGGTTGGTGTCGCGGCCGACAAAAGTTTCGAGTCGCCACCATATTTTTTAAAGGAAAATAATGATAAACCTAAATATCCTTATCCTAAGGTAGAGATTTCTACGGTTCGGGAGTCATTTAAGTGAAGGGAAGGTGTTAGGCCCCCTTCACTTCCATTGTACTCAATGGGATCCACCTTTGAGTTTAGGGTATGTTTGTTTGTCTAAATGAAAAGAAAACCTAAGTTTTTTCCTAATTATACTCGCTAGGGTTGGTTTGCAACCCTATGCCTACGTACCCTCAAAATGAAGGATCAGAGTAACCGTAGTTCACCTCCCCTATTCCTACCCCCTAATCCTATTCCTAAATCCCAAATCCTATCCCTAAATCCCATCCACTATTTATACTCTTGGATAAAGAGTTCTATCCCTTAAATCTAGTGTTTATACTCCTAGATGAGGAGTTATATCCCTTAAATCCCTTAAACCCTATCCATTATTTAGACTCTTGGAGGAAGAGTTTTATCCCTTAATCCTTTTATTTATACCCTCGGATATCAAGAGTTCTATCCCTTAATCCTTATCTCTTATCCCTGATCCCTATCCATTATTTAGACTCTCGGAGGAAGAGTTTTATCCTTTAATCCTTTTATTTATACTCTCGGATATCAAGAGTGCTATCCCTAAATCCTTATCCCCCTATCCCTTATTTAGCCTCTCGGACCAAGAGCTTTATCCCTTGTTTTAAATCCTTAAAAGAATCCTATTATAACCCTTAAGTTCTTAATAATTATCCCTTAAATTTTTTATAATATAAGATAGAAATCAAACAAAAAAAAAACAAATTAATTAATTCCATTATTTGTTGAATAAAAAAAATACTTTTTACCAATAAATAAAACACTACTTTTAAAAACCCAGTTTATAAATTAAAACCCCATTTTAGGCAATATTGTACATCCATTTATTTAAATCCCAAAAATTGTAATAATAGAAAATATTATATCCCATATTTAAAATCCCAAAATGACATTTAGACCAAATCCCAAAATATTTAACAAATAAAATCTAATCCCAATTTAATAAAATTTTAATAAACAGAATTCAAACCCCCAAAATAATAAAATTATGTCCCCAAGATATGAAAATTTAATCCCCAAAATTAAATAATTAAATTATAATTAAATTCAACCCCAAAACATGTTTTAATAACAAAAATATTTTAATCCCAAAAATATTTAATAATTTAAATAAAATTATACCCCAAATATCCAAATTTTGATCCCCAAAATTATAACCCAAAACATTTAAATAGTATTTTTGATTCCAAAATATGATTTTAATTCAATTTAATAAAACCCCAAAAGTATGAAAATTCCCTTTAAAATAAACCATAAACCAAATGTTAAAAATACCAAAATAATCATCCTCAACAAAGAAAAATAATAATAATAGTCCTCATTTATAAAAATTATCCCTAAGTATTTAATAACAAAATGTTTTAACTTCAAAAAGATTTTAATTATACTAGTATAAAAAGTTTAATGATAAACTATATGAAAAGTTATAATTATAAAAGAGTTTTTGAATACATATCATATGCAAACAACATAAAGAAAATCCCCACAACATACATCAAATCCAACATATATGTTGGCTATACATAGACAATTAAGCAAACAATTCAGATATGCATAATTAAATCATATATTTAAAAATTCGAATTCACCAACCTGGAGTGCCGTGACCCACTTAAGTTGTTGCTTCCTCCCTCCTATTCTTTACGTTCCTCGCGTATCCCTTTTCTCCTTAGTATTTCTTGACGTTCTCCATTTCCTCTCCCTATTTTTCTCCTTTTTCCCTTAACACAAGATTCCGACCCCTCTTCCCCTTTTAGTGTTGTTGTTCTTCAACGTGAAGAACAATAACTTTTTTTTTATACTGATTATTGTGAATTTGTGGGTGAGAAAATATGAGAAAAAGAGGTTCTATTTATAGGTGAAAAATTAGGTCAGACATTGAATAAAATTTTTCAGTTTAGGAAGGTTTTAATCTGACCTGATTTTCCTCTATTTCTTAGAGCCCAAGCAAATGAATCTAGATGGATTCATGGCTTGGTGAATTTAAATAAAAAAATTAATATTTTAAATAAAAGAAATATCCTAATAATGATAATGAGAAAAAAAGATTTGATTGATTTTTTTTTTTTTTTTATGATTTTTTGAGATTTTTTCCATAAAAACATGATTTTAATGAAAAAATTAATTTTTTAAAATAATTATTAAATGAAATACGAAAATTGATATTAAAATAATAAAAAAAACTATTTTTATAATTTTTCATGATTTAAAAGAAAAGGAAAAAAGTTAGTAATAAAGGAAAAACAAATAAAACATTAAAAGTGAGGAAGGTGGGATTCGAACTCACAACCTCTCTGTTGATGTCTTGTAACTCCCTATACTCCCCTTGCTACCAACTGTACCATTTTATTTATTCAAAATAAAACAACATTAGCGGGTATTTTAATAATAATTCAATGATAATATTAATATTAACATTAATCCTCCAATAACCCCATTATGACCCTAGTATAATTCGATTAAAAATTAATATGACCCTAATTAATCCCTATATATAAAGATAACAGTAATCTAACCCTATTTAACTCATAACGCCATCATAATTTATTCTACCCCTGCTATTAAAATAAATAAACCCCTCAATACAAAAAGCAAAAAAAAAAAAAAGAATAGACAGGTGGTCAAAATTTGGGGTACGACAGATGCCCCTATTTAATCGTCTTCGAATCAGAAAGAGGATGTTGATGAGTCTTCCTCTTTTGTTGCGGAGACGATTAAATATAAGAAGGACCCTAATTTTGACCACAGAGTCCGGTAGGTACTACGCTGATCATCCTAAGATCCCACGTAACAAACCCTTGACGAAATACCCGATTGAACCCCTTTGAATTTTTTTAGTGGAACCCCTTGATAACTCCTTTTGATGAAATCTCTTAAAATTTATTGACAACCCTTAATAAAATCCCTTACTCAAACCTCCTTGATAAATCCCTTGGTAAAACCCTTTGTTAAAATATGGTATAACCCTTTTGTTGGAATCCCTTGGATGAGATTTTGGAAAAAACCCTTTTGACGAAATCCCTTGATAGAGAACCCCTTGATAAGACCCCGGTGAAACCTTTTAATAAAACCATTTAATAAAACCCTGATGAAACCCCATGATAAGACATTGGTGAAATCCTTTAATAACATTCTGGTAGAACCCTTAATAGAACCCTTGAAAAAAAAAGCCCTTAGTGGAACCCTTGATGAAAATCCTTAGATACCTGATGAAACCTATCCCTTATGAAGGCCATGTTGCCCAGTCAGGAATTAAACCCCTAAGAGTAAATATGAACCTTATGCATGTATGCATGTTTGGGTATATGAGCGCATGTATGCATGTTAAATGCTAGAGCGTAGCGACATGACTGATGCATGATTTGGGCTAACGCCTCTTTTATGATATGCAAGGCATGTGTTGTCTGAAATAAAACTTTCCATAACGTCCTGACTCCCTGACCCTTGAGACCTTGATAATCGTAATGAGCCATGATACTCTTGATTCCTGTTTAACATGCCGTTAAAGAACCTCCCATGTTGGTTAGATTGTAACGTACATTCCTGTCAGTGTATAGACCCTATATCTTGCTTTGGAAGAATATGATCCCTTTGATGATTCCAAAAACCGAAGTAAAATCCATTTTCCCTTTTTAAAGCTTTTATTTATACCTGATATTTCAATGCATTATCTCACAATTAACCAACACCTTGTAATCAAACAGAATATTTTTAGGAGGCAAAGAAACGTATTTGAAAAGCAAATTTATTGAGAATTGGCCTGCAAATGGGCAATGATAAGCAAGGAGGGTAATTCTCATAAGGAGATATTACCGAAAATCCAGAAAAATGTAAAATGGAAATAAGAAAACAAATTTATTTATGATCCTATTAAATTTAACACCAGCTAATATCCCTAAGACTCCAAGATCACGACACTTCGCTTCTCAAGATGACGGCTGGAATGATCGCTCCCTTCTGAATTCCTGTTACGGAGTGACATGAGGGTTTTCAGTCATATGCATTTTGGATATCCCTAACTTTTGTCTGGTCCGCTCTTTCTAGAGTCTTAGTCTAGCAGGATGATATACCATTTTTTCGACTAAGCCTCCCTTTAGGGTTTTCGACTTGTCGGGTATCATTTTTATCCAAACCCCTAATTTTTGCCTGGATTGCTCTTTCGAGTTTTCAATCCACCGGGACGCCCTAATTTTTTCCTAAGTCGCCCTTTAGGGTTTTCGACTTAGCGGGCTTTTATCCTCTTTTTCTAGGCATAGCATTTTTGACCGAATCGGAGTTCACCGGTCGTGGTAAATCTGCTCCATCCACGGTTATTAATATTAGTGATCCGCCAGAGGAGGCACCCTTCACGACATATGGCCCTTCATAGGGTGGGGTCCATTTGACGTGGTGGTCTTTATGGATGGGTAATATTTTCCTTAACCCCAAGTCTCCCTCTTCGCGTAGGCGAGGACGAATTTCTTTGTCAAACGCTCTCTTAATTCCCTGTGGATATAACTACCTACAACCACACGTTTCCCTTAGACGAGGTTAGCTGATCGAGCCTAGTTTGCACCCATCCTACCTTATCCAGATTAGCTTCCTTTATGATCCTAAATTCCGATTGATAGCCCATGTCCTTATGCAAACATAAGTCTTCCTCGAGATCCAGGTCTAGGTCCTTCATAGGAGTCCAAAGTTTCACAATCCATTGGATTCTCAAATTTTGTTAAACACATTATGAGTGGCCTCCTTGGGACTGGTGGCACCAATATAGGTTGCTTTTGCAAATATTCCTTGATCCAATCGAAATCCTTTTGACAATCTTCATTCCATTCAATGATTTGGTCCTTTTCTGAGTAATTTGAAGATTGGCTCACAAGTAGCTGTAAGGTGGGAGATATCTCCCCAAAAATACATGAACTTCCTTTTTTATCCTTGGAGCTGGCATCCCTTGAACGAATTTCATTTTGTCCTTTATTCCCCTTTGACTGATCATGGACCCTAGTATTTTTTTCAGATTTGATTCCATGAGTACACCTTGTGGGCTTTAGTCGTAACTTGAATTTCCTTAACTGATCCAACAACTTTGCAAGTTAGTTATGTGATCTTCTTCTTTTTGTGACTTGGTAATCGTATCACCCATATGAACCTCTATCTCCTTATGTCCCAAATTACCATAGTCCTTTGATAAGTTACTCCTACGTTCTTTAACCCAACAGGCGTTCCCTTGTGACAAAAAGCCGAATTGCTTCTTGACTTCTTCCCTGATCTGGAGGATCATATCTGATCTAGTCTTCCTCAGCTTTTGATTGGCGTGCATTCTAGTTTGAGTAGTGGTTTAGGCTTGCCGATGCTTGTATCAAGTCCTGGCGTATCTTGGTATGACCCTGCAACCACGTCGGAGTATCCTTGTAATAACTCGAACAGTCTTTCCATTATATCCTTATCCGGAGAAGCACGACTTCGACCTCTTTCCTATCTTCCTCAGTTCCCAGATTGATCACATCCACTGGTTCCTGGTGAGGTTGTATTTCCTTGTCCTCTTGCCTCAACAGTCTGGCTAACTCTTCGGGAAGCTCACACTCGTCCCCATCACCCTCTTACGCTTGGCTAATCGATAATCCGAAGTCATTCGAGATTATAGCGGTGTCATTCTTAATAGGTTCAATTTTAAATTTGCATGGAGACGAAGATTTTTCTCTTTTTTTTTTCTTTTTTTCTTTTTGGAATGAAGTACTAGAAATGAAAATATCGAAAGAAGGTATATTGCCATTTTAAATAAACAGAAAATGAAAGAAAAAGATCTTGATTGAAAACAAAATGCAATTTTATTGATAGAAATAAATCCAGTGAAATAAAAGGTGGCCCTACAAAGCTTTATCCACTTGCCTTGGGCATAGCATGGGACTTATTATTATTTTAAGGAAAAAGTAAATTACTTCGAAACAAAAATCATCTCAGAAATCCCGATGGTTCTCCAATTGTCGAAATTAGGCATTCTTTTCTTCCTCTTCCGTTAAGGCCACATGATCCCAAATTCCAAATCCCACACCATGGAAATCGCCTTCTAATCCTTCATTAGCTGGTTTGTAATCCAGCCCAAACAATTCCTTCTCCTCAGGTGACTCCCCTTGTTTGCCCCAGTTTGTTATGTCTCCCTTATTAATAAGGAATTCATCCCCCATCCTTTCCATGGCGCTGATTGTTGCCCCAATAACGTATCATCTCCCAAATTCGGACCTTCAGGGTCTACAACACTGACATCATTTTTCTTTGAGTTGTTCTCGGGATACCCCTTATTGTTATGTTGATCGGAGGATGACTGCCCAATCTTTCCTATCTTTAGACCGTTCTCAATCCTTTCTCCGATGATAACCAAGTCAGTAAAGCCTGTTGAGACTGCCCCAATCATCATTTCATAGTATAGTCCTTGCAGAGTTCCCATGAATGTATCCACTAACTCGCTTTCCCCCAATGGAGGTTGCACACGAGAGGCTAGCTCCCTCCATCTCTGGGCATACTCCTTAAAAGATTCGTTCCCTTTTTTAGACATGTTTTGTAATTATATGCGATTAGGGGCCATGTCTACATTATATTGGTATTGCCTTATAAAGGCACTGGCCAGATCCTCCCAGTTCTTGATGTGAGTCCTTTCCAGTTGTACATACCAGTCCAAGGATGCCCCACTAAGGCTGTCTTGGAAAACATGCATCATCAGCTTTTTATTTTTAGCATGCGCCCCTATCTTTCGAGAAAACATCCGGATGTGATTTTTAGGACAACTAACTCCTTTATACATCTCGAAGTAAGGTGTCTTGAACTTAGGAGGTATGACCACATCGGGCACCAGACACATTTCCAAGGCATCCACTCCAAGAACATTGAGTCCCTCCACGACCTTTAGCCTTTCCTCAAGTGCTTTGTACTTATCATCAATCCTTCTCCTTTCCTTTACAGTGGTTCCTTGATTTTCGAGGGCCACTTATCTCGGATTTTCACCCTCGTATGCGTAGTTCTCACGCGGAGTAGATCTGTAAGTAGTACGAGGTGCCCCATTGGAAATAGGTGGAGAGACGGTTCCCTCGAGAGGTTGGTCAACAGTTTTGTGCTTAGCAGTTTCAGTCTCCTCACGTTCTAGATCATGGACGAACCCTAGTAAGGGGTTATTGTCTTTAACATGGGAGGTAGGAGTAGGAACCTTCCTTTGATGGCTTGACTTGGTTCTTCTGGCTATCAAATTCTGGATGGCAAGTGTCAGTTGATCAATCTGGCTTTTCATTTCTTCCACGTTCTCCTTGACAGTATCCATTTCTCCTCTTAGAGTAACCATATCCTTCTCCATCTGATCTATAGCTTTTCTTTGGTACGCTCGAGTGCGAGGTCGGGAAGTCAGATTATTATGCCTGAGACGAAGTTTAAAAAAAAAAAAAGATTTTTTCCTTATGTTGAATGCATGTTGATGATGAATGTATGAATATGATGTATGCTAAATAATTTAAAAATTTTTATTTGGGGGGAATTCCAAAATCCATTGTAGTCATAGATGAATATATCCAAAGGATAAAACCCATACACATAGAATATCAAATCCAAATCCATTAGCCAATCCCAAATCCAAAATGCTTCATAACAATAATTCCTCGGGAACAACCCAAAACAATAATCCCAAGGTGGAAGCTCCTGAACTTAAGAAGGCGTAAACTAAGTGGATGCCCCCAATGCCTTCTTCAAATGAGCTTCAAACTCCTCCAAGTATCATTTCTTAAGCCCTTGCACTTCCCTATCCTCCTTGTAGTGAGATGATGGATCTTCAAGGGGTACAGCTAAGTTTTTTTTTTAAGCTTGACCATTTTTCTTTTTCTTTTTTTTTTCATATATATTTTTTGCCCCCATGCCCCTTGTAAGTTTTTTTCTCCTTGTAAATCCAAGTATAGCGTAAGAGCTAGTTGAAAATCCTTGAAGAGGAAGTCACATAGAGAAGGATCATAAAGTTGTGCAAAAGCAATTATGGCCTCTACCTTCATAGGGATCCCTAAGAGATCGAGGATCCTTCCATACTTGGGTGTAAACATCCTTTGAGCAGATTTGGCATTAAGTCTCAAAGGTCCTTGAGACTTTGTAAATCAACACTTAGCACTCTAATGCGTAGGGTAGCCCTTTTGTTTGAATCCATCTTTCCCATATTCCTACAACGCATCTTGAAATTCCCCACAAAAATGCATATATGCAAAAAAAATGTTTTTAAATGCATGATGACATGGACACTTTGTTTTTTTTTTACTTGGTTAGGGTAAGGTGAAAATGCAAGCATGACCCTAACTAGCTAGGCTCCCTATAACAGGCTGGATCTAAGTTAAGACTACCTCATCCCCTCACATGTAGGTTATAAAACTTTGGATAACATAACGACCCCAACATGTTCAGACTATACCCTTGTTTTACCATGAGAAGGGGCAAGCCTTCCTCCGGTAATCCTTCGGGATAAGTCTCATTTGGGGTAGAAGCCTAGTAACAGCCCTTGAGGGTTGAATACATAGGGTCTCCATAGATTGGTGTGGGGTAGGTTAAAGTTCTCAGAGTCACGGACCACATCCAAATCATTCCACTATGAGAGGGGCTAGCCCTTTCGTGAGGACGAATTTGGAAGAATCTACTCTGAGTGTGGCATCAATGCATTTTAGGGGACGTTGCGTCCCCCGCAAAAACATTTCCGTTCCACTTTAGGTTCTAGGGTTATCCTCCAAGCTTTGGGTTTTAGCTTCACTCCTTTTTTTTATCCCAATCCCTTGCATGATAATACAAAAAACAAAATGTTAAATAAATAAATATATGAAAAAATAAATAAATAACAATAAAAAAAAAACCAAAATAACATCCAAGACAAACAAATCCCTAAATCCTAAGGCTAGGATGGACTCTCTCTAGGAAGGAATCCCCAGCAGAGTCGCCAGCTGTCGCGGCCGGCAAAAATTTCGAGTCGCCACCATATTTTTTAAAGGAAAATAATGATAAACCTAAATATCCTTATCCTAAGGTAGAGATTCCTACGGTTCGGGAGTCATTTAAGTGAAGGGAAGGTGTTAGGCACCCTTCACTTCCATTGTACTCAATGGGATCCACCTTTGAGTTTAGGGTATGTTTATTTGTCTAAATGGAAAGAAAACTTAAGTTTTTTCCTAATTATACTCGCTAGGGTTGGTTTGCAACCCTATGCCTACGTACCCTCAAAATGAAGGATCACAGTAACCGTAGTTCACCTCCCCTATTCCTACCCCCTAATCCTATTCCTAAATCCCAAATTCTATCCCTAAATCCCATCCACTATTTATACTCTTGGATAAAGAGTTCTATCCGTTAAATCTAGTGTTTATACTCCTAGATGAGGAGTTCTATCCCTTAAACCCTATCCATTATTTAGACTCTTGGAGGAAAAGTTTTATCCCTTAATCCTTTTATTTATACTCTCGGATATCAAGAGTTCTATCCCTTAATCCGTATCCCTTATCCCTTATCCCTTATCCCTATCCATTATTTAGACTCTCGGAGGAAGAGTTTTATCCCTTAATCCTTTTATTTATACTCTCGGATATCAAGAGTGTTATCCCTAAATCCTTATCCCCTATCCCTTATTTAGGCTCTCGGACCAAGAGCTTTATCCCTTGTTTTAAATCCTTAAAAGAATCCTATTATAACCCTTAAGTTCTTAATAATTATCCCTTAAATTTTTTATAATATAAGATAGAAATCAAACCCAAAAAAAAAAACAAATTAATTAATTCCATTATTTGTTGAATAAAAAAAATACTTTTTGCCAATAAATAAAACACTACTTTTAAAAACCCAGTTTATAAATTAAAACCCCATTTTAGGCAATATTATACATCCATTTATTTAAATCCCAAAAATTGTAATAATAGAAAATATTATATCCCATATTTTAAATCCCAAAATGACATTTAGACCAAATCCCAAAATATTTAACAAATAAAATCTAATCCCAATTTAATAAAATTTTAATAAACAGAATTCAAACCCCCAAAATAATAAAATTATGTCCCCAAGATATGAAAATTTAATCCCCAAAATTAAATAATTAAATTATAATTAAATTCAACCCCAAAACATGTTTTTAATAACAAAAATATTTTAATCCCAAAAATATTTAATAATTTAAATAAAATTATACCCCAAATATCCAAATTTTGATCCCCAAAATTATAACCCAAAACATTTAGATAGTATTTTTGATTCCAAAATATGATTTTAATTCAATTTAATAAAACCCCAAAAGTATGAAAATTCCCTTTAAAATAAACCATAAACCAAATGTTAAAAATACCAAAATAATCATCCTCAACAAAGAAAAATAATAATAATAGTCCTCATTTATAAAAATTATCCCTAAGTATTTAATAACAAAATGTTTTAACTTCAAAAAGATTTTAATTATACTAGTATAAAAAGTTTAATGATAAACTATATGAAAAGTTATAATTATAAAAGAGTTTTTGAATACATATCATATGCAAACAACATAAAGAAAATCCCCACAACATACATCAAATCCAACATATATGTTGGCTATACATAGACAATTAAGCAAACAATTCAGATATGCATAATTAAATCATATATTTAAAAATTCGAATTCACCAACCTAGAGTGTCGTGACCCACTTAAGATGTTGCTTCCTCCCTCATATTCTTTACGTTCCTCGCGTATCCCTTTTCTCCTTAGTATTTCTTGACGTTCTCCATTTCCTCTCCCTATTTTTCTCCTTTTTCCCTTAACACAAGATTCCGACCCCTCTTCCCCTTTTAGTGTTGTTGTTCTTCAATGTGAAGAACAATAACTTTTTTTTATACTGATTATTGTGAATTTGTGGGTGAGAAAATATGAGAAAAAGAGGTTCTATTTATAGGTGAAAAATTAGGTCAGATATTGAATAAAATTTTTCAGTTTAGGAAGGTTTTAATCTGACCTGATTTTCCTCTATTTCTTGGAGCCCAAGCAAATGAATCTGGATGGATTCATGGCTTGGTGAATTTAAATAAAAAAATTAATATTTTAAATAAAAGAAATATCCTAATAATGATAATGAGAAAAAAAGATTTGATTGATTTTTATTTTTATTTTTATGATTTTTTGAGATTTTTTTCCATAAAAACATGATTTTAATGAAAAAATCAATTTTTTAAAATAATTATTAAATGAAATACGAAAATTGATATTAAAATAATAAAAAAAAACTATTTTTATAATTTTTCATGATTTAAAAGAAAAGGAAAAAAAGTTAGTAATAAAGGAAAAACAAATAAAACATTAAAAGTGAGGAAGGTGGGATTCGAACTCACAACCTCTCTGTCTTGTAACTCCCTATACTCCCCTTGCTACCAACTGTACCATTTTATTTATTCAAAATAAAACAACATTAGCGGGTATTTTAATAATAATTCAATGATAATATTAATATTAATAATAATATTAATATTAACATTAATCCTCCAATAACCCCATTATGACCCTAGTATAATTCGATTAAAAATTAATATGACCTTAATTAATCCCTATATATAAAGATAACAGTAATCTAACCCTATTTAACTCATAACGCCATCATAATTTATTCTACCCCTGCTATTAAAATAAATAAACCCCTCAATACAAAAAGCAAAAAAAAAAAAGAATAGACGGGTGGTCAAAATTTGGGGTACGACAGTTGGGAACCATCTTGACATAAATCAAGATAAATCTTGAAATAATTCTTCTAAACGTGGCTTGAAAATGGACTCCAACCACTTCTTTGTGATGCAAAATAGAACCTATCTCATGTCTTGATTAAACACAAAGCTTTTCCAGTCTTGAAACAACATTTGAAGTTATTCTTGAAATGTACCTTGGTCGTGACTTGGTTGAAATAAAACCTTGAATTAAGACCATTGACTCTGCCATTACACCTGACTTGGAATAATTCTTGACTTGAACTAATACCTAGCACGCCTGTCTTGACTTTCCTTAAATCAATTCCTTGAACTTGACATTCTTGAATCACTTCTTGAAATATAATTTCCATTAGACCAAATCTTGAATTAATACTGCAATTATTCTGAATATGGGGTCTGCCTTTGGACATTCACTGTTCAAGAACTAAACCACTGCCACAACCAATTTTCAATTCAAGCAATCCTTTGATTGTTTGACCAAGATGAGGTCAACCTTCCATTTGAATTGGATCATAATTGAATTACCTCATTTGATTTAAAGCCACACTATTGTCATTAGCCTCCCTGCGAAATCCTAAACGTATAGAGAAAGAAACAAGCAAACTACAACATATACTCTTTTTTTTAATAATGGTTAGTGGATGGAAGTACAGATAAAAAGTATATACAGGTAGGACAAATTTAGGGTATAACAGATGCCCCTATCTAATTGTCTTGAACCTGAGAAAAAAAACTGCTGAGAAGGAGAGCGTTGAGAGAACGTTAAGAGAGGGAAGGATTTGGAAATGAGACCAAGGGGGTCCTTCTTTTATTTCATTAAGGTGGTCATGGTGGCTGGTGTAGGGGTGACAAGTGTCCCCCACCGTGACACTTGTCACCGGTGTGCTAACCCTCCCTGGATTCTGTACACACAAGTCCTTTATGCATACCGTGTGCCCTCATTTTCGACCCTTAGATTCGAGTCAAAGCTGACTCTCTAACCAGGTTAACGGTCCAGATACGCACTGAGATCAAGAGTTGACATAGAAGTCTATGGTGGACTTTCCCCATCCGTGTGGGCTTTCCTAGTGGGCCTGGGGGCTAATCACTATTCAGACCCCCATTTTACTGACAATTATGGCTTTTTTCTTTTTAGTTTTAATTTTTAATATCACTTTTTATTATAAAAAATCCAAAAACAATTTATTTCCCTAAACCTAAAAATCCAAAATACTTTTTTTAAAACCTTGATAATTAATTTTATTAAACCACTTTATTTAATACTAATTAACTTTAATAGTTAATTTTGTTAAATATTTTAGTTTAATTTGATTAATTATTTGATTTTCACCTTTTCTCTAAAAATCTAAAACAAATTAGTTTAGAATTTCTCCTTTAAGCTAACCCTGGGGTTTTAGAATTTAGGTGTACTAACATGTTTGATTAGATTTCTCCCCCGTTTTATTTGGTTTTTAATCTTTATGTGATGTTTACCTTTTTCTCATGTGAATTATTATCATGCCTTGATTATCTATGTCATTCATAATATGCTTGTCCAAACCAAAAGAACTCTTTTCAAACTAATACCTTGACTTAATGTTAAGCCCTTTTAATTCCTTGTAAGTTGATTATTTTCACGATCGCAATCAACCTCACATAGCCTCCTCTTGGGCTTTATACAACGATACTTGTTGCACATTTCACTTTGGTTTGTATGTGTATGCGTGATTGACTCACTTTAATTTTGGCTCGATTATTCCCACTTGAGTAATTGTATCCCTCTCCCATAAGATTAAAATCAACCTTTTTTTACAAAAATAAACAAGCTTGATCCAACGTCAAGTATTTTCCAAAACAAATTCAATTAATCAATTCATCCTCAAGCATTCACTTGATCCATATATCAAGTTCCTTTACCTCTTGTAAGTCGAGCGCTTTTGCCTCGCAATCGACCTTACCTTGAACCATTAGGACCTCCTTTCCATTAGTCCTCAACCTTTTTTCGTACGCAAATTCAAAACTCGATCAACATCGAGCATTTTTCAAATCAAATCAATACATTTAAACCATACTTAAACATCATTTCTTAAAAGGTGAAAATGAGGGGGATCAAGTCTTTGGTCTTTCTCTTCAATTGTTTGGGTGCGAGTTCTCTTACTCGTGTGTGGAAAATTGACGCCTTTAAAACACTTGTAACTCGACAACATTCAAACCTTTTTCCAAGTAATCATTAAAACACTTAATCTCTATCTAAACAAATTTTACTAAAGGTGAAGTGAGGGTGGTCAAGTCTTTGGCCCTTCTCTTGAATTGTTTGGGTGCGAGTTCTCTTACTCGTGTGTGAACAATTGTCACCTCTAAAACATCTAAAACTATCCTTTTCTCGCCCCCGTGTGATCGAAATCCTAAAACACATACAAATCAAATCCTCTTTTCTTAATCAAACTCTTTAACACACTTAATCGTATATTCAAACACAACTTCCTAAAAGGTGATGTGAGGGGGGCCAAGTCTTTGACCTTTCTCCTCAATTGTTTGGGTGTGAGTTCTCTTACTCGTGTGTGGACAATTGGCGCCTATAAAAAACACAAACCAAACAACCGTAGTCCCACGAACTACGAATGCTCTGACTTTCCCATTGCACGAGGGAATACGTAGGCACAAGGGTCTTAATCCTTGCCGAGCACCCCAATAAATAAACCACCCCTTTTTCCCCTTAGAAGCAATATTACCTTAGAAGATAAACAAACAAACCTAGCTAACTTTCTCACGAATCGAATCAAGAGGTTCCCGTTGAGTACAACAGACATAGAGGGTGCTAATACCTTCCCTCTTGCGTAACCGACTCCCGAACCTGAATTTGGATGACCATTTTCTTATCCCTTTAAAGGTTTTATCGATATTTTCCTATTTCTTCCTTGGAATGAATAAAGTTCGGTGGCGACTCTATTTCGAATAGTTTTTTCCGCGTCCATCGCGAGGATCGTTTTATTCGAGGTACGACACCTACCTAATCAAAAAATTCTCAGGAAGTCATAACAAATGTCTTAAATTAAAAAAAAAAACCTTTAATTCCACATTTTAATTCACATTTTCATCAATAATGAATTAAATAACAATTTCTAAACTTATAAATAATAATTAATCCCAAGTTAAATAAAAAAATATATAAAAACCCTTTATCCCACGTTTCAATTATTTAATAAAATAAAATATTTAAAAATAACCCCACGCCCCATGTTTTTATTTACATAATTAAATTAAAAATAAAATATAAAATCAAAACTTCTCCATTGATTAATCCATTTTTGTTTTTAAATATCATTACTTGAATTAGTAAATTATTATCTTAATTCATATTTTCATAAATAATAAAGTAAATAACAATTTCTAAATTTAATTCATATCTTAATTTATAATATTATCAATATTATTATCTTGTAGTAATATTAATCCATGTCATTGATAGTATTTCATATTTGATAATAATGATATCAACATTATTATGAAGTGATATTAAAGTTGGAAATGTATGCAAAATTTGAAAAGTGACCTTATTTTGTTGGCTTAAATCATTTATAACCTTTGTTAATACCTTTATTCAATATTTTTCCAAAATGTTTTATTTGCATGCAATACTTTTTTTATAAGCAAAATAATTATATCAACAGAGGTACTAGGAGTACCCCAACTCATTTACAAGCAGTACCCACTTAAAATTACATCAAGGCTAAGATATTAAAAACAAAGCCAAGGATTCATACACCAGTCATAGTAACTATACACACTAAGAGACTTGCTACTTTTGATAATCCACGACCAAGATAAATGCACAATTCTCTCAAACACACGCTCCGAGTCACCAATTTCATCATTAAAAAGAATTTGGTTCCTAGACAACCAAATACACCAACCTACAATGAACCACAAACTTTCTGCGTATGGTGATGGAACCTTCCCCTTTACCTTAACAATCCAAGCCCGCATATGACACTTAAAAGACGATTCCGTTAATGTAGAAACCTCAAACCACTAACAAACTTTGACCCAAATTGCCTTAGTTTTGATACAGTTAAAGAAGAGATGAGAAGAGTTTTCCGATTCGGCAAAGCAGAACATACAAACATGTTCGTGCACATTGAGATTCATACCACGAGTCACAAGATTCAACCTTATTGGCAATCTGTCCAGAAACAGATGCCACGTGAAAACTTGGACCTTCGTCGGGATCACCGCCTTCCAAATACGAGACAATAGATCCTCGTTTATCGCACTTACTCACACATTATCAAACATCATCAACAGCTGTTCATAGCAAGACTTAACTGTAAATGAACGTGTTTCGGTAAAGGGCCAGATTATGATATTTGCAGCCTCCTTGCAAGGTTGAATTCCAACCAACAACTCCTGCAGGTGCTGAAGCTCATGCTGTAGAGGAAGATCATCAGATTGCACAGATAAGCCCAGTTGCCAAACCCAATTATCCTCCACCCACTCCCCCAAATTTGATACCGTAGCAAGCTTGTTAACTACAACATTCCACAAGGTAGGGAACTCGCAGCATAGAGGGGAATTTCCCAACCACCTAGCCAACCAAAATAGCACTGAATTACCTGTAACCAACCTATATGACAGCATACCTGCAATATTCACATTACCCACCAGCCTCCAAACATCAAAAAGGTCCTGCCACCACAGGGATGACCTCGCCGTAGTGCAGGTAAGATTGTTATCGGAAAAAAAGTTACCATATTTTCCTTCAAGCAAACCTACCTAAAGCGCATCTCTTTCATTTAGGAATCACCACCACCATTTTGCTAATAACACCTTGTTGAACATGCCCAAGTCTTTGACACCTAAACCACCATCCTCATTTGATTTACAAATAGTTTTCCAACTCACCCACGCAATGCACCTTTTTTCTTGCGTTCTCTCCCATAGAAATTTCCTCTGTAAAGCCACCAGCACCTGCATAACTTTCTTTGGCAGTTTGTAGAATGATATGAAATGTACAAGGAGGTTTGATAATACCGAATTTATGAGAGCTACATGACCACCAATTAAAAGCCATTTTCTCTTCCATGAGGAAAACTTTGACTTCAAGCAATTCACCACCAGACTCCAACAGGAAATACGCCTAAGGTTACCACCCACCATTAAACCAAGAAATTTGAACGGAAAACCAACAAGTTTGCAGCCAATGAAATGTTTTGCTGCTTTCCTAAATTAATCATCCTTCAAAATACCAAATAGAGAACTCTTCCTAATATTAATCTTCAAACCCAAACTCAATTCAAAACCTACTAAGATTGATTTCATTGTCCACAAATTAGACTAGGATCTGTAATACCCATATATACATGCGTCAAATCATATATCATACATGAAAAGTACGTTTGGTACTGAAATGCATAAGTTCCTAGTAACACTGTATACATAAAAATGCCCCAAGACAACCTAAAACAAATACTGGCATGTTATATGCACAAAATGTACAAAAGATAAAACTAAGAACTAGATCCCTAAGGATCTCAAAAGACTCCACAACGGAAGCAAAACCAACAGCTAAGCAAGGATAGTCACACAGCCTTATCCTCACCCTTCGCGGAACCTGCAGAACCTGTAATGTAAACAACAACAGTGGGGTGAGATACATCAAATCTCAGTGAGTTCCCTATCTTAAAGTCCTCTCGGCTCTACAAGGTTCTAATAAACCTAACTCAAGTCAAAAGGGAAGGGAAATGACTTTGAGTACACACACTATAACAATATCCACACCAGTGAGCCTGTGAACTCACACTAGTACCGAAGTACGTCCTGAGCCTGTTAGCTCAAGAACTCACAAATCAATAACCGTACCAAGGCATCCCCTTTTCTCGTCCGCTTCTACGTCTAGAAGACGACCCGAGTCATGGATCCTTGAAGTTACTTGGCATACGAAATGGATTCGGGATCATCGGCCTGTTAGCCGTGAACCGTCACTTCTCATGGCCTGTTAACCATCACAAGTCTCTTTACCCGTAGGCTCCATTCGTACTATACGCGGGAATCAAACCTGCCAAGTAATTGTGCATACGTTTCAGAGGAGGTGCTCGAGTCTCATGAAACTACACCGCAAGATAAACTGGTTATGATTATTATACACATGCCTCGGCCTTTCATGCACGAGCGTTGTCACTTACGACAATTCACATTTCGACATCGTTTAGGGTAATAATCCTCACTCTACCTATTCCATATTTTAACATGCATACACTTTCAACAACAATTACACACCATTAAACGATAAAATCGACAAAACGACACTATTCCAAAAATACCGACATAATTAAATCGGCCAACAATCTTAAAACCATTTTAATAAGAAAATACAATTTGTTAGCTTTCCAATGATATCAAGAATATTAAAAACGGATAACCGAGTCAAAAGTTATGGACACAACGAAAAATAGTATCGCGAGAAAACACAATTTTTCATCCTCCTGGCCGTACGCGTATTGCCCTTAGCCATACGCGTATAGCCAAGCTGGCTCACCCAGCCATACGCGTATTGCCCAAGGTCATACGCGTATGGGCAGAGGCTGATTTCCTTCAAAAATCCTTTCAAAATTTCCAATACGCGTACTACCATGACCCCTACGCGTAATGCCCAATACCGTATGCGTATCAATACGCAAATGGGCAGATGGCCGAGAAAATGGGACCCCAATACGCGTATTGCCCACATTTCTACGCAGCCGTACACGTATTGCCTTGACCAATACGCGTATTGCCTTGGGTGATACGCGTATGGGCAGCGTGAAACCCATAATTTTCTGCATAATTTGGGTCTGCGAAATTGACCCATTTTCACTTCCAAATCACTTCTAAACACCAGAAATTTACCAGTTTGATACCCAACAACACATATGTAATAAGTAGTAAGCATAAGAATCAATAAGACATGATTTTAGTGTAAAAATTCTCATTTTCTATCAATGTCCAAACTAACTCTAAACTCAATAAAACCTTAATCTAAAGAGTCTAACTAGAACCCACCTGGATTACTAGATGAGGAGGTTGCAGCTGAGATGAAACGATGAAGATTGGTTGATGATTGATGACTTAGAGCTCTTGGGGAATTTCCTCTTCTTCCTCTTCCTTTTTCCCTCCTTTCTTTCTTTCCTTTTTCTCTAAGTTTCTAACTATTACCAAATAAGGAAATGAAAGGAAAATATTCATATTAACATTAATTGGTCATACCACTAATTATTCAAATTATCTCAAATGCACCAATTAATAAAATTCCAAGTTTAAATAATATTAAATCTAATCAATCCGAGTTCGCCAGTTTACTCTAATTGTTTTATCCAATAATTGCTCAGAGTGCCCCGAAACCCAGTTGATCATACTAATATTATCCAAAATTCTCACAAGATTATGGGGTATTACATCCTCCCCCCCTTAAATAGAAATTCGCCCTCGAATGAAAAGGATTACCTGAACAAATGAGGGTAGGTCTCCTGCATTTCCGATTCCAATTCCCAAGTTGCATCACCTGGATACGTCTCATCCCATTGGACCTTAACAAGAGGAATCTCTTTATTCCTTAACATTTTGGTCTCTCTTCCGGTAATACGGCTCGGTTGAGGCTCAAACGTCAAATCAGCTTCTATCTCAATTGTATCTAGAAAAATCGGCTGAAGAGGATCTAGAACAAATCTCCGAAGCTGAGACACATGAAAAACGTCGTGCATTTCTGACAGAGAAGGCGATAAAGCTAACCTGTAAGCTACTTCACCAATTCTTTCCAAAATCTGATACGGTCTCACGTATCTTGGGCTTAATTTCCACGATTTAAATGGTCCTTTCAATCTCAATCTCGGAGTAACCTTCAAAAATACATGATCACCCTCATCAAACTCCAACGGTCTCCTACGGTTATCCGCATAGCTTTTCTGACGGTCTTGGGCTTGTTTAATCTTTTCCCGAATCATTCTAATCTTTTCTGTGGTCTCGTGAATAATCTCGAGTCCCAAAACCCTATCATCGCCAACCTTCGTCCAACATAATGGCGTTCTACACTTCCTACCATACAACGCCTCATAAGGTGCCATACCAATACTTGCATGATAACTGTTATTATAAGAGAATTCGATCAACGGCAAAAGTTCCCTCCAATCTCCCCCACTTCCAAGCACACAAGCTCTCAACATATCTTCCATGGTTTGTATTGTCCGTTCCGTCTGACCGTCCGTTTCCGGATGATTTGACGTACTTAAACACAACCTCGTTCCCATGGCTTGTTGAAAAGCTCTCCAAAATCTTGAGGTAAACTTTGGATCTCTATCCGAAACAATACTAGTAGGAATACCATGCAATCTTACTATCTCTGAAATGAACAACCTTGCGAGATGACTCGCCTTGTAGGTAGTCTTTACAGCTAAGAAATGCGTGGATTTTGTTAACCGGTCCACAATTACCCATATTGAATCATAACCACCTTGCGCACGGGGTAATCTCACTGCGAAGTCCATCGAAATACTATCCCATTTCCACATCGGAATTTCTAAAGGTTGCAACAAACCACCCGGCCTTTGGTGCTCAATCTTCACTTGTTGACACACCACACATTCTGATACATACACCGCAATATCTCTTTTCATCCCTGACCACCAATAGTCCCTCTTTAAATCCTGATACATCTTTGAAGCACCAGGATGTATAGTAAAAGTACCCTTATGCGCTTCCTCCAAAATCCTTCATTTTAACTCAGTGTTATCCGAAACACAAATCCTTTGGTTAAACGAAATGACTCCGTCAGTAGTTCGCACAAAACCCGGTTGAGTCAACCATTCTTGTAACTTCTCATCTAACCCTTGCTCTTGCTGGATTTCTTCCCTAAGAGTAGAGATGATATTCAAATTTCCCATAACCACACAATCAGGAGTCCAATTGAATTGAAGATTTAGGTCTCTAAACTTTTCCATTAATGCATACTCTAACATCATCAACTCGGCACTACGCAACACTTTTCTGCTTAAAGCATCCGCCACTTTGTTCGCTTTACCCGGATGGTACTTTAGTTCCAAATCATAATCCTTTAAATATTCCATCCACCTCCTTTGACGCATATTCAACTCTTTCTGATCAAATAAGTACTTTAGGCTCTTGTGGTCACTAAACATCTCAAAACGTACACCATACAAATAGTGATGCCACACTTTCAAGGTAAAAACAACTGCGGCTAATTCTAAATCATGCGTCGGGTAATTCTCTTCATGGACTTTCAACTGTCGTGAAGCGTAAGCCACTACATGTCCATCTTGCATTAACACTCCGCCCAAACCATTCTTCGATGCATCACAATATACCTCATATGACTTGCCAGGATCAGGAATAATCAAAACAGGAGCAGTCGTCAATCTCTCCTTCAAACTCATAAAACTTCTTTCACAAGCTGAATCTCACTCATACGAATAATCCTTCCTAGTAAGTCTTGTCAATGGTATAGCCAATTGTGAAAATCCCTTGATAAACCTTCTGTAGTAACCTGCTAATCCCAAGAAACTCCTAACTTCAGAAGCATTCTTCGGTCTCTCCCAATTAATTACCGCTTCAAATTTTGATGGATCGACCGCTACGCCTCCCTGAGATATGACATGACCGAGAAAATTAACCTCAGACATCCAAAACTCACACTTTCTTAGCTTAGCAAAAAGTTGCTTCTCTTGTAAGATGGATAAAACAATCCTTAGGTGTTCTCCGTGCTCTTGAGGGTCACGAGAATAAATAAGAATATCGTCAATGAAAATCACCATAAATTGGTCCAAGTAAGGTTGAAATATCCAATTCATATAATCCATGAAAACTGTCGGAGCATTTGTCACACCGAAAGGCATCACCAGGAATTCATAATGACCATAACAGGTTCTGAACGCGGTCTTTGGTACATCTGAACTCTTCACCCGAATCTGATGATAACCCAACCGTAAATCAATCTTCGAGAACACACAAGCTCCTTTCAATTGATCTAACAGGTCGTCTATCCTTGGTAACGGGTATTTGTTCTTGATAGTGACCTTATTCAACTGACGGTAATCAATACACAACCGCATTCCACCATCCTTTTTCTTTACCAACAACACTGGAGCTCCCCAGGGCGAAACACTGGGTCGAACAAAATGATTAGCCAACAGTTCTTCCAACTGATCCTTTAGTTCCCTTAATTCAAGTGGTGTCATCCGATACGGAGAAACGGATATTGGAGCTGTTCCCTGTATCAGGTCAATAGAGAATTCCACTTCCCGCTCTGGAGGTAGATAAGTGATATCCTCGGGGAAAACTTCAGGAAAGTCACAGACTACCGGAATACTCAAAACCGGGATATTACTACTCTCCTCCTTAGTAAGAATTAAAAGAACAAACTTTTCTTCCTCAAACAAGAAATTAATCATTCCAACCGTACCGTCTAAAATAGTGGTTAAGACATCCTTCGAAGTAGCCTCTTCGGACGGAATAATGATCAGTTTTTCCTCACACCCAATAAACACAGAATTAGCGGAAAGCCAATCCATTCCCAGAACAACATCCACTTTCTTAAGCGGTAAACAGATAAGGTTAATCTGGAAAACTCTTTCATTCACCGACAAAACACAATTTTCACACATCAACGGTGTCTCTACAATCTCATCCATGGCAGTAGTAACCACCATAGAAGGAAACAAAGGAACAGCTTGCAACCCAAGTCGCTTCACGCAACGCCTGGACGCAAAAGAATGCGTTACCCCATAATCAAATAAAACAAAACAAGGATGTCCATTTACAAAACACGTACCCGCAATCAAGGAGTTGTCATTCTTTGCCTTTCTCGTATCCAAGGTATACACTCGACCAATATTCTTCCCTTGTGCCTGATTTCTACCCTGAGGACAATCCTTCGCTATGTGGCCCATTTTATTACACTGATAACACCTCAATCCCTCCAAACTGCACCTACCATAATGATTCCTTCCACAGGTACGGCATACCGGAGGCACACTAGTTCTAGAACCTTGAACTTGCTTCCCTTTAAATGATTGTTACCTTGGTCTAACTTGTTGATTCGATCTTCCACGGTCACTTTGAGTTACCCTGCTTAAATCTCCTTCCATTTGTACCTTTTTCAAACTATGTTCTGCAACATAACACTATCGTAACAATTCAGCATAGCTAGTAAATTCTCTCTGAGATACACTGTGTGAAATTTTAGCCCTTAAACTAAACAGAAACTGATCAATCTTCCACCTCTCATCAGGAGCATACATCGCCTGTCTAGAATAAGCAGCCATAACTTCGAACTTTTCAGCATAAGAAGCCACAGTTAAGTTGCCTTGTCTCAATTGTTGAAACTCGAATTCCTTCTGAGATCTCAAGGAACTTGGAAAATATTTCTCCATAAAAATTACCTTAAACTGCCCCCATACCTTTGGTACCTCCTGATTTGTCATCAAAGCTGAAGCACTTTCCCACCACCTCATGGCAGAACCCTTCAACAAGTGAGAGGCGAAGACCACCTTGTTTTCCTCACTGCACTGAACTATTAGGAAAATCCGTTCCATACCTGATATCCATTCATGAGCCTTTACTGGATCTAACCCTCCCTGAAATTCCGGAGGATTCATACGGATGAAATCCCTAAAGGTTCCCCCTGCAGCTTCTGGTACCACAACTGGAGGATGCACACCACCAGCCATTTGTTGTACCATTTGTTGCACAAACTGATTCTGCTACTGTTGCATTTGTTGCATAAATTGGTACAAAGGTGCATTTCCCTCGTCACCCGGCGGATTAATCCCTGCTGGAGTGGTTCTAGGTCTACCACGGTTGTTTCTGCGCCTGCCATCCATGTTCCTGAATTTCATACAGATAGGATTAAGTTGATCAGACTCAATACCATAAATATAACAGACAAGAACCATGGCGACACGCCGCATATGAAACGGAAAGAAAACTTATTCTATTTCATGGCTAGGTCGAGGATACGACCGGCTCTGATACCAACTGTAATACCCATATATATATACATGCATCAAATCATATACCATACATGAAAAGTACGTTTGGTACTGAAATGCATAAGTTCCTAGTAACACTGTATACATAAAAATGCCCCAAGACAACCTAAAACAAATACTGGCATGTTATATGCACAAAATGTTCAAAAGATAAAACTAAGAACTAGATCCCTAAGAATCTCAAAAGACTCCACAACGGAAGCAAAACCAACAGCTAAGCAAGGATAGTCACACAGCCTTATCCTTACCCTTCGCGGAACCTGTGATGTAAACAACAACAGTGGGGTGAGATACATCAAATCTCAGTGAGTTCCCTATCTTAAAGTCCTCTCGGCTCTACAAGGTTCTAATAAACCTAACTCAAGTCAAAAGGGAAGGGAAATGACTTTGAGTACACACACTATAACAATATCCACACCGGTGAGCCTGTGAACTCACACTAGTACTGAAGTACGTCCTGAGCCTGTTAGTTCAAGAACTCACAAATCAATAATCATACCAAGGCATCCCCTTTTCCCGTCCGCTTCTACGTCTAGAAGACGACCCGAGTCATGGATCCTTGAAGTTACTTGGCATACGAAATGGATTCAGGATCATCGGCCTGTTAGCCGTGAACCGTCACTTCTCATGGCCTGTTAACCATCACAAGTCTCTTTACCCGTAGGCTCCATTCGTAATATACGCGGGAATCAAACCTGCCAAGTAATTGTGCATACGTTTCAGAGGAGGTGCTCGAGTCTCATGAAACTACACCGCAAGATAAACTGGTTATGATTATTATACACACGCCTCGGCCTTTCATGCACGAGCGTTGTCACTTACGATAATTCACATTTCGACATCGTTTAGGGTAATAATCTTCACTCTACCTATTCCATATTTTAACATGCATACACTTTCAACAACAATTACACACCATTAAACGATAAAATCGACAAAACGAAACTATTCCAAAAATCCCGACATAATTAAATCAGCCAACAATCTTAAAACCATTTTAATAAGAAAATACAATTTGTTAGCTTTCCAATGATATCAAGAATATTAAAAACGGATAACCGAGTCAAAAGTTATGGACACAACGGAAAATAGTATCGCGAGAAAACACAATTTTTCATCCTCCTGGCCGTACGCGTATTGCCCTCAGCCATACGCGTATTGCCAAGCTGGCTCGCCCAGCCATCCGCGTATTGCCCAAGGTCATACGCGTATGGGCAGAGGCTGATTTCCTTCAAAAATCCTTTCAAAATTTCCAATACGCGTACTACCATGACCCCTACGCGTAATGCCCAATACTGTACGCGTATCAATACGCAAATGGGCAGATGGCCGAGAAAATGGGACCCCAATACGCGTATTGCCCACATTTCTACGCAGCCGTACACGTATTGCCTTGACCAATACGCGTATTGCCTTGGGTGATACGCGTATGGGCAGCATGAAACCCAGAATTTTTTGCATAATTTGGGTCTGCAAAATTGACCCATTTTCACTTCCAAATCACTTTTAAACACCAGAAATTTACCAGTTTGATACCCAACAACACATATGTAACAAGTAGTAAGCATAAGAATCAATAAGACATGACTTTAGTGTAAAAATTCTCATTTTCTATCATTGTCCAAACTAACTCTAAACTCAATAAAACCTTAATCTAAAGAGTCTAACTAGAACCCACCTGGATTACTAGATGAGGAGGTTGCAGCTGAGATGAAACCATGAAGATTGGTTGATGATTGATGACTTAGAGCTCTTGGGGAATTTCCTCTTCTTCCTCTTCCTTTTTCCCTCCTTTCTTTCTTTCCTTTTTCTCTAAGTTTCTAACTATTACCAAATAAGGAAATGAAAGGAAAATATTCGTATTAACATTAATTGGTCATACCACTAATTATCCAAATTATCTCAAATGCACCAATTAATAAAATTCCAAGTTTAAATAATATTAAATCTAATCAATCCGAGTTCGCCAGTTTACTCTAATTATTTTATCCAATAATTGCTCAGAGTACCCCGGAACCCAGTTGATCATACTAATATTATCCAAAATGCTCACAAGATTATGGGGTATTACAGGATCCTTCCCCAATAAGAATCGTGTCATCCACATATTGTAGTAAGCTATGAGCCACACCATTATCTAATTTGAATTCTAGAAAAGCTCCTGCAGAAATTGCCCTTCTCACCAAAATAGGCAGACCTTCCGCAACTAATTTAAAAATAAATGATGACAAAGGATCGCCTTGTCTAAGACCTCTAGTTACCTTAAAGTCTTTTGTGGGACTACTATTTACTAACACCGACATAAAGTTATTCATAGTTGCACCTTCCATCCACCGCATCCATCTCGTACCGAACCCTATTGTCAGCATGATTTTTCTAAGGAAACACCATTCCACACAGTCGTAGGCTTTAGCGAAGTCCACCTTCAACACTATACACTTTCTCTTCCTCCGTTTTGAATAATCTATAATCTCATTTAGGACCAACACCCCATTCAAAGGTTTCCTGCCATGTATGAAAGCCGTTTGCGAGCTAGAAATCAATTTGCCCAGAACCAGTCTAAGCCTTGCTGCTAAAATATTAGAAATTACTTTGTAAATCACCCCTATAAGGCAAATCGGTCTATAATTATCAAGGTCCTAAGGATTTTCCTTCTTTGGCATCAATGCAAGAAAGGAAGAAGTAATAGCTTTTGGAAGCCAGGCCGTTGCATAAAATTCTTGAATGCACAAAATTACATCAAGGATCTCCCAACACCGTTTTAGGAACTCAACATTAAACTCATCCGGACCCAGAATCCTCTCCCCACCTGAATAAAAAATGACCTTCTTAATTTCTTCATCTCCAAATTTTTCCTCTGGCATCCTACAATCTTGTTCAGACAAACATGGTAAGTCAGTAAGCACGAGATCCGGCCTAGGTGCTTTTTTAGATTGAAAATTTGCTTCAAAATGCTCTTTGATCGCATTCTTCACACCATGAAATTATGTGACAATCCCATCCCTTGATTTAACAGTGGCTATCATATTCCTGCTAGACCTATTTTTTATGTCAGAATGAAAAAACTTGGAATTCTGGTCACCAAATTGCAACCACCTAACCTTTGATTTCTGGTGCAAGATACTATCTCTGATAGGACACTGTTTCCAAAATGCATCTTCAGCTTCACTTCTTCTCTTCAGCTCACTGTCTGCTATCCAACCCTGAGCAGCCGCCATTTGATTTTCAATTTCATTAATAGTGTTCACCTCCCTATCAACATTACGATTAAGCACTCCAAAAACAGATTTATTCTGCCAACGTATTTTATCCTTTAACAAATGTAATTTTGTTGTAAGTTGAAATGTCGCACTTTCTTCCACAACATATGAGTTCCATTCATCTTTTACAAATGATAGGAATTGGGGATGATCGAACCAGCAATTAAACACTTTGAAGGGTTTCAAACCCCAATTCAAATTCCTTGCTTTTAACCACACCAGCCTATGATCAGAGACATCTCAATTTCCAATAACTTGCGTAATTGTATTCCAATCCTTGATTAAGCCCTCAGAAATGAGAAATATGTCTAATTTACTACAACAGCTTCCATTTGAATTAAACTACGTGAACTTATTGCCAACTATTGGTAAATCCACCATGTTCATCATCTCTATGAATGCTCCAAAATTCCCCATCTCTCCTCTACCATAATTCCCCTACCACATCTTTCCTCTTTAGCCTTAACCGCATTAAAATCGCCGCCCACTAACCACTCCCTAGATGGTAATTTGTTTTTCCATGTTAAAAGCTCAGACCACATTATCCTTTTTTCAGCCACATCACAAGATGAATAAACATTAATGAGATAACAATTTGTACCATTCCATATTAAGTTAACCCCCAAAAAGCCTTTACCGCGAAAGCTGAGAACAAAATTACAAAGATTCTTCCTACAAATCGTCAAGATCCCTCCAGATTGACCCATCGACAAAGACACAGACCAATCACAATCTCCCTTGCCCCCAAAGACTCTAAAATATAGCCTCCTCCATAGACTGACACTTTGTTTCTTGCAAAAAGCACACATCCGTACCTCCTTTAGAAATTTATTTTTTAAATCATCTCCGTTTTGTGGAGGAACCACACCCTCGAATGTTGTAAGTAATACAATTCATAAAGACTGATTTTCCGCCCCCTTCTTGAAATGAGTAGAATTCGTTTCCTTAGCTTCCATGTTTCTGATTATCCCCTAAAAAACCTCATCGTCCTTATCCCCTTCAATACCAAGCTACTTGATCGAATCCCAGACCTTCACAGGAACATCCTCGAATTGTCTCCTAATGCGAGAGTTGCTCTAATTCACATCAGAATCACCAATGGAATCACAACATAAGATTGACCCCCCGAGTATCTCGATTTAGAATTTCCATCCTCCAAACTGGTAGCAGGCGAATAATGATGCACCAAAACATTTGTTTGCTGCCGTTGTTGCTGCGAATCAATATTGGCCAACATGAGTGCAGAATAATACGATGGAGTAAAATGGATTTTGACTTGGTCATAGATATCAAAGATAAGCTTCTTTTTCCTTGGTTTGACCAGGATTTCTTGTCCCCTCACAACCGGGTCAGAATAGGATATTGGATCAGAAATTGAAAGGGCCACCTCCCCAACATTAGGCCCACACAATATAGGAATAATTGGGCCTAAGGCCCCACCCTCATCTAAATCCATCGTCTGCTCCACCAAGACTTTGGGGTCCATCACCACTAACGCTGACTTACCACCAAAAGATGGATTAAACATGCATCTGGGTATTTCATCATTACCTCGATTCTCTCCATCACTTCGTAACATCAGCTTTTTGGAATGACCATCATGATTAGCACATGTATCCGCAGTAGCAGATAAATTCATTATGTTTTTTTTCCAAAATAACCTTTTCCACGCTACCTTTGTGTCTCCCCTCAGACTCGGGAATCGCAGCTTTGAAGGACGTGTCATGTCCTTCCCCAAAAAAATAGTTTTTTATTTCACCATATTTGTAAAGCCCATATATACATACATACATCAAAGCATATATTATACATGACTTTCACGCCTGGTACTGAAATAACAATAAGTTCCTAGTAACACATTATACATATACATGCCCAAAAGACTAAATACAACCAACTACGACATAGTATATCTACAAGATGTTCCACTGACAAAACTAAGAACTAGATCAATACAATGATCTCAAAATAAAACGCCATAGCGGAAGCCATGCCATCTCAAAAGCCACAATCCGTAAGGAAAAGTTAAACCACTTTGTCCTTACCCTTCGCCGAACCTGCAGAACCTGTGATGTAAACAACAACAGTGGGGTGAGATACATCAAATCTCAGTGAGTTCCCTATCTTAAAGTCCTATCGGCTTTACAAGGTTCTAACATCCTAACTCAAGTCAAAAGGGAAGGGAAAAGACTTTGAGTACACACACGCCATATAAGCATTCATACTAGTGGGCCTATTAACTCACAATAGTACCACAGTAAGTTCTGAGCCTGTTACTCCAGAATCTTACAAATCAATAACCGTACCAAGGTATCCCCTATTCCCGTTCGCTTCTACGTCTAGAAGATGATTCTAGTCATGGATCCTTGTATTTACTTGGCATACGAATTGGATTCGGGATCATCGGCCCGTACACCATGATCCGTCACTTCACACGGCCCGTACACCGTCACAAGTCTCTTTACCCGTAGGCTCCAATCGTACTATACGCAGGAATCAAACCTGCCAAGTAATTGTGCATACGTTTCAGAGGAGGGGCTCGAGTCTCATGAAACTACACCGCAAGATAAACCAGTTATTTTTACTAGACACACACCTCGGCCTCTTTTGCACGAGCGTTGTCACAATATTATTCCACATTACCCGACAATTGTTCACGGCGATATGCCTCACTCTACCTATTTCATATTTTAACATGCATACATACTCAACATGCTTAACAATAAGAACATAGGAAATTATTCATCAATCACACAATTAAAACACATAATTCCACATATCGCATATTACGCCGATTAACGGTTCCCTCAGATTTATTTAATCGGGTAGAAAAATTACCATTTTTCACCTCCATTGCATAAAATATTTTCTTAGCTTCACAACGATATAAAGAACTCTTAAGTCGGATAAACGAGTCAAAAGTTACAGATTTTTGAAGAAAAGAAAATTTTTGATCCCAGGCAGATTCGCCTGGCGAATCTGGATTTCGCCTGGCGAATCCCCCTTCGCCAGCACCTCGCCTGGCGAGACAGTGGCGAGACTTTAATTCGCCTGGCAAATTCTGATTCGCCTGGCGAATTGCACCAGAACCAGAATTCTTCCCTTACGGGTTCCATGGTTCCAAAGTCCCAAAAATCACCATTTTCAACCCAAAACGATCCCGAACAGCACAAACAAGCATAATTAATGTTCATAAGCATAGAGTGATCATACCACACAATTTATATCGATTTTTAACCTTTAGATTATCAATTTCTAATAATTCTAACCTAACTCCACATTTCCAAAACTCTAAAACTAATGTCATAACTAGAACCCACCTTGAATAGATGAAGATGGTGAAGATTGGAAGTTGAGTTGATGAAGATTTTGTTGATGATTGCTCTTAAAATCTTGAATTTCTTCTCTTTTTCCTCTTCTCCACTTTTCTCTCATTTCCTTTTCTTTCTTTCTCCTTTCTTGACTTCTCTTACTATCTTTTTCTTTTATTTGGAAAAATAGGAGGAAAAGAAAACATATAGTAACTATCATTAATAAATAATACTACTAAATGTCCAAAAAGTATCTTAAGTCCAAATTAGTAAAATACCTCAGAGTCAGATAATATTGATTGAATTTATTCTAAGTTCCACAGTTATTCTAATTATCTCTGCAGATAATTCATCAGAGTACACTGGGACTCAGTTGATCACAACTAATACTATCCGAAGTAAAATAATTTACGGGGTATTACATCCTCCCCCCCTTAAATAGAAATTCGCCCACGAATTTAAAACAATTACCTGAAAAGATGGGGATAGACCTCCCGCATTTCCGATTCCAATTCCCAAGTTGCATCGCCCGGATGCGTCTCATCCCATTGGACCTTAACAAGAGGAACTCTTTGTTCCTTAACACTTTAGTTTCTCTTCTGGCGATACGACTCGGTTGAGGCTCAAAGGTCAAATCTGCTTCTATCCCAATTGTATTTGGTAAAATTGGCTGAAGAGGATCTGGGACAAATTTCCTAAGCTGAGATACATGAAAAACATCGTGCATCTCGGACAGAGAAGGCGGTAAGACTAATTTGTAGGCTACTTCACCAATTCTTTCCAAAATCTGATACGGTCCTACGTATCTCGGACTTAACTTTAGCGACCGAAACGGTCCTTTCAACCGCAATCTCGGAGTAACTTTCAGAAAGACGTGATCGCCTTCTTCAAATTCTAAAAGTCTTCTACGGTTATCCGCATAACTCTTCTGACGATCTTGGGCTTGTTTGATCTTATCACGGATCATCTTAATTTTCTCCGTAGTTTCGTGAATAATCTCAGGTCCCAACATACTATCTTCCCCCACTTCCGCCCAACACAGAGGTGTCCTACACTTCCTTCGATATAATGCTTCATAAGGTTCCATACCAATACTTGCATGATAACTGTTATTATAAGAGAACTCAATCAACGGTAAGAGTTCTATCCAATTTCCTCCACTTTCAAGGACACAAGCTCTTAACATGTCTTCCATGGTTTGTATCGTCCGTTCCGTCTGACCATCCGTTTGTGGATGATTCGACGTACTCAAACACAACCTCATTCCCATCGCTTGTTGAAAAGCTCTCCAAAACCTCGAAGTAAACTTCGGATATCTATCCGAAATGATACTAGTAGGAATACCATGCAACCTCACTATCTCCGAAATGATTAACCTTGCGAGATGACTCGCCTTATAAGTAGTCTTTACGGCCAAGAAGTGAGCAGACTTCGTCAACCGATCCACAATCACCCAAATTGAATCATAACCACCTTGGGCACGGGGTAATCCCACGGCGAAATCCATCGAAATACTATCCCATTTCCACACCGGAATTTCTAAAGGTTGCAACAAGCCACCCGGCCTTTGGTATTCGATCTTTATTTGTTGACACACCGCACACTCCAACACATACACCACAATATCCTTTTTCATCCCAGACCACCAATAGTCCCTCTTTAGGTCTTGGTACATCTTTGAAGATCCCAGATGTATAGTAAAAGCGCCCTTATGCGCTTCATCTAAAATCCTCCTTTTTAACTCCGCGTTATCCGGAACACAAATCCTTTGGTTAAATACAATGACTCCGTCGGTAGCTCGCATAAAACCCGGTTGCAATAACACTCCTTGCAACTTCTCATCCAACCCTTGCTCTTGTTGGATTTCTTCCCTATGAGTAGAATTGATATCCAAATTCCCCAAAATCACACAATTAGGAGTCCAATTAAATTGAAGATTTAGATCTCGAAATTTTTCCAATAAAGTATACTCTAGCATCATCAACTCGGCATTATGCAACACCTTCCTACTCAATGCATCCGCTACTTTATTCGCTTTACCCGGATGGTATCTTAGTTCCAAGTCATAATCTTTCAAATATTCCATCCACCTCCTTTGACGCATGTTCAATTCCTTCTGATCAAAGAGGTACTTTAAGCTCTTGTGGTCGCTAAACATCTCAAAACGTACACCATACAAGTAGTGACGCCACACCTTCAAGGTAAATACAACTTCCGCCAATTCTAAATCGTGCGTTGGATAATTCTCTTCATGGACTTTCAACTGTCGTGAAGCATAAGCCACTACATGTCCATCTTGCATTAACACACCTCCTAATCCCCTATTCGATGCATCACAATACACCTCATACGACTTGCTAGGATCAGGAATAACCAAAACAGGAGCGGTCGTCAATCTTTCCTTCAAACTCATAAAACTTTGCTCACAAGCCGAATCCCATTCATAAGAACAATCCTTTCGAGTAAGTCTCGTCATCGGTAAAGCCAGTTGGGAAAAGCCTTTAATAAACCTTCTATAATACCCTGCTAGTCCCAAAAAGCTTCTAACTTCAGACACATTCTTCGGTCTCTCGCAATTTATCACGGCTTCAACTTTAGACGGATCAACCGCTACACCCCCTTGAGATATGACATGTCCAAGGAAATTCACCTCCGACATCCAAAATTCACACTTACATAGCTTGGCAAAAAGTTGTCTCTCTTGCAAAATGGATAAAACGATTCTTAGGTGTTCTCCATGCTCTTGAGGGTCACGAGAATAGATAAGAATGTCATCAATGAAAATCACCACAAATTGGTCCAAGTAAGGTTGAAATATCCGATTCATATAATCCATGAAAACTGCCGGAGCATTTGTCACAACGAAAGGCATCACCAAAAATTCATAATGACCATAACGGGTTCTAATTGCAGTCTTTGGTACATCTGAACTCTTCACCCGAATCTGATGATAACCCGACCGTAAATCAATCTTCAAGAACACGCAGGCTCCTTTCAATTGATCTAACAGGTCGTCTATCCTTGGTAATGGGTATTTGTTCTTGATGGTGACCTTATTCAACTGACGGTAATCAATACACAACCGCATTCCACCATCCTTTTTCTTTACCAACAACACTGGAGCTCCCCAGGGCGAAACACTTGGTCGAACAAAATGCTTAGCCAACAACTCTTCCAATTGGTCCTTTAATTCTCTTAATTCAAGTGGTGTCATCCAATACGGAGAAACGGATATTGGAGCCGTTCCCGGTATCAGGTCAATAGAGAATTCCACTTCCCTCTCCGGAGGAAGAGAAGTGATATCCTCAGGGAAAACTTCAGGAAAGTCACAAACTATCGGAATACTCGAAACTGGAAGGTTACTACTCTCCTCCTTAGTAAGAATCATAAGAACAGACTTTTCCTCCTCGAACAAGAAATTAATCATTCCTACCGTACCTTCTAAAATAGTAGTTAACACATCCTTCGGAGTAGCTTCAGTAGATGGAATAATGATTAGTTTTTCTTCACACCCGATAAAAACCAAATTAGCTGAAAGCCAATCCATTCCCAGAACCACATCCACTTTCTTAAGCGGCAGACAAATAAGATCAATCTGGAAGACTCTTTCATTCACCGACAATACACAATTTTCACACATCAACGGTGTTTCAATAATTTCATCCATGGCAGTAGTAACCACCATGGGTGGAGTCAAAGGAACAGCTTGCAACCCAAGTCGCTTCACGCATCACGTGGACACAAAAGAATGCGTTGCCCCACAATCAAATAAAACAAAACAAGGATTTCCATTCACAAAACATGTACCCGCAATCAAGGAGTTATCACCCTTTGTCTTCCTTGCATCCAAGGTATACACTCGTCCAATATTCTTTTCTTGCATCTGATTCCTCTTCTGAGGACAATCCCTCGATAAATGACCCACCTTGTTACACTGATAACATCTTATTTCTTCCCAATTGCACCTCCCAAAATGATTCCTACCACAAGTACGGCACACCGGAGGCACACTAGCCCTAGAACCCTGAACTTGCTTCCCTTTGAATGATTATTTCCTTGCTCTAACTTGTTGATTCAATCTCCCACGATCACTCTGATTCACCCTACTTAATTCTCCTTCCGCTTGTACCTTCTTCAAACTATGCTCTGCCACATAACACTGTCGTAACAATTCCGCATAGCTAGTAAATTCTCTCTGGGACACACTATGTGAAATTTCAGCCCTTAAACCAAAAAGAAACTGATCAATCTTCCACCTTTCATCAGGAGCATACATGGCTTGCCTAGAATAAGCAGCCATAACCTCGAACTTTTCCGCATAAGAAGCCACTGTCAAGTTACCTTGTCTCAGCTGCTGAAATTCAAATTCTTTTTTAGACCTTAAGGAACTTGGAAAATATTTCTCCATAAAATTTATCTTAAATTGCTCCCATACTTTCGGTACCTCTTGTATTGTCATTAATGCTGAAGCGTTTTCTCACCATCTCATGGCAGGACCCTTTAACAAGTGAGAAGCGAAAACAACCTTATTCTCTTCACTACACTGAACAATCAAGAAAATCCATTCCATACCGGATATCCACTCATGCGCCTTTACCGGATCTAATCCTCCCTGAAACTTCAGAGGATTCATGCGAATGAAATCCCTAAAGGTTCCCCCTGCAGCTTCTGGCACAACCACTGGAGGATGCACACCACCAGCCATTTGTTGTACCATTTGTTGCACAAACTGATTCTGCTGCTGCTGCATCTGTTGCATGAATTGGTACATAGGGGTATTCCCTTCGTCCCCTGGCGGATTTATCCCTGCTGGAGTAGTTCTCAGTCTACCACGGTTGTTTCTGCGCCGGCCAGCCATGTTCCTAAATGTCATACAAATAGGATTAAGTTGATCAGGCTCAATACCATAAATATAACACGTAAGACCAATGGCGACGCAACACATATGAAACGGAAAGAAACACTTATACTATTTCATGGCTAGGTCGAGGATACGACCTGCTCTGATACCAACTGTAAAGCCCATATATACATACATACATCAAAGCATATATTATACATGAATTTCACGCCTGGTACTGAAATAACAATAAGTTCCTAGTAACACATTATACATATACATGCCCAAAAGACTAAATACAACCAACTACGGCATAGTATATCTACAAGATGTTCCACAGACAAAACTAAGAACTAGATCAATACAATGATCTCAAAATAAAACGCCATAGCGGAAGCCATGCCATCTCAAAAGCCACGATCCATAAGGAAAAGTCAAACCACTTTGTCCTTACCCTTCGCCGAACCTGCAGAACCTGTGATGTAAACAATAACAGTGGGGTGAGATACATCAAATCTCAGTGAGTTCCCTATCTTAAAGTCCTCTCGGCTTTACAAGGTTCTAACATCCTAACTTAAGTCAAAAGGGAAGGGAAAAGACTTTGAGTACACACACGCCATATAAGCATTCACACTAGTGAGCCTATTAACTCACAATAGTACCACAGTAAGTTCTGAGCCTGTTACTCCAGAATCTTACAAATCAATAACCGTACCAAGGTATCCCCTATTCCTGTTCGCTTCTACGTCTAGAAGACGATTCGAGTCATGGATCCTTGTATTTACTTGGCATACGAATTGGATTCGGGATCATCGGCCCGTACACCGTGATTCGTCACTTCACACGGCCCGTACACCGTCACAAGTCTCTTTACCCGTAGGCTCCAATCGTACTATACGCGGGAATCAAACCTGCCAAGTAATTGTGCATACGTTTCAGAGGAGGTGCTCGAGTCTCATGAAATTACACCGCAAGTTAAACCGATTATTTTTACTAGACACATGCCTCGGCCTCTGTTGCACGAGCGTTGTCACAATATTATTCCACATTACCCGACAATTGTTCACGGTGATATGCCTCACTCTACCTATTTCATATTTTAACATGCATACATACTCAACATGCTTAACAATAAGAACATAGGAAATTATTCTTCAATCACACAATTAAAACACATAATTCCACATATCGCATATTACGCCGATCAACGTTCCCTCCGATTTATTTAATCGGGCAGTAAAATTACCATTTTTCACCTCCATTGCATAGAATATTTTCTTAGATTCACAACGATATAAAGAACTCTTAAGTCGGATAAACGAGTCAAAAGTTACAGATTTTTGAAGAAAAGAAAATTATTTGATCCTAGGCAGATTCGCCTGGCGAATCCCCCTTCGCCAGCACCTCGCCTGGCGAATCTCCCTTCGCCAGCACTTCGCCTGGCGAATCTAGTGGCGAATCCCCAATTTTTGAAAAATTAAAAGTTCCAGTAGCTAACCCATTTCTGTTTCTTCAAATTCGCCTGGCGAATATGGATTTCGCCTGGCGAATCCCTTTCACCAGCACTTCGCCTGGCGAGACAGTGGCGAGACTTTAATTCTCCTGGCGAATTCTGATTCTCCTGACAAATTGCACCAGAACCAGAATTCTTCCCTTACGGGTTCCATGGTTCCAAAGTCCCAAAAATCACCATTTTCAACCCAAAACGATCCCAAACAGCACAAACAAGCATAATTAATGTTCATAAGCATAGAGTGATCATACCACACAATTTATATCGATTTTTAACCGTTAGATTATCAATTTCCAATAATTCTAACCTAACTCCACATTTCCAAAACTCTAAAACTAATGTCCTAACTAGAACCCACCTTGAATAGATGAAGATGGTGAAGATTGGAAGATGAATTGATGAAGATTTTGTTGATGATTGCTCTTGAAATCTTGAATTTCTTCTCTTTTTCCTCTTCTCCACTTTTCTCTCCTTTCCTTTTCTTTCTTTCTCCTTTCTTTACTTCTCTTACTATCTTTTTCTTTTATTTGGAAAAATGGGAGGAAAAGAAAACATATAGTAACTATCATTAATAAATAATACTACTAAATGTCCAAAAAGTCTCTTAAGTCCAAATTAGTAAAATACCTCAGAGTCAGATAATAGTAATTGGATTTATTCTAAGTTCCACAGTTATTCTAATTATCTCTGCAGATAATTCATCAGAGTACACTGGAACTCAGTTGATCACAACTAATATTATCCGAAGTAAAATAATTTACAGGGTATTACAATATTCTTCCTCCTCTGAGCTTCCCCATTCGTCGTTGTCGATGTCTGAGCTATCACTCTCCAGCGACCTGCTCACTTTACTTGAATTCACCTCCCCAAGTCTTAATAGCCCATGTCCATCTTCTAACAATTTAATTCTGTAAATGTTTCCATTTAGTTTAATATTGAAAATTTCATTCAAGTTAATAGCAAACTTGGTTTTAACAAGGAATCTGGCAACATCCAAACACACATGATTTTCCGTATCGTCATCTGAAGTAATATATTCACCAACTTTTCCAGCAACAAACTTAAAGAATTTTGAGCACCAAACATGGCAGGGAAGCCCATAACATCGTATCTGGGTGAGTCTCTCATTGTCCACATCTTCTGGCGACCACAAATGAATGTTAGAGAACCACCGGGATACCCACGTCATCTCCTCCTTGACCAAGGTTGCTAACTCTCCAGATACCTCTTCCTTCAACCAGACATGCCGATGATCCGAAATATCCTTATCATCTACTTGTTAAGCCACCATCCCCTACTTAGAGATAAGATCTTCAGATAAAAAAAACCTATCAATTCTATTCTTGCAACTCTCATTAGACTTAAACCCTTTGAACTTGTTTCCTACGACAGGTACATCAACCAAGTCCATAGCATCAATGAATGTCGAGAAGTCTTCCATTTGTGAAGCAATATTTATGCCCTTACCCTTCTATTCATCATTCAATTTTATAGCATTAAAGTTGCCTGCAACCAGGCACTCCCCATGAGGGAATCTTATTTTCATGTCAATTAGTTCTGACCACATCTTCCACTTATCTGCGATGTTGCACGGAGAATAGACATTGGTTAAGTAACAATTTAACCCTTTCCATTGGCCACTGATCCCCAGAAGTCCAATTCCTCTAAAACTAAAATCTGGGGAAAAAGACTTCTTTCTCCAAATTAATAGTAAACCACCCGATTGGCCTATCGATGTTGATGCCGACCATTCCATCTCTCCATTACCCCAAATATTTTGAACACAAATTTCTCCCATTTCTTAAATCTTCTTTTCCTGAATGAAGCATACATCAGCGTTTCCTTCAGATAGAATTTGGCACACCCTCATTCTCATTATTGTGATCCACACCCCCTCACATTGTATGACATAAGATTCATGGAACCCTAATTTCAGCCCCCTTCTTCTCTTCAAAGATTTTCATATTCCTGCCTTTCAATTCTCTTATAATTCTTTCAAACACTTCATCATCTTCTTCACCTTCAACACCCAATTCTCTAATTGATTGCCACACTTTCATAGGGACACCTTCAACCGAGTTCTAATTCTCTTATTGCCATGGTTGAAATCAGAGTCACTGATAGAATCGCAATACATAATTGACTCACTAGAATAACGCGATGATGCACTACCTTCCTTCGAAATATTATGATGACTACATGGTTCAAACTCAATAGCGATCATTTTTGGTTTCTGATAGATGGAATGAAGTACCAAGGTAGAGAAATATGATGGAGAAAAAGGAATTTTGATACTTTCATAAATATCATTAATCAAATTAGTTTTCTTAGGCTTTAGACCAAAGGCAGGCCCAATAGACCCAACCGCTGTGCATTGTATTGGATCAGAAGACTTCATATTTGGGTCCAAAGTAGATGGGCAACACACCACCCGACCCTTCATATTTGGGTCCAAAGTAGATGGGCAATACGCCACCCGGCCCTTCCTTGTTTCCAACGCCACTATAGTCAGCGCCTCCTCCCGTCTCATTTCAAAGCCTATTATTTCATTATTGTCAGAGTTTGACAAACGTCCCAAAATTGTGTGAATACTTTTCTCAGTATCTTTGCCTCCAAAAAGCGACATTTCATCTGCTATGTCCCTTCCATCTCGAGTTCCCAACCTTTCCCCCACTCCATCACCCTTATGCTCAGACCCAGGTCTTTGAATCGCCGAATCTACACTCCCAAAGTTATTGGAATTATCACCTCAATTATTGCTACTACCTTGATATGCATATATATTCCCTATTCTTACCTTCTTCCGAGTCTTTAGAGGATTCTCACGCGTCGTTGTCGTCCTCCGAATCCGACATTTCTGATTCACTTACTGTTGAATGCCAAACATCTCTTATTTTGATCCATATTTCTTTGCATTTTTCAACTCATTTATAATGTTTCAAGGGATGTATTCCATGTTTCCATGCTATTCTTCAATTATGTTGAAAATAACTTTGTTTACTTTGATATGTGTGTTATTGTGCAGGATTTAGGCATAAAACATCAAAGATTAAGACACAAATGAATTGACAAGGAAACAAAAGAAGAGAAGAGGAATAAGCATGTTCGTTGTGCGAACAACAACGAGCAGCCAGAGAATATTCGTTGTGCGAAGTTGCAATGAAGCCCCAGCGAACCATCCCAGATTTGAGGCAGTAAGAAAAGGACCCTAAGTTCGTTGTGCAAACTTGTAGCGAAAAAGCTCGCTGGGCGAAGAAGTGTTCGCACTACGAACTTAGATATTTTCTTAGGGGCGGTTTAATTGTTTAGAGGCACTTCAGATGCCATAAAGTGGTCTTCATTGGGCGAAGAAGGTGTTCGCTGGGCGAACTTGACAGATTTTGGAAGTACTATATATGTACTTTTCACACTTTTTTGGGATCATAACCCATTTTCACCTAGAAACCTTATTTTCAGCATTTCTTCACCAAAGAGTGATATTTTGCAAATAGAAGTTTGATTCGCATCCAAGATCGATTCTTCGATGTGGATGCTCATTCATCTTCTCTCATTACTTGTAAAGCAAGCTACCATGGTTATGAGTAGCTAATTTCCTTTGTATCAAAGGTAGAGGTAGTCTACCTTAGCTTTATGTATTTCTTTTGATTGACCTTGTATGTGAACAAGTGATGATTAATGTATGATGAATATTTTTGTTCTTAATGATCCATTCTTGTTTTGCAAAATTCTAGACATAGATTTTATGGAACTTGACCTAAAATATTCTTCTATTAATTCATATATTTGAGAGACCGGCCTATGGTTGATATTTGCTTTGTATTGAACTTAAAGCTTACTATATTGGTTGTTATATGGAGAGATCGTGTAGCGATGAATACATTATTTCTCACGACACCGCTCTAGACATAGGCAGTATTAAGAGAATACGTGATGATATTAATCAGATCCGACTTCACATGCAAGATTAAGAGAATACGTATTAGTTAGGGTAGATAAAAACTACTTTTGATATACTTTGTTAATCAAACATCTAGAATTTAAAGCTTTGCTACTAAATCGTGACAATATGAAACAAACTTTGGAAACCTTTTTCTTGAAACGGTAAACTATTGAACGACAAGCATCCCATATCAGAACAATCCTTGTGGAGAAGATAAAAAACAAAAAACCCCTATATCTACAAACTAACACTTACCACCCTTACTTTCTTTCTCACCACATTTCGTTTAGGACCATGATAGTCTTCAACAAGCTTAATTATAAAAATCTTACTACCTCCGTTTTTTTATTATAAGTCGTTTTGAGAAAAAAATTTGTACCACAATATAAGTCGCTTTATAATATCAATGGATCATTAATGTTATTTTTTCTATTATACCCTTAAATATTTGTTATTCTCTCTCTTTTCAATTATGTAAATTTGTGTTTTCAATACCATTAATAAATGACAATTTTATAAAATCATTCAAAATTTCTCTTTTCCATGCTACAATTATTATATTTTTTTAATACGTATGAAAAGTAAAAAATGACTTATAACAAAAAAACAGAGGAAGTACTATTGATCTCTATGTTAAACACTTCATTAAGATTTATTAAACTTGTTTAATATTGAAAGAGAGTTAGTCTGCACTTCCATTTTTTTGGTTTCCGATAAATTATATTTTCATTGTATTATTTTTTATTTATCGCAAAACAATTATGTTGATGAGTCCGTCCTTTTCAACATAATTTTTTTAATTTAAACATTTTTAAATTAAATAAAAAACTTGTTAGTTTAATTCAATAAAAGACTAGAAGTCTTAATAAAGAAAAAATTAATAAATGATTAGCCCGCCGATACAAATTCGGAGCATACTTCAAATGTAATGTCAAGATGTTCAATTATAAAATTTTCTTATTATTTTAAGAGAATAAATTATAGTAAATCAATTTCAAAATATTTTACACAAATCAATTGTCTTATTACATTGTGTTATCATTAAAATCCAATTAAAATTTAATTAAAGAATATTTTAAAATCATTTTTTATTCAACATTGTCGTAAGAGATTAATTGGAATACACTGTCAGTGTAAAACTACTTTACACTGACATCCAATTAAAATGAATCATTTTGACACATAATTATGAAATTAAAAATAAAAATAAAAAAATTATAATTAAACTATTTTAATAACTAATTCTTCCATTTTTTCTCTTCTCATGTGTCAAAATGATTTATTTTAATTGGATGTCAGTGTAAAATAGTTTTACACTGACAGTGTATTTCAATTAATCTCTTATCGTAATTATCGTCTTCTAGAGACAATTTAATTCATCCCTTATAATTCTTCTAGATAATCACCATTTTTAAGCTTTTTGATACGTACTTCCATCTCGTACAAGACTATGGTAAGTATCATTATGACCATCATATTAATATTTTGTTACAACATTTGGATCTCACAACTTCATTTCTTGTCACAATCTAAAAGAGTGTTGAATCATTCTTCCATTTTTTTATCTCTCATTCTAATGACGAGTTTTAAAGTTTGAATCCTTTGATTTTCTGAGTTGAAATTGTGAATTTCTACAATAAATGATATATGAAATATTTAAATTAAGTTTCTCAAAATCATATCATTATTTTACTTTACACTTAAAAAAATTATTTCTAAAATATAATTAATTTAATTTTAAATATATATATATATATATATATATATATATATATATATAAAATCATCCTCCAATATAATTAATCATATTCTTAAAATAGTTTTTTATTTGATTCCAAATAATAATAATAATAATTTTTTGAAATAATAATAGCAATATTGGCGGCATAATCTATGCGTATTCTCTTCACAAATTTATTTACCAAAAAGTTAATTAACGATTTTCATAATTGTTAGCTTCACAGAAACAAAGTCATCAGTATTCTTCTATTTTAAATATTAGTAAAATACCCGTGTCTACACACAGGTATTGGTATGATACGTGCATTTATCTTTAAAATGTAATATAAATAAAATAAAAGACAAAATTATTTAACAAGGTTTTTTTTGTTATTTTAAAAAGAGATAATAAAGCCGTGTCTATAATTTTTTTCATATAGAAAAATATGGGTTTAATGGTAGCGTATTGTCAGTGTAAGATAGTTTTACACCTATAACGAATCAAAATGTTTACAATTGTCATGTAATATCAGTATTTTTAAAATAAAAATATGTTTTATTCTGATGCATGGTTGTGATTGGGTGATAGTGTAATATATTTTACACTGTAAGTGCTTTTTTTTTTCTCTAAAAATATTTAAATCAACAATATATATTTTTCTTATATAAATATTATTTTTGTTTTGGTATTATTTACTAAAATAATTGAGTCAATCGTAAACTTTTTCAGATTATTATTCAATTTTTTATCAATATTTTATTTTTCCAGTTATATATAATTTGTATATTATGAGGAAATAAAATTTATTAAAATTTTTTAATATATATTATTTTTCTAATTGATATTTTAATGATATTAACAATAATAAAACTATGAAATTGACAAATAAAAATTATATATTAAGTTATTAAATTATTCGAGACAACAATATATTTTTATCATGTATATAAATATATAATTTTATTTTTGATATTATTTATAAAAAGATTTGAATCAATAGTAAATTTATTTTTGTTTATAAAAATAAATTTATTTGCAAAGAAATAAAGGGTAGACGCACATCCTCTGTCAGAGATTGCTTGGAATTCAGTGCTTTTAATGATGCTTTGGATCTGATTGACCTTCCTTTTGTCGGTAATCGATTTACCTGGTTTAATGCTAATGGCAAAAGTTGCAGCAAGTTGGATAGGTTCCTCATTGACGATTTCCTCATTGATTGTTGGGAGTTTAAGGCTCAATTTATAGGAAAGCGAGACATATCCGACCACAGATCAATTTGGATTAAATCCTTTCGCGCTAATTCGGGTCCTAAACCTTTCCGCTTCTTCAATTGTTGGATGAATCATAAGGATTTCATGCCATTTATCCGGGAAACTTGGAACTCCTTAACTTTTCAAGGATCTCCATCATTCGTCTTTAAAGAAAAACTTCGTGCTCTTAAAAGTCATTTGAAATTGTGGAACGTTCAAGTCTTCGGCTGGCTTGACCTTAAGTTAGAGAATAATGTTGAGGCCCTAAATGGGATATATGAGGTCATGGAGGGAACTGTTGCTGGTCTGTCTGAGGAGGACCTTAAAAAGAAGGGACAAGTTCAAGAAGAGCTATGGAGTAACTTGCGTTTTCGGGAAAGCATGCTTTATCAAAAATCTAGATCTAAATGGTTGAAGGAAGGTGATGTTAATAGCCGTTATTTCCACGCTGCCCTTCAATCTAGGAACAGATCAAACCTTATTTCTGCAATAGGTATTGAGGAGCAGTTGGTGGACGATCAGACTATTATTAAAAAGGAAGCTTTTAGGTTCTTTAAAGCTAAATTCTTGAAAGAAGAACATTGCAGGCCTGTCATGAATCTCAGTAACTTATAGAAGCTGAGTTTGGAGGAAAGAAATTGCTTGGAGGCTTCGTTTTCTCATGAAGAAATTCGTGCTGCTGTTTTTGATTACTGAGGGTGATAAATCCCCAGGACCGGACAAATTCTCTTTTAGATTTTTCAAGGAATGTTGGGATGTTGTTGGGTCGGATTTCACAAAGTGTTTAATACACTTTTCCTACTCTGGTTCGCTTCCGAAAGTTTTTTTATCGTCGTTCCTCGCTTTGATCCCTAAAGCGGACAACCCTCAAAATTTTGGGGATTACAGGCCCATAAGCCTTGTCGGATGCGTCTCCAAAGTTATCTCTAAGATTCTTTCTACTAGATTAGCTCCTGTCATATCTAGTTTGGTTTCTGCAGTTCAAACGGGGTTTATTCCTGGGAGAAATTTGTTGGACGGGGTTCTTCTAGCAAACGAGGTTATAGACTTGGCCAGAAGAGAAAAGAAGCAGTGTCTTCTCTTTAAGGTTGATTTTTCTCAAGCCTACGACTGTGTAGACTGGAATTTCTTGCTTCATGTTCCCACATCTATGAACTTTGGGCCTAATTGGATTAAATGGGTTAAAGGGTTGGTGTGCTCCAGTTTTGTTTCGGTTTTGATTAACGGGAGCCCAACGGGGGACTTTGAGGCTTCAAGAGGTTTAAAACAAGGCGACCTGCTTGCTCCTTTCCTCTTTGCTTTAGTTGCTGAAACGTTGGCTTTCTTGGTAAGACGTGCATCTAGTTTAAACTTTTTCTCCTGATTTGGTTATAAAGACGAAGTATCCGTTGAAATTTTGCAATTCTCCGATGACACATTGTTGTTTTGTGATGGTGGATATCCTAACCTTTGGGCTTTGAAGTCTATCCTTAGAGGTTTTGAAATGGTCTCCGGTTTAAAAATCATTTTTTCAAAAAGTTGCATCTACGGTGTTGGCCTACAACCTAGATATATCAATGCTGCTGAAAGTTTCCTCTACTGTAAATCGGGCTCGCTTCCTTTTAAATTTCTTGGCATAACTGTAGGAGGAAATCATAGGAGAGTTGCGTTTTGGAATCCGGTGTTGGCAACGCTCAAAGCTCGGTTAAATTCTTGGGCTGGCAGAAATTTGTCCATTGGTGGTCGGGTTACCTTGATTAACTCAGTTTTAGTCAATTTGCCTATTCATTACCTTTCCTTTTTCAAGGCCCCTTCAAAAATTATTAAAGACATCATCTCTATTCAGCGGCGGTTCTTGTGGTCCGGTTCGGCGGAAAAAAAAAGTATAGCATGGATTAAATGGACTATGCTGTGCAAACCAATTGAGAAGGGAGGCCTTGGCATTAAACACATTGGGATGTTCAACAAAGCCCTCTTGTCTAAATGTCTTTGGAAACTTCTTGTTGGTGGCAAAGAGATTTGGAGGGATTTCTTATCAAGGAGATACGACAAGCTTAACGATTGGGATTTCTGTTGCGAACCTAACAACGAAATTGCTTCTGCATCCCTTTGGATGCGTGACGTGATCAGCCTAAAAACCATTGGAAACCATTACAACTTCCAGTCAGTGGCAGTGCCAGTTATCAGTCGCGGAGATTACATTCCATTCTGGTCTTCGTATTGGTGTGGGGATACTATGCTGAAGGACATATTTTGTCACACCTACATATAATATAATACATCAAAGCATCCATATCATACATGAATTCACGTTTTGGTACTGAAATACCATAAGTCCTTAGTTAACACATTATACATATACATGCCCAAAAGCCTAATACAAAAAAAACTATGGCATTATATATACAAGATATTCCAACACTAAGAACTAGATCAAATAATTATCTCAAAATAATCTTCACAATGGAAGTTTTGTCATCCCATAAAGCTAAGGTAGTAAGGAAAGTCACACAACTTTATCCTTACCCTTCGCCGAACCTGTAGTACCTGTAAAATAATCAACAACGTGGGGTGAGATACATCAAATCTCAGTGAGTTCCCTATCTTATAGGTTCTCTCGGCTTTACAAGGTTCTATCACACCTAACTCAAGTCAAAAGGGAAGGGAAGTGACTTTGAGTACTTACATACACACTATATGGATCCAAGTTCATGAGTCTTGTTAACTCACACTATCACTAATCGATAACCTCACCAAGGCATCCCCTTTTCTCGTCCACTACTACGTCTAGAAGTCGACCCGAGTCATGGATCCTGGTAACCTACTTGACATAAGAATGGATTCGGGTTCTACGGGCCATTAACCGTTATGAACCGTCACTTCACACGGGCCATTAACTGTCACAAGCATACGCTCCCTGAGCTCCATTCGTACTGCACGCGGGAATCAAACCTGCCAAGTAGTCATGCATATATTTCAGAGGAGCTCGAGAATGATGAAACTGCAACTCACGATAACCGGTTACGATTACGTGATCACACACACAAACGTGATTGTATTCGACAATCACAAGGCCACACTCGCCTTAAGACCTCTTTGTCTTTTCTAAAAAATAAACACAATAAAACATGATCCATACTAGAGTAGTTATTTCCGTACCATTCGGTAATAGACCTACGCCTCGGCCTCTCCTGCACGAGCGTCGTCGCTATGTTATTCAATTCTATCCTAGTCGTTACTAGGTTCTAAAATAATTCAAGGGTAATATTCCTCACTCTACCTATTTCATATTTTAACATGCATACTCTCAAACAATGCATAATAACAAGGAAAAATAGGTAAACACAAGTCAATCATATAATAGAATCACATAATTCAACAATCCACAAGTTACACCAAATCCGGTTCCCTCCGACTTATTTAATCGGCATCAAACTAGTAATTTTTCACTTCCATTAGACAGAGTATTTTGATAGCTCTCTATCGGTACCAAGAACAATTAAATCGGGTGAACGAGTCAAAAGTTATGAATTTTAGAAGAAAATAGTTTTTTCCTTTGGTCCCAGGTCGCGCTAAGCGGGCCCCCTCCCGCGCTAAGTGCGTTACTCTCGGTCTGATGGAGGTGAAAATTTTCCATACCGCGCTAAGCAGGAAACACCGCACTAAGCGCGCTTGCGTTATGCAGAAAAATAACCCTTTGCAACAGCAACTTTCCATCCATAGTTTCACCCTCAAAACCATACTCAATCAGCAAGTAAAGGTATTTGATCATGGTTCAATCATGGGTTATTGCACAACTTCACAAAACATAATTTCCAACAACATTCCAAAATCTCCACACAAAACCCTAACATTCCAATTCAATGACAAATATCATAACAACTATCAATGGATGATTTTAAACATATATTGCTCATACTACGAAATTTATAACACACTTCGACCGTTAGATTCTTTGATTTTTCACAAAACCCCATGTTTCCCTTAAAACCCAACCTAACTCTAAAACCTCAAGAAATCATACTCTAAAGTTTCTATCTAGAACCCACCTGGATTAGAAGATGATGATGATGATTAAGATGAGGTGATTTGATGAAGAATGGATGATGATCTTGATCTTTCTCTCTTTAACTTTTCTTCTTTTTTTCTTTCCTTTCCTCTTCCTTCTCTCTACTTTCTCTTTCTTTCTCTTTTCTAACTTTTGTTCCAAATGAAGAGAAAAAGGGAAAAAGAAATGATATAGAGAAATGTCATTAGTTAGTAACACTACTAAATGTCCAAAAAGTCTCTATAACGCCAAAAGTTAAAACCTCGGAGTCAGATAATATTAATTTGATCTGCTCTGAGCTCATCAGTTTACTCTAATTATTTTATCCAATAAATTCTCAGAGTAAACCGGAACCCAGTTGATCATAATAATATTCTCCAGAGTGAAATAATTTATGGGGTATTACATCCTCCCCCCCCCCCCCCCTTAAATAGAAATTCGCCCATGAATTTAAAACAATTACCTGAAAAGATGAGGATAAGCTTCTCGCATCTCGAATTCTAGTTCCCAAGTTGCATCACCCAAATGCGTCTCATCCCACTGAACCTTAACAAGAGGAATCTCTTTATTCCTTAACACCTTAGTTTCTCTTCCTGTGATACGACTCGGTCGAGGTCCAAAAGTCAAGTCTGTTTCTATTTCCACTGATTCTGGTAAGACTGGCTGAAGAGGGTCAGGAATAAACTTCCGAAGCTGAGACACATGAAAGATGTCATGCATCTCTGATAGAGAGGGTGGTAAGGCTAATCTGTAAGCGACTTCACCAATCCTTTATAAGATCTGATACGGTCCCACGTATCTTGGACTTAACTTGCGTGACTTAAATGGTCCTTTCAACCTCAATCTCGGAGTAACTTTCAAAAACACATGGCCACCTTCCTCAAATTCTAAAGGTCTCCTACGGTTATCCGCATAACTCTTTTGGCAATCTTGCGCTTGTTTAACTTTCTTGCGGATCATTCGAGTCTTTTCTGTAGTCTCTTGGATAATTTCGGGTCCCAAAATTCTATCTTCACCAACTTCCGCCCAACACAAAGGTGTTCTACATTTCCTTCCATACAACGCTTCATAAGGAGCCATACCGATGCTCGCATGGTAACTATTGTTATAAGAAAACTCAATTAACGGTAAAAGTTCCTTCCAATTTCCTCTACTCTCTAGCACACAAGATCTTAACATATCTTTCATCGTTTGTATTGTTTGCTCAGTCTGACCATCCGTTTGAGGATGATTCGACGTGCTCAAACGCAACCTCGTACCCATAGCTTGTTGAAAAACTTTCCAAAACCTTGAAGTAAACTTTGGATCTCTATCGGACACAATGCTAGAGGGAACACCATGCAATCTCACAATTTCAGCAATAAACAACCTTGCAAGATGACTTGCCTTGTAAGTAGTCTTCACGGCTAAGAAATGCGTAGATTTCGTTAGTCGATCCACAATCACCCAAATAGAATCATAGACACCTTACGTACGGGGTAAACCTACTGCAAAGTCCATAGAAATACTATCCCACTTCCAAATTGGAATCTCTAGAGGTGGCAACAGACCGCCCGGTCTCTGGTGTTTAATTTTCACCTGTTGGCACACTGCACATTTTGAGACATACTCCGCGATATCCTTTTTCATTCCTGACCACCAATAATCCATCTTTAAGTCCTGATACATCTTTGACGAACCAGGATGTATCGTAAAATTACCTTTATGAGCTTCATCTAAAATCTTTCTTTTCAATACCTCGTCATTCGGAACACAAATCCTTTGGTTAAACAAAACAATCCCATCCGCTGCTCGTGTAAAACCTGGTTGAAGTAACAACTCTTGAAACTTCTCCTCTAAACTTTGTTCTTGTTGAATCTCAACTCTTAGAGTATAATTGACATTCAAGTTTCCCATAATTACACCGTTCGGAGTCCACACAAACTGAAGATTAAGATCTCTAAACTTTTCCAACAAGGCATACTCTAATATCATCAATTCGGCACTATGAACCATCTTCCGACTTAACGCATCTGCCACTTTATTTGCTTTTCCTGGATGGTACTTCAATTCTAAGTCATAATCCTTTAAGTATTCCATCCACCTTCTTTGTCGCATATTCAACTCCTTTTGGTCGAATAAATACTTCAAACTTTTATGATCACTGAACATTTCAAAACGTACACCATACAAATAATGACGCCACACCTTCAGTGCAAATACAACTGCTGCTAGTTCCAAATCATGAGTTGGATAATTCTTCTCATGAACTTTCAATTGTCGAGAAGCATAAGCTACAACTTGAACTCCTTGCATCAGAACACCTCCTAATCCCATCTTAGAAGCATCGAAAATACTTCGTAAGAGTTATTAGGATCAGGAATGATTAACACAGGAGCCGTCGTCAAACTTTCCTTCAATTTTATGAAGCTTTGCTCACAACCTGAATCACACTCATAAGCACAATCCTTCCGAGTAAGCTTTGTCATTGGTAAGGCCAATTGAGAAAAACCTTTGATGAACCTTCTATAGTAACCCGCCAATCCCAAGAAACTTCTAACTTCAGAAGCATTCCTCGGTCTCTCCTAATTAATATCTACTTCTACCTTTGACGGATCCACCGTCACACCACCTTGAGATATGCCATGTCAAAGAAAATTAACTTCCGACATCCAAAATTCACACTTGCTTAAGTTAGCAAAAAGTTGCTTCTCTTGCAATACCGATAAGACAATTCTCAGATGTTCTCCGTGCTCTTGTGGGGTACGAGAATAAATAAGAATGTCATCAATAAAGTTCACAACAAATTGGTCCAAGTAAGCTTAAAATATATGGTTCATGTAATTCATAAAAACAGCTGGGGAATTAGTCACACCGAAAGGCATCACTAAGAATTCGTAATGGCCGTAACGGGTTCTAAATGCAGTCTTAGGCACATCGGAACTCTTCACACGAATCTGATGATAACCCGACCGTAAATCAATCTTCGAGAACACACAGGCTCCTTTCAATTGATCCAACAGGTCGTCTATCCTGGGTAAGGGGTACTTGTTCTTAATGGTGACTTTATTCAACTTATGATAATCAATGCACATACGCATCCCACCATCTTTCTTCTTTACCAACAACACTGGAGCTCCCCATGGTGAAACACTAGGTCTAACAAAATGCTTAGACATTAATTCCTCCAATTGGTCCTTTAATTCTCTTAATTTAAACAGTGTCATCCGATACGGAGAAACGGATATAGGAGTCGTTCCCGGTACCAGGTCAATAGAGAATTCAACCTCTCTTTCCGGAGAAAGAGAAGTAACGTCCTCAGGAAAAACTTCAGGAAACTCACAGACTACAGGAATACTCAGCACTTGATGGTCACTACTCCCCTCCTTAGTAAGAACCAGTAAAACAGATTTCTCCTTCTCAAACAAGAAATTTATCATTCCCACCGTACCTTCTAAAATAGTCGTTAACACATCCTTCGGGGTAGCCTCGACAGATGGAATGATGATTATCTTTTCCTCACACTCAATAAACACCGAATTAGCAGAAATCTAATCCATCCCCAAAACGACATCAACTTTCTTAAGCGGTAAACAGATAAGGTCAATCTGAAAAACTCTATCATTCACAGATAAAACACAACTCTCACACATTAAAGGTGTTTCCACTATCTCATCCATGACAGTAGTAACCACCATGGGTGGAGACAACAGAACAGCTTGCAACCCAAGTCGCTTCACACATTGAATCGATACAAAAGAGTGTGTGGCTCCACAGTCAAATAATACAAAGCAAGGTTTCCTGTTAACGAAACACGTACCAGCAATCAAAGAGTTGTCACCCTTTGCTTTCCTTGCATCCAAGGTATACACTCGGCCGGTATTCCTCCCTTGTGTCTGATTCCTACTCTGAGGACAATCCCTCGCCAAATGGCCCACTTTTTTACACTAGTAACACTTTACACCTTCAATACCACACCTTCCATAATGATTCCTACCACAAGTGCGACATACTGGAGGTGCACTGGTCCTAGAACTCTGAACTTGCTTCCCTTTGAAAGCTTGTTGTCTTGGTCTAAATTGTTGATTTGATCTTCCTCGATCACCTTGATTTGACTTACTCAATTCTCCTTCCGCTTGCACCTTCTTCAAACTGTGTTCTGCCACGTAGCACTTCCTTAACAATTCGGCATAGCTAGTGAACTCTCTCTGAGACACGCTATATGAAATTTCAGCCCTCAACCCAAAAAGAAATTGATCGATCTTCCACCTTTCGTCCGGAGCATACATGGCCTGCCTAGAATAAGCAGCCATCACCTCAAAGCTCTCTGCATAAGAGGCCACAGTCAAGTTACCTTGTCTCAACTGTTGAAACTCGAATCCCTTCTGACACCTTAAGGAACTTGGAAAATACTTCATAAAATTTATCTTAAACTGCTCCCAGACCTTGGGTACCTCTTGAATGGTCATCAAGGCTGAGGCACTCTCCCACCACCTCATGGCAGGACCCTTCAACAAGTGAGAAGCGTAAACCACCTTATTTTCCTCACTACACTGGACTATTAGGAAGATCCTTTCCATGTCGGTTATCCACTCGTGAGCCTTTACCGGATCTAACCCTCCCTGAAATTCTGGAGGATTCATACGGATGAAATCCCTAAAGCTTCCACCTGTAACTTCTGGAACAACCACTGGAATATGCAGACCTCCAGCCATTTGTTGTACCATTTGCTGCATAAACTAATTCTGTTGTTGCTGCATCTGTTGCATGAATTAATACAAAGGGTCATTCCCATCGTCACCTGGTGGGTTTGTTCCTGCCGGAGTAGTCCTGGGTCTACTGCGATTGTTTCTGCGCCCGCCAGCCATGTTTCTGGATGTCATACAGATAGGATTAAGTTGATCAGGCTCAATACCATAAATATAACACGCAAGACCAATGGCGACACCACGCATATGAAACGGAAATAAATACTTATACTATTTCATGGCTAGGTCGAGGATACGACCTGCTCCGATACCAACTGTCACACCCCACATATAATATGAATTAACGTTTTGGTACTGAAATACGATAAGTCCCTAGTTAACACATTATACCATAAGCATCCATATCATACATGAATTCACGTTTTGGTACTGAAATACCATAAGTCCCTAGTTAACACATTATACATATATGACAACTCGAAAATGTATCGTATTTTTCACTTGACTTACATGAATTTTAGTTGCGATTTCTTCTATTTTATTTGATCTACACCTTGATTTACGTCTCGATTTTATATTTTCAGGTAGCTTGGGATTAAATTATAAGAAAGAAGAAAACAGAAGAAAATAGAAGAAAACCAGATGTTTTGACAGCAGAATAAGGATTCTGCATTAAGGAAGCATGACGACCGTCACATTTGCATGACGACCATCACAAGCTTAAAGTTGTGACCCCCGTCACAAGGCTATGACGACCGACACAAGCAAACTTCTCAAAAATTAATTTGAAACTACGTGGCCTCTCAACGGTTACAACTCAACAAAGCCACGATCAACCAGTCAATAGAGCACCTCATAGATTTTCGGTCGTATGCACCCACCTGGAGATATTTTCTCCCTGTTTCACGACAACTACTGAAGGCTATATATGGAAACAGTTTTCTACACACGGAGGGCCCTCTTTCTCTCTTCGCCAGATTTTTATTGTTTAGAATTAAGCAGTTTCTTTTACCATGTAAAAGTAATAGTTCTCCACATTGGGGGACTATTACCAAAATAGTTTTAGGATTCTATTTTCTGCCATTATATTTTCTGCAATCGGATTCGTATTCGAGATTTCAGTGTATTATTCAAAGCATCCATTTATTCCAGGTTTTTATCTATTGTTATTTATTTTATCGTTTTTTTATTTAATTATCAAAGCATATTTCCGATTTTAGTTTATTATCATATCTGCATGTTTATTTTCCTATCCATGTCTGAGTAAATAGTTTTGAGTCCGGCGTATGAGGACCGTCGCTACCGACGTGACTCGGTAGAAAATAATAGGTGGGAACTTATGATTAAAATTCTCTTTTGGTTTTAATTTCCAAGTCTAATTTAAATAGCTTTGTCACGGGAGTGAGAGGTTATTTAACACGATTTTGTCACGAGAGTGAGAAATTAATTAAGGTTAGAGCCGGCACTGCGAGAGCGTGGGGGTCGAACCAGATAGTGGAAATTAGGAAACATATCTATATACAGCGAGAGCGCTTTAGATACGTTTAGGATATTATTGGCTTTCAAAATATATTTCCTAGTTACTAGGCGAGCGAGAGCAAAATCTTGGGATTAGGGAACATGACTTTAGTTAATACCGCGAGAGCGTGAGGCGGAGTTTTTAAGTCGGTATATTCTACGAAACTAAGTTATAGTTGTAATTAGTACCCGAATTCTACAAATTCCTTTAGGAACGCGAAATCCATATTCCGGTCTCTCTTTATTATCATATTTTCTTAGTTTTATTTTAGTTTTAGTTTTAGTTTCCCTTTTATCAATTATCATTAGCCTTAGCTTTACAAAGCGACGATAGATTACGGTAGGTTGACATTGGTCTCTGTGGGTTCGACAATCTTTTATATTACTTCGATAAATCCGTGCACTTGCGGACGCATCAAGTTTTTGGCGCCGTTGCCGGGGACCAACAGTCAATATTATTATTCCGTTCTTGCACCGTATAGACTAAGGCACTCATTACTATGTATCACCCAAATTTTTTCTACAATCACCACTCCCAGTATTTTAAGGAATTGCAAGAATCCCATAATTCCAACCTTGAACTACAAATGGAGAATTTCAATGCATCACTAACTCATTCTCACCCAAATTTCCTCTGCAACTACCAATCCCAACATTTTGAGGAGTCGCAAGAATCTCATAATTCCAACCTAGAAATGTTAATGCAGGATTTCAATGTGACACTGACTCACTCACAATATCTCGAGGAACAACATCCAAATTACCTCTACGATTACCACTCCCAGCATTTGGAGGAACCGTACTCCCAAAATTTTGAGGAGCCGCACCCAAATTTTCTCTACAATTACCAGCCACAAGACTCCCAAAATTTTGAGGAACCGCAACCAAATTTTCCCTATGATTACCACTCCCAATATTTTGAGGAACCACAAGAATCTGTTAATTCCAACCTCGAAACATTAATGGAGGATTTCATTGAAACAACAACTAATTCTAGGTTAGAATCTATGATGGAGCACTTTGTGGAGACACAAACTCTCCAGAATGAAGAGCTTAGAAGACAACATCTCGATACTTATGAAACCCTTAGGCAGATAAACACTATGGTTGAGTCCCCCGCGACTCATACTGAGGCATTGGAGACTCAAATCTCCCTACTTACACTGACACCTATAGGACCCTCCCCTGAGGAGCATGTGGATGTTGTAACAAGCATTAATGAAAAACAAATCGAGAATCCTGAGGAGAGTGATAACGAGGTTGAGGAGAGTGATAATGAGGTTGAGGAGAGTTCTGGTGAGAAGAGAGTAAAGATTGAGAAAAATCCATCGACACCATCCGAAAGGGAGGTTGTCGAAGAGGTAATGAAGGAAGCACCTAATGTCGTTCCTCCTCCATATACCCCACCAATTCCTTTCTCGCAAAGGTTTGTGGAAGCTAAGGTAGAATCCCAATCCAAAACGTATGCGGAGGTATTGGAAAATATCCACACCGATGCATCTTTGTTTGAGGTCACGCATAAAAAGAGAAAATTCGAGGACCATGAAACTAGGGATATCATTACTGCTAAGAGGATAAGGTTAGACTTTGAGATGGTGGATGAAATAGCTAAGCCCAAACTTGAAAAGCTGATACTTAGGATAGATCCAGAACCACCACCACAAGTTCAAAAGAATGAACCACCCCACAGAAGGAAGAAAAGAAAAGGTGAGGGATATGTGAGATGGCTTGATAAGTGGCCATGGAAACCGAAAATTATTAGTCATCGAGCTATCGACGTTAAACAAAGCCCTGCATAGGAGGCAACCCATGAGCTTTTAATTTAATGTTTTCCTTTTATTGTCTGTGCTTGCAGAAAATAAAGAATTGTATCGCTTGTCACGTCTCAGCCATATTTAGGCGAAAAATCTCTAGGTGACAATCCCTTAAGATGAGTTGGTGCCCACACACATTCCTACGAATGTCGCTGCTGGTGGTGACATCGATGATGAGTATGATAGGAGAGGGCATATCTCTCCCATTCGTGGCTCACCTTCTCCTTGTCCTTTCGCATGGTCAGGTTCCACCTGCACACACCGCACTGTATTTTTCTAACATTTTTTGCAGGTACTTCCTTCGGAAACAGGTAGTAGGATGAGCGGCTTCAGTAAAGTGAAGTTTCAGTAAATTCAGATAACTCGTAGTATAAGACGCCGGAGTAGAAGAGGCCAGCGAAGACAGGGACAACATGGGAAGAATCAGAGCAAATTTGGTCGTGGCGTTCATACAGGTTCTATCCTTCCTTTACCACCTTTTATCAAAACATTGAGGACAATGTTTGGTTTAAGTGTGGCGGAGGAACATTTACCACTTTCATTTTACCACTTTCTAGTTAGATTTACTGTTTTCCGGCATGATTTTAAAATTTTTTATGTTTTAAATGTTTCGTCCGTCTGTGCATGTGTTGTCTATCGATTTCCCCAATCTCTTGAGCCATACCAAATATTTTGAAAATTTTTGAGTTAAAAATAGGGTTTCTTTTGAAAATCTTAGGTTACAAACGAAATTGAGGTTGAATTTTAAGACTTGGGAAAATTCCGCAAGACCGGTATCGTTCTAACATCGTGAGCCTCTAAATTATGGAAATCGATTTGAGTACTTGTTATGCCATAGCCTTAAGTTCTCACCCCTTTAGTAGTCCCTAAGTAGTTTATTTAGCAGTCAGCACCATCCTAAGCATGCACTAAGTAGGAAGCCGATGCAAATAAGTGTATGATCTCAGGCTTAAAAGGTAAATTAAGAAGAAAGAAAAAAATAAATGAATGAAATGCTCCCTCTAAGTTAGGCGATCCTCACCCGATCATTTATCCCAACGGTGCAAACTTCTTTATTTTATTGATATTTAAGCCAATGTGCAAAAAGATAGATGATAATGAGATCATAGTCATTAACAGGTTATCATACCATGAATGTGAAAGGATAACGGACTTAATGTGATTGCGCCAGAATGAAAAGGGATAAAAGAAGGATGAGTGAGTTAGGCTTAGGTATAATGACATGATTCAGATTGGTTTGTATAGGATGGAGGTTGATGACCGCAAAAGCGGAATTGTGTTGTTACGATATCCTTAATGTGTGAGCAAGTACCTATCGATACAAACTTAACCGAAGTAGAGTTGGTAGCCTAGGATGAGTATCCGTATACACTATTTTTCTCGCGAGTCAAGGTTTACTTGAGGATAACCAAAGGTTTAAGTGTGGGGGAGTTTGATAACTAAAAAATGTATCGTATTTTTCACTTAGCTTACATGAATTTTAGTTACGATTTCTTCTATTTTATTTGATCTACACCTTGATTTACGTCTAAATTTTATATTTTCAGGTAGCTTGGGATTTAATTATAAGAAAGAAGAAAACATAAGAAAATAGAAGAAAACCAGATGTTTTGACAGCAGAATAAGGATTCTGCATTAAGGAAGCATGACGACCGTCACATTGGCATGGCGACCGCCACAAGCTTAAAACTGTGATCCTCGTTACAAGGCTATGACGATCGGCACAAGCAAACTTCTCAGAAATTAATTTGAAACTACGTGGCCTCTCAACGGTTATAACTCAACAAAGCCACGATCAACCAGTCAATAGAGCACCTCATAGATTTTCGGTCGTATGCACCCACCTGGAGATCTTTTCTCCCTGTTTCACGACAACTACTGAAGGCTATATATGGAAGCAGTTTTCTACACACGGAGGGCCCTCTTTCTCTCTTCGCCTGATTTTTATTATTTAGAATTAAGCAGTTTCTTTTACCATGTAAAAGTAATAGTTCTCCACATCGGGGGACTATTACCAATATAGTTTTAGGATTCTATTTTCTGCCATTATATTTTCTGCAATCGGATTCGTATTCGAGATTTCAGTGTATTATTCAAAGCATCCATTTATTCCAGGTTTTTATCTATTGTTATTTATTTTATCATTTTCTTATTTAATTGTCAAAGCATGTTTCCGATTTTTGTTTATTATCATATATGCATGTTTATTTTCCTATCCATGTCCGAGTAAATAGTTTTGAGTCCGACGTATGAGGACCGTCGCTACCGACGGGACTCAGTAGAAAATAATAGGTGCGAACTTATGATTAAAATTCTGTTTTGGTTTTAATTTCCAAGTCTAATTTAAATAGCTTTGTCACAGGAGTGAGAGGTTATTTAACACGATTTTGTCATGAGAGTGAGAAATTAATTAAGGTTAGAGCCGGCACTGCGAGAGCGTGGGGGTCGAACCGGATAGTGGAAATTAGGCAACATATCTAAATACAGCGAGAGCGCTTTAGATACGTTTAGGATATTATTGGCTTTCAAAATATATTTCCTAGTTACCCGGCGAGCGAGAACAAAATCTTGGGATTAGGGAACATGACTTTAGTTAATACCGCGAGAGCGTGAAGCGGAGTTTTTAAGTCGGTATATTCTACGAAACTAAGTTATAGTTGTAATTAGTACCCGAATTCTACAAAGTCCTTTAGGAACGCGGAATCCATATTCTGGCCTATCTTTATTATCATATTTTCTTAGTTTTATTTTAGTTTTAGTTTTAGTTTCCCTTTTATCAATTATCATTAGCCTTAGCTTTACAAAGCGACGATAGATTACGGTAGGTTGACATTGGTCTCTGTGGGTTTGACAATCTTTTATATTACTTCGATAAATCCGTGCACTTGCGAACGCATCAATATACATGCCCAAAAGCCTAATACAAAAAAAATATGGAATTATATATACAAGATGTTCCAACACTAAGAACTAGATCAAATAATGATCTCAAAATAATCTTCACAACGGAAGTCTTGCCATCCCAAAAAGCTAAGGTAGTAAGGAAAGTCACACAACTTTATCCTTACCCTTCGCCGAACCTGTAGTACCTATAAAATAATCAACAACGTGGGGTGAGATACATCAAATCTCAGTGAGTTCCCTATCTTATAGGTTCTCTCGGTTTTACAAGGTTCTATCACACCTAACTCAAGTCAAAAGGGAAGGGAAGTGACTTTGAGTACTCACACACACACTATATGGATCCAAGTTCATGAGTCTTGTTAACTCACACTATCACTAATCGATAACCTCACCAAGGCATCCCCTTTTCCCGTCCACTTCTACGTCTAGAAGTCGACCCGAGTCATGGATCCTAGTAACCTACTTGATATACGAATGGATTCGGGTTCTACGGGCCATTAACCGTTATGAACCGTCACTTCACACGGGCCATTAACCGTCATAAGCATACGCTCCCTGAGCGCCATTCATACTGCACGCAGGAATCAAACCTGCCAAGTAGTCATGCATATGTTTCAGAGGAGCTCGAGACTCCTAAAACTGCAACTCAAGATAACCGGTTACGATTACGTGATCACACACACAAACGTGATTGTATTCGATAATCACAAGGCCACACTCGCCTTAAGACCTCTTTGTCTTTTCTCAAAAATAAACACAATAAAACATGATTCATACTAGTGTAGTTATTTCCGAACCATTCGGTAATAGACCCACGCCTCGGCCTCTCCTGCACAAGCATCGTCGCTATGTTATTCAATGTTATCCTAGCCGTTACTATGTTCCAAAATAATTCAAGGGTAATATTCCTCACTCTACCTATTTTGTAACACCCATACATAGAATTCATACATCAAAGCATAAATTATATATATGAATCCAAGTATTTGGTATTGAAATACAATAAGTCCTAGTTAACACATTATACACATAAATGCCTCTAATACATAACACTAAAAGTCTAAGGCATTACATATACAAGATGTTCCAAAATGATAAAAACTAAGAACTAGATCATAACAATGATCTCAAAATAACAACATAGCGGAAGCAAGCCATCAACAAGGAAAGAAAAGATCAAACGACCTTGTCCTTACTCTTCTCGAAACCTGAACCACCTGAAATACATCAACAACGTGGGGTGAGATACATCAAATCTCAGTGAGTTCCCTATCTTATGGATTCTCTCAGATTATTCACGGTTCTAACAATCCTAACTCAAGTCCAGGGAAGGGAAGGACTCTTGAGTTCACACTTGATACTCTCACACTATATGGAAACATGACATGAGTTCATTAACTCAAAAGTATCACTAATCAATAACCATACCAAGGCACCTCCTGTTCCCATCCGCTTCTACGTCTAGAAGACGACACGAGTCATAGATCCTTGTAATCTACTTGACATACGAATGGATTCGGGTTCTACAGGCCTTTTACCGTTATGAACCGTCACTTCACACGGGCCTTTTACCGTCACAAGCATACGCTCCATGGGCGCCATTCGTACAGCACGGGGAATCAAACTTGCCAAGTAGTTGTGCATCCATTTCAGAGGAGTCTGAGACTCATGAAACTACACTCAAGATAAACCGGTTACGATTACGTGATCATACACAACAATACGATTGTATTCGACAATCACAAGGCTATAATGCCTTAAGGCCTCTCATGCCTTTCAAACCACAAAGGTTAACCAACATGTTCCATACTAGTGTTCCACTCTCGACTAGGCCAATACCGACAAAGATGCACTTTCATACAACACGTGCCCAAGTATTGCCATCTAGAGTTGTCTACTATTCCTAGTTCTTCCTAGGTTTTCTTATTGTCAAGGTTGATGTTTTTCTCACTCTTCCTATTTCATTTTACATTAACATGCATATTCACTCACAACATGATAAACAATAAGCAAAACACATCACAATAGCATAATAGAATAATATACCACAATTTAAAACATAATTATTTCACTTTTGAGCTTTCTCGATTATTTAATCGGTCGGTAAATTTGACATATATCAGCTCCATTGCATAGAATATTTCCTTAGCTTCACATCGATATAAAGAACGCTTAAATCGGACACCCGAGTAAAAAGTTATGAATTTTAGAAAAATATTTTCCAAAAGTTACAGTGTTAACGGGTTAACGCATATGGTTAACCGGTTAACCAGTTCAATTTTCACGTAAAACCCCATTTTTCATACCGTTAACGGGTTAACCCATACCGTTAACCGGTTAACCCTGTTGCAGAAGCCAAAAACTCTGTTTTTAATCACACATTTCCAACCCAAACTCATTCAATTCATGATCAAACTTTATAACAACTATAAACAGATGATTCCACATATATATTGAGTATACTACACAATTTATAACACATTTCAACCATTAGAACACCAATTCCAATAATTCTAACCTAACTCAAACATTTCCAAAACTTCTAAAACTAAAGTTCTAACTAGAACCCACCTTGAGATGAGCAAGATGAAGAGGATTGAGAAGATTGGATGAAGATGGCTGAATGGATGATGATGATCTTGAAGCTTCTCTTCCAAAACCTTGTTTTTCTCTTCTTTTCCCTTCTTTCTCTTTTCTCTCCTCTTTTCTTCTTTCTTTCTATCTTTTTCTTTTTAATCCAAATGAGAGAAAATATACATATATATAGTAAGTATTATTAAAACAATACTACTAAATGTCCAAACATGTCTCTAGAGTCCAATTGAATAAAATGTCTCCGAAACAAATAACATTAATTGGATTAATTCTAAGTACCGAAGTTACTCTAATTATTTTATCAAATAATTTCTCAGAGCAACCGGACTCAGTTGATCACAATGTAATATTATTCGGTGTAATAAAATACGGGGTATTACATATTTCATATTTTAACATGCATACTCTTAAACAATGCATAATAACAAGGAAAAATAGGTACACACAAGTCAATCATATAATAGAATCACACAATTCAACAATCCACAAGTTACACCAAATTCGGTTCCCTCCGGCTTATTTAATCGGCATCAAACTAGTAATTTTTCACTTCCATTAGACAGAGTATTTTGATAGCTCTCTATCAGTACCAAGAACAATTAAATCGGGTGAACGAGTCAAAAGTTATGAATTTTAGAAGAAAATAGTTTTTTCCTTTGGTCCCAGGTAGCGCTAAGCGGGCCCCTTCCCGCGCTAAGCGCGCTACTCTCGGCCTGATGGAGGTGAAAATTTTCCATACCGCGCTAAGCGGGCAACACCGCGCTAAGCATGCTCTGCGTTATGCAGAAAAATAACCCTTTGCAACAACAACTTTCCATCCACAATTTCACCCTCAAAACCATACCCAATCAGCAAGAAAGGTATTTGATCATGGTTCAATCATGGGTTATTCCACAACTTCACAAAACATAATTTCCAACAACATTCCAAAATCTCCACACAAAACCCTAACATTCCAATTCAATGACAAACATCATAACAACTATCAATGGATGATTTTAAACATATATTGCTCATACTACGAAATTTATAACACACTTCGACCGTTAGATTCTTTGATTTTTCACAAAACCCCATTTTTCCCTTAAAACCCAACTAACTCTAAAACCTCAAGAAATCATACTCTAAAGTTTCTATCTAGAACCCACCTGGATTAGAAGATGATGATGATGATTAAGATGAGGTGATTTGATGAAGAATGGATGATGATCTTGATCTTTCTCTCTTGAACTTTTCTTCTTTTTTCTTTCCTTTCCTCTTCCTTCTCTCTACTTTCTCTTTCTTTCTCTTTTCTAACTTTTGTTCCAAATGAAGAGAAAAAGGGAAAAAGAAATTATATAGAGAAATGTCATTAGTTAGTAACACTACTAAATGTCCAAAAAATCTCTATAATGCCAAAAGTTAAAACCTCAGAGTCAGATAATATTAATTTGATCTGCTCTGAGCTCATCAGTTTACTCTAATTATTTTATCCAATAAATTCTCAGAGTCAACAGGAACCCAGTTGATCATAATAATATTCTCCAGAGTGAAATAATTTACGGGGTATTACAGATTTTCAGAATTATTTTCTGCTGCTGTAAACAAGAATAACGTGACTGCTGATCTCGATTTATGGATCTAGGATGTTTGGGTCTGGTCCTTTGATAATTGTTGGAGCTCTGGCCATCAGGTGGATCAATCCATGGTAAATTCTCTGCTGAACACTATTCACGACGTGCAGATTTCGCGCGATATCATGGATACTTGGGATTGGAGATTGGACTCTTCCAAGGTTTTTTTGGTGCGGTCCTGCTATGTCCACTTGATCGAGGAATTTTCGGCCTTTAGTTTTCAAGAACCGAATATGTTTCTTCTCAAGGTTGTGTGGAAGACTCGCATCCCTTTGAACATTAAGATTTTTTGTTGGAGGATGATTTGCAACAGGCTGCCAACCCGTAACAATCTTGCTCATAAAGGTATCACTGTTTTCCCTCATGACAAGGTTTGCGTCTTATGTTTTCTACATGAAGAGGATGTGTTGCACCATTTTTTTAATTATCCTAAAGTTCATCTCTTATGGCTTAAAGTTGATGACTGGTTAGGATACTCCCCGGTGATCGCCAACTCTATTAGTAACCACAGTTTGCTTTGGTTTTTGGCTTTGTTCGATAGGGGCAAGGAGGACATGAGTTGTTTCATGTGGACCATTACTTCTTGGTGTATTTGGAACACTCGAAACAATATCATTTTCAACGACGTTGTATGTGATGTGGAGGATATTTTCAATCGTGTGGTTACTCTTTCTTGGAGATGGGTGGAATTGGGTCGTAGAAGATGTAATTATTATGATTGGTTGAAACATCCTACAGATTTTTTGTAGCTTTAGGAGACTTTTTGTTGTTCTTCTATTTTGATTGGTTTTTTGTATCGGGTTGAAGAATCTTTTTTTCTCCCTTTTAATACAAATTGCTTATAAAAAAAACACCAATTAAAATTTGAATTAATAATAATTTTACCTTTTTATATATTTCAATTAATAATTTTATTTTTCCCGTTTCATATAATTTTTACAAAAAAAATAAAAAATCAAATTTATTAAAATTTTATTGGATTTAATTGACTATAACAATCAAAATTTATTATAATTTCTATTAATCAATATATATAATATAGACCTTTTCTAAATATACCAAATAGTGAGATGAAAGATAGTTTGGATTTAGAAAAATCAGTAAGATTTATAAATTTATTATTTGGTGTTTAGTGGTCTATTTACTCTAGTCAAGTTTGTTTAGAGTCTAGAAATTAATTGATTAGACAATTTTATACTATAAACTATTAATTTTTTTTACTCAATTATATGCTATGAATCTTGAAACCATATTTAATTGATAAAAAATACAAAATAATCAAATTTGAATGAGCAATCTAAATAGAATATATATAAAGTTATAAATATTTGAAAAATCAAACACAATGAAACTCTTTTTTCGAATTTGAAAAAGAAATATTCTTTTAAAGTTATAAATAAATAAAAAAATAATAATTATCACTTAATAAGTTTGATTTTATTTTAAAATATATTTATTTTCTTTCCTTCTCTTCATTGCATCTTCTTCTTGTATCTCACGTGATATCTTGAAAAATTGAGTTACAGGTGTGACAAGCCTATTCCACTGTACATATATTCTTATCTTATCTGGTGTCCTCCTTATCTGGTCCTTTTCAATCGCTCTTCAACAACAAATTTCATACTTCCATCTCCTCTTCATCTCCTCAACCAACCAAATCCGCAAAATCCATCCACCCTTATTCAAAAACTCATCAAAAATTAATTCTCTGAATACATCAAAACCAACCAAACTTTCTAAGAAAATCCTAGATTTGAAGAAATAATCTGGTCAAACTATTTTTTTGGGATTGTGACATATCCTTCATCTCTTTCTTTGAGGTGCATACAAGCTCTTTCTCTCCATTATTTGTTAGTTTTTCGAGTGAGTTGGTTTCCATTCTATACTCGGTTGTAGAATTCTGTAATTCTAAAATGACTAGTAGAATTCTTATTTTTGGTTAGAGATTGATTTGGAATAGACTTTTCTAAGTTGTGGTGGAGCAAGACATGTCATTGGTTTCGGGTGTAAGACTCTTCTTCGGCTTAGTCTATTTTGAAGCATCTTCTTTTGTTGGATACCTCTTTGTACCTTATTTGAAAAGGTATGAATGAAATCGTTTTTAATAGTTTTATTTTTATCTTTGATGGCGTGTGGTTAATTAAATTGTTATAGTTGAAATGGTGTTCTTTAGACTAAGTTTATAAAAAAAAAAATTTTACCTACTTAGTTATTTTGATTCTTTTGTTATTTGAATCTTTTGGATATATAAAACGCATGTCAAAACAACAACAAATCAGAGAAAAATTAAGAAGATAAAACATCTAAAAATTATAGAGATGAGAAAATATGTAAAATTTAAGAGAAAAATTTGAGACACAGACCATTGCTTACAACTGAACCAGATAGGATGAGGGCAAAATTGGACTTTTCAATTAAATTTTTTATATTATAGATGTCAGTTGCCACTATTCACTTTGTGAATTAGTTATGTTATTAGTTATGTTATGTCTGAATTTTTGTTTAATTTATGTATAATGTATGTTGTTCCTATTTTACTATCAGTAGCTAGATTGTGACTAATTGGTTCACTAGAAGAAGTATGCCATGCTGAATTGATGTTCATGAGAAATTCAATTCGGATTATACTGTGAAATTTAACTTTCAAACTTTAAAGAAATTGAAAATAGTACAGTTTCTTAAATAATATTTTCATTTAACATTTTTCTATATTAAACTCAGAAAATCATTGATCCTCTCATTATTTCAATATCTTATATCTGTTAAAAAAATTATATTAATTGTATTGATATTATTATATTATTTTATTTTTATATTTTTATTAGAATCTTAAGTAAATATCAATATAATTTGAAATTTGTTGAGATAGTATTAAAAAAACAGAAGTAATAATTAGGGGAGATTTTTTAAAAACAAACTAATCAAAAAGTATTGAGAATAAAATCATACAATATAAATTCACATTATAATCTGAACCATACCTAAATCAAAATACATGTCATTTGAAAGAAATGTTTTATTATAACAAAAAAATGTATAAGAGAAATGTATAATGAAACTAGATAATACAATTTATCCAAATGATGGTTGACACAGTGGTTTTAATAAGATACATATAAGGTAAATAAATTGTTTAAACTTTTTATTTAAAAATAGTTTATTTAGGACGATTAGGTTTATCTGTTGGTGTTTTGGATGGTTATGTATTGTCCCTATGTTATTAATGAAAGTTTTGTATTATAAAAAAATATCTAACTATATTTTTAAAATAAATTTTTTATTTGATTTCAAATAATAATAATAATAATAATAATAATAATTATTATTATTATTTTTAGGCGGCAAAATTTATATAAATGCACGTATTCTGTTCGCAAATATTGCATCAAACCTAACTCTTGGCAAATAAAGAAAGTGATCAGTATACTTTAACACCTCTTCCTAATATGCAGAGCAGCTATGGAAGAAGATGCTAGAGCCAAAATTCTTCTTTCGGATATTCTCCACAGCATAAAACTCAAGTATGTCAAATTAGTTTAAATAAATTGTTGAAACTTTTTATTCAAAAATAGTTTATTTATAAATAGCAATAATTTTTTTTATCAATATATAAATCAAATTAAATATTGTCAGCATTGATTAAATTATAAATCAAGTAACCGTTACTATTTTAAACATTTAAAAGTATAAAGAAATTAAATAGTAAAGAATCAGAGGATATAAGAGTGAGCTAATCAATTATTACTTTAAAAAAATAAAAGGAAAGGTTAGTAATGAAACAATCACCGTAAGCTAATAAAATCAACATGTTTTTCTCAAACAAAAATTTTATAAAAATAATATAAATAATCATAGCAAAAAATTAAAACATAATAAAGTCACCTTATATTACCAGCACTAATATGACTACCATTAAAAATAATTTAATAGCATAACAAACTCATAAATAGATAAGCATAAAGATGAAATGAGTATAAAAAAAAATCATACAAAATTAAGACACACTATTAAAAATAAATAATAATATAGATTTCTCAAATTTGGAGTTATTGGCCAACCAATTCTTTCATAACCTACCTAATCAAAAAAAATTCAGGAAGTCATAACAAATGTCTTAAATTAAAAAAAAAAAAAAAAAAACCTTTAATTCCACATTATAATTCACATTTTCATCAATAATGAATTAAATAACAACTTCTAAACTTAAAAATAATAATTAATCCCACGTTAAATAAAAAAATATAAAAACTCTTTATCCCAGGTTTCAATTATTTAATAAAATAAAATATTTAAAAATAACCACATGCCCCGTGTTTTTATTTACATAATTAAATTTAAAATGAATTAAAAAATCGAAACTTCTTCATTGATTAATCCATTTTTGTTTTTAAATATCATTACTTGAATTTAAATTATTATCTTAATTCATATTTTCATCAATAATAAATTAAATAATAATTTCTAAATATAATTCATATTTTAATTTATAATATGATCAATATTATTATCTTGTAGTAATATTAATCCATTAATCCATGTCATTGATAGTATTTCATATTTGATAATAATGATATCAACATTATTAACATTATTATGAAGTGATATTAAAGTTGGAAATGTATGCAAAATTTGAAAAGTGACCCTATTTTGTTGGCTTAAATCATGTATAACTTTTGTTAATACCTTTATTCAATTTTTTTCCAAAATGTTTTATTTGCATGCAATACTTTTCACCACCTTTATCTAATGATAAATTTAATGTAATAATAGAGTGGAAATTGTGAGTTTGTTTAACAAATGATTCATTTAATATATAAGTGGATCTCTTAAACCTATATTATTATTATACAGTATAAATAAATAAAAAAATTAAAAATATAATTAATTTAATTTTAAAAAATATAATATGTATTCATCATCAAATATATCTAACTATTCTTGTTTGATAGAATAAAACATTATTCTTAGTTGTGGTTATCGATTAGTCTCTCTAAGTCTTCTAGTTGAACTTTTTATAATTGGTTGAAACATCCAACTGATTTTTGGTAAGGATTTTTTGAGAATAAATTGTTCAAAGGACTAATCATTTGTTTGGGATAATTAGGTGTATCAGTCGGTATTTTGGATTGTTATGTACTGTTATTAGTGATAGTTTCTGATTATAAAAAATATCTAACTATATTCTAAAAATATTTTTTTATTTGATTTCAAATAATAATAATAATAATAATAATAATAATAATTATTATTATTATTATTATTATTATTATTATTATTATTATTATTATTAGGCGGCAGAATTTATATAAAAGCACGTATTCTATTCGCAAATATTGCATCAAACCTAACTCTTGCCAAATAAAGAAAGTGATCAATTTACTTTAACACCTCTTCCTAATATGTCAGTCAGCAGAGCAACTATGGAAAAAGATGTTAGAGCAAAAATTCTTCTTTTGAATTTTCTCCACAACATAAAACTCAAGCACGTCAAGTTAGTTTAAATAAATTGTTTAAACTTTTTATTTTAAAATATTATTTTTATAAATAGCTATAATTTCTTTTAGCAATATATAAATTAAATTAAATATTGTCGGCATTGATTAAATTATAAATCAAGTAACCATTACTATTAATTTTAAACATTTAAAAGTATAAAGAAATTAAATAGTAAAGAATCAAAAGATATAAGAGTGAGTTAATCAATCATTACTTAAAAAAAAAAGAAAAGGTTAATAATAAAACAGTCACCATAAGCTTATAAATCAACATGTTTCTCCCTAATAGAAATTTTATAAAAATAACATAAATAATCATATCAGAAAATTAAAACATAATAAAGTCACCTTATATTACCAGCACAATAAAAAAATATAATAATAACAAAAAAAATCATACAAAATTAAGAAACACTATTAAAAATAAATAATAATATAGATTTCTCAAATTTGGAGTTATTGACCCAACAATTCTTTCATAACCTACCTAATCAAAAAATTCTCAAAAAGTCATAACAAATGTCTTAAATTAAAAAAAAAACCTTTAATTCCACATTATAATTCACATTTTCATCAATAATGAATTAAATAACAATTTCTAAACTTATAAATAATAATTAATCCCACGTTAAATAAAAAATATAAAAACTCTTTATCCCACGTTTCAATTATTTAATAAAATAAAATATTTAAAAATAACCCCATGCCCCATGTTTTTATTTACATAATTAAATTAAAAATAAAATATAAAACCGAAACTTCTCCATTGATTAATCCATTTTTGTTTTTAAATATCATTACTTGAATTAGTAAATTATTATCTTAATTCATATTTTCATAAATAATAAATTAAATAACAATTTCTAAATTTAATTCATATCTTAATGTATAATATTATTAATATTATTATCTTGTAGTAATATTAATCCACATCATTGATAGTATTTCATATTTGATAATAATGATATCAACATTATTATGAAGTGACATTAAAGTTGGAAATGTATGCAAAATTTGAAAAGTGACCTTATTTTGTTGGCTTAAATCATGTATAACCTTTGTTAATACCTTTATTCAAAAAAAATTTCCAAAATGTTTTATTTGCATGCAATACTTTTTTTTATAAGCAAAATAATTATATCAACAGAGGTACTAGGAGTACCCCAACTCATTTACAAGCAGTATCCACTTAAAATTACATCAAGGCTAAGATATTAAAAACAAAGCCAAGGATTCATATACCAGTCATAGTAACTATACACACTAAGAGACTTGCTACTTTTGATAATCCAGGACCAAGATAAATGCACAATTCTCTCAAACACACGCTCTGAGTCACCAATTTCATCATTAAAAAGAATTTGGTTCCTAGACAACCAAATACACCAATAACCTACAATGAACCACAAACTTTCCACGTATGGTGATGGAACCTTCCCCTTTACCATAACAATCCAAGCCCGCATATGACACTTAAAAGACGATTCCGTTAATGTAGAAGCCTCAAACCACTAACAAACTTTGACCCAAATTGCCTTAGTTTTGATACAGTTAAAGAAGAGATGAGAAGAGTTTTTCGATTCAGCAAAGCAGAACATACAAACATGTTCGTGCACATTGAGATTCATACCACGAGTCACAAGATTCAACCTTATTGGCAATCTGTCCAGAAACAGATGCCACGCGAAAACTTGGACCTTCGTCGGGATCACCGCCTTCCAAATAAGAGACAATAGATCCTTGTTTATCGCACTTACTCGCACATTATCAAACATCATCAATAGCCGTTCATAGCAAGACTTAACTGTAAATGAACGTGTTTCGGTAAAGGGCCAGATTATGATATTTGCAGCCTCCTTGCAAGGTTGAATTCCAACCAACAGCTCCTGCAGGCGCTGAAGCTCATGCTGTAGAGGAAGATCATCAGATTACACATATAAGCCCAGTTGCCAAACTCAATTATCCTCCACCCATTCCCTAAAATTTTACACCGTAGCAAGCTTGTTAACTACAACATTCCACAAGGCTGGGAACTCGCAGCAAAAAGGGGAGTTTCCCAGCCACCTAGCCAACCAAAATAGCACTGAATTGCCTGCAACCAACCTATATGACAGCATACCTGCAATATTTACATTACCCACCAGCCTACAAACATCAAAAAGGTCCTGCCACCACAGGAATGATGTAATACCCCGTATTATTTAAATGCTCAATTGGATATCAGATGAGATCAGATAAGCATCTATGTACTCTATCTTTGGTTAATTGGATTAATGGAATCCTCTAAGTGCTTTAAGTATTATCGATTGGGAACAATTGATCAATTGGTTGAGATGACAAAATATCAATTGGGGATATTTTACTCTATTGGATTATATTATATATTTGGAAAGAGAAAGAAAGATAGAAAAGAAGAAGAAGAAGGAAATGGAGAGAAAGAGGAAGAGAAGAGAAAGTCGAGAAAGATGAAGGAGAGAAACTCATGGATCATCATCATCTTCTTCAAACTCCTCTTCGATTATCAGGTGGGTTCTAGTTAGACACTCTAAGTTCTAGAAATAGATGTTTGGAACTTAGGTTAGAATTAAGAGAAAATGATAAATTATTGAATCAATGGAATCTAACGGATAAAATGAGTTATAAACTGCGTTGTATGATCAATGTGTGTGTAGAATCATCTATTAATGCTTGTTTGTGCATTAGGTGGTGTTTGGAATGGGTTTTGGACCCTAAAGGACCAGCTGTTACGCTTCTGAGATTTCAGGGTTTCGCGCGGTTCGCCTAGCGAACCTGGGGCGAATCCCAGCGAACAAGTTTTCGAGGGTTCGGCTAGCGAACCCGGTAGAGAAGGTCAGCGAATGTTTGCCAATGACGTTCGCCTAGCAAACTTTGTATCTTTTCAGTTCTGTTTGGTTCTGCCTTGGTTCGCCCAGAGGTTCGCGAAGCGAAGGGCAAGGCGAGTGTTTGCCAAGGTGTTCGCGAAGTGAACTTTGTGTCTGTTCTGGTTTGTTTGTTGATTCGCCTGGGGCTTCGCCTAGCGAAGGCGGTAGCGAACGCTCGCTGGAAGGTTCGCCTAGCGAACATGACAGTTTGTGCTGTTTTGTTTCCTTCATAACTTTTGATCCGTAACTCGGATTGGGACGTTCTTGGTGTCATTAGAAAGCTATGATGACCCTCTATTCGATAAATATTGGGGATGGTGTGGGATAAATTAATTAGTGGAAAATGAAGGAAATTAATGTTTTGTGAAATGTTGGGATTGACATCTTTTGGATCATAAGTTCGATTACGGCGTAGGGATAGCCGTTAGAAAGCCATGGAAATATCCTACGGGATAAGAGTGAGACTATTGAGTTTGATCCCTGGTTAATGAATCGGAGGAAAACTGAAATGATGTTTTATGTGATTGAATTATTATATGTGATTCAAATGTGCAATTGTGATATGCTTTGCCTGTTATTTATGTTTAACTTGATAGAAAGAAATATACATGTTTAAAATATGAATTAGGAAGAGTGAGGAAACTTTATCCCAAAACAAATGGCATAGTTAAGATTGTGATAATTATAGGTTGTGAATAGAATTGTGATAGAAACTCTGGATGGCGACGCTCGTGCATTCACTGACGAGTTCTGGCCTGGAGTAGATAACCTAGTTGGCGATGCTCTGGCACTTGATGTATAACGGTGCATCAGTGACGAGTATTGGCCTATGAGAGTGTAAACACTAGTATGGAACATGTGTATTTATTTATGTTATATTGATAAAGGCAAAAGAGGCCTAAAGGCTAATGTGGCCTAGAAATGTTGAGTACAATTATGGTTGTATGTGAAATCACAAAATCGTAACCATTATTCTATCATGTACCATTTCATGAGTAACGAGCTCCTCTGTAATGAATGCACGATTTCTTGGTAGGTTTGATTCCCAATGTTATAGTACGAATGGAGCCTACGGATAAAGAGACTTATGACGGTGTACGGGCCGTGTGAAGTGACGGATCACGGTGTACGGGTCGATGATCCCGAATCCACTTTGTATGCCAAGAAATCTACGAGGGTCCATGACTTGTTCCTACTTCTAGACGTAGAAGAGGGCGGGAGAAAGGGGATGCCTTGATAAGGTTATCGATAAGTGAATATTTTGAGTAACGAGCTCAATAGCATGTTTCCATATAGTGTAAATTTTTGTACTCAAGGTCTTTTCCCTTCCCCTTGACTTGAGTTAGGGTTGATAGAACCTTGTAAAGCCGAGAGAATCCATAAGATAGGGAACTCACTGAGATTTGATGTATCTCACCCCACTATTGTTGATTATTTTCAGGAAGCATTTACAGGTTTGATTTACAAGTGGAGCTATGCTTGGATGTTTCAAGAGAAGCTTAGTTAAGCTTATTCCGCTGTGTATTTTATTGTCTTGTACAATGAGGAATATTGTATATTGTTCTTAGATTTTTTATCTTTGGCTAGTTTCCATACCTTGTACCATAGGTTGTTTTATGTTTTTAGGAAATGGTCAAGTGTGTGAATTACGCCATTAGGCACTTATGATGGTGTCAGTACCAAATAAAATGCGTGTATTGTATTATTCTAGATATATATTATACAGGGCATTACAGATGACGTCGCCGTAGTGCAGGTAAGATTGTTATCGAAAATAAAATTTGTCAAGTTACCATATTTTACTTCAAGCAAACCTACCCAAAGCGAATCTCTTTCATTTAGGAATTGCCACCACCATTTTGCTAATAACGCCTTGTTGAACATGCCCAAGTCTTTGACACCTAAACCACCCTCCTCCTTTGAATTACAAATAGTTTTCCAACTCACCCACGTAATACACCTTTTTTCTTGTGTTCCCGCCCATAGAAATTTCCTCTGTAAAGCCACCAGCACCTGCATAATTTTCATTGGCAGTTTGTAGAATGATATGAAATGTACAGGGAGGTTTGATAATACCGAATTTATGAGAGCTACATGACCACCAATTAAAAGCCATTTTCTCTTCTATGAGGACAGCTTGACTTCAAGAAATTCACCACCAGACTCCAAAAGGAAATACGCCTATGGTTACCACCCACCATTAAACCAAGAAATTTGAACGAAAAACCATCAAGTTTGCAGTCAATGAAATGTTTCGCTGCTTTCCTAAATTAATCATCCGTCGAAATACCAAATAGCGAACTATTTCTAATATTAATCTTCAAACTTGAAATCAATTCAAAGCCTACTAAGATTGATTTCATCGTCCACAAATTAGACCAGGATCCTTCCCCAATAAGAATCGTGTCATACGCATATTGTAGTAAGCTATAAGCCACACCATTATCTAATTTGAATTCTAGAAAAGCTCCTGCAGAAATTGCCATTCTCACCAAAATAGTCAGACCTTCCATAACTAATGTAAAAAGAAATGGTGACAAAGGATCGCCTTGTCTAAGACCTCTAGTTACCTTGAAGTCTTTTGTAGGACTACTGTTTACTAACACCGACATAAAGTTATTCATAGCTGCACCTTCCATCCACCGCATCCATCTCGTACCGATCCCCATTGCCAGCATGATTTTTCTAAGGAAACACCATTCCACACAGTCGTAGGCTTTAGCGAAGTCCACCTTCAACAGTATACACTTTCTCTTCCTCCGTTTTAAATAATCGATAATCTTATTTAGGACCAACACCTCATCCAAAGGTTTCCTACCATGTATGAAAGCCGTTTGCGAGCTAGAAATCAATTTGCCCAGAACTAGTTTAAGCCTTGCTGCTAAAATATTAGAAATTACTTTGTAAATCACCCCTATAAGGCAAATTGGTCTATAATTATCAAGGTCCTGAGGATTTTCCTTCTTTGGTATCAATGCAAGAAAGGAAGAAGTAATAGCTTTTGGAAGCTAGGTCATTGCATAGAATTCTTGAATGCACAAAATTACATCTTTGCCAAGGATCTCCCAACACCGTTTTAGGAACTCAACATTAAACTCGTCCGGACCCGGACTCCTCTCCCCACCTGAATCAAAGATGACCTTCTTAATTTTTTCATCTCCAAATTTTTCCTCTAGCATCCTACAATCTTGTTCAGACAAACATGGCAAGTGAGTAAGCACAAGATCCGGCCCAGGTGCTTCTTTAGATTAAAAATTTGCTTCAAAATGCTCCCTGATCGTATTCTTCACAGCATGAAATTATGTGACAATCCCATCCCTTGATTTAACAGTGGCTATCATATTCCTGCTAGACCTATTTTTTATGGCAGCATGAAAAAACTTGGAATTCTGGTCACCAAATTGCAACCACCTAACCTTTGATTTCTGGTGCAAGATACTGTCTCTGATAGGACACTGTTTCCAAAATGCATCTTGAGCTTCACTTCTTCTCTTCAGCTCACTGTCTGCTATCCAACCCTGAGCAGCCGCCATTTGATCTTCAATTTCATTAATAGTGTTTACCTCCCTATCAACATTACGATTAAGCCCTCAGAAATGAGAAATATGTCTAATCTACTACAACAGCTTCCATTTGAATTAAACCATGTGAACTTATTGCCAACTATTAGTAAATCCACCAGGTTCATCATCTCTAGGAATGCTCCAAAATCCCCCATCTCTCCTCTACCATAATTCCCCCTACCACGTCTTTCCTCTTTAGCCTTAACCGCATTAAAATCGCCACCCACTAACCACACCCCAGATGGTAATTTATTTTTCCATGTTAAAAGCTCAGACCATATTATCCTTTTTTCAGCTGCAACACAAGATGAATAAACATTAATGAGATAACAATTTGTACCATTCCATATTAAGTTAACCCCCAAAAAGCCTTTACCGCGAAAGCTGAGAACAAAATTACCAAGATTCTTCCTCCAAATCGTCATGATCCCTCCAGATTGACCCATCGACAAAGACGCAGACAAATCACAATCTCCCTTGCCCCCAAAGACTCTGAAATATAGCCTCCTGCATAGACTGACACTTTGTTTCCTGCAAATAGTACACATCCGCACCTCCTTTAGAAATTGATTCTTTAAATCATCTCCATTTTGTGGAGGAACCACACCCTCGAATGTTGTAAGTAATACAATTCATAAAGACTGATTTTCCGCTCCCTTCTTGAAATGAGTAGAATTCATTTCCATAGCTTCCATGTTTCTGATTATCCCCTAAAAAACCTCATCGTCCTTATCCCCTTCAATACCAAGCTACTTGATCGAATCCCATACCTTTGCAGGAACATCCTCGAATTGTCTCCTAATGCGAGAGTTGCTCTAATTTACATCAGAATCACCAATGGAATCACAACATAAGATTGACCCCCCGAGTATCTCGATTTAGAATTTCCATCCTCCAAACTGGTAGCAGGCGAACAATGATGCACCAAAACATTAGTTTGTTGCCGTTGTTGCTGCGAATCAATATTGGCCAGCATGAGTGCAGAATAATACTATGGAGTAAAATGGATTTTGACTTGGTCATAGATATCAAAGATAAGCTTCTTTTTCCTTGGTTTAACCAGGATTTCTTGTCCCCTCACAATCAGGCCAAAATAGGATACTGGATCAGAAATTAAAAGGGCCACCTCCCCAACATTAGGCCCACACAATATAGGAATAATTGGGCCTAAGGCCCCACCCTCATCTAAATCCATCGTCTGGTCCACCAAGACTTTGGGGTCCATCACCACTAACACTGACTTACCACCAAAAGATGGATTAGACATGCATCTGGGCATTTCATCATTATCTCGATCCTCTCCATCACTTTGTAACATCAGCTTTTTGGAATGACCATCATGATTAGCACATGTAGCCGCAGTAGCAGATAAATTTATTCTGTTGTTTTCCAAAATAACCTTTTCCACGCTACCTTTGTGTCTCCCCTCAGACTTGGGAATCGCAACTTTGAAGGACGTGTCATGTCCTTCCCCAAAAAAATAGTTTTTTATTTCACAATATTCTTCCTCCTCTGAGCTTTCCCATTCGTTGCTATCGATGTCTGAGCTATCACTCTCCGGCGACCTGCTCACTTTACTTGAATTCACCTCCCCAAGTCTTAATAGCCCACGCCCATCTTCTAACAATTTAATTCTATAAATGTTTCCATTTAGTTCAATATTGAAAATTTCATTCAAGTTAATAGCAAACTTGGTTTTAACAAGGAATCTGGCAACATCCAAACACACATTATTTTCCGTATCGTCATCTGAAGTAATATATTCACCAACTCTTCCAGTAACAAACTTAAAGAATTTTGAGCACCAAACATGGCATGGAAGCCCATAACATCGTATCCAGGTGAGTCTCTCATTGTCCACATCTTCTGGCAACCACAAATGAATGTTAGAGAACCACCGGGATACCCACGTCATCTCTTCTTTGACCAGGGTTGCTAACTCTCCAGATACCTCTTCCTTCAGCAAGCATAGATTAGCTCCCAACGGAGTAGCTTTAATACCAAAGATACCTTACTCAGAAGCTTCTGTTGTATCTTGTATGTCGTACCTGATATTTCCACCACCCCGACGAAAGCCTTTTCAAACCTAGTAAGTTCAGACTTCTCAACATTGAATTGCAAGTGTGCAAATTGCGGTTTTGCACCCAGCCAGACTCTAGTATTCCTTGTAATACCACTCTTCACTCCTTGCATATTGACTTGGCCAGCTCCCAAGACCTGCGCATAGGAAGGTTTTGTCTTGCCATGATACACCAACTTCGCACCAACTTGTTTAGTGTGGCCAGCAACCAACCTATTATTCTTCTGATTCAATTGGTTATTTGCTCCCGTCTCCTTGCAAAGACTTCCCCTATGGAATTTTGGTACATTCGCATAAATCTTGCGCCCTCTAATCATAATGTTGTCTAACTTGATCGCCAAGAGTCGGACATCAACAACATTTTTTAATCTCACAAAACCATACTGTTTGCCACGCTTATCTCGTTTCGGTGGGATAACCACCTCAGGTACAAGACCATATTGTTTGAAAACCTCAAACATGTCTTTTGCTTCAAAGCTTTCAAGGAATTATGTGAAAAAAAGGAGGAGATTTTCCTGTCCGCAAGATCACTTTCTTTACCATTCCTTGCAGTCCAGACAGAACATCTAGCCTCACCATTACCGCTTCCTTTCTTGTGCCTGACCTCCACCCACCTAGCCTCCTCTTACATCTTATTTTGTAGTTTTTCCTCTTTTTTGCATGCAATACTTTTCACCTCTCTTATCTAATGATAAATTTAATGTAATAATAGAGTTGAAATTGTGTGTTTGTTTAACAAATGATACATTCAATATTTAAGTGGGTCTCTTAAACCTATATCATTATTATACAGTATAAATAAAAAAATATTTTAAAAATATAATTAATTTAATTTTAAAAAATATAATATATATTCATCATCAAATATATCTAACTATTCTTGATTGATAGAATTAAGCATTATTCTTGGTTGTGGTTATCAATTAGTCTCTCTAAGTCTTCTAGTCGTACTTTTTATGATTGGTTGAAACATCTAACCGATTTTTTGTAAGGATTGTTTGGGAATAAGTTGTTCGAAGTACTAATCGTTTGGTTAGGACGATTAGGTGTATCAGTCGGTGTTTGGGAATAAGTTGTTATTAATGAAAGTTTCTGATTATAAAAAAAATATCTAACTATATTCTTAAAATAAATTTTTTATTTGATTTCAAATAATAATAATAATAATAATAATAATAATAATAATAATAATAATAATAATAATAATAATAAGGCTAAATTACAATTTTGGTCCTCTGTTTTGGTTTACTCATGGATTTAGTCCCCTATTTTCTTTTTAAACAGTTTTGGCCCCCATCCCAATTTTGATTAAAAAAAACACTTACTGTACATGTTCCGTACATGAACAGTGCATGACCGTACATGAACAGTGCATGAACAGTTGGATCAAAATTGGGATGAGGGACCAAAACTGTTTAAAAAGAAAATGGGAGACTAAAACCGTGAGTAAACCAAAATAGGGGACCAAAATTGTAATTTAGCCTAATAATAATAATAATAATAATAATAATAATAATAATAATAATGATTATTATTTTTTTATTATTTTTAGGCGAATAAATTTATATAAACGCACATATTTTGTTCGCAAATATTGCATCAAACCTAACTCTTGGAAAAAAAGAAAGTGATCAGTATACTTTAACACCTCATTCTAATATGCAAGTCAGTAGAGCAACTATGGAAGAAGGTGCTAAAGCAAAAATTCTTCTTTAAGATTTTCTCTACAGCGTGAAACTCAAGTACGTCAAGTTAGTTTAAATAAATTGTTTAAACTTTTTATTTAAAAATACTAAATTTATAAATAGCAATAATTTTTTTTATCAATATATATATATATATATATATATATATATATATATATATATATATATATATATATATATATATATATATATATATTTCAAATTAAATATTGTCGATATTGATTAAATTATAAATCAAGTAACCGTTACTATTTTAAATATTTAAAACTATAAAAAAATTAAATAGTAAAGAATCAGAGAATATAAGAGTGAGTTAATCAATAATTACTTCAACAAAAGGAAAGGTTAAAAATGAAACAGTCACCATAAGCTTATAAAATCAACATGTTTCTTTCTAATAGAAATTTCATAAAAATAATATAAAAAATCATAGAAGAAAATTAAAACATAATAAAGTAACCTTATATTACAAGCCCAAATATGACTACCATTACAAATAATTTAATAGCATAACAAACACATAAATAGATAAGCATAGAGATAAAATGAGTAAAAAAATGTAATAATAACAAGAACAAAAATCATACAAAATTAAGAAACACTATTAAAAATAAATAATAATATAGATTTCTCAAAATTGATGTTATTGACCAAACAGTTCATTCATAACCTACCTAATCAAAAAATTCTCAGGAAATCATAACAAATGTCTTAAATTAAAAAAAAACCCTTTAATTCCACATTATAATTCACATTTTCATCAATAATGAATTAAATAACAATTTCTAAACTTAATAATAATTAATCCCACGTAAAATAAAAAAAATATGTAAAAACTCTTTATCCCAGGTTTCAATTATTTAATAAAATACAATATTTAAAAACAACCCCACGCCCTATGTTTTTATTTACATTATTAAATTAAAATTGAATTAAAAAACCGAAGCTTCTCCATTGATTAATCCATTTTTGTTTTTAAATATCATTACTTGAATTAGTAAATTATTATCTTAATTCATATTTTCATCAATAATAAATTAAATAACAATTTCTAAATTTAATTCATATCTTAATTTATAATATTATCAATATTATTATCTTGTAGTAATATTAGTCCATGTCATTGATAGTATTTGATATTTGATAATAATGATATCAACATTATTATGAAGTGATATTAAAGTTGGAAATGTATGCAAAATTTGAAAAGTGACCTTATTTTGTTGGCTTAAATCATGCATAACCTTGTTAATACATTTATTCAATTTTTTTCCAAAATGTTTTATTTGCATGCAATACTTTTCACCTTTTTTATCTAATAATAAAATTGGCGCCCTACGCTTATAAAAACATGTTTCTCTCTAAGAGAAATTTCATAAAAATCACTTTATATTACACGCACAAATATGACTACAATTAAAAATAATTTAATAGCATAGTCAACACATAAATAGATAAGCATATAATGTTGTAGTGATGAAATGAGCAAAAAAAAAAAATAATAACAAAAAAAATCAAACAAAATTAGGAAACACTATTAAAAATAAATAATTATATAGATTTCGTAAATTTGGGGTTATTGACCAAACAATTCTTTCATAACCTACCTAATCAAAAAATTCTCAAGAAGTCATAACAAATGTCTTAAATTAAAAAAAAAACCCTTTAATTCCACATTATAATTCACATTTTCATCAATAATGAATTAAATAACAATTTCTAAATTTAAAAATAATAATTAATCCCAATTAAATAAAAAATATATAAAAACTCTTTATCCCAGGTTTCAATTATTTAATAAAATAAAATATTTAAAAATAACCCCACGCCCCATGTTTTTATATGTAATTTTTACAAAATTCTTGGTTGTTATCGTATTCCTTATGGGTCGGTTAGTAATTTTCATGAGGCCTTTTCTTATTTATGGAAGATGGTGGTTCCTTTTAAAATAAAGGCATTTGGTTGGAGGTGTTTCTTAAACAGGCTTCCTACTAAGGATTCTTTCTCTTAGAGGATGTTCTTTTCCGGATAGTAATTTTGCTTGCGCTTTTTGCCAAGATGGGAACGAATCCTTGGAGCATATCCTTTTGAATTGTGTGGTTTCTAAATTGGTGTGGAAGGAAGTGGCCGAGTGGATTGGCTTTTTGAATTTCGACACTAGAAATATTAAAGATAGTTTCTTAAAGTGGTCAAAGTTTTGCAAGCATAATAGGGTGGTGAAAGGGAAGGAAGGAAGTATTTGGTTGGCAACCTCGTGGTGCATTTGTGTTTGAGAAATGGAATCATCTTTAGGAATGATAGGTGTAATGTGTTGGATTTGTTATGGAATATCAAAGCGTTGGTTTGGAGGTGGTCGTTTATCGGGAATATTACTCGGTCTAATTATTGTTTTTATGAGTTTAGCAAGTTTCCTATGTTATATTTATCTTAAAGCTTAATTGGCGAGTAATTTTCTTTGTCGAGTTTCGTCTCGCTCCTTTTTTATAAGCGGGTTCGAGAACCCTTTGTTCTCGCTTTTAATGATATCTTGCTTATGGAAAAAAAAAGTAAATTAAAAATGAATTAAAAAACCGAAACTTCTCCATTGATTAATCCATTTTTGTTTTTACATATCTCAATACTAAATTAAATAACAATTTCTAAATTTAATTCATATCTTAATTTATAATATTATCAATATTATTATCTTGTAGTAATATTAATAATCCATGTCATTGATAGTATTTGATATTTGATAATAATGATATCAACATTATTATGAAGTGATATTAAAAAATATAATACATATTCATCATCAAATATATTTAACTAGTCCTGGTTGATAGAATTAAGCATTATTCTCTAGTAGTACTTATGATTGGTTGAATCATCCAACCGATTTTTTTGTAAGAATTATTTGGGAATAGGTTGTTTGAAGTACTAATCATTTGGTTAGGACGATTAGGTGTATCTGTCGTTGTTTTGGATTGCTATGTACTGTCCATTTGTTATTAATGAAGGTTTCTGATTATCAAAAAAAATATCTAACTATATTTTTAAAATAATTTTTTTATTTCATTTCAAATAATAATCATAATTGTTAGTTCTTGTTATTGGCTAGAATTTTGGTAAAACAATGTTGTTGTTGAAGATGTCATATGTCTGATGTCTTAACATGAGTTACTAACATTAAGTTTGTTAGGGTTGCAGTTTTGTGTACTGATGTCAAAAACGATGTCTTGACATTGAGTGACAGAACATCAGTTGTTTGCTGTTTTTAGGGTTGCACGTGTTTTAATTAGTTATTAGAAATCTGATTGAGAGATTGCAGGCGAAGATCTTGGATTAGATTCTTTCTGTTGCAATCAGATATGGAGCAGATCTTGTTATTTTTTAGGGCTGAAAGATATGAAAAGATTTGAAGATAAAATCTGTTTTAAATTCAAATCAAATCAGATATTTTCAAGGAGTCCAAGCCCAAGTCTGAGTTTCTATTTAAAGCAACCTCAACCCTACTTGGAAGGGACGAATGCAAGAGATTAAAGACTGAGAGTCAAGTGTGTGTTTCGTCTGTGTATTGTAAGCCATTCATGTTTGAATTGGTGTAATTGTTTTGAGTTGTTAATTGTTCTTGATCAAAGCTTTTAAGCAAGATCAAGTTGTGTTTTGGAAGTGTGACTTCTATACTTTGTAATCTTTGAATTGTATCACTGTGGTGATTTAGGGGGAGTGAGTGGTTTCTCATATCTAAGTGTATCTTAGGTAGAAGTGTCATTGGGTAGTGATTAAGTTAGTGGATTGTCAACGGGATTGTTGAGTCTGTAATTTAATACTACTAATAGTGAATTTCCTCCCTGGCTTGGTAGCCCCCAGATGTAGGTAGTTAGACCGAACTGGGTGAACAATTCTCTGTGTTGATTTATTGTTATTTTATTGCCTTGTTTCATATAGCAGATTGTGTTATTGTGACATCACACTTAACATCACATATCTGATACCAGAATTTCAATTGGTATCAGAGCAGACATCCTGCTCTGCATCTGGGTGAGATCTAGGGCTGCTACTTTCTGGTACAATGGAAAAGGAGTGTGGAGGATTTGTGAATAGACCCCCTATTCTAGATGGCTCAAATTATGACTATTGGAAACCTCGTATGGTTACATTCTTGAAGTCCTTAGACAGCAGGGCTTGGAAGGCAGTTGTGAAAGAATGGAAACATCCTGTTATTGTGGAAAAAGATGGTAGCTTTAAGCTGAAACCTGAAGAAGAATGGACCAAGGAAGAAGATGAGCTTGCCCTTGGGAATTCTAAAGCCTTAAATGCCATATTCAATGGTATTGACAAGAACATCTTCAGGCTGGTCAACACTTGTGAAGTAGCTAAGGAAGCATGGGATATCTTGAAAACTACTCATGAAGGAACCTCCAAGGTCAAGATGTAAAGACTTCAACTTCTGACAACAAAGTTTGAAAATCTGAAGATGAAGGATGATGAGACCATTCATGATTTCCACATGAATATTCTTGAGCTGTCAAATGCTTCTAGTGCCCTAGGAGAGAGGATGACTGAAGAGAAGCTGGTGAGGAAGATTCTTAGATCCCTTCCCAAGAGATATAAAATGAAGGTGACTGCTATAGAAGAAGCTCAAGACATCAGCAAGATGAGGGTAGATGAGTTGATTGGTTCTCTTCAAACATTTGAATTAGGGATGAATGAGGAATCTGAAAAGAAGACCAAAAGCATAGCATTGGTGTCTAAAGATGAAAGGAAAGAGTGTGGTCCTAAAACTCAGAAGGAGCTTTCAAATGCCATTGTTCTGCTGGGAAGACAGTTTAATAAGGTTCTAAAAAGGATAGACAGGAGCTACAAACCTAATGTCAAGAACATCACATCTGACACAAACAGGTCAGGTGATCAGGGGAAGAAATCAAGAGATGAAGAAAAGTCCAATGATGACAAAGGAATTCAATGCTATGAGTGTGAAGGTTATGGTCATATCAGAAAAGAATGTCCTACATATCTCAAGAAGCAGAAAAAGGGGTTATCTGTTTCCTGGTCTGATGAGGATACTGATAGTGAACCTGAAGAAGAATCAGCTAAGCTTGTTAGAGCAATGATTGGGATTTGTAAGTCTGAAAATGATTCAAGTGATGATGAGGTTACATATGAAGAGCTTGCTGCCTTATATAGAAAACCGTGCATTAGAAGTGAACAAGTCTGTCTAGAAGGAGAAAAGCAAAAGAAAATCATTGTGCAGTTAAAGGCTGAAAAAACTGAGCTGGAAAATGAAGTCAGTATGCTGAACTCTAAACTGGATTTTATGTCAAAAACTGTTAGAATGTTGAATAATGGAACTGATGTTCTAGACAACATTATTAGCATTGGAAAAACTGGTGGAGACAAAAGTGGTTTGGGATTCGACAATGTATCAGCTTCAAATGATGTTATTACCAGTTTCAAGCCAGTGATGTTAAAACAGATGTTTAAACATCCTGACAGGCCTCCCTCTAGGAAGAAATTCAGGCGCTGGAGATGTCATCATTGTGGGCGTTTTGGACACATAAAGGCCTACTGTTATAAGCTTTATAGGTACCCTCAGAAGGCACATCAGTATACTCCCAGATAGAATTTTCACAAAGGTAATCAGGCCATCAAGTCTAAGAAGCAATGGGTTCCAAAAGGTAAAGTTACCAGCTTAATAGCTCACACTTCTCTTAGGGTTTCTACCAAAGAAGACTGGTACTTTGATAGTGGGTGTTCAAGACACATGACAGGAGTGAAGAATTTATTGGTGGATGTTAAGCTCCATTCTTCTGGTCATGTAACTTTTGGTGATGGTGTCAAAGGAGAAATCAAGGGTATGGGAAAGCTGAATTGTGCTGGTGCTCCTAGACTGGATGATGTTCTGCTTGTCAAAGGGTTGACAGCAAATTTGATCAGTATTAGTCAACTTTGTGATCAAGGATTCAAAGTAGACTTTACAAAATCTGAGTGCATTGTCACAAATAAGAAAGGAGAAGTCATCATGAAGGGTGTTAGGTCTAAGGACAACTGTTATCTGTGGGTGCAACAAGACTCAAGTCCCTCAACATGTGTTTTTGCTAGAGAAGATGAAGTCAAAGTCTGGCATCAAAAGTTGGGACATCTTCATCTGAAGGGAATGAAGAGAATCATATCCTCAGAAGCTGTCAGAGGAATTCCTAAACTCAAAATTGAAGAAGGAAGAGTCTGTGGAGATTGTCAAATTAGGAAGCAAACTAAGATGTCACATCAGAAGCTTCAACATAACGCCACCTCCAAAGTTTTGGAACTTCTTCATATGGACTTGATGGGACCTATGCAGGTAGAAATTCTAGGTGGGAAGAAGTATACTTATGTTGTTGTAGATGACTATTCTAGGTACACCTGGGTAAGCTTCATCAAAGACAAAACAGAGGTGTTTGATGTGTTTAAAGATTTATGTCAAAGACTCCAAAGAGAAAAAGAGAGTAATGTCATCAGAATAAGGAGTGATCATGGGAGGGAATTTGAAAATAGCAAGTTTGCTGAATACTGCTCTGCTGAAGGCATCAGTCATGAGTTTTCCTCTCCTATTACCCCTCAGCAAAATGGAGTTGTTGAAAGGAAGAACAGAACTCTCCAAGAATCTGCTGGGGCAATGATTCATGCCAAAAAGCTTCCTTACCATTTCTGGGCTGAAGCCAAGAATACTGCTTGCTATATTCACAACAGAGTTACTTTGAGAAGAGGCACTTCAGCTACATTGTATGAACTGTGGAAAGGGAGAAAACCAACTGTGAAGTACTTTCATGTTTTTGGATGTAAATGTTATATTTTGTCATATCGTGAACAAAGGAGAAAATTGGATCCTAAAAGTGATGAGGGAATCTTTCTGGGATACTCTACAAATAGTAGAGCTTATAGAGTTTTCAACTCTAGAACCAAGGTTATGATGGAGTTTATAAATGTGGTAATTGATGACAGTGACATGAAGAAAGATGCTGATGTCCTGGATGATGTTGGAACATCGTTTGAAGATGTTACATCAGAAACTGAAGATAGAAGTGTTGCTCCCAGTCCTGTTGATGCTGAGGTTGAACCTAAACAACCTAATAAAGAACCATCTATTAGAGTGCAAAAGGACCATCCAAATGAGCTTATCATAGGTGATCCAAAATCAAGGGTTAGCACTAGATCAAGAGAGGTTGTGTCAAATTCTTGTTTTGTGTCTAAAATTGAGCCCAAGAATGTCAAAGAAGCACTGACTGATGAATTTTGGATTAATGCCATGCATGAAGAGCTGGAACAATTCAAGAGGAATGAAGTGTGGGACCTTGTACCAAGGCCTGATGGAGTTAATGTGATAGGCACCAAGTGGATTTACAAGAATAAATCTGATGAACAAGGAGTGGTCACTAGAAACAAGGCCAGATTAGTTGCTCAGGGATACACTCGGGTTGAAGGAATTGATTTTGATGAAACCTTTCCTCATGTGGCAAGACTGGAATCTATCAGATTACTCTTAGGTGTGGCTTGTAATCTCAAATTCAAGCTTTTTCAGATGGATGTTAAGAGTGCCTTTTTGAATGGGTACTTAAATGAAGAGGTTTATGTAGATCAACCAAAAGGATTTATTGATCCAACATTTCCAAATCATGTTTACAAACTTAGGAAAGCTCTCTATGGTTTGAAGCAAGCACCAAGAGCTTGGTATGATAGGTTTACTGAGTTTTTTGGCTGTGAATGGTTACAGAAAAGGAGGGATTGACAAGACTTTGTTTGTCAAAGATGAAGGAGGAAAACTGATGATAGCTCAAATATATGTTGATGACATAGTATTTGCTGGGATGTCAGATACAATGGTTAAACATTTTGTGAAACAGATGCAGTCTGAGTTTGAAATGAGTCTTGTTGGAGAGCTCAGCTATTTTCTGGGTCTACAAGTTAGACAAATAGAAGACTCCATATTCATCTCTCAGAGCAAGTATGCTAAGAACATTGTTAAGAAGTTTGGTCTGGAAAATGCTAATCACAAGAGGACACCTGCTCCTACTCACTTAAAGTTGTCAAAGGATGAACATGGTGTGAGTGTGGATCAAAGTCTATATAGAAGCATGATTGGTAGTCTATTGTATCTCACTGCTAGCAGACCTGATATTTCTTTTGCTATTGGAGTTTGTGCCAGATATCAATCTGAGCCTAAGGTTAGTCACTTGAATCAAGTAAAGAGGATTCTGAAGTATGTAAATGGGACTAGTGACTATGGCATGCTTTACAGTCATGGATCAGGCACTGAGTTATGTGGTTATTGTGATGCTGATTGGGCAGGAAGTGCTGATGATAGAAAAAGAACTTTAGGAGGTTATTTCTTCTTAGGGAATAATCTGATCTCTTGGTTCAGTAAAAAGTAGAACTGTGTGTCTCTTTCTACTGCTGAAACTGAGTACATAGCAGCAGGGAGTAGTTGTTCTCAACTTGTTTGGATGAAGTAAATGTTAACAGAATACAATGTCAAGCAAGATGTCATGACATTGTACTGTGATAATCTGAGTGCTATCAATATCTCTAAAAACCCAATTCAATATAGCAGGACTAAGCATATTGATATACGTCATCACTTTATAAGAGATTTGGTTGAAGACAAAGTAGTTGCTTTGGAACATGTTGCTACTGAACAACAATTAGCTGATATTTTTACAAAGGCCTTAGATGAAAATCAATTTGAAAAATTAAGAAGCAAATTAGGAATTTGCATATATGAGGATTAAGTGTGCTGGGAGGTGTCTTGTGCAGTTGTGAACTTTATTGCATATGTTTAGTTTAAAGGAAACATAATTTTATTCAACTGCTGAAAGCATACAAGATTAGATTTTAGTACATCAAAAGCAACAAACAAAGGGTCTAAAGATTATCCCAACCCCCTGAATCAAGAAAAGTTTTCCAATCTTCATCCCATTCATCATCAGAACCATGAAGTTGCACTGGAGGTTTTTTGATTGTTTTCATCCTTGTCTCTGATGTTTTTCTTGTTCTTGTTGCTCCTGGAGTTGCCCTAGCTGTAGACAGTGTTTTGTTCTTCAACTTCTGTGGATCTGGTTTCTTGACCTCTTGCATGTGTTTCTTTCCTGCATCTCTATTAGACTGACTCATGGTTATTTACTAGTTCTGTTGTTATTAGAAGCAAGAAGGCTTGGTTTTTATAATGCATAGAGAGGGCATTGTTTGTATCGCCTGACCAGTCAAAGTTTTGGAATTTGTTCTTTTTGGGATGCTTGTTATTTGACCTTGTCATAGTAAATGTCAGGACTTTGTGTTTGTTGCTTTGATAGGTTCAAGGTTGTCAATTTGTGGCTAAAAAGGGGGAGAGTTAGCCTAGTGTTGTTGTTTGTTGTTGCCTCTTTTTGTTGTGGTTCTAGGTTTCAGGGGGAGTTTGTAGTTGTGCAGCTGTTGGTAGTTATTGCTATTGTTTGTGTGGTGAGAATGTTAGTTTGTTTTATCCGCTGCAGGTATCTCTGATGTTGGCTGAGATTGTTTTAGCCAAAATTAGCCAAAGGGAGATTGTTAGTTCTTGTTATTGGCTAGAATTTTGGTAAAACAATGTTGTTGTTGAAGATGTCATATGTATGATGTCTTAACATGAGTTACTAACATTAAGTTTGTTAGGGTTGCAGTTTTGTGTACTGATGTCAAAAACGATGTCTTGACATTGAGTGACAGAACATCAGTTGTTTGCTGTTTTTAGGGTTGCGCGTGTTTTAATTAGTTATTAGAAGATCTGATTGAGAGATTGCAGGCGAAGATCTTGGATTAGATTATTTCTGTTGCAATCAGATATGGAGCAGATCTTGTTATTTTTTAGGGCTGAAAGATATGAAAATATTTGAAGATAAAATCTGTTTTAATCAAATCAGATATTTTCAAGGAGTCCAAGCCCAAGTCTAAGTTTCTATTTAAAGTAGCCTCAACCCTACTTGGAAGGGACGAATGCAAGAGATTAAAGACTGAGAGTCAAGTGTGTGTTTCGTCTGTGTATTGTAATCCATTCATGTTTGAATTGGTGTAATTGTTTTGAGTTGTTAATTGTTCTTGATCAAAGTTTTTAAGTAAGATCAAGTTGTGTTTTGGAAGTGTGACTTCTATACTTTGTAATCTTTGAATTGTATCACTGTGGTGATTTAGGGGGAGTGAGTGGTTTCTCATATCTAAGTGTATCTTAGGTAGAAGTGTCATTGGGTAGTGATTAAGTTAGTGGATTGTCAACTGGGATTGTTGAGTCTGTAATTTAATACTACTAATAGTGAATTTCCTCCCTGGCTTGGTAGCCCCCAGACGTAGGTAGTTAGACCGAACTGGGTGAACAATTCTCTGTGTTGATTTACTGTTATTTTATTGCCTTGTTTCATATAGCAAATTGTGTTGTTTTGACATCACACTTAACATCACATATCTGATACCATAATTTCAATAATAATAATAATTATTATTATTATTATTATTATTATTATTATTATTATTTCGCGGCAGAATTTATATAAAAACACGTAATCTGTTCGCCAATATTGCATCAATCCTAACGCTTGACAAATAAAAAAAGTGATATTTCAACACCTTTTTCTAATATGTCAGTCAACAAAGCAACAACTGTGGAGGAAACCGATGGTGCCACCACCGTTAGAGCAAGAATTCTTCTTCTAGATTTTCATCAAAGCGTGAAACTCAAGTACATCAAGTAAGGATAATAATTAAACAGTCGCCCTACGCTTATAAAATCAACATTTTTCTCTCTAATAGAAATTTCATAAAAATCACCTTATATTACACCCACAAATATGGCTACAATTAAAAATAACTAAATAGCATAGCCAACACATAAATAGGTAAACATATAATGTTGTAGAGATGAAATGAGTAAAAAAAATATAATAATAACAAAAATAAATCAAACAAAATTAGGAAACACTATTAAAAATAAATAATAATATAGATTTCTCAAATTTGAGGTTATTGAACAAACAATTCTTTCATAAACTACCTAATAAAAAAATTCTCAGGAAGTCGTAACAAATATCTTAAATTAAAAAAAACACACCTTTAATTCCTGAATTTTTTGCCCAAATACCCCTCATTTTCGAAAAAATTCCCAAAATACCCTACGTTTCAGAAAATTTCCCAAACTGCCCTAGTTAGGGTTTGTGTTTGTACATGGTCACCAAATGAAATGACGAGTCCTCTTTAAGGGACATAAGTTGTCGCCAATTGTAATGGCGAGTCCTCCTCAAGTCGCCAATTGCACTGGTGACCCTATCTAAAGACCCATCAATATATGAAAATATTTTGTTACAACAAATGAAAAGATAAGATAAATTATGATGCAGATGTTCCTCCAACGCTGGGACAATGTTTTTTGTTGTGGCCGGGCTGACGACAGATACTGCATAGTCTTATCATTTTATCAGCAATATACATTTCAGTTCGTATACGCTTGCTGTTTGGGCGCCCCTTTTTCCTTCTTCTCATATCATCCTTGTGCCAAACTATGTCACCTTCGTATGGAGGCCAATAATCCTCCATTGGTAGCACTGCAAAGCCTTCGTTGTATACATTCATAACATTAACCACATTGTAAACATTAGATAGATAGCCATAAGCATCCTGACGAGCATGTGCGCATGCTGCAATGGCATGTGAGCAAGGTACACGGAGGGCCTGGAACTTGCCACAATCACACCAACATCTGTTTAGCCTGACAGCATACGATAAATTGGGCCTCCCCTAATTAAAATCCATTGTTTCTTGTACACTGAATGATTGCCTATGTCGGTCAAAGACTGTAACTGCATGTGTGCTGGCTCTGATAGCATCATCCTTCATCAATTTCATAACGATCTCACTGTATACATGACCAGACGCTAACACATCACTCCATCTTTCGCCTCTTGTTGTGAAAAGTGATGCCAAACTATAATAGGTTGATCTCACCAAAGCAGTGATTGAAAGGTTTCTTATTCCTTTGAATACCCCATTCATGGACTCCATAAGGTTTGTTGTCATGTGACCCCATCGACAGCCACCATCAAAAGACCTTGTCCACCTTTCTAGTGGAATGTTATCCAACCAGCTTCCGGCATCAGCATTTGACATCCTTATTTCGTTAAGGTAGTATTGAAATGTTGGTTGAGTTAGCGCATAACCAGCATTCATAACCTGTTTGCTAAGGTACTTGTCTTTGATTGCACGCATGAAGTTTTGTTGAATATGTCGAATGCAGTATACATGAGTAGAAGGAGGATTATGTCACCGTTATCATGGTTATTGTAAGCACTCTCTATAGCAGCATCCCAAACATTGTATCATTCAATACCGTAATCTTTTGGATCACCTAACACCCGCAGATGTAAGTCAGCCTAAACATTTCTCTTCTTTTATATCATATATTTTACTATCTAATATTTTTCTATTTTTCAGTTCATATGGCGTCCATATCTAGGCATAGAAGACCTACATGAAGTCAACGAGGAAGATGCTGCCATTTGGACTGCATGTGTACCGATCATCAGATTCACAACTGTGGAGCTACACAACAGTTACCGTGTCAAACTGCAATTTGGAATGCATCAGGACATCCCAGATCCGCCTGTTGACATCAGTAAATGGCATCTAAAAAAAGTTAATGATCAATGGGACTTTGACAACTGGAAGGATTTTGCAAAGACTGAGCGTCGTAAATGGATGAACCGCAATAACTATGTCTTACGTGAGCCGGTGATGCCAACCCCATCTATACCAATAAATAATTACATGGCTTGGTACAGATCGATTGCAACTGGGTTTGTCTCCGAAGACAGGTATTTATACGACCCACGCCAGACCACCTACACACAAGAAGCCTCAACGTTTAACCCACCTCCAAGGCCATGTTACTCACAACCCCCTACCCAACAAAATTACCAACCCATTATCCATCCAAACATGCCATACACCCAACCACAATACCAAGAGCGTTCCCCATACCATCTTCAACAAAATGATTACTATAAAGAGACTCAATATGGCTATGCCCCCAACACATCACAAAGATACAGCCAAAACGAGGGTCCTTCATACCATAGCCAAATTGGGCAAACATCTTTTCATAGCCCTAACGCCCAAACATCATACCCTAGCCAACACAATCAACCTTCTCAGCAGCCTTATTCCTTTCAAACACCATTTCAACCTTTCACCAACGAATCCTTCACACCAATGTCTCCCTTCAATCGGCCTGCCCGCACACCAATCACCCCCTCAAACTACCCTGGCATGAGTCGCACGCTCAGTTTCAGTCCCCAAGACTTCACGGGAATGCAAGACATCCTAAGGGAACCATCTCGGAATGTTCCTGAGACTTCAACTCCTCAAACACCGGACGTGAATCAACAACAAGGGGAACAAGGGGGCTGAGTACAACGAGTGCAACGAGTGAGGGTCCCTAGGGGATGTGGAACTGGTGGCCAGTTGGATGCACCCGATCACCAACATTAATTAATGTAATATTTTATTAAATAAATAAAAATTAAGCCTCATCGTGCAAACAAAAGCAATGTAATATTTCACTATGAAAAAAAAAAACAACACACACCCTGTCTCCACATCAATTGACGACAGGGTTATTGCCTTTAAACAGGGTCGCCAGTGCAATTGGCGACTTGAGGAGGACTCGCCATTACAATTGACGACAGCTTATATCCCTTAAAGAGGACTCGCCATTTCATTTGGCGACCATGTACAAACCCAAACCCTAACTATGGCAGTTTGGGAAATTTTCTGATACGTAGGGTATTTTGAGAATTTTTTCGAAAATGAGGGGTATTTGGGTAAAAAAATCTTAATTCCACATTATATTTCATATTTTCCTCAATAATAAATTAAATAACAATTTTTTAACTTAAAAATAATAATTAATCCCACATTTTAATGACTTTATTAATTAAAAAAATAGAAAAACTCTTTATCCCAAGTTTCAACTATTTAATAAAATAAAATATTTAAAAATAACCACACACCCATGTTTTAATTTACATAATTAAATTAAAAATGAATTAAAAAACAAAAATTTCTCCATTGATGAATCCATTTTTGTTTTTAAATATCAATACTTGAATTAGTAAATTATTATATTAATTTATATTTTCATCAATAATAAATTAAATAACAATTTCTACATTTAATTCATATCTTAATTTATAATATTACCAATATTATTATCTTATAGTAATATTAATTCATGTATAACCTTTATTCAATTTTTTCCCAAAATGTTTTATGCTATGTTTGGATGAGTGGTGGAAAACGGCCAGACGCACGTTTGGCCCAGAAGCTACACTTTGTAGCTTCTCATTTCCACGTTAAAATAGCATGCAGACGTGCGGTGAGGTGAAACATAAGCTATTCCAAACATGCACTTA